>OY757934.1:19904095-19924095 GCA_963585895.1 Sepioteuthis lessoniana
CCTCTTCCTGAATCTCTTATGAATTTTATTGCATATCGTTCTTCTAAAGTGTCCTCACGTCCAGATTGTATTTTTGAAATTCACCAGCTGTAACAATCAGGCTTTAGTAGGGTGTAAAAATCATGAAAATTGGTCAGTCATCGCATAAGATGTATAGCAATAACAGACTGAATTTTCAATAGCCTATGATAATTTTAGATGCCGGTACAAAAAAAGTCTGGAAACTTATTGAAGGCACCACGTACCGATAAATTCCTTTTGTCCTTATATATATATATTGTAATCCACAGTCTGTTTTGTTGTATCACAACTCTTCAGTGTGGCTAGAAACGTGAGACGCTTCAAGCCGGGTTCGAAACCCGCCTTACTTTACGTCAGGCTGATGACATACTGCTAACACAATTGGAATAATGGTTAGAGTGTTCGCCCATGCCCTGGGAGACCTGCGTTCAAACCAAGGTCGAGTCATTCCAAAGACTCAAAAAATTGTACTTAATGCCCCCTTGGTTAACACTCTGCATTATAAGGTACGGATCAAGGGTAAAGTGGAGCAATGCAGGGAAAGGGGTAGCAACCTCCCGTACACCTCAGTGTAGTAGCTATCGAAAAGGGAGACTTGGAGGTCACCAACTTGGAGGTTGCCAACTTTATTTACATTTTCCTATAAATTTTCCGCTTACAAATTATACATATATATTTATATATGTGTGTGTGCGTGTGCACTTGGCGTGTATGTGTAATGTATAAACAGGATTTGACATTAAATAACCCACAAGGGTTGACATGCCATAAATCCCAACCTAAACCAAACCAATCCTTATAGATTATTTGATTCATTTGTAAAAGAAAACTTCATTTTTAAAAAAAATAATCTATTAAGCCCCGTTGGCTAGAGCTGTTGAATATGGCGACTACATCTCCCCAGAAGAGTAAGACTCTTTCATTGAGTGTCCTGGATATGACATTAAACAATCTGATGATGAGGCTCTAGTCTTGAAGCTTTGGGAAATATGGAGTACCACTTCATTACCATTGCCCCTAGGTCCACTTCAACCCAGAATATTTGACCTTTTATAGTCTTTTATATGGTTAAATATAACTGTTTAATCATCTACAATACTTGAAACCCTTTAAAACAATTGATTGATATTAAATTGAATTATTAGTATTAGACTGTAATCCTCGAAATCGTTAAAGTGTGGCAAATAGAACTACTAGTGTTAGATTGCAATACTTTACAGCGTTTATCTATGTGCAAGCAACAAGTAGCAATACTTGAAAACACTTATCTTTGTTGACTTCGGCTAAATCAAATTGTTTGAAATAGAACTGTTTTTACATTTGAATGTGTATAAACAAAAAAACTGTATTTATGCAAAACTGAATTGTTTGAAATTAAGTGAAACCATCTAATTGTGAGCAAAAAAACGAACTCAGGCTTGTTTAAAAATGTTATCTACAAAATATGTTTCGAAATTATATATTCAATATATGTAAAAAAAAACGATTTGGCAATAAATGACCAAGAATGTTTGATATCCCATAAAAACCAACCAAACCAAATCATATATATTTAAAATATATATATATATATATATATATATATATATATATATATATATATATATATATATATATATATATAATGTATAAAGAGGATTTGGCATTAAAGAATCTACATTGGTTTATATTCCATAGAACCAAACCAAACGAAATCATATATATTTAATATAAATGTATAAAGAGGATTTGGCATTAAATGACCTAAAATGGTATAAATGCCATAAAAACACACCAAACGAAATTATATATATTTAATATATATGTATAAAGAGGATTTGGCATTATATAACCTACAATGGTTGATATACCATAAAATCCAACCAAACCAAATCATACAAATTTAATATATAAGCATAAAGAGGATTTTGCATTGAATAACCTACAATGGTTGATATGCCATAAAATCACACCAAACCAAATCATATATATGTAATATATATGTATAAAGAGGATTTGGCATTAGATAATCTACAATGGTTGATATGCCATAAAACCCAACCAAACCAAATTGTATATATTTAATATATATGTATAAAGAGGATTTGGCATTAAATAACCTACAATGGTTGATATGCCATAAAATCCAACCAAACCAAATCATATATATTTAATATATATGTTTAAAGAGGATTTGGCATTAAATAACCTACAATGGTTGATATGCCATAAAATCCAACCAAACCAAATCATATATATTTAATATGTATGTATAAAGAGGATTTGGCATTAAATAACCTACAATGGTTGATATGCCATAAAATCCAACCAAACCAAATCATATATATTTAATATTTATGTATAAAGAGGATTTGGCATTAAATAACCTACAATGGTTGATATGCCATAAAATCCAACCAAACCAAATCATATATATTTAATATATATGTATAAAGAGGATTTGGCATGAAATAACCTACAATGGTTGATATGCCATAAAATCCAACCAAACCAAATCATATATATTTGATATATATGAATAAAGAGGATTTGGCATTAAATAACCTACAATGGTTGATATGCCATAAAATCCAACCAAACCAAATCATATATATTTAATATTTATGTATAAAGAGGATTTGGCATTAGATAAACTACAATGGTTGATATGCCATAAAATCCAACCAAACCAAATCATATATATTTAATATATATGTTTAAAGAGGATTTGACATTAAATAACCTACAATGGTTGATATGCCATAAAATCCAACCAAACCAAATCATATATATTTAATATATATGTTTAAAGAGGATTTGGCATTAAATGACCTAAAATGGTATATATGCCATAAAACCACACCAAACGAAATTATATATATTTAATATATATGTTTAAAGAGGATTTGGGATTAAATGACCTAAAATGGTATATATGCCATAAAACCACACCAAACGAAATTATATATATTTAATATATATGTTTAAAGAGGATTTGGCATTAGATAACCTACAATGGTTGATATGCCATAAAATCCAACCAAACCAAATCATATATATTTAATATGTATGTATAAAGAAGATTTGGCATTAAATAACCTACAATGGTTGATATGCCATAAAATCCAACCAAACCAAATCATATATATTTAATATTTATGTATAAAGAGGATTTGGCATTAGATAACCTACAATGGTTGATATGCCATAAAATCCAACCAAACCAAATCATATATATTTAATATATATGTTTAAAGAGGATTTGGCATTAAATAACCTACAATGGTTGATATGCCATAAAATCCAACCAAACCAAATCATATATATTTAATATATATGTTTAAAGAGGATTTGGCATTAAATAACCTACAATGGTTGATATGCCATAAAATCCAACCAAACCAAATCATATATATTTAATATATATGTTTAAAGAGGATTGGCATTAAATAACCTACAATGGTTGATATGCCATAAAATCCAACCAAACCAAATCATATATATTTAATATATATGTTTAAAGAGGATTTGGCATTAAATAACCTACAATGGTTGATATGCCATAAAATCCAACCAAACCAAATCCTATATATTTAATATATATCTTTAAAGAGGATTTGGCATTAAATAACCTGCAATGGTTGATATGCCATAAAATCCAACCAAACCAAATCATATATATTTAATATGTATGTATAAAGAGGATTTGGCATTAAATAACCTACAATGGTTGATATGCCATAAAATCCAACCAAACCAAATAATATATATTTAATATTTATGTATAAAGAGGATTTGGCATTAAATAACCTACAATGGTTGATATGCCATAAAATCCAACCAAACCAAATCATATATATTTAATATATATGTATAAAGAGGATTTGGCATTAAATAACCTACAATGGTTGATATGCCATAAAACCAAAGCAAACGAATTTATATATATTTAATATATATGTATAAAGAGGATTTGGCATGAAATAACCTTCAATGGTTGATATGCCATAAAATCCAACCAAACCAAATCCTATATATTTAATATGTATGTATAAAGAGGATTTGGCATTAAATAACCTACAATGGTTGACATGCCATAAAACCCAACCAAACCAAATCATATATATTTAATATATATGTATAAAGAGGATTTGGCATGAAATAACCTACAATGATTGATATGCCATAAAACTAAACCAAACCAACCACGAGTACTCGGACTTTAAAACATTCATATTTTTCGTTACAATTTACCACCAATAATTCTATGCAGCATTATTCATTCATTTGCACAGTGTCAATACCTAATTATAGATGAGGGCGTCCTCGTGATGTAATGGTTAAAGCGATGGACTGCGGGATCTTAGTACGCGATTACGTGCTCCAGTCGCGTTATAACGTTCATGTTCGGGCAAGTACCCTTGGGAATGGTATGAACCCCCTCATCCTCCCAGCTATGGGTTAAATAGTACCACTACTGTTCTTCTAGGAGAATGGATTTGGCATTAAATAACCTAAAAAGAGTTGATATGCCATTAATCAAAGAAACCAAACTAATTATAGATGTTTTCAATGCATATTGTTTCCACTTAAAATGATACAGCTGAAATGTTTTTAGCTTAGAAAAACATTTTAATTTTGAAAAATTGAATATTTGCCAAAAATAAAAACAATGGTCGGAATTTATTTCTGAGCGATTCTTTTCTAGTAAACAAAACATAAACGAATTGCTTGCATATCTATAGTTCAGATTGTTTTATGGCATATCAACCTTCATGAGTTATTTAAAGCCACAACCATCCTTTTAGAAGAACAGTGGTGATACTCTGAAAACAATATAGGAGTTCATCTATTTCCCAAGGGAATTACGTGGTGCCTTCAATAAGTTTCCAAACTTTTTTGTACAGGCATTTGAAATTGTCGTAGATTCTTGAAAATTCAGTATGTTATAGCTATTCATCTTATGAGATGACTGGCCAATTTCTATGATTTCAACTTCAAATGAACAGCTACAACAGCAATTGGAATACACCCTACTAAAGCCTGATAGTCACAGCTGGTGAATTTCAAAAATCCAATCTGACACTTTAGAAGAACGATATGCGATAAAATTCTGTTTTAAACTTGGAAAAAATGATGCCAGAGAAACGTATGGAATGCTTCAGACCGCTTTTGGAGCATCTAGCATGAATCGAGCATCAGTTTTGGAGTGGTGTAAGAGATTCAAGGAAGGCAGGGAGTCTGTGAGGGACGATGAGAGGTGTTGGAGGAGTAAGGAAGTCAATAGACCAGAGTAGATTGGCCAAACGGTTACGATTAGGGATAGGGCTACTAAGTTGAGGTTTTAAGGAGTTCAGGAAGAGATTCGGTCGGAAGAGGCCAGCCTCTTCAAATCAGGGGTGTGGCTTTTCCACCAGGACAATACACCAGTCTCCATCCTTGTCACAGACTATATGACCAAGATGGGAACCAAGACAGTTCGTCACCCTCCCTATAGTCCAGACCTTGCTCCCTATGACTTTGGGTAATCCCTAAGCTCAGAGGCTGTCGTTATGAGACAATTGAGGAGATGAAAGAGGCTGTGACGAAGGTCACTGACACGCTCACACAAGAGGACTTTCATGGGGCCTTCCAGAAGTTGTAGGAACGTTACAAGTGCATTGCAGCCGGAAGAGATTACTTCGAAGGGGACTAGAGTTTCATGTGTGTACTATCAATAAAAGTGCCCATACAAAAAAAAAAAAGTCTGGAAACTTATCTAATGATCCTCGTTGTTCGAAAGTGAATATAATAGCGTGACTAGAGTTCGAACTCGCTTACTTCAAGGAAACAGTGCACGCAATTTAACAATTACTCCATGGGAACACTATTTTCCCTTCTACCTTTATATCATAATGTGTAATAAAATAAAAGGGATAATTAAATGCATTGATATTATCCCTTTATTTGGCCAAGTCGGTTGGTTCATCTCTGCAAATATGTAAGATTCCCTACGAAAAGAGTGTTCTGGATTCAACATAAAACATTCTGATGGTGAGGCTTCGTTAATGTGGGAGTTTTGGAGAATGGGGAGTGCCCTTTCATTGACATCACTCCAAGATCTACTCTGGCTCCGAGTGGCAGCACCTGATCGGGTCCTATCTAGATAGAACTGTTTGACATATATTCTGTGTACTTTGACATTTAAATTGAGTGCAAACAAATGACTTATGCTAAACTGAATTGCTTGAAATAGATCTGTTTAATCATTAAACTGTGTGTAAACAAATGACTGATGCTTAATTGAATTATTGGTGATAGAGAGCAATATTTGGAACTATTTAACTTTGTTGACATGCTAAACTGAATTATTTGAAATAAAACTCTTTGACTCTTTGTCTGCGTGTAAACAAATGACTGATGTTTAATAGAATTGTTTGTGATTGATAGCAATATTTAAAAGCTTTAACCTGGGTGCAAACAAATGATTAATAGTAACGAGAATTATTTGTATTAGATAGAAATAAGTGAAACCATTTAACTGTGTGAAAAAAAAAATGAGCTCAGGCTCGTTTAAAAATATTATCAACAAAACATGTTTAGAAATAATGAATTCAGTATGTATTTATTAAAAGCATTTGGCATTAAATAGCCTACAGTGGTTGATATGCCATAAAACCAAACCGAAACAACAAAATCTTTTTTTTACTTCTTTAGGATATCAAATAAGCAAGTTTAGATTAGTTGGGTTTTATGGCATGTTAACCATTGTAGGTTATTTAATTCTAAATCTAGTTCAGGCATATATTGATTGTGTATGATTTGTAAAAAAAATAGTTTGTAGATAAAATTTTTAAATGATTCAAATCTCATTTCTTTGCATGCAGTTTAATCGTCTTAAGTATTGCTAAATAACATGAATAGTTCTATTTTGGATTAATCCTTTTTTGCACACAGCTAAATGGTTTCAGCTGTTGCTATGTAATATAAATAATTCAACGTCTATCATTTGTCTATACACAGTTAAATGGTTATGTATATATGATTTGTATGGTAAATTAAGGTAAATATATCATTTGTGTAGGTAAATTTATTTGTAAACGAGGAAGAACTAATTTGTTTGCACACAAGTAAGTATTGCTATTGTTTGCACACAGTTAAATAGATTAATTGAAATTTAACACTATTAATTCTATTCAACATCATTCATTTGCACACAGTCAAATTGTTCGACGTATTGCTATATAATACCAATAATTCAATTTTTGTTTTATCATCATCATCATCATCATGTCATGCCGCTGACTCGGATATCACTGACCCTCTCTCGCCACTTCTCCCTATCGTTCATCTCCTCCAGCAGGTCTTCAGGGCTACATCCCTTATTCTCACATAGCCGCTGTATGTATGTTCGCACTGGTCGTCCTGCTTTTGCTCGGCCATATGTTGGGGTCCATAAGAGTACATCACTTATGAGCTCGTCCCTGCTTCTCCAGCAGTGTCCTGCATGTCTGGTTCGTCTAACTTGGATGGTTTTCGTGATGGGAGGCTGGTGGCCGTATAGTTGGTGCCTTGTTGGGTGTTGCCGCCAGGACTTGTTCAATATTGCTCGCAATTCAACATTAATAATTCTATTCAACATTACTCATTCGTTTGCATACTGTTAGATGGTTTCAAGTATTCTATATAACACTGACAATTCACTTCAGCAAAAGTCATTTGTTTGCATAGTTAAATGACTAAACAGTTCTATTTGACCCATAGATAAGATCCTAAAAGGTACTACCCCTCCAGGCGGGAGTGGACTTGGGAGTAATAGAAATTGAGGAGTAATCCATATTCTCCCAGGCTTCTGAGTTTGAGCCACTCCATCAAATAGAGTTTAGTGTCATAATCCGGACGTTCGTAAGGGGAAGGGGATCTTACTCCTCTGCAGAGATGCGGTTGGTACATTCTATTGCCTCACCCCCGCTGAGTCGGCTGTAAAATGAGTGAACGGAGCAGCAGCAGCAGCAGCAGCAGAAGAAGAAGAAGAAGAAGAAGAAAAAAAAAAAATCAACCCAGAAATATCTATTTCCGTAACGGAAGCTGATGCTTTTCAGTACGCCATGATTGTTTAAAACGCATTATTTACATCCTGTCTGCGCATGTCTTCAACACGAAATTCCTTGATGACTTCCGGCGCGTTCATGCGGGTGTTGATGAGTGATTTGACGAGTTAACCTTCTTATATTTTATTTCATTTTTTTAAAAATTTTGTGGTCGGGAATTTGTCAAAAGAAATTACAGGTTTTTATGTCTACCCACGCAAAGACTTTTCTTTTTCTTCTCTCTGGGGCTGTAGAATACACCGACTGCATCTAAGCAGAAGGGTAAAACTCCCCAGCTAGTGTCCTGGATATGACATTAAACAATCTGATGATGAGGCTCCAGGAATGTTGGAGCTTTGGGAAGTGAGGAGTACCCCTTCATTGCTATCGTTCTCAGGTCCACTCTGACCCGGAGTAATAGCATCTGATAGGGTCCTATCAATGGGTCAGATAGAATTAAACAGTAAAATTACACTGGACTGAATTTTTTTTACGTTTAACTGTGTATTTAAATTGCGTACTTATGCTAAACTGAATTGTTTAAAATAGAACAGTTTTTTACATTAAACCATGTACTTATGCTAAATTGAATTGTTTGAAAAAAAAACATTTTTGATATCTAACTGTGTGTAAACAAAAAACTATACTTTTATTAAAATGAATTGTTTGAAACTTTTATCAAAATGACTTAATTCGGCGTTATATTGTAATATAATTTCGGAGGGATTTCGTTTTATATATCTTGCCTTTCGGTTTAGTTAGGCTGAGAAACTTTCGCTTAGCGCATGGGTTAGTTAAGTGCAACATTAACCCAGGTGTTCATGCTCGCACGGGGAGGATGCGTTATTCACAGATGTCAAAATAAAACTCCAGATAGGAATCCGGACCAGGGGAGAAGAGTGACGTCACGCACCGGAAACGTGGGCCGAGAATTTTTGGGATTTGAGAAAAGTCAATGAGTTGAGTTCCTGCCTCCGAACGAGAGAGTTGAGATCAAGACCTGGGCGAGGGCAGACGAATTTGTGCGCTACGGGCGCCGCGCGTTGGTTGGGTTGAGAGCTGACGATGTAAAAGCAGTCAGCATAGAAAAATTGTGTGTCTCTCTCCCCTCATGTCGAAAAACCTTTAAACTCAAAAAGGTGAATAAAAGTTTCGTACCTGAACTAATTTTGTGAATGTCGTGTTTTCGGATTTCCTATGTCTATTTCACACATCCGTATATCTGGCTATGTAACAATATGACCCGTAAAGGTTTGATACGCCATAAAATAAAACAACTATTTAAATGTGTGAAAACAAATGACTGATGTTAAATTGTTACTGTTACATAGCAATACTTGAAACCATTTAACTATGTGCAAAAAATGAGCTCAGGCTCATTTTAAAATATTATTAACAAAATATATTTACAAACCATTTAATGTTTAAAGATGATTTGGTATTAAATAACCAGAATGATTGATATGCCATAAAACCCAAAACAACCCCTTTCCTTCTCGGGGGTGTCATCGTGGTGTAATGGTTAAAGCGATGGACTGCGGAATCGTAGTAAGCGAGTTCGTACTCCAGTCGCGCTACTACGTTCACTTTCGGGCAAATACCCTTGGGAAAGGTATAAACCCCCTTATCCTCCCAGCTATGGGATAAATAGTACCACTACAGTTCTTCTAGGAGAATAGCTTTGGCATTAAATAACCTACAAAGGTTGATATGCCATTAAACAAAGAAACCAACCAAACTTTGCCTTCTCGTTTTTTTTCTGTGGAGCGCTCAAAAAGTAATGCATCCTATCTACGAAGGTCATTCAATAAATAAAGTGAATTTTGTCTTAGGAATTGGCAGTAGGAAACATTTTATACTGTTCTACCTTTTCCCAAGATATCAAGAGTGACGGGTCTTTTAAAGGCCCAGGAAACTGTCAGCTTATCTTTTACTAATTTCTGCTCCCGGAACCTTTTCTTTACCAAAGAGTCAGTATACTTCCATTCAACAGACTGGATATTTGTCCCTGCTTTCCATCAGACATGACTTGACACAAGGTCAATGACCTAAACGTCGGTTTATAGTGGGTGTTAAGGGAAGGGGATATCGGTCACAAACCGAGGCTCGAGTTTATACTGGACTTCAATTCACTTGGTGCAATGTGAACCTGATGGAATTGGCTGGATGTGGACTCAAACGGAAGTCCAGGCACGAATGCCTGATTATAGCTTGAACTTGACCAAATGGTTCAGTGTTATACCACGCTTGTAAATAACGTCATCCCCAACCAGAAGGTGGCCCATCCGAAGCCGGGAACCATTCAGCAGCGAATCTATCCTGGACCTTGAGAGAGCGGAAGATGAACAGATATCTCCTCTGGACCAGGGTCCGGCCGCTGAGTTCCACTCCATAGACAGTAATTTCTACCCAGGTTCGTTTAGTCCATTTGTAAACGCAGTCTTTTGTTGAATATACACATCTTAGAGTCTTCTGTTAATTTACGTGATTTTTATTCTCAACCACCAAAAAGATCTCTGTTTAAACCTGGACGACTCTGATTTGCTGCCATTTTGAATAACCTCAAAACGAACATTTTGGTGAGATTAAAATAAATTTGAGAAATTAATCAAAACTGTGTCCAAGAAATTCTCTTTATTTATGGAATAGCACGTGTATTTCCATGAAAAGATCAACATGCACTTGATGTATTTACGTAACCCCTCCATCATGGTCAGGATGTGACAAAAGGCCACTTTTTAAGAGGACTCATTGCTGGTTTGAATTCAGAGGGTTTTTTTGTGTTACATACTGACCTTTGACAGGCCGGGTAGTGTGAATTTCAAAAGCAGGATATGCAGCTCTGTCTTACGATAAGCATAGGACAGCGGAAATGCCAGGTGAATTACTTTGGAAGAGTTGAATTGGTGGGGCACCGGAAGAAAAATGCGTGGGCAGCCAAAAAATATATGATGACAGAAGTTTTCAAACCCAGTGGTCAGTGGGGCAGAACTGTCAGTAGAGTAAACAAATCAGCCGTTTTAGGCGCTAGATCGAGGTGGGGCCTCCCCCGGGTTAAGAAGCCTTTTCTGTACCAGTCTCCCGTAAAAGAAGCACGAAGAAACAAGGCTCTCTGGATATTTATCTCAACGTAGAGTAAATCGTAGCAGTTCCTGAGAGAGTTTATATTTTCATAAGTATGTTTTATTTTCTCTTCATTTCAGATATACAACATTCTCTTAAACACGTTCCTCATTGAAAACTATATAAAATAGTTTAATCTGCTACTTACCCTTAGCTAGAGCCTAAAAGTATGGATTCCTCCATTAGTGTTAAGGGAAATGCAGACAGGATCGCCCAGGATTTGAACTCAGTTCCTCGGTTCAATTTTCTGTGGCGATAAACGTTACATTAAGCGCGCCTCCAAAACAAGAAACAATTGAAGTGTTTGTAGTTCAACGGTTATCGTTGGAGGAAATGAATCCAGGGATCCAAGATAAAGCTGTCTGTATTTTACTTAGCTCTAATGGCCTCGAAAAGGCATGAAACCGTATCCTTTAGTTTTATAAATAAATGGTCAGGTTATGCAACTAGTCGAAGAGAAACAAACTATATTTTCAACCTAGCTGTACTGCACCAAAAACTGACCTTGTGCTGTATCCCGTCTGTTGTGGAGCAGGAATTCCTAGAGTGGTTATAGTGAGTACGTTGAGACCACGGAATAGGGCACGTTTTCAGCTTTGAGTCGGTATTTTCCGACATAGTCACCACCACTCGTTATCCTATTTACCAACCCCTCCGCTCGGGCAGGATATGACACAAGGTCAATTTTTAAGCGGAGTTTAACAGGTTTGAATTCAGAGTTTTCCTTCTCCTAGACTAGTTGCCTAACCAAGGCGGAAGAACCTAGTCTGTCCTACTATTTACCCATAGCTGGAGGGAGAATTATTGGATTCATACCTTTCCCAAGGGTATTAGTGCTATGTGGAATGCAATCAATCTCGTTATACCATTTCGTCTGCTGTGAGAAGAAGCTACACTCATAAAGGAATCGTTCCGAAATTAGTGTCTATTTCAAAATGTCCAACAGTGTCAGAGGAGGATGTTGGTGATATGGCGACAGAAGATGAAAACTCACACCAATAAAAATGCTTTTGCTCACTTACACATAGCAGCATATGGTCAGTCAGGAAAATGGCACATGACATAAAAGCAAACGCGTGTCTTTGAATTTTTTCATGCGTAAACAAATCGACCCATTGATATTAGTGGACCCTCCAAACAACGAGTCTTCACACAATCAGGTGGTGGATAATGGCTGATCAACTATCAAATTATGACAAGCAAAATATGTTGAGTATTACTGGGTAAGTAAGGACGAACTCATAAGTGATGTTTTCTTAGACATGGATGTGGATACACCTGCGTTAACTGACTAGCAAGGAGTTACATTCATCAGCTCTGGGTGAACAGAGCATGCCGTCTAGAAGACTTGTCGGGACACTCTGATTATGATGATAATTTGTGTTAATTGAAAAAAATGTACTTTCCGAATGTTTCTATTGCCGTGAGTTGATAAGTTTCAGTCGGCACTGATCTTGTTGAAGATATTCTTTCAGACGACAGGAATACACAACGGAATATGTTTAATTCTTTAAAATAAAAATAAGAGAGAATATTTACAAGGATCATTAAATAAGTTACCAGACTTTTTTCGTATGGGCACTTTTATTGATAGTACACACATGAAACTCTAGTCCCCTTCGAAGTATTCTCCTCCCCCTACAATGCACTTGTTGTACCGTTCCAACAACTTCTGGAAGGGCCCATGGAAGTCTTCTTGTGTGAGTGTGTCAATGACCTTCGTCACAGTCTCTTTCATCTCCTCAATTGTCTCATAATGACACCCTCTGAGCTTAGGGAATAACCAAAGGTCCCAGGGAGCAAGGTCTGGACTATAGGGAGGGTGAGAAACTGTCTTGATGCCCATCTTGGTCAAATAGTCTGTGACAAGGATGGAGTTGTGGACAGGTGTACTGTCCTACTGGAAATGCCACTGGCCTTATTTCAAGAATGCTGGCCTCTTCCCAAGGAATCTCTTCTTGAACTCCTTAAAACCTCAACATAGTAGCCTTAACCCTAACCCTAACCGTTTAGCCAATCAACTCTGGTCTATTGACTTCCTTACTCCTCCCACGCCTCTCATCATCCTTCACAGACCCCCTGCCTTCCTTGAATCTCTTATGCCACTCAAAAACTGATGCTTGATTCATGTAAGATGGTCGAAAAGCAGTCTGAAGCATTCCATACGTTTCTGTGGCATTAATTCTAAGTTCAAAACATAATTTTATTGCATATCGTTATTCTAAAGTGTCAGATTGCATTTTTGAAATTCACCAGCTCTGACAATCAGTCTTTAGTCGGGTGTATTCCAATTGCTGCTGTAGCTGTTCATTTGAACCTGAAATCATAAAAATTAGTCAATCATCTCATAAGATTTCAAGAGTCTACGACATTTTAAATGCCTTAAAAAAAAGTCTGGAAACTTATTGAATGCACCACGTATCTTTCCAAAATATTTCCTTCGAAAATGGATAACCACAAGAGTAGACTATGACAAAAAATCTCTTTTGATAGCAGAAAACTTATTCTCTGTGACGGTGTTTTATCAACTTCTATTACCAGGCCATTGGACTAATGCTAAGAGTGTTCGCCAATATCCCGGGAGACCTGGGATTGAACCCAGGTCAAGTCATACCAAAGACTCAAAAGATGGTACTTGGTGCCCCTTGCTTAGCACTCAGCATTATAAGGTAAGGATCAAGGGTAAAGTGGAGTAATCCAGGGTGTGGTGTAGCGTCCTATCCTACACCTTGGTGTTGTAGCTATTGAAAAGGGAGCCTTGGGGTCACCCTCGATTAAGGTTGCTAACTTTACATACTTCACTTATTTCTTTCCTTGCTACCCTTGTACTTTTCTTTATATGCTTTTTTTTTGCTTTCCTTATGTTCTAAAAAGATTTTTTTTCATCCCTGAATAAAGTTGTTCGACTGGAACAACGTCGGTAGCATAGAGTACCCTGTTTGGGTCAAATTCACTGCATTAGCGGATTGTTCGGTGAGACGAATTTGCCAGAGCTTGATTCATATCTCTTTAGTCATAACCTATTGAACATACTTCTGGATAAATAAAGACCAACTCATTCATTAGCTCTGTGCACACGCAGGATGCCGTCTAGAGGACTTTTTAATAAGTATTGATGATGATAATTTGGTAATTTAAAAGAAATATATACTTTTCCAATTTTAAGCCGTCAGCTGAATTTAGTTTTTTTTTTCTTTCGGACAAGATGTGTTTATGTATCTGATTTTTTTTTTTTTTTTAAGAATCTGAAGAGCACATCAGCAAAACTACGAACAAACATTTGGCTGACAGAGTGATTTGCGTAGAGCAAATAATTGAAAAATAAATAAATTAATAAAAAATAAATAAATAAATAAATGAATCAGTATAGATATCATCAATTAGACGGTGGAGCTTAACAATAAGCCAACAAACAAACAAACAAAAATAAAACCTTCACATTCTTTTAAAGATCTACCGCACCAATTAACTTCCGGTGACGTCATCCATCTTCCTGTTTACTTGTTTGTTTTTTGCTGTTTTTTCTTTTCTTTCCATCTTTTTATTTTCTCTGACGAAAATTGATTTCGCATTGGTTGACGTTGTGATAGATGACACACGACTGCCCCGCATGCCAAATAAAGACCAGGTCGGGTTACATGTCTTAATAATCACTCAAAATACATTGTCCATCTGCCATTCCTGAATCCATCTTTTAAAAAAATCCCCTTCTTTTTTTTTTTTTTCTTTTTGCGTGAATCTTTCTTTTACGTGTGTCGTACAGAATAAGGGTAGCCGTATGTGCATGCGTGTATTTTTCAGGCATATGTCATGAATATTCATACTTTAGTAGCTTCTAATGTCCGCTCTCTTTGCAATTCTCGGGATTATTTATTTATTGTTTTGTATCATCAATGATTTTAAAACTGTTTAAGTTTCTTCAAGAAAACAAACAAACAAACAAACAAAGCAAAAATAAATAAATAAATAAATAAACAAACATAAAACAAGTCTTTTGAAATCAGTTTTCATAGACGTTTCGACTAACGTCTCATCAGTTTTCAATCATCATTTTACCGCAGCTCATATATATCATCATTAAAGTTATCGTTTAAATAATTAACCTTCAATATAGTTTTCACCGTTTCTTTCGAAGAAAGAACATTGGCGAGTACAATGACTTTCTTTATAACTATATAAAAATAGAACTGACAAATAATTGTTCTGTTGTTAATATATTTCTTCCGTATGATTGTTAGATAAATTAGGAATGTTCTAGACAAAAATGAAATAAAATAAAATAAAGCAAATAAAAAAAGAGAAAAAAAGGTATTAGAAAAAATAATTAGATTAAATAAAAAATCTCTTTAGTAAATTTTTAATCACCCACCCCACCCAATTCACTGAGACTTTTCCAATGAATAAGATGTTTTAAAAGTTTGCGCAATATTTTGGTACATACAAGTTTGCAGAGCGTATATCACGTGACCGAAGCAGTTCAAACCATGACAGGTACCCGCTGTGGTTGGTAGTACAGTGGTAGTTGGTGTGCTGACAAGTTGTGCATGGTTTTACGTCGTGTGTAGCCCAGTCGGCTGTAGAATACACTGACTGAATCTCTGCAGAGGGGCAAGACCCCACTCCCCCAACGAGCGTCCTGTATATGACCTTAGACCATCTGATGATGAGCCTCCACTCATGCTAGAGCTTTGGGGTATGTGGTGGGCTCGATTATTGCCATTGCTCCCAGATCAACTCTGACCTGGAGGGGTAACATCTGATACGATCTTATCAATAGGTAAAATAGACATGCTTGACACTAAAACTGTGTACAAATGATTTATACTAAATTGAATTGTTTTAAATAAAACTGTTTGATCATTGAACTATGAGTAAACAAATGACTGTTTAATTTAACTGTGTGTAAACAAATGAGTAATGTTGAATAGAATAATCAGTGTTAAATAGCAATACTTGTAACCACTTCACTGAAT
Organism: Sepioteuthis lessoniana; assembly: GCA_963585895.1. Classification (NCBI taxonomy): domain Eukaryota; kingdom Metazoa; phylum Mollusca; class Cephalopoda; order Myopsida; family Loliginidae; genus Sepioteuthis; species Sepioteuthis lessoniana. The sequence continues at coordinate 19,920,261 of OY757934.1, forward strand.
TCAAACAAATGATTAAATATTGAATAGAATTATTCGTGGTACATAGCAATAATTTTAACATATCAACTACATAAAAACAATAGCAATACAAGTGTGCAAAAATTAGTTGTAACTCATTTAAATATAAAATTAACGACAAAATAATCCCTTACTTATCATGTATATTTATTTAAATGTGTGCAAACAAATGACTGATGTTAAATTGTTACTTTTATATCAGAAACCATTTAAATGCGAGCACACAAAGGATTGGTAGTAATTAAAATTAATTGTATTCGATAGAAATACTTGAACCATTTAACCATGTACAAAAATGTGTTCAGGCTCGTTTAAAAATGTTATCAACAAAATATATCAACAAATCTTATATGTCTAATATACACGTATAAAGGTGATTTGGCATTAAATAACCTACAGTGATTGTTATGCCATAAAACCCAACCAAACCAAATCATATATTTAATATACATGTATAAAGTGGTTTTGCATTAAATAACCTACAAAAGTTGATATACAATAAAACCTAAACAAACCAAATCCTATATATCTAATATACATGTATAAAGGTAATTTGGCATTAAATAACCTACAATGGTTGATATGCCATAAAACCCAACCAAACCAAATCATATATATTTGATATATATGTATAAAGAGGATTTGGTATTAAATAACCTAGAATGGTTGCTATGCCCCAAACCCAACCAAAACAAATCCTATATATCTAATATCTATGTATAAAGAGGATTTGTCATTAAATAACGTGCAATGGTTGATATGCTGTAAAACCTGACAAAACCAAATCATATATATTTAATATATATGTATAAAGAAGATTTGGCATTAAATAACCTACAATGGTTGATATACCATAAAACCCAACTAAACCAAATCATATATATTTGATATATATGTATAAAGAGGATTTGGCATTAAATAACCTACAATGGTTGATATGCCATAAAACCAAATCAAACCAAGCCAAGCATCGTGTGAGATTTGAAAGCCACACACTGAATGTACAAGGCACACTATTTCAAGAGGTGGCAGTAGAGGTTTTACGTGTTTGAACAAGGGCATTACATCCCTGAAGCAAGCAAAAACATTGCCCGAAATGTGAAACAGTAACGAGATGGTTCAAGTAAGGGTCGCTTGGTTGCAAGAACCTAGACGATCAGGCAAAGTCGGGTCAATCTAAAAACGAAACGGGATGAAAAAATACCATGAGTATATATATATATATATGTATATATATATATACTCATGGTATTTTTTCATTGTATATATATATATATATATACGAGGTGCATACGATAAGTTTCCAGGCTTTTTTTGTATGGGCATTTTTATTGATATTACACACATGAAACTCAAGTCCCCTTCGAAGTATTCTCCTCCAGCTGCAATGCACTTGTACCGTTCCAACAACTTCTGAAAGACCCCATGGAAGTCCTCTTGTGTGAGCGTGTCAATGACATTCGTCAAAGCCTCTTTCATCTCCTCAGTTGTCTCATAACAACAGCCTCTGAGCTTAGGGAATAAGCAAAAGTCACTGGGAGCAAAGTCTGGACTATAGGGAGGCTGAGTGACTGTCTTGATGCCCATCTTGGTCAAATAGTCTGTGACAAGGATGGGGTTGTGGATAGGTGTATTGTCCTGGTAGAAATGCCATTGACCTGATTTGAAGAGTGCTGGGCTCTTCCCTTGGAATCTCTTCCTGAACTCCCTTAAAACCTCAACATAGTAACCCTTACCCTAACCCTAACCGTTTGGCCAATCAACTCTGGTGTATTAACTTCCTTACTCCTCCCACACCTTTCATTATCCCTCACAAACTCCCTGCCTTCTTTGAATTTCTTATGCCACTCAAAAACCGATGCTCGATTCATGCAAGATGGTTGAAAAGCAATCTGAAGCATTCCATACGTTTCTTTGGCATCATTTTTTCCAAGTTTAAAACAGAATTTTATCGCATATCGTTCTTCTAAAGTGTCAGATTGCATTTTTGAAATTCACCAGCTGTGATAATCAGTCTTTAGTATGGTGTATTCCAATTGCTGCTGTAGCTGTTCATTTGAACCTGAAATCATAAAAATAGGCTAGTCATCTCATAAGATGTATAGCAATAACATACTGAATTTTCAAGAGTCTACGACAATTTTAAATGCCCACGCGAAAAAGTCTGGAAACTTATCTTATGCACCTCGTATATATATATATATATATATATATATATATATATATATATTATTCTGTCCTGTTAAACCGGAGTTGGGAATAATTCCATCTAGACAAAAATCATTCAACTATGAACATTTAAATTTTCCTGGTAAAGAGCTCAATGTAACTAACATCACAGAGCAATAATTTCTTTAAGAAAAACAAAATCTTTCACGTTAGGATTATGAATTTATTTCCATCCTGTTATAGGTATTGATATGAATTAAGAACACCAAAAATAACAGGCCTTCTTCAGATCTAATGGATAAAATAATTACATTCAGAATAGACACAGGAAGGAAGGGTGGTAGGGGGAGAGGAGGGGTGAAGAATCCCCTCCCATTTCGCTAACTTCCGGTTGTTTTTATTTTTATTACCGGTGGGAAGCACAATAAATTATATTTTTTAAATTTTTAAATTTCAACGTAAAACTCCAAATTTACCAATAATTTAGGGAAGTACAGCATTCCTTAATAACCTTAAGTAAGGATACAGTAATACTTATCTTAAATTAAATTCAAAATTTAAAATTAAAATTAAAATTTTAAATTCAAAATTTATATCCGTGTCTATTAATTCAGTTACTCTTCCATTGAAAAGTACGTACACATCGCATGGTATCTTCTCATCTTTTTATTTTATTCATTTCACCTCAAATCTCAAATCAATTCTATTTTTTGGTTAATTAAATATTATCTATGATATTTTTCTATAGTTTAAATTTATTCCTATGTTTACATCTTGTTATTAATTCACATCGCTTATTTAATAATTTTTCAGTGTCTGGATCTATCATAATTTGTATTTTTTCTTCTAGGCACAGATTACATCTACTATCAAAGCATTTTGGAGTATTCGACTTTTTCAATATGGACCATTGAATCTCAGGAGTTAAGCCTTTATTTTTCAAACTCCAAAAATGCTTAGATAGGGCTGTTTGGTTTTTCAGATGTTCATGAACATGGCTGCCTGACATAGGTGCCGGGGAAACGCAGCCTTCACGCCATACAGCCGAACCTTAGGAAGCCGTCCCCCAGAAACTAATCCTTCTTGGAGGGGCTAGGTTTATCGCCTGGCGCCTGAGGCGACCCCTTATTAAGAAAATGCTGACGGGACCCGAGGAATTTTTGGAGCCGCTGGGCGTGTCTGGGCTACGGCCATACGATTAGACTCACCTTAAAAAAGCCTTGTGCCATACTCACCCGTTTGGTGGGGCGTGCAACAAATAGAGTGAATGTATTAGCACGGCTGGAGATCGAACTCGCTTACATCCAGATCCCAGTCAAGCAGTTTTATCTTAACGTCACGAATACTCCTCTCAACTAATCAATTAATTTAATAGGTGACTAAGAAAGTAAGTAACTTACTAAATGAACATATACAAAAACTCTAGTTATATAAACGTACAATCTACGCTTTGGTACAATTTACCAACCCCTCGGCTCGGGCAGGATATGAAACAAGATCAATTTTTAAGCGGAGTTTAACAGGTTTTGAATTCAGAGTTTTCCTTCTCCTAGACTAGTTGCCTAACCAAGGCTGAAGAACCGAGTCCGTCCTACTATTTACCCACAGCTGGAGGGAGAATAAGGGGGTTCATACCTTTCCCAATGGG
>OY757934.1:19926595-19987396 GCA_963585895.1 Sepioteuthis lessoniana
GGATTTCCCATTTAATGTCATTACTCCCATGTCCACTCAGGTTCATAATAGTCGCACCTATTGAAGTGCCATATATGAGTCGAATCGATATGCTTAAATTTTATTCTATATCGATAGAACTGCTTGAAAAAAAAATTCTCACAAAACAAAACAAAAAATCTGTAAAAATGAATGTACAATAAGAGCCATTCCCTAACATCCAGGCCTACGATATCCATAGTGGGATTGACATGCCGTTAAAAGTAATCCACCAACCAACCAACCTAACAACCAACTTAAGACATTTGAGATTTCGTGATGAATAATTTGACAAGTTTTTGTAATTATTATGGTTTTCAATATACGACACGAAAATTTATTTTCTCAATCATTTAGTTGTAATATGAATGTTTTAAGAGCAAATGTATAAATAAAGTTCATGATTATTTTAAATAGGTAAACACTTCATACTTAGTAGCAATATCAATGTTTTAAGAGCCAATGTATTGATAAAATCCACAACTATTTTAAACATATTTACTTAACTTAGTTGCAATATCAATTTTTTGCGAGTCTTTGTAGTTTGCAGTTATTCTAAACACTATCTCAAATACGGGGTGCAGAAGCAAAATATGCAGTAGGGAGGATTGGATTCATGCCTTTACTATAGGGTGTGGAAGCAAAATATGGAATTATTTTTAAAACGTTTTTTACTCCGATTAGTTCAATTTTGGAGAAAAAAAAACGTGATAAATCTAAATTTTCATGATTAGCTCTATCATTCAAGCAATTTTTCGTCTAAATTCAGCCCAATATGAGTGAGCAAGAAAAAAAACTACAAAGAATCTATGATCTGGATAAGGCCCCCCCCCCAAAAAATGAGAGCTTTTTAAGGAAAAGGGGGAGTGAAAGATTGAACAAAAAAAGTAAAGATGGCTTTTTAACTGCTCTCACTACAGCGATTAAGAAGGAACCCACAACGTCGATAAGAAAGCACGCTAATGAATTGGAAGTCCAAGAAAAAACTGTGAGGACAGCAATTTAACAAGATTTTAGTCCAGACCTTTCCCCCCTTTGATTACGCTATATGGGGTGCTTTAGAAAACAAAACAAATGCAACTTCCCATTCGAATATTAGTTCGCTTAACACGGTTATTGAGGAGGAATGGAATAGAATGTCTGAAGAATTTATTTTGAAGGCATGCAAATCGTTTCAAAGACATGTTGATACAATAATTAAAAAAAAAAAATGGTGGCCATATTGAGTAAATTTACTGTTTTGTGTCTATATTCTAATTTTGTTGTTTATCATATTTACCAATCCCTCCGATCGGGCAGGATATGACACAAGATCAATTTTTTAAGCGGAGTTTAACAGGTTTGAATTCAGAGTTTTCCTTCTCCTAGACTAGTTGCCTCACCAAGGCTGAAGAACCCAGTCTTCCTTACTATTTACCCATAGCTGGCGGGAAAATAATTGGATTTGTATCTTTCCCAAGAGTATTAGTGCTATGTGAATTGCAATCAGTCTCGTCCAGGATTTGAACTCGTGTTGCCGTGTCCATTTCCTACGACGATAACCATTACAGCATCGCCTAAAATATAATTAATCATTACATTAATCATATAACTATATTTACCAAACCCTCCGCTCGGGCAGGATGTGACACAAGGTCAATTTTTAAGCGGAGTTTAACAAGTTTGTATTCAGAGTTTTCCTTCTCTGTGACTAGTTGCCTTACCAAGGCTGAAGAACATAGTCTGCCCTACTATTTACCCATAGCTTGCGGGAGAATAATTGAATTCATACCTTTCCCAAGGCTATTAGTGCTCTGTGAAATGTAATCAGTCTCGTCCAGGATTTGAACTCATATCGCGGTGTCCATTTCCTACGACGATAACCATTACACAACGGACACCTCTAGTTTTGTTGTTTATTTTCTAAAATTGAAATTGTTCTTGTTTTATAAGAGAGAATATTCCTAATTTTGCTTCTGCACCCTCTCGATCGATCTAAATGATTAATGGGGACACTAATAGATACTACTGCCCAGGTTTGAAGTAACCTGAGGGTAAGGACAATGATGGAGGGGCACCAGACTCCCCCCAGAATCCATTAACTTTAGTCTCTTGCAAATGTTCATTTTTAGTGAACACACATTTGAATATTTAAAGAATTTTCCTAACAGCCAGTCAACTTTATTATATTTCAGATCGAGTGATAATTGAAGTCTACTCACTGTATTTTGAGCCCCGTCACAACTTCTCCAGGATTTATAATGACTCTTTTTGGGGGTCTTTCAGTTTACGAGGTTTGTCTTAAATTAATCCGATGTAAATTCCCGAAGAGGATTGAACACATTAGAGTCTTAATAGTCTAATTAACTTTTAAAATATGATTCTATGGAGTGTGCCAATAATTTATAATTATTTTCAATACTATTAGATTCATTATGTTATCTAGAATCTTCACTATTTGATGCATTGAAACAATTATTAATAAATGTCTAATGTTTCCAAATGAATTAAAAATTGACAATGCTTCATTTTAATAAATACCTTATAATATCCATTTTGGTTGTTCTGAGTTACCCGCAAAGGACCGGCATATTTTCAAAAGTCATAACTTTTTCGTTTTCAATCTAATTTTTTATATCATTCGTCAGGTATTATCAGAAGTCTTTAGAAATGATTAAAGGCAAATCATAGTACGAAAGAATAAAGTAAAATATAAAAGATTTTTTCTATTTGATTGGTTGATCTACAATTTCCATGGAAATAAATTCTGTTATATAGCTGTAATACAAATGCACACGGACTCAAATACACAGGCGACTCCGTTGTTCAGGTACGAACGTTTATTAACTTCTTGACTTCTGGGTTCGGTTCTTCGACACGAGGAGAGAGACGCACAATTCTTAATCACTCTATACTAATAAAACTCAAACGCTTGGCACATCTCGTAGTCTTTAAGATCTCTGTCGGTAGAGATCTGCAGAACTCCATGGTCAGACTTCAACTTCTAAACACCATGGTCTTAACTCAACTTGACTGGCCCCCAGTAAACTAACAACTTGACTCGCCTACAGTCGAGTACCCAACTGACGTGTTTTTCAAAATACCCAAATTCACAGGACCATCGCTTCCGTAGTCTTTAAGATCTCTGTCGGTAGAGATCTGCAGAACTCCATGGTCAGACTTCAACTTCTAAACACCATGGTCTTAACCCAACTTGACTGGCCCCCCAGTAAACTAACAACTTGACTCGCCTACAGTCGAGTACCCAACTGACGTGTTTTTCAAAATACCCAAATTCTCAGGACCATCGCTTCCGGGCATGACGTCATTCACACTCCAGTCTTATTTCCTATCTGGGGTTTATTATAACGATTGTGATTGTCATATCCTCTGCGAGCGAGCGTAAACTGTACCCAATGTCTAGGCACCTGAACTAAGAGCCGAATAATTCAAAGCCCAATCAAACTGAATGATAAAATATAATTAACAAAAAATAATTAATATAAAAAAATCATTCCGTAATTATATAACAATTCCCGTGTTGCTCATTTTAATGTAAAGAATCCGGTGTTCGATTTGGATAAAGAGCTTAGAGTACAGATTTAAAACTCGTGGCACAGAGACAAATTAGTCAGAAAGTGATATTAGCAATATATATATATATATATATATATATTTCCTATCGAAGTCGGATGCAGACGTTTTATTGCCAACTCAAGCTCGGTTTTCTAGACTAATCTTGGACTTCCTCCATCAGACAAGAGGAAATACATGGAAAAGATCCAAGATAAGGCTCTGACTGCATCAGCGTGGATCTGGCAATCCTATAGAGCGACAACAATCTGACAAAGTCTGGTGGCGTCGTGAGATACTGCTGGGGCGCTCTGGGCTAGTGGTAATGATGCTTCGGCTCCGAAACCATGCCTGAACTCAGAGTCATCATCTGATGAAGGCTTTGTTAGAAGCAATGCTGTTGTATAAACATCAGTTATTGTATGATCCCTCCTATATATATATATATATATATATATACACTAGAATTAAAATTGACAATTTTGTTAAAAATCGTTGAAATATGGATATGTATTACTGTAAAGGTTAAATTGTTAATTTTATTAGTTTTGTAGTTGTCTTAATCTGAAACGAGAAAGCACTGGAACTAGCCTTACTTGGGTAAAGGATATACATAGCTGAAATGGATTTAGTTTCTCCCTCTCCTTCCTTCCTTTGACTATTCCTCCTATCTGGTTGTAATCTATTTTATCTTCCTACTGGATCTGATGAAGTCTTGTTAAAATTATTTTATAGTCTTTGATTCATATCAATGCACTTAACAGGATGGAAATAAATTTATTATCCTGATGTGACCGGATATTGATTTTTTCTTGAAATAATATATATATACACATATATATCCGTAGAAAAGGTAAAGTGGAAGAAAAATATGTTTGCTGGCTCTTTTTTAATACAAAAGTGTTTCATCAAAATTATTTTAGAATGAGTAATAATTGTGATTGATAAATTTTTATTTTATCATATTTACCCAACCCCTCCGCTCGGGCAGGATATGACACAAGATCAATTTTTTTAAACGGAGTTTAACAGGTTTGAATTCAGAGTTTTCTTTCTCCTAGACTAGTTGCCTCACCAAGGCTGAAGAACCTAGTCTCCCCTACAATTTATCCATAGCTGGAGAGAGAATAATTGGATTTATACCTTTCCCAAGGATATTAGTGCTATGTGAAATGCAATCAGTCTCGTCCAGGATTTGAACTCGTGTCGCCGTGTCTAATTCCTACAACGATAACCATTACACCACGGGCGCCTCCTAGATCAGAAGTCTTTATCAGGGCTTGAAGGTCTTGCTATGGGAAAAAACGGATAAATACAGCTTGAATGCTTCTAATCGAATAAAAAAATATCTCCATATCAAGATTAAAGTGAAGTAATCCAGATAAAGTAGTAGCGCCCTCCCCTACACCTCGGTGTAGTAGCAATTGAAAAGGGAGCTTTCGGGTCACCCTTGACTACAGTCGCTAACTTCACTTATGTACATAAGAAGTGTACGTGTTTTTGAACTGTTGGACATACCTATTTTTGCTCACAGATTTTCAACGTTATAGAGTTTGGTAATGAGTTATACCTAATAATAACCGTTTTGACAGTTATTATGTTCTGTTAGAATAAAATCCTGTATCTGTGTATTTTTAGAGGCGTTCTTATTTATTGATGATACTGTATAAATATTCGCTTGTAAGCAGTAAAGTTCGCGACCACAGTCGAAGGTGACCAGAAGGCTCCCTTTTCAATAGCTACAACACTGAGGTGTAGGGGATGGAGCAACTTCTTAACCTGAATGGTTCCACTTTACCCTTAATACGTACCACTGAGTATTAAGCAAGGAGGTATCAAGTACAATTTTTAAAGTCTTTGGTATGATGCGACCTGACTATTGGCGAACAATCTAAAACCATTTGCATTGTCTTAAAAAGGAGTATTTAGGCAGCATCTTTTCATTTGATTAAGTAGAATCGAATCCTTGTTGTTTTTATATGGTATTTGAAAATTAAAGTTGTTTAATATTTAAACTAAATTATTATTTCAGTTTTGTTTTATCACTAAAATGAGGCTTGTTTTTTTATCACCAAGGTGATGCCAAGCTGTAACGGCTGTTCATTTTTAAATATTTATATTTCGTCAAATAGAATAAAATTTGTAATCACTTTTGTAATATGGATTGTTCTATTATAAACGTTTTAGAATATTATCGTTATGTTTAAACTAGATAGAACAAATGAAAACAAAAATGAAATAATACTTTTGTTTAAATATTAAACAACTATAATTTACAAATAGCATATAAATTACCTTGATAATGGCTCTGATAAGAACCGAAAATAGTCTGTATAATAGAAATAGCTCCTTTGGCGAAACCATTAACAAATTTCAAGATGGTAACATAAAAAAACAAAAAAAAAAAGCGTAAGGACTCTTGGGAAAAAATAGCTACAACACAGAGGTGTAGGGGATGGAGCTATTTCTTAACCTGAATTGTTCCACTTTAACCTTGATACGTACCACTGAGTGTTAAGCAAGGAGGTATCAAGTACCATTTTTAAAGTCTTTGGTATGATGCGACCTGAACATTGGCGAACACTCTAAAACCATTTGCATTGTCTTTAATTGGAATCATTTTGAGATGAGGCTTCTTAATCTGAGAATTAATTAATTCTCAGATTAAGAAGCCTCATCTCAAAATGATTTCAATTTATGACAATTACAAATTCGGTACGGACCCGACTATGGAAGACCAGATAAGGAGAACAAATAATTGGATTTATATGACTAAAAAATCCATGCTTGATCGCCCTTTGGGGCATGTGGCGCAGCGGATAGAGGCGTTGAGTCTCTATGGTTCTAGGTGAGCATTGTCAGAAGATAGTGGTTTCAAATCCTACCCAAAACGTGGTGCGATAGACAACAACTATGGAAGACACTAATTACTGGGGATACGGTTACAAGACTCAGCATTCCTATCCGAGGTCACGGTAAATTACCTGAAGAATGCCAGAAGTGAAATTTGTCCGAAACGTAGTGAAAGATGGAACAATCTATTTATATTGTATTGAGTCATAAATAATTTTCCTTTTTTGAAAGCAAATTGTAACGACGCATGTCAAACTTCCCTTGTAGAAAACGCAACCGGAAATTTTTTGATTAAAGAGTGCCTTCAGCAGCCATTTTTATTTCAGTAGTGAAAGAGTGTGTATCATAGAAACGGCTGAGCCAAGTGTCATTACTGACTAAAAAGTTCAAAACTGGTTTCCAAAGATTTTTTCTGGCAATACGTTATTAAGACTATTTTCCTTGGATTTTTTATATATATATATATATATAATCCAAGGAAAATAGTAAATATATATATATATATATATATATATATATATATATATATATATAAATAGAATATTTATATATATATATATATATATATATATATATATATATATATATAAGTTTCAATAGCAAAGACACAGAGTCAGTAGCCCTTGGGGAATGCCAGTTTCTTATCTATGCGGTCACAAGACTAAGAAATTCCTATACGATGGGTAAAACAATAATTTTTTAAAATCCTGCAGATGTAAATAAAAAAAAGTATAAACTGAAATTATTTATATATTTCCTAGCTGTTGCCATTTAGCATCCCATAGGAAAAACAACATTCTCCTTGGACTATTACCATTTAGAGTATTTTCCTTGGATTTTAAGATTAAATTTCATTTTTAAAATATACATTTTTTTACGGTGGAAGTATAATTAAATATAACCGTAAAAATATATTTGATCAATTTATCCATTTTTTTAAATAAAATTTTATTTTTATATTCTCTTTTTGTCGAAATCAATGTAAGCGTTTCTGGATTTTATTCAAATATGTAACTGTTTTTCCATCTGAGGAGGTCACAATATCATCTATAAACCGAAATAAATTTATAATGGAAAGACCAAACTGAATTCTTTTTTGACTGATTTATACATACATATATATATATATATATATATATATATATATAAGAAGTAAAAGAAAGTATTAGTATTCGATAGAAATACTTAAAACTTACAATTGTATGTAAATTACTTGTATTACTTGAAACCATATGTCTGCGTGTAAAGAAAAGAACAAGAATATGGAAGCCTCTAGGTCAAATGATGACATCAGCGAGAATCTGGCCGTCACTAAGCTTTACTAGCTTCGAAGGAACAGCTCGAACATTGATCTATATCTCGGTAAAAAAAATTTTCGTTCTTGGTCTAAAGAGAGAAAAAAATAAATATTTCAAAATGAATAGTTCCACGGAAAGATTTGTATTTTTTAAAGAATTATTTATTTCGTTCTTACATTGGTGTATGTTTCCAGCTTGTTGCTTTCGTCAGAGAACATATGTGGCACAAGTCCATGTAAATAGAGCAGCAAATGAGACTGAAACTCATCCGTGTACGTCTGTAAGTAGAATCTACTAACAGACGTACACGAGTGAGTTCCAGTTCCAGTTCCAGTTCGAGTTATATATATATATATATATATAGGACCGGTCCATTGGCCAATGAGTAGAGTGTTCGCCAATGGGTTCACTCACAGGTCGAGTCATACCAAAGATTGAAAAAATGGTACTTGATTCCACCTTGCTTAGCACTCAGCAATAAAAGGTAAGGATCAATGGTAAAGTGAAGCAATCCAGGGAATGGAGTAGTGCCCCCCACCTCCACCTCAGTGTGGTAGCTATTGAAAAGGGAGCCTTCGGGTCACTCTCGACTAGAGTCTCCAACTTTACTTTACCTATATATATATATATATATATATAAATATCATCATCGTCATCATCATCATCATCATCATGTGCTGGTAGCACGGATATCCCTGACCCTCTCTTGCCACTTTTCCTTATCGTTCATCGCCTCTGGCAGGTCTTCTGGACTACATCCCGTATCCTCACATAGTTGCTGTATGTTCGTGCTGGTCGTCCTGCTTTTGCTCGGTCATATGTGGGGGTCCATATATATACATATTATTTCAATAAGTTTATTTGGTAACAAAAAATAAAGGAAAAGAAGATATGAGGAAATAAGAAAAGAGAGTTCAAGTCTTATAAAGTTAACGAACAATGCTCGATCATCAGGAGATTATTCATGGGACTCTGTCGAGTTGGATCTTATGGAAGTGTATTTAAGTCATTTGGAACTTTTGTGGGCGTTTCCAGTTTAAAGCTGGACGGGGCTTGGGCATATAGGGTTAGGGAGAGCGAAAATGATAGTAATGGTGTTATCGGGTTGGGCAGAAGGGGAGACATAGCGAATGGTCGAGGTTGACGGTCAGTCACGTGATCGCGGCTTTGCTCGGTTGGGCGGGCGTGATTCTATTTCAATCTCGTTCGTCAATTTCACCACGCCATAACAGCAGCGGCAGTGGCTTCTAGTAAATTCATATCGCGTCGACTGGCGACGAGGAATTGGTTCACGAAACGCGACAGCAGCTTGATGAAGATGAACAGACGCGGTAATTATACTGCTCTCCACTCAGACAGATGCAGCAGGGTGGTACCAATGGCGGGCGGGTTGAGGGAATAGCGTGAACAATTCGGAAAAATGACGGGCAAAATAAAGAAAGTGTCAATGAGAGAGAAAAAGAGAGTGAGAGATGCGGAAGCATGGTATGTCTTCTCATTTACCCGTGTCAAGGTGGAACCTGCCATGTTAATAATGATCCCGACAATTCTGTAAGGGAAATAAGAATTTTTTAAATTTGGCTTACACCACGTAACATTATGTTAGGTCGTTTCCATGTATTCTCTTTAACTTTTTTTTTCTTTTTCTCTTCCCGTCTCTTCTCTTTAACCTTTCTTTTTGTTTTCTCCATCTTCTTTAGTTTTTTTTTTTCCTCAACCACTTCCTTTTTTTTTTCTCATTCTTTTTCTCTTTCATCTTCTTCCTCCCCCTCCCTTTCCGTCTGTTTTCATTTACATTCTTTCGTTTCTCTTTCCTTTTCTGAGTTTTCTCCATCATACTCAGTGTTTTTCTTTTATATTTTTTCTTTTTTTTTCTTCCTTTGGTCTTTTCTCTTTCTTCTCCCATCTTTCTTTGTCTTTTTCCATTTTCCTCGACTCGCATTTGTCTTTTCAGAGGACGGGGAGAATAGTCCCCAGAAAAAGACAAAGTGAGAGAGAGAGAGAGAGAGAGAGAGAGAGAGAGAGGGAGGGAGAGTAAAGTGAGGAAGTTTGATATGCCTTCTCGTTTCCCGGGTCCGATTGAACCTGCCATGTTAATAGTCAGGATACATCTTAAAGAGGAATAAAAATGTTAAAATTTGGCTTATACCACGTAATATTATGTCAGGTTGACTTCCATTTATAGCCTGCTAAACGTATCTTTTTAAATATCGAGAGAACTCCGTTTATATAAAGCAACGTTATATATAAATATATATATATATATAAGATTTTCCTTGTATACAGTGAATATTTTCTCCCATTTGGCAGAAAATATTTTCCTAAAAGAAATTTTCGTTTTTCGAATATTTTGATTCATGTGATCGAATTTTCTTTCGCTTTTTCGATTTTCACACTTTGACACCAGTTTTGTTTTTTTCCAATATATTTTTTTCTTTTTACTCATTCTTTTTTGTTTTTGCTTTTTTTGGAGGGAGTTTTTTTCCTACTTTCATTTTTTCTTCTCATCTTTTTATTCTTTTTTTCTTTTCCACTTTTTCCTTTTAGTTTTCTTCCGCTTCCGCTCTTACTCTTTCCTCTTCCTTTATTTTTCTCTTCTGTTTTTTTTTTTTTATATTTCAGCGTTTTTTTCCTTTATCTTTTATTACTTATTTTTTTCTGTCTTTTCTTCTTTCTCCTTCTATGTTTTCTCTTTTCTCTTCAGTTTTTCTCTTTCTTCTTCCGTCTTTTTTCTTTACCTTTTTTTTTTATTTCTCTTTCGCCCTCCGTTTTTTCTTTTTTCCTCCTACGTTCTTTCTTTTTCTTCTTCTGTTTTTTTTAATTTCCTCTTTCTTTTTTTCTTTTTTTTTTTCACGTTCTCCTGTCTTTTGATTTCCTCTTCCTCCCTTTTCTCTTTCCTCTTCCATTTCTTCTTTTCCCTTTTCATTTTTCTCTTTCTCATTCTGACTTTTCTCTTTCCTCTTTCGTTTTTCTTTTTCGTTCATCTTCAGTTTTTTCTCTTTCGTCTTCCGTTTTTCTCTTTTCTTTTCCGTGTTTTATTTCGTTCTTCTTCTGTTTTTTCTCTTTCTTCTTTTGTCTTTTCTCTTTCCTCTTTCATTTTTTTCGTACTTCTTCTGTTTTTTCTATTTTTTTCTTCTGCCTTTCCTCTTTCCTCTTTCGTTTTTTTTTTTCGTTCTTCTTCTGTTTTTTTCTTTCTTCTTACGCATTTTCTCTTTCCTTTTTCCTTTTTTCATTTTTCTGTTTTTTCTCTTTCTTCTTTCGCCTTTTCTCTTTCCTTTTTCCTTTTTTCATTTTTCTGTTTTTTCTCTTTCTTCTTTCGCCTTTTCTCTTTCCTCTTTCATTTTTCTTTTCGTTCTTCTTCTGTTTTTTGCTCTTTCTTCTTACGTCTTTTCTTTTTCCTATTTTGTTTTTTCGTTCTTATACTGTTTTTCTTTTTCTTCTTTTTTCTTTAGTCTTTTCTCGTTTCTTCCTTGTTTTCTCGTTCTCCCATCTCTTCACTTCCTTCAATCGCATTTGTTTTTTCCCCTTTCATTTTTTCTCGTTCTTCTATCTTTCCTTTTTCTCCTTCCTTATTTTCTCTTTTCCTTTTTCATTTTTTCTCCTTCCCTTTCTGTTTTTTCTTTTTCTCCTGTCTTTTGTCTTTCCTCTTTCGTTTTTCTAAACACTTTTTCTCTATTTACCCTCATCTACTTCCTTTTTTTCTATTATTTCTTCCATTTTCTAGCTTCTTCCAATTCTTCAGCGTTCCAGATCCTCATATTTCTTAATCGGGCACATTTTTCACCATTCCCGAACGCGTTTAATGTTTCCCTTCACAGACACTCATTACTTCCGAATTCCCTTGATTATATGGTTCTTACATCTTCCACCTCCATTGATTCAGCTAATTTTCGGCGAAACACATCTCCTTATTTGTCCCTCTTTACCTGTCTGCTCGAATCTCTCTCTCTCTCTCTCTCTCCTCACAAGAGACGCTCATAACCTATCAACCTCGGCGCGATTTTTCCTTATGTGTCAAATTTTCCCGCTTTGGTATTTGGAATTATTCTTGTCGCTCACCGATTAAGTGTGGAAACATTCGAAAATACTTCATCTAATGGCATACATTTACACTTACGCCAATCTTGTTTAAATACACACCGAAGTAGAGATACGCATGTGCTTACACGATCTCTGTTTCACACATACACATCAAGACACACACCAAAAGAAAATACTGTGAGGAGCGATTACTGCAACGGTTACTGTCAAAGGAAATGTAACCCAATTGACTGGGGCTGTTGAATACTCCAACTGTATCTCTGCTGAGCGATAAGACCTCCTCTCAGCGAGTGTCCTAAACCGTCTTACAACGAAGCTCCAGTACTGAGGCTTTGGGGAGTGTGAAATGTGTGAAGTGTCATTGGCATTACTCCCAGGTCCATTCTGAACCGGATTGGTAGTACAGGTTGGGGGAGGTCATCTATAAGTAAAATAGAACTGCTTAATCATTTAATATGCTTGAAACCATTTAACTGTGAGCCAACAATAAGTGAAAATACTTGCAGCCATTCAGCTGTGTGCAAATAAATGAACTGAGGCTTGTTAAAAATGATGGTATCTAAACATAGTTAATTTACGATATATATATATATATATATATATATATATATATATATATATATATATATATCCTTAAGAACAAGAAAATTATAGTCCATTATAAATTTATTTCAGCTGTCTATTAACAGGCTCTTCTGATGGATTTGAACATAAATTTCTTTCTTTTGGTAGTTAACTTTAGAGAATACATTTATTCTAAGGTAATCTTCAATGGGTTAAAATCTAAACACACACACACACACACACACACACACACAGAGCTTGAAATAGAAATGTTTTTGACTATTAAACTGTACTTACATTTAAACTGCGTGCTTATGCTAAACTGAATTATTTGAAATTGAACTGTTTTTGACATTGAAACTGTATTTACACTAAACTGAATTGTTATATATAACTGCTTCAGTAGTTTGAAATAGAAATGTTTTTGACAATTAAACTGTGTACTCATGCTAAGCTGAATTATTTGAAATACAACTGATTATTTACATAAAAATGGATATGGCGTTAAATAACCTACAAAGGTTGATATGCCATAAAACACAACAAACCAAACCAAACAGTTCCATTTCAAGCAATTCAATTTCGCATAAGTACGCAGTTTAAATGACTAAAACAGTTCTATTTCAAACAATTCAGTTTAGCATAAGTACAGTTGAAATGTTAAATGCTTCTATTTGATCCATAGATAAGACCCTATCAGGTGCAACCACTTCGGGCCAGATTAAACCTGGAAGCGATGGCGATAAAATCGTGCTCTACATTCCCATAAAACCCCAAAATTACTGGAGTCTCACCATCAGATTGTTTTGTGTCCTATCTAGGACACTCGTTCGGGAAGTGTTACCCCTTCTGCAGAGATGTAGTCAGTGCATTCCGCAGCCACAGCCGACTGGGTCAGCAGTGCAGCAAAGGTGCAATGGTTGTCCTGATAGTTGTTGTCCTTGAGGAACCACCAGAGGAAGAAAAAACTTAGTTCCGTAATATGTCTTCACATAAATTACATTCTGCTGCGTCGTCCAAGGCTTGATTTTGCTATATTTGGTTTAATCTATCGAAATATTTGCAATTTCGCAGCAAGAGCCGGAAAAGAGGAAGAGAATAAAGACAAAGGTGGGAAGATTTGAGGGGCTGCTGCTTTGTTGCAACAATTATAAAACACCCAGTATATGTTTAAACAGGATTTATCATTTGTAATCCAAAAAGATTGATCTGCCTGGAACCAACCAACCAACCAACCAACCAATGGAATTGGAATCGGCAACAAGAATTCAAATCCTCGAGGAGGTAGTTTGCGTTTCATTTTTGTTCTAACGTCCCTTTGGAAAGGCGTGAATTGATCTCTTCTTCACCCAGTAATTGGTTGCCCAGTCGGCTGGGGCTGTAGAATATACCAACTGCTTCTTTGCAGAAGGATAAGACCCCAACAACGAGTGTCCTGGATAAGACACTTAACAATCTGATGTTGAACTAAACCGTGGTTTCTTGAGTTTACTGTTTTTTTGTATTTGAAATGAATTTTCATGCTAAACTGAATTGTTTGAAATAGAACTGTTTTGACATCTAAACCGTGTACTTATGCTAAACTGAATTATCTTTTTTGACATTGACTCTGTATATTGCCCAGTTGACTGGGACAGGAGAATACGCCTACTGCAAGAACCTCCCAACGAGTGTCCTAGACATGACACTAAACAATCTGATGGTGAGGTTCCAGTGATGTTTGAGGCTTTTTAGGGATTTTTTGACATTTTTTACACCAGGTTCATTGACATTGGTCCCATGTCCACTCTGGCCGGGAATGGGAGCACCTGATAGGATCTTATCTGTGGGTTGAATAGAACTAAACTGCATACTTATGCAAAACTGAATTGTTTGAATTAGAACTGTTTGACTAAACTGAATATCTTGAAATAGAGGGGTTTTTGACAATTAAACTGTGTACTTACATTTAAATTGCGTGCTTATGCTAAATTGAACTGTTTGAAATATAACTGTTTTTGACATTGAAACTGTACTTCCGCTAAAGTGAATTGTTTAATATAGAACTGTTTTGACATTTAACTGTGTTTAAACAAAATTTATACTTATACTAAACTGAATTAGCTGATTTAAAACTGTTTAAATAATCTGAAAAACTTGAAATAGAAATTTTTTTTGACAATTAAACTGTTTACTCATGCTAAACTGAATTATTTGAAATAGAACTGATTATTTGGATAAAAATGGATTTGGCATTAAATAACCGACAAACGTTGATATGCCATAAAACCCAAACAACCAACAACCAATCCAGTTATAGGTAGATGTAAGAGCAGACTTGGTTATTCAGTTCAAGTAAGGCAATCAGTGTACTTGAAGGAAAACTTTGAATTCAAACTAGCTATGAGTCAGCTTAAAATGGATCTAATGCCACATCCTGCTGGCGGAGATATTGGGTAGATTCATGCGACCAAAGACAATATTTGTTCGGAATGTCTCTTGCCATTTGATATAACCGGTAAAATAGCCCGCCTAGGGTAATGGCTTGCTCGTACACTTGTCACGGCGTGTGTTTGTATCAAATGATTATTAGATTGGAATGGTTGAGTTTGACTTGGTTTTATGGCATGATAATCACTGTAGGTTATTTAATGCCGAATCTTCTTTATACATATTTGTTAAATAAATGATATATAAACATATTTTGAAGAGAACATTTTTTAACGAGCCGGACTCCATTTTTTCAACACAGTTAAATGATTTCACTTATTCCTATCTTTTACGAGTAATTCTATTTACAAGTAATCATTTGTTTGCACCCAGTTAAATGACTTCACGTACAGCCATTTAAGAACACCAATTCAATTAAACATCAGTCATTTGTTTACGCAAAGTTAAATGATCAAAGATTTCTATTTCAAACAAATTTAACCCTAACCATTCAATTAAATATCAGCAATTTGTTTACACCCAGTTCAATAACCAAACAGTTCTATTTCAAGCAATTCAGTTTAGCATTAGTCATTTGTTTGCACTCAGTGTAAATGACAAATAGTTCCGTTTGGCCCATAGATAGGACCTTATCAGGTACTATTACTCCAGGCCAGAGTGGACCTGGGAGCAATGGCAATGAAGAGGTACTCCGCATTCCCTAAAGCTCTAATCCTGGAGCCTCACCATCAGATCGTTTAGTGTCATATGAAGGACATTCGTTGGGGGGTGGCTTCTTGCTGAGATATCGTCGGTGTATCCAATAGCCCCAGCCGATTGGGCTATACTTGAATTAGATACGAATACTTGATGTATAACTGTGAGCAAAATGAATGAATAAATAAATAAATAAACGGAAGATTCAACAGCATAAAAACATGATTATAAATATACAGTATACACACTATTCCCTTACCTTCAGGCATAAAATGTATTGACCTGCAGTTAATATCTACCTAAAACACACCTACGAACTAGCTGTTCCTTTTGAGGAATCATGATTATACTTGGGGTGGGGATAGTGAACAATGATTTGAATATCAAATTGAAATACATAAATGATGAAAGAACAGCATTATCAGACAAGCCACAGTCGATCCTACGCCTAACTGTACACGGGATCGTTTGCTTGTTGTAAGAAATACTGATTTCTTCAATAATATCGATTGAATCTCGACACCGATTCCAGTGAAGCTGTTATTAGCGAAGTGGTTTCAAATTTGACAAATACACGCAAGCAAGAATAGACAATCATGTGCGCATGCTCGTGAAGAAATAAGACAACTATAGAAAGAAATGGGAAAGCATAGTAACTAAATAGACGAAACTTTCCCAATAAACATTATCATCTAATCATACAATCACAAAAAAAATTGATGAAAAGAAAACAACTCAAATAGGTCAAAATAAGACGGTTGGTTGGCATTTAAAACCAAATCATATATATATATATATATATATATATGATTTGTAAGCGAATAGTTAGTAGGTAATTTGGTAGTTTTTAAGGCTTATTTGCTTGCACACAGTTAAATGATTTCAAATAACATTGGTAATTCCATTTATTAAGTATTCCTATGTAATATAAATAATTTGCATTCTGTTGAATGATTCAAAATAATAATCCTTTGTAAATGATTAAACAGTTCTATTTGAACCATAGATGGAACTCTAACTGGAAAGACCAATCCGGGTCACAGTGAACCCGGGAATAATAGCAATGAAGATATACTTCATTTTCACCTAAGCTGCAAGATTGAGCCTCACCATTAAATTCAAATTGGTGTCATACTCAAAAAAACTCGTTGTTGGCGGTGGTGGATTACCCCTTTTGCAGAGTTGCCGTATGCGTATTCTATAGATCCAGCCGACAGGGAAGAAAGCAAGGCAGAAGAAAGGCCTATGATATGGTCCCGCAAACTTGGATAATAGAATATGATAAAAATAAGAGGAACAGTGGATAAATCAAACACTTACAACGGGTTTACTGGTAATATTTCGTTCTTTATTCACAGAAGAACTTCTTCAGACTTTTTGTAAGTGTCTGATTTATACACTTTTCCACTTATTTTAATCATCTTGTCATATTCAACAAAATCTACCATAATAGAATGTCTAAAAATGTTCCAAATAGCCAACAAAGTCGTAAACTTTATCTCGAAAGCAATGGAAAACTGGAAAGTGGAATTTGCAGCTGAAGGATAGAAACTAGCAGATTTGAAAGTCCAGAGAGGTGTCTTCCATGGAGATTCACTCTCGCCATTGATATATGTCATAGCAGTGATACAACTCTATCATATTCTTAGAAAAGGTACAGGGAGCTATAGATTAACAGAATTACAAAGAAAGAAAATAAATTGCCTTATATATTTGGATGGTATCAAGATATTTAGCAAAAATGAAAGAGAATTGGAAAACCTGATTCAAGCAATAAGAATATCTAGCCAATGTAAAGGAATGGAATTTGGCATTAAAAATATACCAAGCTGATATAAAGAGAAATAATAGAAGGAATAGAACAGCCAAATCAGGGTCGAATCTGAAGGCTTGAAAAGAAGGAAAACTACATGCTCTCGGTAATATTGGAAGCAGACACAATCAAACAAACAGGGTTGAAAGAAAAATAAGAAAAGTGTATCTCAACAGGAAAAAAAACCGAAACAGAACAGCACAGCACACTCATAAAAGCATTAAGACAATGGGAGAAAAAGGGAACCAATGATACCTTAGAATATTAGAAGCGGATACCATCAAGTAAGCAGAGATTTGGTTTGGTTTGGTTTGGTTTTATGGCATACCAACCATTATAAGATATTTAATGTCAAATCCATTTTATACATATAAACACTTCTATTTCAATCAATTTAGTCAAACATAAGTACACCATGTAAATGTCAAAACAATTCTATTTCAAGCAATTCAGTTTCGTCAACAAAGTTAAATTGTTCAAAATATTGCTATGCAACATTAACAATTCAATTAAACATCAGTCATTTATTTACACACAGTAAAACGGAAAAGCTGTTCTATTTCAAACAATTTACTTAAACTTAAGCAAGCAGTTTAAATGACAAAACGGTTCTATTTCAAACAATTTAGTTAAACGTAAGTACACGGTTTAAATACCAAAGCAGTTCTATTTCAAACAATTTAGTTAAGAATAAGTACCATGTTTAAATGTCAAAACAATTCTATCTCAAATAATTCAGTTTAGCATAAACATACAATTTAGTTCTATTTGCCCCATAGATAGGATTCTATTAGGTGCTACCACTCCAAGCCAAAGTGAACCTGGGAGCGATGGCAATAAAGTGGTACTCCGTATTTCCTGAAGCTCTGGCATTACAGGAGCTTCACCATCAGATTGTTTAGTGTCATATCCAGGATACTCGTTGGGGGGGGGTCTTATCCCTCTGCAGAGAAGCAGTCGGTGTATTCTACAGCCCCAGCCGACTGCGCCAGTAACCAGAGATGCAAGAAAAATCAAAGTGTGCAGAACAAGAAAACTTCTCAAAACCAAGCTCTGCTGCGGATATCTAACTAAAGAAATAAATATTTGACCAGTTCCCCTTGTAAGCTACACTGGACCATTCTTAAAATAGATGAAGGAAGAACTCAGAAAAATGGACCAAAGGAAAGATAATGACTATTCATAAGATTTTACAGTCGAGAAATGACTTAGTCAGCTAGTTTGTGTCAAGAAAAGAAAGAGGAAGAGAGTTATATAACCAATGACATGGATTTTTGTTTCGTTCCTAGTGACCCCGTGTGCTTTAACAAGCTGTCACGTTGTGATTAGTAAACAGGGGAATGACAGTGCATCGGGGCAGCCCGGTCGAGCAGATGTGCAACCGGAAGGGGACCACGTGATATGAGAACCACGCGGTCAGATAGAGTTAGTACTGTCAGAATCGGTCGTCGAGTCAGGGATAGGCAGCCGATCAGAGGCGTCTCGGATGTCTCTGACGCTACGGTTTGGACAAGCGATGGCACCCTGTGGCTCCTGGAAAAAGATATAGGACAAGAAGAAGTCCCCTCACTGAGTATATGCCTCTCCATCTATCTCTAAAACTAACAACAAAATATGTGCCCTTTTAGAGAATAAAATGAGAGATATAATTTTACATATATGTGTTCCTCGTTGTTCATAAAGACACAGATAAGTTTGCAACAAAAGGACCCGCCAGAATTGAGGACTGCATAGACGATAGAATTCAAGATCTCGAAGACATCATTAAAACGGCAAAGAAAGACAGTTTGGTTTGTTTTGGTTTTATGGCACATCAAACATTGAAGGTTATTAATACCAAATCCATTCTTAAACATATAAACAATTCTATTACAAGCAATTCAGTTGAGCATAAGTACACAGTTTCAAAGTTAAAAGCAGTTCTATTTCAAACAATTTAGTTGAGAATACGTACAGAGATTTCATGTCAAAAAACAGTTCTATTTCAAACAATTCAGTTGAGCATAAGTACACAGTTTAGTGCTATTTGACCCATAGATAGGACCTTATCAGGTGCTATCACTCTGGGCCAAAGTGGACCTGGAAGTGATGGCAATGAAGCGATACCCCACATTCACCAAAGCTCCAGCATTACTGGAACCTTATCTTCGGAGTGTTTATTGGCATATCCGGACACTCATTGGGGGGGGGATGACTCATCAGCAAAGAAGCAGTCAGTGTATTCTACAACCCCAACCGACTTGGCAAAAAAGAAGACTGTAATAGCATTAGAAGCATAAAACCAGACTGAAAAACAAAAACTAGGAAACAGAAATGGAAGGGAAAACAACTGTATGGATATTTCAAGCGACAACCTAGACAGATTGCACATAAGAAAACCTGGACACGACTAAGAGATAGAAACCTCACGAGAGAGACTGAATTTTATTTAATAGCTGGAAAAAATAATGCCATAAGGATCCATTATATTAATGCGGAAAATGATAACACGACAGAATAGCAGGTGTTGTTTTTTTAGCACATTATAAGCGAATGCAGTAAAGTATCACAAAAGACGTACAAGAGTAGACACGACAGGGCGGTAAAGATGATCCACTTGGAATTGTGCAAGAGAAGAAAGTTTGACCATACTAATGGTAAATGGTATATATACCAACCAGAATCAGTTCTAGAGAAATGGACGCATAAGATTCTTCACGTAATATATTGACCCTCGGCCGAGCTGTCAAATAAGAGATGCACCTGTGTAAATAACAGTGCATCCGGTCGATTTATATCAGGGTATAACCTTGACTGTGGATGGGTTGAATTGGGTGCAGATATGACGCCTACAAGAAGCAGGTGGATGTCAAATAATTATATAACCCGGTGCCACAGAAAGGTTCAGTTAGTTGGAGTCAGTTTGTTGCAGTTCGAGGCTGTGAGAACCAGCTCACAGCAGAGGGCTGGGCCCTCAGGACCCCCGGTTGAGCAGCCCAGCAGAATGAGAAAGAAGTGCTGCTAAAGACTGAGGAACTGGGGGTCAATATGTTGCAGTCTGTCCAGTCTCCAACTCACTTCTCACACATAACCCTTTCGCACCCTTTCGCATAAAGTGTGAGAGGTATATTTTTCTAAAGAAGTGTGTTCGTTCGTCATTTCTGTTGATTTTGTGTCCGCATGTATATGTGTATAGTTGTATATGTATTACGGCTATGCAACATTCAGCATTTTGAGAAACAAACGATTAAACCAGTCCCAGCTGAAAAACTAATCTTAATTTTAATTTATAAGAAAAAAAACTTGCCATCTTGTGTATTTTGCAGTTCCGGCAGACCACAGAGAGAAAATGCGAGAAAGTGAAAAGACTGACAAATAGTTATACATTGTCAGAGAACTAAAAACCTGTGGAACACAAGGTTGACAGTGGTTGGAGCACTTAGAACAGGCCCATAAAGGTTATCAAAAAGTCAAAAAGAATTGGAAATTAGAAAAAGAGTCCTCGAGGCATGAGGAGACTAGCTTTTAGACTCATGCGAAAGACTAACGCTGATGTAAAAAACCCGAAAAGAGTAAAATAATAATAATTACTTGGGCTGTGCCCCTAATTAGATATTCGGGGCCCTTCCTTAAATGGACCAGAGATGAACTTAAATGGATCAAAGAACAAGAAAACTAATGACCATGTATAAGGCATTACACCCCAGAGACGGCGTTGACAGACTATATGTATCTAGAAAAGAGGGAGGAAGATGACTTGCCACCATCGAAGATAGCGTTGACGCATCCATACTACGGCTCAAAGACTACATAGAAAAACGAGGACTAATTATAGCCATCAGAAACGATACGGACAACACGACAGAAGATAAAATGACAACAACTAGGAAACAAAGATGGGAGGAAAAACAACTCTATGGCCGCTTTAAGCGTCTAAACAACATCTCACACCAGAAAACCTGGACTTGGCTAAGAAAAGGAAACCTTAAGAGAGAAACGGAATCTCTTCTAATAGCAGCACAAGACAATGCCATAAGGACCAATCATATCAAAGCAAGGATAGATAAGACGCAACAAAACAGTAAATATAGGCTATGCGGTGACAGAGACGAAACGATCAATCACATAATAAGCGAATGCAGCAAATTTGCTCAGAGGGAGTATAAGGCGAGACACGACTGTGTCGGCAAGGTGATCCACTGGGAAATGTGCAAGAAATTTAAATTTGACCATACTAACAAATGGTACATGCACAACCCAGCATCTGTTCTAGAAAATGACTCGCATAAACTCCTATGGGACTTTAACATTCAAACGCATCACCTAATCCCGACCAGAAGACCAGACCTTATACTAATAAAAAAAAGAAAGAAAGAGAATCTGCAAAATTGTTGACTTTGCTGTCCCGATGGACGATAGGATAAATCTGAAGGAATTCGAAAAGAAGGATAAGTACCTCGACCTTGCTAGAGAATTGAAAAAGCTGTGGAACATGAAAGTAACGATTGTGCTAATTGTGATTTGTGCTTTAGGCACAATAACTAAAGAATTATTAAAAGACCTGGAGGACTTGGAAGTCGGCGGACGGGTTGAGACAATCCAAACGAGAGCATTGCTGAGAAGGGCCAGAGTCCTGGAGACTTGATGAGACTTGCTGTCACTCAGACTCCAGTGAAAAACAATCAGCTAACACTGATGTGAAAAACTCTAATAATAATAATAATAATAATAATAATTATAATAATAACAATCTCCGCTAGAAGACCAAACCTAATAATAATCAACAAAAAAAAAAGATAACTTGCAAAATTGTCGACTTTGCTGTCCCTGCTAACGACAGAATAAAACTGAAAGAATGTGAAAAGAAGGATAAGTACCTCGACCTTGCTAGGGAATTGAAAAACTTTGGAACATGCTGGTGACAATTATACCAATTGTAATTGGTGCGTTTGGAACAGTAACTAAAGGATTACTAAAGGGACTGGAGGACTTGGAAGTTGGTGGACGAGTGGGAAACATCCAAACTACAGCATTATTGAGAACAGCCAGAATACTGAGATGAGTCCTGGAGACTTGAGGAGACTTGCTGTCTCTAAAACTCCAGCGAAAAGCCATCAGCTAACACTAATGTGAAAAACTCTTTAGGAGAAAAAAATAATAACCCATATGTCCTGGAGAATGAGACATAAACTCCTCTGGGATTTTGACACACAAACGGATCACTTAATCTTTGCTCACATTTAATTAAATGGTTTCAAGTATTCCTATCAAACACTAATAACAATGTTGATCATTTATAATCAAAATAATACGGACTACAGAATTGATGAGATCGGCCAGAATCCTCAGAACAAGAGTCGTAGAGATCTAAGAAGACTTGTTGTCACTTAGTTTTTAGGTGAAAGATCACCAGCTGGCAAGTATTCTGGTCGCTCTTAATAAAGCAGTAGTTTCGATGGTCTCCATACGTCTTCTTGGAAGTCCTTCTGTCCTTGTACCAATCATTTAGTGTCTGTACCAAGAGAACCAATTACAATTGCTAAAATCGTCACTTTCATGTTCCACAGTTTCTTCAATTCCTTAGCAAGGTCAACGTATTTATCCTTCTTTTCACTTTCTTTCAATGGTCAGCCGGGACAGCAAAGTACACAATTTTTCAAGTTCTCTTATTATTTAATCCTTGAGAGCTTTTCATATCAGCGTTAGCTGATGGTCTTTCATTGGTGTTTGAGTGACAGCAAATATCCTCAAGTCTCCAGGACTCTTCTTAGTATTCTGGCAGATCTTAATAATGTAATAGTTTGGATGGTCTCCACTCGTCCTCTTATTTTCAGGTCCTCCAGTCCCTGTACCAATCCGTCGGTTAGGGTACTACAAGCACCAATTACAATTGGTATCACCGTCACTTTCATGTTCCACAGATTTTACAATTCCCTAGCAAGGTCCACGTACTTATCCTTTTTTCACTTTTAATTTTACTCTGTGGTCAGCTGACACAGCAAAGTCCACAATGTTGCAAGTGACTAGAATACTGAGAAGAGTCCTGGAGACTTGAGGCGGCGTTCTGTCACTCAAACTTCAGAGAAAGACCATCAGCTAACGCTGATGTGAAAAACTCTCAAGGAGTTCTAATAATTATGAAAGTAATTGATCGGCAAATACTCAAGGAGTTCAAGGCATTTGTTTGTTTCGTTGGTTAGTTGTGTTTAATGACATATCAATCCTTGTGGGTTATTAAATGCCGAATCTTTTTTACGAACACTTTGCAGGTAACTTTATATTATATCTTAGGAATTTAGCAACGACAAAATAAAGCACAAAAACAGTTAAATATATTTTTAGCACAAAAATATTCTTTTTATTTTCTCGCCAAACAGAATACAATAGGATTTGGGTAGATTTGCGCAGAATGTCTCGACATGTGACCAGTTGTCAAGTAACCATCTTGTTGTCTGCTCTTAGTTCTTTCCCTGAAGAGTCAATCATTAATTAGGGGAGATAACTCTCCTAGACACTTTTTTTTAAAACTAGTAGTTAGATCTCATTTGTTCGCATTTAATTAAATGGTTTCAAGTATTCCTATCAAACACTAATAGCAATGCTGATCATTTATAATCAAAATAATATGGACCACAGAATTGTTGATATCGGCCAGAATCATCAGAAGAAAAGTTGTAGGGATCTAAGAAGACTTGCTGTCATTCAGTCTTCAGGTGAAAGATCGCCCGGTGATGCGAAGAAATTTTCAAAATGCTCATATAAATGAGGCGCATAAAATTCTCTGGGACTTTGAGTTGCCCAGTCGACTGGGACTGTAGAATACACCGATTGCACCTCTGCAGAGGGGTAATACCTCCCCCCTCTAATGAGTATCCTGGATATGACACTAAACAATCTGATGGTGAGGTTCCAGTAATGCTGGAGCTTTGGGGAATGTGGAGTACCCCTTCATTGCCATCGCTCCCAGGTCCACTCTTGTCCGGCGCGGTAGCACCTGATAGGGCCCTATCTGTGGGTTAAATAGAACTAACAGCATACTTATGTTGAACTGAATTGTTTGACTAAACTGAATAGCTTGAAATGGAAATGTTTTTGACAATTAAACCGTACTTATATTTAAACTGCGTGCTTATGCTAAACTGAAACCGTACTTATATTCAAACAACGTGCTTATGCTAAACTGGATTATTTGAAATGGAACTGTTTTTTGACATTGAAACTGTACTTACACTTACCTAAATTGTTTAATATAGAACTGTTTTGACATTTAATTGTAGAACTCCTTGACTGAACTGAATAGCTTGAAATAGAAATGTTTTTCACATTTAAACTGTGTACTTATGCTAAACTGAATTGTTTGAAATAGATCTATTTTCATCAAAATATATTTGGCGTTAAACAACCTACAAAGGTTGATATGCCATATAACCCAAACAGCTAACACACTAACTGGGACTTTGAGATACACATGGATCCCCCGACCCATCGAAGTGATATTCAAACCGCCGGCTTCTGGATTTGAACTAGTATCGCAGGTTCCATTTCCCACGACCATATCTTTTATGCTAACAGCTCGTCCATGTTATGAAGAACTAGTAGGTCAGACTTGTTTCTTTAGGTTTCTGCTGTAGGCGTTAGCGTTCATTCTTCAATCAAGTGATTATTGCATCTTTCCTTTCACGGTCGCTATGACGATCGTATATTGTTCGTTACAACATCTTACTTTGACTTCGTAAACCACACACACACACACACACACACACACACACACACACATAAATAAATAAATATATATATATATATATATATAGCCGTTCGTAACATGGAGGAGATACGCGAGAGCGTTAATCATAGATATGCTTATTGTATGAGAAAAGGCCGCGGTGATTAAAGTAGCTTTAGCGATCTTTGTATTCTGCTCAATATATCATTGCTAACAACATAATAACCATTATAAGGATTCCAAATCATTAATGTGAGTAACCAACACCATCATAGCCGAAGAGCGGCAGCAAATGGCAGATACAGCCAAATGGCTTTCACTTTCCGCCCCCTGCCCCCTGACAGAAATAATGACCGTGTTCCAATTCCTGGTGCATATGTAACGTCTCAGATGCTGATGGCAACGAGTTAAAAAAAAAATCTTAAGTCCTTTTTTTTTTTTTTTTTTTTTTTTTTGGCAGCTAATAGAATCTCGCAAAGTCTCGCGTGATTTGTAATGGCGGCTGATTTTTGAGAAATTGTAACTTTGTTTTTGTTTTGTCGTTTTTTGGGTTTTTTCTTTTCTTTTTTTTTTTTTTTTTTTTTTGCTTTTCTTCATTTCTGTTCGCACATTTTCGAAATCTATCATTCGGTTTTAATTTTAGGGTTTTCTTTGTTTTCTTCTTTCTTCTTTTTCTTTCGTTTATTCTTTCTTCTTTTTCTTTCGTTTCTTCTTTCTTCTTTTTCTTTCGTTTATTCTTTCTTCTTTTTCTTTGTTTTCTTTTTTTTCTTTCGTTTCTTCTTTCTTTTTTTTTATTTGTTTTCTTCTTTCTTCTTTTTCTTTGTTTTCTTCTTTTTTTTTCTTTCGTTTCTTCTTTTTCTTTCGTTTCTTCTTTCTTCTTTTTCTTTCGTTTCTTCTTTCTTCTTTTTCTTTGTTTTCTTCTTTCTTCTTTTTCTTTCGTTTCTTCTTTCTTCTTATTCTTTGCTTTCTTCTTTCTTCTTCTTCTTTCGTTTCTTCTTTCTTCTTTTTCTTTCATTTCTTCTTTCTTCTTTTTCTTTCATTTCTTCTTTCTTCTTTTTCTTTGTTTTCTTCTTTCTTCTTTTTCTTTCGTTGATTCTTTCTTCTTTTTTTTCGTTTTCTTCTTTCTTATTCTTCTTTCGTTTATTCTTTCTTCTTTTTCTTTGTTTTCTTCTTTTTCTTTCGTTTATTCTTTCTTCTTTTTCTTCCGTTTCTTCTTTTTCTTTCGTTTATTCTTTCTTCTTTTTCTTTCATTTCTTCTTTCTTCTTTTTCTTTGTTTTCTTCTTTCTTCTTCTTCTTTCGTTTATTCTTTCCTCTTTTTTGTTTTCTTCTTTCTTCTTTTTCTTTCGTTTATTCTTTCTTCTTTTTCTTCGTTTTCTTCTTTCTTCTTCTTCTTTCGTTTATTCTTTCTTCTTTTTCTTTGTTTTCTTCTTTTTCTTTCGTTTATTCTTTCTTCTTCTTCTTTCGTTTATTCTTTCTTCTTTTTCTTTGTTTTCTTCTTTTTCTTTCGTTTATTCTTTCTTCTTCTTCTTTCGTTTATTCTTTCTTCTTTTTCTTTCGTTTATTCTTTCTTCTTTCTCTTTCGTTTATTCTTTCTTCTTTTACTTTCGTTTATTTTTTGTTCTTTTCCGTTCGTTTATTCTTCTTTCTTTTTCTTTTTCTTTGTTTTCTTCTTTCTTCTTTTTCTTTCGTTTATTCTTTTTTCTTTTTCTTTGTTTTTTTCTTTCTTCTTTTTCTTTCGTTTATTCTTTTTTCTTTTTCTTTGTTTTCTTCTTTCTTCTTTTTCTTTCGTTTATTCTTTTTTTTCTTTTGTCCTTTCTTTTCACACATTCGTCTTTCCTTGTTTTTTTTTATTTTTGAATATTTTTGCTCTCTTTGTCTTCCTTTTCGTATTTAATCCGAATATTCATTTATTTTTCTATCTTTAACTTTTTTAAAAATATTTGTTTTCATTTATCGATTTTTTCGTTTTCTTTTTCTTTAATTTTTTCATTCATTCGTATTTCATTCTGTTTTTTCTCTTTCATTCATTAATTTTTTAGTCTATTTTTTCTCATTCGTCTTGTTTTCATTCATTTGTATTCCATTTTGTTTTTATTTTGAAATTTTTTCTTCAGACATTCCTCTTTCATCAGTGATTTTTTCTTTCATTTTTCTCTTACATTCTTTTTTTCACTCATTCCTATTTCATTCTGTTTTTTTTTTTAATATTCTTGCAGACATTCATTCATTTTCTTCACTCATTCCTCTTTCATTCATTGATTTTTTTCGTTCTTTTTTCTCTGTCGTTCTTTTTTCATTCATTCGCCTTTTATTCTTTTTTATCTTTTAATGCTTTTGCTGACTTTCATACATTTTCTTCAGGCATTCCTCTTTCATCCTTGATTTTTTTCGTTGATTTTTTCTTTCCTTCTTTTTTCATTCATTCATTTTTTATTCGTTTTTCTTTTAATATTTTTGCCGTCTTTATTTATTTTCTTCGCACATTCCTCTTTCATTCATTGATTGTTTTCGTTCTTTTTTCTCTGACGTTCTTTTTTCATTCTTTCGTCTTTCATTCTGTTTTTTCTCTTAATACTTTTGCTAACTTTCATTCATTTTCTTCAGACATTCCTCTTTCATCATTGATTTTTTCTTTCATTTTTCTCTTTCGTTCTTTTTTTTAAACTCATTCGTATTTCATTCTATTTTTTCCCCATATTTTTGCAGATATTCATTCATTTTCTTCACTCATTCCTCTTTCATTCATTGATTTTTCGTTCTTTTTTCTCTTTCGTTCTTTTTTCATTCATTCATCTTTCATTCTGTTTTTATTTTAATATTTTTGCCGACTTTTATACATTTTCTTCATACATTCCTCTTTTATTGATTGATTTTTTCGTCGATTTTTTCTTTCATTTTTTTTTATTCATTCGTTTTTCATTTTTTTTTTCTTTAAAAATTTTTGCCAAAGTTCACTTCTTTGTTTTATTCTTTTTTTTCTAAAATTAATTCATTTATTTTTTCCTTTTCGTCTTTTTTTTTCTATTTTTCTTTCTTTCTTTCAAATAATCGTTTTTCTTCCTTTCATTCGTTTTTTTAAAAATTTTTCATTCATTCATTCGGTTTCTTTTGTTCTTTTATCATTTTGCCCCCTTTCCTTCTCTTTATTCTTCGTATTTCTTTCCAATTTATTCATTTTTCATTTATTATCTATCTGTCGTTCTTTCTCTTCGCACATAGGTATTTTTTTCATTCGTTTTAACTTTCGTTTTTTTTCTTTTTCTTTATATGTTCATTCATTCATCTTTCTTTCGTTTTTTTTTTCTTTTCCGTTCTATGTTCATTCATTCATCATTCTCTCATTTTTTTTCCATTCTTTATTCATTCATTTATCCTTCTTTCGTTTTTTTCCGTTTTTTTCTCTTTTATCATTTTTTTGCTTACTATTTTTGTGGTTTTTCATTCGGTTTCATTCTTTGTCTTTATATATTCATTGATTTATCTATCTATATTATCATTCATTTTTGTTTTTTCTTTCATTTATTTTTAATGGTTCCTCTTCACACGTTCGTCTTTCTTCACTCTTTTTTTTTTTTTTTCGTTTGTTTTTCTTGTTTGATTTTCATTGGTTCATCTTTCTTTTTTAACCTTTTTTCTATTTTTGCAGTCTTTCGTTCTTCTACTTCATTTTTTATCTTCTGTTTTTATTTATTTATCTATTTACGTATTCACTCTCTATCCTTCATTCGTTCTCGTGACACATTTTTTTTTCAAGCTTTTATTTTGTTTTTCTTTTTTCTGTTTTGTTAATTCGCTTTTCTTCCTTTGTTCTTTTTTTCTTGTTATCTTTTGTCTTATTATTTTATCTTTGTCTCTTTCTTTTTTTTTTTTCGTTTAGTTTTGTCATTTCTCCTTTTTCCGGCTTATTAATTAATTAATCAATTCTTTACTTTCATTATTTTATTTTATTTATTATTTTCCTTTTTGTTCTTCCTCTTCTTTCATTGTCTTTTCTTTTTTCTTTCTTTTATATATCCTTCTTTCTCTTCTTTCTTTGTCTTTTCTTTTTTTCTTTCTCTCATACCTTCTTCTTCCTCTTCTTTCATTAGCTTTTCTTTTTTCTTTCTCTCATATCTCCTTTTTCCTCTTCTTCCATTGTCTTTTCTTTTTTTTTCTTTCTCTCATACCTCCTTCTTCCTCTTCTTTCATTGTCTTTTGTTTTTTCTTTCTCTCATATGTCCTTTCTCTTCTTTCTTTGCCACTTTTTTTATTTCTCTCATGTCTCCTTCTTCCTCTTCTTTCATTTCCTTTTCTTTTTTTCTTCCTTTCATATATCCTTCTTCCTCTTCTTTCTTTGCCATTTTTTTATTTCTCTCATGTCTCCTTTTTCCTCTTCTTCCATTGTCTTTTCTTCTTTTCTTTCTCTTGTACCTCCTTCTTCCTCTTCTTTCATTGTCTTTTGTTTTTTCTTTCTCTCATGTCTCCTTTCTTTTCTTTCTTTGCCATTTTTTTTTTATTTCTCTCATGTCTCCTTCTTTTTCTTCTTTCATTGTCTTTTCTTTTTCTTTCTCTCATATCTCCTTTCTCTTCTTTCTTTGCCATTTTTTAAATTTCTTTCATGTCTCCTTCTTCCTCTTCTTTCATTGTCTTTTCTTTTTTTCTTTCTTTCATATATCCTTCTTCCTCTTCTTTCATTGCCATTTTTTCTTTCTCTCATATCTCCTTCTTTCATTGCCTTTTCTTTTTCTTCTTTCTCTCATATTTCCTTCTTTGTCTTCTTTCGTTGCCTTTTCTTTTTCTTTCTCTCATATTTCCTTCTTTCTCTTCTTTCATTGCCTTTTCTTTTTTTCTTTCTCACATATTTCCTTCTTTCTCTTCATTCATTGCCTTTTCTTTTTTTTTTCTCTCATATTTCCTTCTTTCTCTTCTTTTATTGCCTTTTCTGTTTTTCTTTCTGTTATATCTGTTTCACTCTTTCTTTTCATTCGTTCTTCTTGATTTAATTCTGTCCGACATTCTCTTTGTTTCTTTCCATTTTTCTTTTTTCTTTAATATTATTTCTTTTTTTTATATCCTTATTGGGTTATCTAATCACCTCTCCTTCCTTTTCCTTCATTCATTTTTCTTTCTTTCTTTTCTTTTTATTTTACAATTCTTTTTTTCATTTATACATCCGTCTTCTTCTTCTTTTGATTTTTTTGTCTAATTCTTTCTTTCTTTCTTTCTTTCTTTCTTTCTTTCTTTCTTTCTTTCTTTCTTTCTTGTCATTCACTCTTATTTGTTTTATACTTTTCATTCATTTGTATTTATTTCATTAATTCCTCCGTTCTTTCTCTCGTTCTTTTCTTCTTTTATGTCATCGATTTTTCTCCTCATTCATAAACTCATTCATTCCTTTTGCTCTTTTATTTTATTTAAAGTTACCTTTTTTCCTTTACCTTCACTCGTTTATATTTCTTTCTTTCTTTCTTTTTCGATTTTAGTTCTTACTTTCTTTCTTTCTTTAGATTGCATTTCTTTCTTTCTTTCTTTCTTTCTTTCTTTCTTTCTTTCTTTCTGATCACCTTATTTAAATTCTTCTTCTTCTTCTTCTTCTTCTTCTTCTTCTTCTTGGATTATTTCTCTTCTTTTTTTCTGTCGTCTTAAAAAACTTCTTTCTTTTACAATTGTTTAACTAAAAATAAATATTTTTTTCATTTCTGTGATGTTTTTATTTATCATTTAATTCCTTTTTTATTTAATTCTTTTATTTCTCCATTGATTTCATTTTTTGTCTTTTTTCTCCAACACACACACACACTCACACACACATACACACACACACACACACACACACACACACACACACACACACATATATATATATATATATATATACAGATTTTGGTGAATCTGATAAAAATAAGTAGAAAGATTGATAAATCAAACTCTCACAAAGATTTAGTAGTTGTGATATTTCATTCTTTTATTCGAAGAACTTCTTCAGACTCAACACTTTTTATGTTTTTCTACGTTTAAGCAACTTAGGAAAACAGATAAAATAACGGAGAAAAATAAAGGTATATAAGGGAGAGGGAGAGGGAGAGGGTTAAAAGATATATACACTCTATACTTCCATACTATTGAGGATTCTTTCCTTTTCCTTTTCATTTTCATTTTCTTTTCTCCCTTTCCACTCAGACACTCCATTATAGTCAACATGTTTGATGAAACAGGATATACCTAACACCTCTCTTTCCACCCCTTCCACTTGCTTTTCCTCGTTTTTTTTTGTAACTTACTAAAATGAATTCCACTTCCATATTTTCAAAAATCTGAAATGAAACCTGATACATTTGACTTCGTCAATCATACCCATAGTCACAGTCCAACCCCAAAACTCCTACCACCATCAATTAAACACACGTCTGCCTGCCTCACAATTTTCCCATAACTTTTATACCTTTATTTTTTCCGTTATCTTATCTATTTCCTCATTTGATTAAATGTAGAAAAACTAAAAAGAAATATTTTGTCTGAAGAAATTCTTGGAATAAAAGAATTAAATATCACTACAACTAAACCTTTTTAAGTGTTTGATTTATCTATCTTTAGACATTTTTATCATATATATATATAGTCATCCACATACAGACTGTTTCGTTCTATCAGAACTCTTCAGTGTGGCTAGACACGCAGGACGCTCGAAGCCGGGATCGAAACCCGTCCAACTTTACGTTAGACTGTGTTTCAGACCACTCGGCCACCAAGCGGACCGCGTTGGCTAAGGGAACTTTAAGGTATTTTTATTTTTAGAAACAGCAGCAGCAGCCTTTGCTTACATTTTTTTATACCCTATCGGCTACCAGAGTGCTCAATTCTTTCGAAGAGCTTTGCATTACACTAGCGGCGGCCGACAATTCCTCCGCCAGAGAGCTCAACCCCCATGGGGGAGCATGTATGAATGTGTGTGTGTACGTGTATGTGTGTAGTTGGGCAGCAGTCTTTCATTTAAGCATGTTTTATTAAATAATAAAGACGCATTTTGTCGATATGATTTTATTAAGATCCTTTCAGGTTTTCTGATAAGTGTCTTGATTTCAGGTTGGAATTGGTGAATAAATTTACCAAGATATTCACGAGTGCTTTCGTACCTTTCATAGGTCATCATCAGGTTTGGTTTGGTTTGGTTTGTTTGGTTTTATGGCATATCAACCTTTGTAGGTTATTTAACGCCAAATCCATTTTATGTAAATAATCAGTTCTATTGAAAACAGTTAAATTTAGCATAAGTACACAGTTTAATTGCCGAAAACATTTCCATTTCAAAGTATTTAAGCAGTTATATGTAATAATTCAGTTAAGTGTAAATACAGTTTTAATGTCGAAAAACAGTTCTATTTGAAATAATTCAGTTAAGCATAAGCACGCAGTTTAAGTGTAAGTACGGTTTAATTGTCAAAAACGTTTCTGTTTCAAGCTATTCAGTTTACTCAATTCATTTTAGCATAAGTATGCTGTTAGTTCTATTTAACCCATAGATAGGGCCCTATCAGGTGCTACCACTCCGGGCCAGAGTGGACCTGGGAGCGATGGCAATGAAGGGGTAGTCCGCATTCCCCAAAGCCCCAGCACTGCTGGAACTTCACCATCAGATTGTTTAGTGTCATATCTAGGACACTCATTAGGGGGGGGGTCTTATCCCTCTGCAGAGGTGCAGTCAGTGTATTCTACAGCCCCAGCTGACTGGGAAATACACAGATTTAAATGTCAGACAATTTTATTTCAGATAATTCAGTTCAGTATAAGTACACAGTTTAGACGTCAAAAACAGTTCTATTTCGAGCAATTCAGTTCAGCCCTAGTACGCAGTTCCAATGTCAAAACAGTTCTATTTTAAACAATTCAGTTTAACATAAATACGCAGTGTAAATGCAAAAGTCAGTATCGTGAAAGAAGCACGTAGTTCTATTTAACCCAAAGATAGGACCCTTATCAGGTGCTACCACTCCGGGCCAGAGTGGACCTGGGAGCGATGGCAATGAAGGGGTACTCCGCATTCCCTAAAGCTCCAGCATTGCTGGAACCTCACCATCAGATTGTTTAGTGTCATATCCAGGACATTCGTTGGGGGGGTCTTACCCCTCTGCAGAGAAGCAGTCGGTGTATTCTACAGCCCCAGCTGACTGGACAAGACATCATCAGGGGTTGCTTGCATGTATAAAGAGTGTTTTTAAAAGAGTTTTTGAAAAAGGTTTTTGGTTTTTTATAAAATTACAAAATTACGTAAATGCAGAGTTGGATAAAACTGAGATGCTGATGATTTTAAAAAACTGAATATTATCAACGGAAGTAGAATATTATCAAAAATATAGAATACTAAAGAAAACCCCCAAAAGACTAAAGGCCTTTCAAAACATTATCACTATTTTCAAAATTAATTCTTGATGTGCTTTGTTTTTATATGTAGGGCTACTAGGATTTCTAAGTAAGTATGGTTGGCGACTGTATTCGAGGGTGACCCGAAGGCTCCCTTTTCGATTGCTACTACACCAATTTGCAGGGGAGGGTGCTACTCCTTTCCCTGGATTACTCCAATTTACCCTTGATCCGTACCTTATAATGCCGAGTGCTAAGCAAGGCGGTATCAAGTACCATTTTTGAGTCTTTGCTATGACTCGACCTGGGATTGAACCCAAGTCTACCGGGCCAATGGCGAACACTCTAACTATCATATCCAGTGACTAGGATTTGCAGTCGTAGCTTATTAATTTCGTGTGCAATTATTTTTTTAAATATTCCATATTCCATGGACATTTAAACTCCGTAAGTAAGTAAAGTAAAGTTAGCGACCATAGTCGAGGGTGACCCGAAGGCTCCCTTTTCGATAGCTACTACACCAAGATGTAGGGGAGGGCGCTACTCCATTCCCTTGATTGCTCCACTTTACCCTTGAACCGTACCTTATAATGCTGAGTGTTAAGCAAGGTGTTATCAAGTTCCATTTTTAAAGTCTTTGGTATGACTCGACCTGGGATTGAACCCAGGTCTCCCGGGCCATTGGCGAACACTCTAACCGCTGGGCCAATCGGACTGTTTTGACATTTAAACTGCGTACTTTTGCTAGATATAATTATTTGAAATAAAACAGTTTTTATATGCTAAACTGAATTGTTTGAAATAGAACTGTTTTTGACTTGAAACAGTGTACTTATGCTAAACTGAATTGTTTGAAATACAACTGTTTTCGCATGCTAAACTGAACTGTTTGAAATAGAACTGTTTTCAAAGACAACTAATCTGTGTACTCATGCTAAACTGAATTGTTTGAAATAGAAATGTTTTGACGTTTAACTGAACTGTTTTGATATAGCTTGTAAACAAAAAACTATATTTATACTAAACTGAATTGTTTTAAGTTTAATTCGGCGTTAAATATCAGCTG
The DNA here is from genome assembly GCA_963585895.1 of Sepioteuthis lessoniana. Taxonomy (NCBI): domain Eukaryota; kingdom Metazoa; phylum Mollusca; class Cephalopoda; order Myopsida; family Loliginidae; genus Sepioteuthis; species Sepioteuthis lessoniana. Next base: position 19,960,967 of record OY757934.1, read on the forward strand.
TGATATTACCTAACACTTAGTTGGGGTTATTAAGGGGAGTTCAAAAATTTTCTAAGTGATTTGTTCAAAGATGAAACGTAACAGCGCAAGTGGAATTCGAACCCGCTTACTACGATATCGTAGCCCAGCACGTTAGTCACTACACCAGGGTTACTCCTTCCACGTCTGTATTAATCTTATAACAAAAGATAATGCCTGGAAAAAACTAAAGAGATCTCATCTCCGCTGATGGAAGTTGCTTTAAATTTTCAAATAATATCCTTGGGAAAGATATGAACCTTGCTACAATGTTTGGTAACCTACGAAAATTCCCCTGTACTTAAATAGGTGAAAACTTTGGGACAGTAGGTACCGTAATCAACCTGAAACTAGTGTGCCAGACCGATTAAAACTTTGTAAATACCAACTATAAAGGGCCGATCCAAAGTTAAGTAGCGATGGGCCTTCGCAGTACTTCGATGGGTGACCACTTTGAGACAGTAGGTACCGTAAGCAACCGGAAACCTTTATGCAAGTTTAAGCAAAACAGTCATAGGTACGAGGGGCATACGATAAGTTTCCAGACATTTTTCGTATGGGCACTTTTATTGATAGTACACACCTGAAAATCTAGTCCTCTTCGAAGTAATCTTCTCCGGCTGCAATGCACTTGTTGTACCGTTCCAATAACTTCTGGAACGTCCATGGAAGTCCTCTTGTGTGAGCGTGTCAGTCACCTTTGTCACAGCCTCTTTCATCTCCTATATTGTCTCATAACGATAGCCTCTGAGCTTAGGGAATAACCAAAAGTCACAGGGACCAAGGACTCGACTATAGGGAGGGTGACAAACTGTATTGATGTCCATCTTGGTCAAATAGTCTGTGAGAAGGATGGAGTTGTGGACTGGTGTATTGTCCTGGTGGAAATGCCACTGAGCCGATTCGAAGAGTGCTGCCCCCTTCCGACAGAATCTCTTCCTGAGCTTCTTTAAAACCTCAATATAGTAACTCTATCCCTAACAATAACCCTTCAGCAAATAAACTCTGGTGTATTAACTTCCCGCACCTCTCATCATCCCTCATAGACTTCCTTCCTTCCTTGAATCTCTTATGCCTCTCAAAAACTGTTGCTCGATTCATGCAAGATAGTCCAAAAGCCGTCTGAAGCATTCCATATGTTTCTCTGGCATTAATTCCAAGTTTAGAATAGAATTTTATTGCATATCGTTTTTCTAAAGTGTCCTCATGCCCAGATTGCATTTTTGAAATTCACCAGCTGTGACAATCATGCTTTAGTGGGGTGTATTCCAATTGCTGCTGTAGCTGTTCATTTGAAGCTGAAATCATAAACAATGGTCAGTCATCTCATAAGATGCATAGCAAAAACATACTTAATTTTCAAGAGTCTACGAAAATTTTAAATGCCCATATAAAAAAAAGTCATGAAACTTATCGTATGCACCTCGTAAATCCGAAATTGCGCTCGCTAAAAAAAAAAAAAAAAATGGCCGTTTTGCCCATTTCCTGCAGTAAAGATGCGTGGTAACTGAATTTAAAAATGATAGTCACCAAGTTAGGATCGAGCTCATTATAATACGGGAGTAATAACCACTAAAATCTTTTTGTTAAATACTACTCCCTGGTTTTCCAGTGTCTATCCGGCGTTCGTGCCTGGTAGGTGTTATTGTGCTAACTATCTGGTCCCAGGGGGCCATCTCCCCCAGCAATACCTGCCTGGCAGGATTGAATTCGTAGCTTGGCGCCAACAAGATCAATCATTTTTTTTTCGTGAGGGCTGCGCATTTGTCTTGATTCGTGCGTGGTTCCTTACAATAAAATGACCTTGTGTCAAATACGGCCCGGTGAAAGTTCAGATAAATATCAAACGCTACTTCAAGGTGAAGCGCCTTGAAGATATGAGTATACGTTTTTCTTTTATTTGAACCTCCTTTTCTTCCCCCGACTTATTGCTTCAAGGCATGTACCGTAAAAACGTGGAGTTATGTTTTTTAATCGGGTGACCGAAAAGAAGGGCATTGAGGAGATAAGAAGTAAATGAGGTAAAATACGAGTGGATAATGAGTTACTAATCTTTTCAAATTGCAACCTGAAACGTTTGACCTTTGACTTTCTTGAACGCAATCTGATTGTAACATCAGTCGAAGGCTTCTGTTGATGCAGGACAAACTGTGGAAAGGCGGGAAAAGGCGCGCTGAGAGATAAGTAAAGACAAGAATGGGTCGTAAGCAAGACAGATGAATAGTTCTTGGCAGCTAAATTACTTTGATAGACACCATACTGCTGCAAAACAGCGCCTCAGACGGTTTAACACGTTAACGAGTAAAGCTGCCGGACAATTTTCAGTGGATGCCTCATATTGCTGGCCATGTGCCAAACTAAGTTAAGTAATACTCTTTTTCATAATAATAATGATAATAGAGAAGAAGAAGAAGAAGAAGAAGAAGAAGAAGAAGAAGAAGAAGAAGAAGAAGAAGAAGAAGAATATGGTTTTTGACTTAAGTATTTGTCCGAACGTTATCAAAATAGCTCTAAATCTGACATTTTATTAATTTTATTTTTTTGCTCAAATAATGAAATGTATTAAGGATGCCGGTTATTTTCGATCTAAAATCTTACGCGAAATTATACGAAAAAAACTGACAAGGAAAATTCACTGAAAGATATAAAAACACACACACACACACACACACATATATATATATATATATATAGAGAGAGAGAGAGAGAAAGATAGATACACACACACACACACATATATATATATATATATATATCTTTTCTTTCAAGAAAAAAACCAAAGACCGGTTATTTTAGGATTATAAATTTATTTCCATCCTGTTTTTTTTTTCTGGTGTGAACCAAAAACACGAAGTAAAATATAACAGGACTTCTTCAGATCCAATGGATAAATAAAAGAGAATAGACACTTGGGGGGTAAGGAAGGAGGAAGAGATTTAAAGAGTTACCTCCTCGTTTTATTGAATTTCCGATTTTTTTATTTACCTATTTATATATATATATCTATTTTATATATATTTATTTACAAACCTCTTTGCACTGAAAGGTCAATTTTTAGGCTGAAACTAGAGTTTTCCTTCTCCGAGACTAGTTGCCATACCAAGGTTAAAGAGCCCAGTCATCTCTAGCTTGGAAAAAATTGCTGGAAGTGTGACTTTCCCGGACGTATTACTATGTGAAATGCAAACACCCCGTCCAGAATTTGTACTCTAGTAACCGTGTCCATTTCGTATATAGATATCCATTTTAGCTTGAGTGCCTTCTTTAAACATACACGTATATACATATATTTATGTTGGAATGATAAATTGTCAGGAATCTGACAATATGATAGAAATATGTGGTAAGTTAGATAAATCAAACACTGAACTCAAATTTAGAAGCGTTATATTCCGTTTTTTTTTTAAATTTTTAAGAACTTAGAAACAATATGTAATATTGTAAGCAGAAATATATATATATATATATATATACATATATATATATATATATATATATATACTTTCATGCATATAGATACAGATACATAAATCTCTCTCTCTATATATATATATACACACACATATATATATACGTATGTACATTTATTTATACATATATATATATATATATATACACATATACGTATACAAATATATATATATATATATACTCTTATGTACATATATATATATACATACATATATATATATATATATATATACATATATATATATATACATACATATATATACATTCATGTATATATACATATATTTATATACATATAACTTTATACATATATATATATACAGATATATATAAATATATATGCATGCATATATATATTTATATACATGTATATATACATATACATACATATATACATATAAATATATATACATATATATATATATATATATATATATATATATATATATATATATATATATACATTTTTATTCATTTATTTTATCTTCTGAATCCGAACTGTAACTCCACATTCGCTACTCTGCGACGTGAGAGAAGTATGTAAAGAGTCATCTGACGAGACGGAAAGTATAGCAATAATATTCTCAGCCGAAATAAATTTATTATGACGACTTAACCGAGTTCGAGTCACCATTAAATTGTAATATATATACATACATATATATATATATATATATATATATATATATATATATATATATATATATATATATACATATATATACTTACATACATAGATATATATATATACATACATATATATATGTATATATATACGTAGTGCCTTCAATAAGTTTCCAGACATTTTTTGTACAGGCATTTGAAATTGGCATAGACTCTTGAAAATTCAGTATGTCATTGCTATACATCGTATGAGATGACTGATTAATTTTTATCATTTCAGCTTCAAATGAACAGCTACAGCAGCAATTGGAATACACCCTACTAAAGCCGGATAGTCACAGCTGGTGAATTTCAAAAATGCAATCTAGACGTGAGGAAGAACGATATGTAATAAAATTCAGTTTTAAACTTGGAAAAAATGCCACAGAAACGTATGGAATGCTTCTGACTGCTTTTGGAGCATATTGCATGAATCGAGCATCAGTTTTTTAGAGGCATAAAAGATTCAAGGAAGGCAGGGAGTCTGTGAGGGATGATAAGAGGTGTGGGAGGAGTAAGGAAGTCTATACACCAGAGTTGATTGGTCAAAGGGTTAGGGTTAGGGTTACTATGTTGAGGTTTTAAGGGAGTTCAGGAAGAGATTCCGTCGGAAGAGGCCAACACTCTTCAAATCGGCTCAGTGGCATTTCCACCAGGACAATACACCAGTCCACAACTCCATCCTTGTCACAGACTATTTGACCAAGATGGGCATCAAGACAGTTCCTCATCCTCCCTATAGTCCAGACCTTGGTCCCTGTGACTTTTGGTTATTCCCTAAGCTCAGAGGCTGTCGTTATGAGACAATTGAGGAGATGAAAGACGCTGTGACGAAGGTGACTGACACGCTCACACAAGAGGACTTCCATGGGGCGTTCCAGAAGGTGTTGGAACGGTTCAACAAGTGCATTGCAGCCGGGGGAGATTACTTTGAAGGGGACTAGAGTTTCATGTGTGTACTATCAATAAAAGTACCCATACGAAAAAATCTGGAAACTTATTTAGTGATCCTCGTATTTAATGCAAGATTACCTCCTAAGCTACTGATATTGCCTTAACGTATTTGGAGCTTCACCTATTCAGGATTTAATGCTAGACTGGATTATATAATCTTTATTGTGTTTGTTTGTTTGTGTTTTAAGGCATATCAACCTTTGTAGATTATTTAATGCCAAATCTATTTTATACAAATAAACAGTTCTATTTCAAACCTTAAGCTCAGCACAAGTGCGCAGTTTAGTTATCAAAACATTTCTATTTCAAGCTATTCAGTTTAGCCAAACAGTTATAATGCAAACAATTCAGTTTAGTGTAAGTAAAGTTTCAATGTCAAAAACAGTTCCTTTCAAACTATTCAGTTTAGCATAAGTACGTAGTTTAAATGTCAAAACAGTTCTATTTCAAGCAATTCAGTTTAGCATAAGTACGTAGTTTAAATATCAAAACAATTCTATTTCAAGTAACTCAGTTTAGCATAAGTACGCAGTTAATTTCTATTTGACCCATAGATAGGAGCCTATTAGGTGCAACCATTCCGGGCCAGAATGAACCTGGGAACGATGACAATAAAGGGTTACTCCACATTCCTAAGAGCTCCAACATTACTGGGACCTCACCATCTGATTGTTTAGTGTCATATCTTGAAGGGGAGTCATACTCCTCTTCAGAGGGGCAGTCGGTGTATTCTATAGTTCCCCCAGCCGTCCGGGAAAATAATTGAATCAAGATTTGTTACAAATCGTTTCCCAGCCCAGTTTTTGCTGAGGCGTATGATCTCCCCAACAAGTGTCCTGTTTGACATTAAACCAACGAATGGAGAGGCTCGACTTCTGGAGATTTTGGGAATGTTGAGTATCCCTTCATTGCTGGGGTGAATGTCCTCAAAGTGTGATGGTTAAAGCGATGGACTGCGGAATCGTAGTAAGTGAGTTCGAACTCCAGTCGCGCTATTACGTTCACTTTCGGACAAATACCCTTTGGAAAGGTAGGAACCCCCTTATCCTCCTAGCTATGGATTAAATAGTGCCACTACTTTCCTGGGCGGTTGGCTTTAGTATTAAATAATTGATATAGTTGATAAGATATTAAACAAAGCAACCAAACCAAACCCTTCATTGTCAATTCTCCCAGGTTCACTCTGGCTCGCAGTGGTAACACCTGAAAGGGTCTTATCTATGGGTTAAATCGAACTTTAATATTTAAATTGTGTGCAAACTAGTGACTTATGTTAAATTGAATTGTTAGAAATAGAAAAGTTTGACCATTTAACTGTGTGCAAACAAATGACTGATGTCTAATTGATTTGTTAGTGATACATAGCAATACTCGGAATCCTTTAATTGTGTGCAAATAAATGATTAATAATAAATAGAATTATTTGTAATCGATAGAAATATTTCAAACCATTTAACTGTGTACAAGAAAGAGTTCAAGCTTGTTTAAAAATATTATCAACAAAATGAGTTTACGAATCGGGGGTGGGGTGTCCCCGTGGTGTAATGGTTAAAGCGATGGTCTGCAAAATCGTAACACGCGAGTTCGAACTCCAGTCGCGTTATTACGTTCACTTTCGGACCAATACCCTTAGGAAAGGTATTAACCCCATTATCCTCCAAGCTATGGGTTAAATAGCACCACCACTGTTCTTCTAGAAGGATGGCTTTGGCATTAAATAATCCACGAAGGCTGATATGCCATTAAACAAAGAAACCAAACCAAACCAGTTTACAAATCATATATATTTAATGTATATGTATAAACTGGATTTTGCATTAAGTAATCCTCAATGGTTGAAATAAAACCCAACCAAAGCATATATATTTTTATTGTATATGTATAAAGATGATTTGACAGTAAGTAAACTACAAAGGTTTATTTGCCATAAACCCAACCTAACCAAATCATAAATATCTGAAATACACGTGTAAAGAGGATTTGGCTTTAAATAACCTACAAAAGTTGATATGCCACAAAACACAACCAAACCAAATCATATATATTTAAAATACACGTGTAAAGAGGATTTGGCATTAAATAAACTACAAAGGTTGATATGCCATAAAACTCAACCAAACCAAATCATATATATTTAATGAATAAAGAGGATTTGGGATTAAATAACCTACAAAGGTTGATTTGCCATAAAACCCAACCAAACCCAATCATATATATTAAAAAAAATATGTAAAGAAGATTTGGCATTAAATAACCTACAAAGGTTGATATGACATAAAACCCAACCAAACCAAATCATTTCACTCTTATTCTCCGTATTGCCGTTTAATATGTCTTATCTTTCAACACTGGCCTTGCGCCATACAAGGCTGTGCTTTTAAAGTGATGACGAGCAAATGAGGTAAACTTAGATAAAAAAAGAAACAACAAAAAACGAAAAAAAAACAAAACATCTGCAACTTCTCTGTCAGCGTTTGGGAAAGGAAATCTGCTTGTCGACAGCAAACAAGTTTGGTATGTACATATCTCGGCGATCGTAAGTCGACCACACGAATTTTATAACGAAACAAATAATAATAATAATAATCATAATGTTAAGTGTTTTTTTTATGCTTTTATATATTTTCGGGAGGAAGTCTTGTTTCTAGTTTCACCAATCACTACTAATCTATATGGAATTCAACTTTCTGTGTGTTTCCCGTAGTTTCGGAGTTGTGCTAAATCTCATCGACTCTGAAGTACTTTGATCCAGTCTCGTTTGGTGTAATAGTTTACGATTGTAGATATCTAACCATGAATCTGTTCGGGTCCTGTTATAGACACGGCTCATAAAAACATCTTTCTATCTATCTATCTATCTATCTTACAAAGGGGTCATTCACACCCCAGATCTCCAAAACTGGCGACTTAACATCAGATGTGGTTTTGTGAAATACCCAGGACAAACATTTATTTATGTGTGGTGGTGATGAAGTTCTACTTCTCTGAAGGGGATACAATCTGCGAATTTTAAGTTCTGCTCTAACATTAAACGTTTCAGGTTCTTGAAAAACGGCCCCAAATATACTACTAATAATAATAATAACCTTATCAAAGAAATAAATACTTGGGCTATATCCCTCATTAGATATTCGGGACCCTTTCTCAAGTGGACCAAAGATGAACTTAGACAAATGGACCAAAGAACTAGAAAACTAATGACCATGCACAAGGTGTTACATCCCAGAGACGACGTGGACAGACTATATGTATCAAGAAAAGTGGGTGGAAGAGGACTTGCCTGCATCGAAGACAGCGTTGATGCATCCATACAACGACTCGAAGACTACATAAAAAACACGAAGGAGGACTGATTACGGCCATCAGAAACAATACTGACAACACGACAAAACTAGGATACTAAACTGGGAGGAAAAACAACTCCATGGGCGTTTTAAACGACTAATAAACATCTCGCACGACAAAACCTGGACATGGCTAAGAAAAGGAAACATTAAGAGAGAAACAGAATCTCTCCTAATGGCAGCACAGAACAGCGCCATAAGAACCAATCATATCAAAGCGAGGATAGATAAGACACAACAAAATAGCAAGTGCAGACTATGTGGTGATAGAGATGAAACCATCAATCACATAATAAGCGAATGCAGCAAATTAGCACAGAAGGAGTATAAGGCGAGACACGACTGGGTAGGCAAAGATGATCCACTGGGAAATATGCAGAAAATTACAATTCGACCATACAAACAAATGATATATGCACAACCCAGCATCTGTCCGAGAAAATGACTTGCATAAACTCCTATGGGACTTTAACATACAAACGGATCACTAAATCCCGGCCAGAAAACCAGACCTCATAATAATCGACAAAAAGAAAGAGAATCTGCAAAATTGTAGACTTTGCTGTCCCGGCGGACCACTGAATAAATCTGAAGGAATGTGTAAAGAAGGATAAGTACCTCGACCTTGCTAGAGAATTGAAAAAGCAGTGGAACATGAAAGTAACGATTGTGCCAATTGTGATTGGTGCGTTAGGCACAATAACTAAACGATTATTAAAATGCCTGGAGGACTTGGAAGTTGGCGGACGCGTAGAGACTATGCAAACTACAGCATTGCTGAGAACAGCCAGAATCCTGAGACGAGTCCTGGAGACTTGAAGAGACTTGCTGTCACTAAAACTCCAGTGAAAAACCATCAGCTAACACTGATGTGAAAAAGTCAAAAGGAGTAAATAATAATAATAATGAACAAAGCAAAAATAGATATGACGCAACAAAACAGCAGATGTAGGTTATATGGTGATGGAGACGAAACGATCAATCACGTAATAAGCGAATGAAGAAAATTTGCACAGAAAGGGTAGACACGACTGGATGGGCAAGGTGACACACTGGGAATTGTGCAAGAAAATTGACCGTACGAACAAATGGTATATATGCACAACCCAGCATCTGTTCTCCAGAATTAGACACCCAAACTCTAATGGGGTTTTGACTTAGAAACGGATCACCTACCAAATCTCGGTCAGATAACCAGATTTTATAATAGTCAACACATAAAAAGAGAACTTGTAAGATTGTGGACTTTGCTGTCCCAGTTGACCACGGTGTAAAATTGAAAGAAATTGAAAAGAAGGATAAATACCTCGAGCTTACCAGGGACCTTAAAAGACTGTGGAATCTGAAATTGACGATTGTACCAATTGTAATTGGTACTCTTGGTACAGTCACCGCAGAATTAATAAAGGATCAGTTGCAGTTGTAAAACTAAAAGTGTCGCCTAATTTTGAAAATGAATTGTTTTGTTTAAATTAAAGAAAACAAAATTAAAAATCGTTACTTTACGTTTCACCTGTAGTAAGTTTCAAACACACACACACACACACACACACATATATATATATATAGAGAGAGAGAGGGGGATTAATCTGAAGAATTTCTGTTAATTTTTAGAGCATTGATTTATGTCGTTGCTTTTTAACAGGTTGGAAATAAATTTATTATCTTAATCTGAATGATTGTTGTTTTTTAAAGAGAAATATGGAAAAACTCTGTCAACGCTGCAGTGGGAGGGGTAGGATTGCTTATAGGACCTAGAGCACTAAAAACGCTTAATAGCATAGAGAAAATACAACCTAAAATGATGGTAGCTACATTTAACGGAAACCCCAGAGCAACAATCATCTCATGCTACAGCCCCACCAATGTTAGTGAAGAAAATGAAATAGTCACCTTCTACGATGAGTTATCCTCATTAGTGCGTAGCATCCCGAAACACAACATGTTAGTCATTGGCGGAGACATGAATGCACAAATCGGGAAAAACGGAAACAACAAATACAGCCTCCACAACACGTCAAATAGAAATGGACAACATCTAACAGATTTCATGATAGAAAATAGATTAGCATGCCTCAATACAAACTACCAAAAAAGAGAGGGCAAACTATGGACATACACGTACGCAAACAATACTAAAGCTCAGATAGACTACGTCCTTATAAACAAGAAATGGAAGAATAGTGCATTGAATTGCGAGGCATACTCCTCTTTTGAGGGTGTGTCCACCGATCACCGAATAGTCACAGCGAAAATACGGTTAAGCCTACGAAAAAACGACAAACGAACAGCGACCACCAAACACTATGACTGGGCCCTATTAAACAACAAAGATGTCAGAGATAAATACGTATTAGAATTGAGAAACAGATTCGAAACACTACAAGAAAAGACGGAAAAAAGTACACCAAACGACGAATACGAAAATTTCGTCAATGCACACCTTGAGGCAGCAGCAAAATACATTCCAACAAAAATTAAAACTAAATATAGAGTCCCATGGGAAACCTTAGCGGTGAGAGAAAAACGTGCACTAGTGAAAACAGCCTACAAAAACTATCGAAAAAACCCAACAAACACAAATGCCTTAAAACTAAAAACGGCACAATATCAATTAGCAGGCATATATATAAAGGAACAGACAGAATACATTCAAAATCAGATAGATAAGATCAGAGACTCGGTAGAAGATAGACAATCTAGAATTGCCTGGCAAACAATAAACGAAGTGAGCAGAAGAAAGAACACAGCCAAAGCAAAACTTAAAGCAGCAAACCAACAAGAAAGAATAAAACTGTGGAAACAGCACTTCGAAAACTTACTTGGAAACCCACCAAAAATAACGCATGAACCAATCACCAGAATAATTAGCAAACAATTAGACATTAAACTTGGACCGTTCACACAAGGAGAACTCGACTCGGTTCTCAGAAAAATTAAAAATAGGAAAGCTGCAGGACTGGACGAAATTCCCCCGGAAGTATGGAAGACCAGACAATTCGACGACATACTGCTCCGACACTGCAACGCAGTATACAATCAAAATCCGATAGATAGATGGACGAAGGGATGCATACTCCCCTTCCCTAAAAAGGGGGACCTCGGATTAGCCAAAAACTACCGAGGCATAACACTTACATCCATAGCTGCCAAAATCTACAATGCCCTACTACGAAACCGCATAGAACCCAAAATCGACAACATACTTAGAAAAAACCAAAATGGCTTCCGAAGAAATAGATCTACGACCTCACAAATACTAACCATCCGCAGAATCCTTGAGGGTGTACGGGCAAAGAACCTACAAGCGACATTAATATTTGTCGACTTTACCAAGGCTTTCGACTCCATTCACAGAGGAAAGATGGAACAAATCCTACTAGCGTACGGCATACCTAAAGAAACCGTAGCGGCAATAACGATTCTCTATAGAAACACTAAAGTAAAAGTACGATCACCAGATGGAGACACAGAATACTTCGACATTGTAGCAGGAGTACTACAAGGGGACACGCTGGCTCCGTATCTCTTTATCATTTGTCTAGACTACGTACTTAGAACATCGATTGACAAAATCAAAGAGAATGGCTTCGAACTGACGAAGAAAAGAAGCAGAAGATATCCCGCAACAACAATTACCGACGCCGACTACGCCGATGACATAGCGATACTGGCAAATACACCTGACCAAGCCGAAACACTTCTGCATAGCCTGGAACGAGCAGCAGCAAGCATAGGCCTCCATGTTAATGCACACAAAACGGAATATATGTGCTATAACCAAACGGGGGACATCTCCACTCTAGAAGGAACCCCTCTTAAACTAGTAGACAAATTCACGTACCTAGGAAGCAGCGTCGAATCAACCGAAAAGGACATCGAAACGAGGTTAACGAAAGCATGGACAGCTATCAATAGGCTATCGACTATATGGAAATCAGACCTAACCGATAAAATGAAACGCAGTTTCTTCCAGGCAGCGGTCACATCGATACTGCTATATGGATGCACTACATGGACGCTAACAAAACGGCTCGAGAAGAAACTAGATGGCAATTACACAAGAATGCTGCGTGCAATCCTCAACAAGTCCTGGCAGCAACACCCCACAAGACACCAACTGTACGGCCACCTGCCCCCTATCACGAAATCTATTCAAGTTAGGCGAACCAGACATGCAGGACATTGCTGGAGAAGCAGAGATGAACTCATAAGAGATGTACTCTTATGGATCCCCACACACGGCCGCGCAAAAGCAGGACGACCAGCACGAACGTACATTCAGCAGCTATGTGAGGATACAGGTTGTTGTCCTGAAGACCTACCTAGGGCGATGAACGATAGGGAGGAGTGGCGAGAGAGGTTCAGGGATATCCGTGCTGCCAGCACGATGATGATGATGATGATGATGATGATATATATATATATATATATGTGTGTGTGTGTGTGTGTGTGTGTGTGTATGTGTGTGTATGTGTGTGTGTGTATGTGTTGAAGAAATCATTATTTATATATGATAAATCAATACAAATAATAAATCGGAGATTTTCTATTTGTCAAAACCTTAGAATGTCCTTTCCAATAATAAATAGCCCTCATAAGCTACTACATAATGAAATACAGCGAAAAATATTGATTTATATATATATATATATACACATATATATAAAGATATATATTAAAATACAGTATATATATATGTATATAAATATATATATACACACATATATATATATATATATATATATATATATATATATATATATATGTATATATTACTAAATAACTTATTGGATACTAGCACTTACGGTAAGGGAAAAAAACCCGGGAGTAATTCGAAGATAAAAATATAAAACTAATCACTGTCTAGGGGAAAAATTGTATATATTGGGAAAAAAAGAAAAGGCCAACCTTGTCACTCTAATTGAAAAAAATCAACAGATGTGCAATAGATTGGTCATAACTGTAGTAGGTTAGTTCCTGACTCACGAAATAATTTTGTCACTATATATATATATATATATATATATATATATATGTTGTGTTTGTGTGCGTTTGTGTATTACTCTACAATGAACTCAGGGAAAATCTACATTTATTTAAAAAAAAACACCTTGAAATTATACATTTTAGTCATTTTTTGAAAATCAAATTCCAGTAGCTGCCGTATATTTGCTTTCATTTTTCAGGCTCACTTCTCACAAGTATTTTCCTCTTACAGCCGAAAATTTTAAATTTCAACTCGTTTATCGAAAGTACATTTTGCTAAATTATGAATATTTTGATCAGAAACATTATATTTTTTTTTAACCATTAATCACCCGACGGAAACTTTTTGAGATTATCGAAATTTTTAGCTTAGTTCAATGTTGATCCAGGTTCTAAATCTTGACTCAGCATTGTCTCGCTGGTTGCTGTTTACAAGGAACATTAATTTTGGTCAAAGCTTAGTTGGCTCTTTATATGGAAAAAAAAAAAGTCTTTGTCATTAAAACAATATTTCTATAAGTCATTTTAAAATTTGTTTTTTAATTTTGAAGTAATTTTGATAAAATAACAAAACAAATCAGCTAAGAATTGAGATAAGGGCACAGATTTAATTTTATTTGAAGATCGCTACACTCAAAGAAAATTTATCGAGGATTGGAAGATTTCACGGCATAGGCTGAAATATTCGTGACAAAGCAGGTAGCAACCGTTGGTTGATTGGTTGTTTATGTTTTATGGCATATCAATCTCTGTGGGTTATTTAATGCCAAGTCCATTTTTATAAAAATAATCAGTTCTCTTTCAAATAATTCAGTTTAGCATGAGTACACATTTTAATTGTCAAAACATTTGTACTTGAAGCTATTCAGTTTAGCATAAGTACACAGTTTATTCTTATTTGTCCCATAGATAGGACCCTATCAAGTGCTACCACTCTGAGCCTGAGTAGACTTGGGGGCGATGGCAATGAAGGGGTACTCCGCATTCCCCAGAGCTCCAGCATTACTGAAACCTCACTATCATATTGTTTAATGTCATATCCAGGACAATCGTTGGGGGAGGATCTTACCCCTCTGCAGAGGTGCAATCGGAGTATTCTAAAGCCGTAACCGATAGGGAAAGTTAGCAACCGACGAAAATTTTAACAGAAAGTGATCTGGACCATCAAGAGGGAAAACTGCTGCTGAAGATAAACACTTGATTATTGAGAGCAAAAGGCACAGAAGGAAAACAGCTCCAGAGTTTACTATTGAACAATACTCTCGACAGCGAGCAGTGGGTTCGTAGCCACCAAGAAAACTGATACCGGAAGTAAAGAAACGGAAAAGACTGCTATAGTTAAAAAAAAGCATCAGAACTGGATATTGAAAAAGTGACAAAATGTATTGTGGACAGAGGAGTCCAAATTTGAACATTTTAGTTGAAAGCAGAGTGCTCATGAGAAGACTGTCTGGAGAAAAAGCGAATAATGAATGCGTGTTTCCAACAGTTGAGCGTGGCGGTGGGTCTCTTATAGTGTCGGGTTGTTTTGGCAGTGAGAATAATGAAGATTTGAATCAGGTAAAAAATCAGGAAAAAAGAACAACATCGCTCGATTTTGCGCATAATTGAAAAATTCATCTTCAAACAAGTCAACGATCTCAAATACTCTTTTAAATTATATTGGTTGGTTGGTTGGTTGTTTTAAACAAATAAGTTCTATTTCAAACAATTCAGTTTAGCATGAGTACACAGTTTAATTGTCAAAAACATTTGTATTTGAAGCTATTCAAATGATTCCAACAATTTTAATTCAGTTTAGTATAAGTACAAGTTTTGTTTACACACAGTTAAATGTCAAAACAGTTCTATATTAAACAATTCAATTTAGAGTAAGTAGAGTTTCAATGTCAAAAACAGTCCAAAACAGTTCCATTTCAAACAATTCAGTTTATCATAAGTATGAAATTAGTTCTATTTACCCCATAGATAGGATTCTATCAGGTGCAATCATTCCGGGAGCAATGGCAATAAAGGGGTGCCCGCATTCCCCAAAGCTTCAGCATCACTGGGACCTGGCCATCAGATTGTTTAGTTTCATATCCAGGACTCTCATTGGGTGGTGTCTTACCCCTCTGCAGAAGTGCTGTCGGTGTATTCTACAGGCCCAGCCGACTGAGCAATACACAGTTAATGTCAAAACAGTTTTATTTCAGATAATTAGGTTTAGCATAAGTTCACAGTTTAGATGTCAAAACAGTTCTATTTCGAACAATTCAGTTTAGCACAAATACACATTTTAAATGCAAAAAACTATAAAGTTAACAAACCACAGTTTAGTTCTATTTAACCCCTAGATTGGATCCTTATCAGGTGCTACCACTCCACGCCAGAGTGGACCAGGGAGTGATGGCAATGAAAGGGTACTCCGCATTCCCCAAAGTTCAAGCATCACTGGAACCTCACCATCAGACTGTTTAGTGTCATATCAGGAGACTCATTGCGGTGGGTGGGGTTCTTACCCCTATGCAGATAAGCAGTCGGTGTATTCTACAGTCCCAGCCGACGGGCAAATTAAAATTATGTAAGAATTATCTTGATAAAAAAAAAAAATCCTTTGAAAATTATGACTTGGCCTCCGTAATCTTGTGACCTCTCTTCCACTGAAATAGTTTGGGATTAATTGTGTGCGATAGTTTTAAGAGAATACCCAAATAGTGAGCGTGAACTTTTTCGGTGTTTGGGGAATACTGGGGAAAGGTCTGCCTTTTATTTTTTTTCCCCCACAATTCTTGGAAAGAATGCCAAGAATTTGTAAAACTCTAATTAAGGTAGGTGATAGCTTTATTAACGAAACAAAATATGATACTGTTGTATGATAATTTTTATTTTTAAGGGATAATTTTTTTGTCAAAATAAAAGTAAATAAACTAGTTACTGAATTTTTATCATTTATTTAAAAAAACATAAAAAATATCTCTTTTTAAGTTAACTTTTTTAAAGAAATACTGGATGGCTCCCAAACTTTTAGCCCGTAATATATATATATATATATATATATATTAATATAATATAATATAATATAATATAATATATATATATATATATACATATAATATGATATATATATGATATAATATATATATAATATAATATATATATATGATATATATATATATATAATATATATATATAATATAATATGATATATATATAATATGATATATATATATAATATAATATAATATATATATATATATATATATGAAGGTAGCAGGAAAAAATATAATCAAAATAGGTGAATATATCATGATGTGAAGTCGACGTTAACGTTTCGGTTATAATAACCATCGTCAGGACTTGGATATAAAATAGTTCACAATATAGATGGGTGATTGCTGAGATGACAGGAGCAAATGAGAAATATACAACGAAAAGATAGATAAACATGCACATAGCGTTCAAAATTCAAAAGTCATCAGAACGTGTTTTGAATTTTGAACGCTATGTGCATGTTTATCTATCTTTTCGTTGTATATTTCTCATTTGCTCCTGTCATCTCAGCAATCACCCATCTATATTGTGAACTATTTTATATCCAAGTCCTGACGATGGTTATTATAACCGAAACGTAAACGTCAACTTCACATCATGATATATTTACCTATTTGGATTATATTGTTTCCTGCTACCTTCATACTGTCGGATTTTATCCATATTTACTTTCACATATATATATATATATATATATATATATATATATATATATATATATATCAATATAATATAATATAATATAATACAATATAATATTGTCATCCACAGACAGACTGTTTCGTTGTATCACAACTCTTCAGTGTGACTAGACATGTAGAACGCTTGAAGCTGGGATCGAAATCCGCCCATCTTTACGTTAGACTTAGTATCAAACCGCTCGTGTGTGTGTGTGTGTGTGTGTGTGATTCTTTTGTCCAATGAGAGAAAAGTAAATATTTTTGATAATAAATGAGTCTGCAAATAAATTTCAATCCGTGAATTTCGATTTTTTTTTTTTTTACACATTTCAGTTATACATTGTAGATGCATCAGGGAGGTCTTCAGTGATGCAACTGTCTTCATTGCCGATTTCGGGTTATTTCTGCATCATATCGGCTCCGACAGTAACCCCGGCATGACTCTGGAAGAGCCAAGCCGCCTCCGTGATCGCAACGTGCTACGCTCGTGCCTCCACCAAAGCAAAGAAAAATCCAATAAGGCCGGACTTCGGCCGTTCTTATAGACATCTGTCCTTTTGTAAACAGCCAATGAAAACAGGGCATTCCACTCTCCTCTGCTAAGTATAAGTATACTCAACAAGCACATCGAATTTTGTTGTCCTTTTCAAGTGACTAAAAAGGAACACAATGTCCGAAATATGTGTTGAGCATGTATAGATCAAATAAAACTACATTGAAATTCATTTATGAACCAATTCATTTTCATCATCATCATCATGTCGTGCCGCTAGCACGGATATTCTTGATCCTCTCTCGCCACTTTTCCCTATCGTTCATCGCCTCTGGCAGGTCTTCTGGGTTACATCCCGTACCCTCACATAGCTGCTGTATGTATGTTCTAGCTGGTCGTCCACAGGAGCACATCACTTATCGGCTCGTCCCTGCTCCTCCAGCTGTGTCCCGCGTGGCTGGCTCGTCTAACTTGGATCCCCTTTCTCCAAGTAGTTAACCTTCCCAAATTATACTTTAAATTCATTAGTGAGTAAACGGTAGAACAGAACTGAAGATTAAGAACAAGCTTGTTCCACCAGAAAGCAGTTTCAATACTCGTTAGTATAATGTCTTTAAGTCGTACTATTTTTTAAAATGCCAAAACCTTTTTACAAAATTGTATGCTGTTTATTCTTTGTAAAATGCTGCTTGTATAGTGTATTTTAAATGTAAAGACAGTTTTACTGTAAACCCAAATTGAATATATGACTACTGGCCCCATGTGTTAGTATACACGGCGAAAGGTTCTGAAAGTCTTCTAAAAGCTTAGAATGCCCACTGTTTCTCCTCACCCCATAGTAGTTTAAAAAAAATATTTTTGATATATATATATATATAATATGAATACCTAAAAAGCCAGAAGTAATCTACCTCGGTTTCACCAACTAGATTATCAGAATAATTCTTACTAAAGAAAGTTGACCCAAAAGACATTTTATTGATATAGTGGTTACCAGAAAGAATAAAGAAATTAGCATATTAAAAAAAACAAAAAAAACACATTCTATTTGCCAAATAACCAGACATATCTATGCTTAGAAATATTAAGTATTCCCGATCTCTGGTTGAAAAATTCATTAGAATTATAGTGGAAAGCTATAGCTAGTTTTTCCTCCAAACATAGGAGGCAATATTTATCACCAGCCTTTTATCTACGGTATCTCCCATTTTGATACAGGATCTATACCTTGCTTCTTTTTAATTTCCCACGTGTAGTTTGATAAATTAGTTCTGTGTCTATATATTTCATGTGCGAAACTATTTCTATGGTTGTAATATCTTTTTTGAAAGGTTCTTAGGTAGAATCTACATATCCTTTTTTCATCATTACAACTATCATCAACTTATATATAGGTTAAAAGAAGTTAAAATCTCAATTTCCATATAGAATATAAGTTTCTCAGATCAAATATATTACAAAATAACGAAATCATCAGATGAAACGTTAGTTTATGTCCGAATAGCATTACTGCAGTAGTGAATTTGCACCGAACTGAGTGACATATTTTTGTCCTTGATTCAGACTTAGCTAAGTTTCGTAAATATAGAGAGATAAGTCTTCCCGAAGACTTTATGTTTATAGGACTCGTAATGTTGACAGTGAAGCCAGTATTTGTTCCAGCGATAAAATCAGAGGGGTTTTCTCTATGGTGTGTGTGTGTGTGTGTGTGTGTGCCTAAGCGTATGTATGCGTGCGCTGGTTGTGAGTGTTAGGGTCGGAGTGGGGTGGTCTTGCCTTGCTCTTGCGATCCATTTGGATTGCTTCAAAACAGACGTTCCGCGCATGCTCTTCGGGTCGTATACTCAAAATATAAGTCGAACTCAACCAAATGACTACATATATGGCCATTCATTTCTCTTTGAGAATAAAATTTTTGTATACTAAAACATTGCAAATATAAATATTATCCTCTTGTTTAGAATTCTAGATTGAATCGTATTTTCGAAATATATATCTATATATCAAATATAAGTAAACACTTGATAATTTTGATAAAGAAATATATTACTTTTCAGTCGAACTAATACCACCAGGAATTGATTTAATTTGGTAAACGTTCAATCGTTCAAATTCACCGTGAAAAAAAATCATAGAATCTTTTTTTATGTGATTTGAATTGTAGTAAGTAAGTAAAGTTGGCAACTGTAGTCGAGGACGACCCGAAGGCTCCCTTTTCAATAGCTACTACACTGAAGTGTAGGCGAGGTGGCGCTACTCCTTTCCCTGGATTGCTCCACTCTACCCTTGATACGTACCTTATAATACTGAGTGTTAAGCAAGAAGGTATCAAGTACCGTTTTTATTTAAAGTCTTTGGTGTGACTTTACCTGGGATTGAACCCCGGTCTCCCGGATTAAAAAAAAAAAAAAGAAAAAGAAATTTTTTTTTTTAAGTCACAAAAAATTACAACGAAAACAAAACCAAACAAATTATTTTACATTTTTTATTGTTCGGAAAAAGAATTTAAATTTCATTAGGGGGTTTCAGTTTCTCATTTTAATCTAATTTAGAATGATCCCCCATTTCCGGAAAAGAAGCATAACAAGACAGTAGAATTATTTAATTGATTTTTTTTTTAAATCTCCAGGAAAGTAGGTTCTTTTTGGTTATACTTATTTCAGAAATAAGTGATTATTCTACTAAACAAACATTAAACATACTAGAAAATTTTTTCAGTGAACTTAAACGATGCGCGTAGAGAATTTAATCATTATTTCTAATGTTGAATTATGCAATTAGAACGGATATCATTAGATATTATTTATTACTATTACAAAATACTGCTTCGTATTCACGTTACCATATCTTTTTGGCAGGCTTGCAACAGCTCAGATCCGCTCATATCCTGTCAGTGTTTATGTCCAACTCACGAAATCAGGAATCACAGGGTGGTTCATCCTCGTTTAGAACACATAGACGTTTAGACCACATTCGAAAAAAACTGCTGTTTCTAAGACAATCTGAAGTTCAAACCCCAGTTGCACGATAACATCACTTTTGGACTAATACCTTTAGGAACATAATGAACCCTCTTATCCCCTCAGTTATGGGTTAAATAGTACTGCAGCTGTCCTTCTACAATGATGGCTTTAGCCTTAAAAATCCACTTAAGTTGATAAGCCATTAAGTAAAAACAAAACAAAACAAATAAAAAAAACTGACAAAAAAAAACAAAGAAAAACAAACAAACCTTAGTTAATTGAAAGAGAGTCCCTATTTTCATCCGAGATAAAGATCTAGAAAATCTGTAATAGATATTAAAAAATAGTCGTATTTACCATATAATAAAATCACGAAATCATCAGATGAAACGTTAGATTATGTCCGTATCTGAAAGCTTAGCCAATTTCCCTCGAATACCATTACTGTAGCAGTGAATTTGCACCGAACTGAGTGACATATTTTTGTCCTTGATTCAGACTTAGCTAAGTTTCGTAAATATAGAGAGATATTCTTCCTGAAGATGCAGTTTTGTGTCATATCCAGCACACTCGTTGTGAGAGATCTTAGCACTGAGCAAAGATGCAGTCAGCGTAATCTACAGCCCCACCGACAGAGTTGTTGCAGTTTTACATTCAATTTCGGGCAAATACTCTAGGGAAAAGTATAAACCACCTTATCCTCTTTGTTTTTCTTCTACAGTCGGTTGGGGCTGAAGAATACACCGACTGCATCTCTGCAGAGGGGTAAAAAAACCCATCTCAACGAGTGTCCTATTTTTGACATTAAACCATCTGATGGCGAGGCTTTAGCCGGGGGGATTTGAGGAATATGGAGTACCGCTTCATTGGCATTGCTTCGAGGACCACTCTGACCCGGAAGGGAAGTACCTGTTAGGGTCTAATCTGGGGGTCAAATAAATTGTTTTTTTCGGAGAGGTTTCACCTGATAGGATCCTATCTATGGTTTGAATAGAACATACTACATGTACAAACAAATGTCTGATGTTAAATTGTGACTGTTATATAAAAATACTTGAAACCATTTAACTCTGCAAAAAGTGGGGGGTGTCCTTGTGGTGTAATTAAAGCGATGGACTGCGGAATCGTAGTAAGCGAGTTCGTACTCCAGTCGCGCTTTTACGTTCACTTTCGGGCAGATACCCTTTGGAAAGGTATGAACCCCCTTATTCTCCCAGCTATGGGTTAAATAGTACCACTACTGTTCTTCTAGGAGAATGGCTTTGGCATTGAATAACCTAAAAAGATTTGATATGCCATTAAACAAAAAAACTAAACCAAACCTCTGCAAAAAGGAGCTCAGGTTCGTTTAAAAATGTTATCTACAAAATATGTTTACAAAACATGAATATATTTGATGTATATTTATAAAGAAGATATGACATTAAATAACCTAAAATATTTGATATGACATTAAACTCAACACAAACAATTCATATATATTTAATATATACGTCTAAATTGGCATTAAATAACCCACAATGGTTGACATGCTATAAAACCCAGCCAAACCAAACCATATATATTTAATGTATATGTATAAAGAGGATTTGACATAAAATGACTTACAATGGTTGATATGCCATGAAATAAAACCAAACCAAACACCATATATTAAATATATATGTATCAAAAGATTTGGCTTTCGATAACCTACAATAGATGATATACCATAAATCCCAGCCAAACTAAATCATATATATTTGATATATATGTATAAAGAAGATTTGACATTAAACAACCTACAATGGTTGGTATGCCATAAAACTCGACCAAACCAAATCCAGCATATTTAATATATATGTATAAAGAGGATTTGGCATTAAATAAATTACAATAGTTGACATGCCATAAAACCCAAATAAACCAAATCATTTATATTTAATATATATATATAAACAGGATTTGGGATTGAATAACCTGCAATGGTTGATATGCCACAAAACCCAAGTAAACTAAATCATATATATTTAATATATATGTATAAACAGGATTTGGGATTAAATAACCTTTAATGGTTGATATGCCATAAAACCCAACCCAACCAAATCATATATATTTAATAGATAAGTATAAAGAGGATTTGGCACAAAAGAACCTAAAATGGTTGATACGCCAATAACCCAACCAAACCAAGCTTCTACGCGGGTGCCATGGGTTTTAAATAACCCACGAAAGTTGATCTATCGTTAAAGCAATCAGCCTAATCCAATCAAAACTAACATAATATATTTGCGTCAAGTCGTTATCAACAGTTAAAGTAAGTAGAATTTGTCCGAATTATCAATTTGCTCGAAGATAAAATTGAGAGCAGCGCGTTCATTTTTTTTATTTTAGCCTACATAAATATCTACGTTTTTGTTCGGGGGCGTTCCTTTAAGATAGGGTGATTTTGCCGCAAGAGAATACTGCGTATCGTTCTATGATTTTGTAAAAAGATACCGAATGGTTTGAGAAGGGGAAGCTGAAAAGATGCTGGTGAGATGGAAGATTGATAGTTTCAGGCGATGGTGGCATGAATGAAGAATGCAGATGTTGGTTGGCTGGTTGGTCGGTTGTTGTTTTATTGCATATCAACCCCTGTGGCTTATTTAATGCCAAATCCAATTTTGATTGCAACCGAATTGTTTTATGGCATATCAACCCTTGTGGATTAAATCCTGTTTAAATGTGTATGATTTGTAAGCGAATAATTTTGTAGCTAACTTTATCTGTAATGATTTGTTAGAGCCCATTTGTTTGCACACAGTCAAATGGGGGGGAGTCCTCATGGCGCAGTGGCTGGACTGCAACATAGTAGTAATCAAGTTCGAACTCCAGAGACCTAGTCGGTTGAGGCTGTAGAATACAATGACAGCATCTCTGTAGAGGGTTAAGTCTCCCCAAATGGGTATCCCGGATATTGTTTTTAGTGTAATGGGGTAATATAGTACCAGGGACGGAACTTAGGGTCGCTTTGTGCTTTATGGCTAAAATGTCAGATAGATTTTCTCCTGGATAATAAAGAAACCATAATCTAACGAGAGAACCGTTTAAAGAAACAGTAGATATCGAAGCGACATTAAACGACGACTCTCCTCATGACACAGATTGTTCTATTATCATGTGATCATAATATCGATAATACCATTACTGACAGGAGAAGGAAAAAAAACAAACAATATCTATATATACATATATATATATACAAATAAGAAAAAAAAAAAAAGAAATATATTTGGAGAGAAAGAAAGTAAAGAAAAAACGAGCCAAAATGTAAAGCTTAACAATAGTTGCTGTGCGCGTGTGCATACGCAGGCGTAAAAGAAGCAGAGAAATTGTTTTGAGAAAAAAAAAAAGAGTCCTTGACGGATGACAGCGGATTTGTTTTGAAAGCGCAAAAATATAGAACGATAATGCTTGCGGTGATATGAAATTTTGTCAACATACAATGTAAGTCGCCATAATGTTTTCGCAGTAATGACAATCAAGATATATTTGTTTTTTTTTTAAATCGTCATACAATTTTAATATCGAATTGAGATGAAAGGCTTGACAATAGAGATGAAATCTGATAGAAAAAAGTTGGAAAAAAAAAAGAAAAGAGAAAAAGAAAACCCTTACGCGAATTCAAATTCTCTGAGTAAAATATTTTACACCGACACCAAAATGGCGTAGAACGCCGACGCCAAATTAATGTAAAACGATTAAGGCAGACCATCGATTTCTGATGACGAGATCTACGTCTGGATCTGTGCGCAGAACGATGCAAGGTAGTATGGAATACAATCAGTTTCCGATGCAGCAGGTCTCTCATCGCCACGGAACAGGATCACCAGAAGGTTCCAAAAATATATCCACTCTTTGCTTTATCATAACTGCAATGTTAACATGCATTTAAATCTTATAAATAATCTATCTTAAAGAAGACAAGTATGGCTTATATTGAGACATTGCTGGTGTTCGAACTGATGATTGTTTTGCTTCAAGCACTGCTTATGACGGGTTCATACGCAATTGCAAACTTCAGCGAATTATCAGAGCTGTTCAAACCGATGATTGCCCAGTCGGCTGGAATTGTAGAATACACCGACTGCACCTCTGCATGGGGTGGGGTAAGATCCCCCCAACGAGTGTCCTGGATATGACATTAAAGAATCTGATGGTGAGGTTCCTGTAATATTGGAGCTTTGGGGAATGGAGAGTACCCCTTCAATGCCATCGCTCCCAGGTCCACTCTGGCCTGGAGAGGTAGCACCTGATAAGGTCCCTATCTATGGGTTAAATAGAACTAACTGCATACTTATGCTAAACTGAATTGTTTTAATTAGAACTGTTTGACTAAACTGAATAGCTTGAAATAGAAATGTTTTTTTTTTACAATTAAACTGTACTAACATTTAAACTGCGTACTTATCCTAAACTAAATTGTTTGAAATAGAACTATTTTCATAAAAATGGATTTGGCGTTAAATAACCTGCAAAGGTTGATATGCCATAAAACCTAACCAACCAACCCGATGATCATGACTTGATAATAACATTGCAAACTTCACAAATCCTTTTCAGTTGGCATTTGTGCACATTTTTTTCAATTGCTACTCTCGACTGATTCTTTATCGTAAGTTTTGTGCAATAAATGTTGTATAACGGGGAGAACAAGTGACAACAACTCTTGTTTATTAAAATATAAACAATCTTCTTCATTACTACGAAATCGAAATGTTGTGTGTGTGTGTGTGTGTGTGTGTGTGTGTGAGAGAGAGAGAGAGAGAGAGAGAGAGAGATTATCAAAAGACTACTATGATTGACACCACGTTCAATTGAGAACTGCAATGTCTGACACTATGTTGAGAGCCTTTAACGGAAGGTTTGCTACTGGGCTGGCTTCTTGACCCCGGTTAGTGGCCAAAACAGCGTGGTGTGTCTCCTCTGCTGACTGCAGACTCTGACTGACCTCTGGAGTCGAAAACTTCCGTCATTATATATTGTTATGACTTCCACACATTTTTTCTTCCGGCGCTATCCACGTGATTCACCCACGCAATTCACATAGTATTGCCGCTGTCTTTTATTTACTTTAAGACATAGGTGCATATCCTGTTTTGAAATCCGCAACTAAAATGGCATGTCAAAGGTCAAAATGGCTCAATCAAATGCTGAAATACTACTTGGTACTTCAGAACACGTATGTTACGGTTGACTACAACGTAAAAATTTCAGGCTTGATTTGGTTTCTTTGGTTAATGGCATATAAACCTTTGTAGGTTATTTAATGCCTAATCCATCCTTCTAGAAGAACAGTAGTGGTACTATTTAACCCATATCCAGGAGGATAATGGGATTCATACCGTTCCCAGTGTGTCCGAAAGTGAACGTTATAGGGCGTCTGAAGTTTGAACTCGCTTACTACAATTCCGCAGTTTATCGCTTTAACCATTACACCAAGAGACCTTCCCCTAAACTTTTCTGGGATTATATAGTATGGTGTGGATAATCAGTGTTGCATATATGTAAAGCATTCTTTTTTTGAAAACACAATCACTGGACAAACAGCGAAAATATTATACTATAGGTTACTTTTGTTAATGGCATATCATCTTTTGTGGGTTATGTAATAACAATTTCACTTTGCAGAAGAATAATTGTGGTAATTTTTAACTCGTAAATTTGAGCAAAAAGGGTTTACACTTTTTCCCAAAGTATTAGTCTGTAAGAAAACGTAATAGCGTGGCTGGAGTTTAACCCGCATACTACATTGCCACAGTTCAGCTCGTTAGTCATTACGCCACAGAAATTGTGTT
>OY757934.1:19987596-20002596 GCA_963585895.1 Sepioteuthis lessoniana
TATATTTTGTCGGTTGTAAATTTTTAAGCAAGAATTGTCATTTGATTACTTTTAATAAAACTTTTTATTTGGGATGGATAACAATATATTTTATCATCCACAGACAGACTGTTTCGTTCGATAGACACGTAGAACGTTCGAAGCCGGGATCGAAACCCATGCAACTTTGCGTTAGACTAAGTCTCAGACGGCTCGGCCGACAAGCGTACCACGTTCACTAAGGGAATTTTTTAGGTATTATGTAGTAACAGCAGCAGCAGCATCATCATCATCCGTTTGTTTACATTTTTATACTCTATCGGCTTCCAGAGTGCTCAATTCTTTCGAATATATATATATATATATATATATATATATATATATATATATATACCATCTCATTGGCCTTGTCGGTAGAGTGTTCGCCAATGGTCCAGGAGACCGGGGTTCAATCCCAGCTCACGTCATACCAAAGACTTTAAAAATGGTTCTGGATACCTCCTTGTTTAACACTCAACAATACAAGATACGTATCAAGTGTAAAGTGGAGAAATCCAGGGAAAGGAGTAGCGCCCTACCCTACACCGCAGTGTAGTAGCTATTGAAAAAGGAGCCTTCTGGTCACCAACTTTACTTACTTATATATATATATATATATATATATATATATATATATATATGTATATATAAAGTTTATCGTGGGTTTCATACTTTATGAATTCAACCGAATCTGAATGATGAATGCGTAAAATATGAACGCCAGGTGTACAGACACCACTATGTTATATATATATATATATATATATATATATATATATATATTCCTATATGTATAACAGCTCTATCAATGATATTGAACACGATTTAGTAATGTCTCAAAATTTGGTCCACCAGCTGAGCTAGTGATAACAACAAACCATTACCAAATACATATATATATATATATATATATAAAGTATTCTACAATGTAGTAAATCGGAAGTAGGGAACAATTCCATCAGGACAATACAATTATTCAAAATTCGAATATTTAAATATTCATCGAAAAGAGCTTAATGTAATTAATATCATAGAGCAAATATTATTTAAAGAAAAAAACAATATCCGGTTACATTAGGATTTTAAATTTATTTCTTGGTAAGAGATTTGATACGAATCAAAAACTCCACAAAAAAAATTTAATAAAATAGATTTATAATCCTCATGTGATCGAATATTGTCTTTTTCTTGAAATTAAATATATATATATATATATGTATATATATATATATATAAGAAAACGCTGAAAATGTTCCATTCGACCACTTCAAAACGAAACACTACAAATTATTAAAACAGTAAAAACTCAACGGTCAACTGAAAACTACACTACCTTTGATGACGACGAAAAGTATGGTCGAAAGCATTTCGGTCGAAGATATGGGACAATTCCTTTACCATCAAGATCCTGGCACTAGAAAAATAACCAGGAGTCTTGAAAAAATATTAAAAATAATAAACAAACAGTGGTCCATCGACTTCAACAAAACTTGCTTGAATATATATATATATATATATATATATATATATATATATATATATATATATATATATATATATATATATATATATATATATATATATATATATATATATATATATATATATATATATATATATATATATATATATATATATATATATATATATATATATATATATATATATATATATATATATATATATATATATATATATATATATATATATATATATATATATATATATATATATATATATATATATATATATATATATATATATATTGATTCATGGTCATAATTGTTAGAGTGTTCTCCGAAGTTCTGTTAGAGTGTTTTCCGAAGATCGAGGTTCAATCCTAGGTCGATTCATACCAAAGATTTTTAAAAAATGGTACTTCATGCCTCTTTGCTAAACACTCAGAATTATAAGTTATGGATCGAGCGTAAAGTGGAGCATTCCTGAGAAAGGAGTAGTGCCCTCCCTACACCTCGGTGTAGTAGCTATTGAAAAGGGAGCCTTCATGTCACTGTCCTCTACACTAGGTCAACTTACATATATATATATATATATATATATATATATATATATTGATGTGAAGTTAAATGTTATGTAAGAACGTTAACGTCGACTTCACATCATGATATATTCACCTATTTGGATTATATTTTTTCCTGCTACCTTCATACTGTCGGATTTTATCCATATTTACTTTCATAGTGTCTTTTCGGAAAAAACTAATACCAAATACATTCTTACATAAAATTTAACCTAGATGATTCCTAATGATCTATACATATGAAAACTTATTTGTTGCGTATTTCTCAATAAATGGGAGGTTTTGTCTCGTTTCTTTGAAAAATCCTACATTTTCTAATATTTTCCACGTGCCAAACACGTTCTGATGACTTTTGAATTTTGAACGCTATGTGCATCTTTATCTATCTTTTCGTTGTATATTTCTCATTTGCTCCTGTCATCTCAGCAATCACCACCCATCTATATTGTGAACTATTTTATATCCAAGTCCTGACGATGGTTATTATAACCGAAACGTTAACGTCGACTTCACATCATGATATATTCACCTATTTTGATTATATTGTTTCCTGCTACCTTCATACTGTCGGATTTTATCCATATTTACTTTCATATATATATATATATATATATATATATATATATATATATATATATATATATATATAAATCAAGAGTTTATTCATTTTTTTTCTGTTTTTTAATCTTGAAACTTATAAAATTAGACAGCTGTAGAGGAAGAAGCAAATATCATTCCTTACAGACTAAACAATCGTTACATCTTTAATATATCTTAAAGGAAAAAAGGCATCGCCACTTTTGACAACTCTACATATTTTGTCGCCTACAAATCCGGGTGTATCCTGACTACTGAGAGAGAAAAAAATGAGAACACTAACACTTCAACGGTCTTTTCTGTTATAAAAAATACTGTGGCAAAGTGATTTAAACGAAAGTATATATATATATATATATATATATATATATATATATATATATATATGTAGAAAAATTGATAACAAGGTAATCCAAGTGGAAGGAGAGATTTATTAATAAGTTGACACGATAGCGTTTCGGTTCTACTGTGGCAAAGTGATTTAAACGAATATATATATATATATATATATATATATATATATATATATATATATATATATCGTCTACGCTCGCCCAACTTACATATATATATATATATTGTCACCAGTAATAAAAGGACTAACTAAAAATAATCAAATAACAATTCTTGCAGAAAAAAACATTTACATTACCAAATCAGGATGTATGAAAAAAAATTAAACAAAAAAATAAATTAATTAATCAAATATGATCGCTACGTAAACTTACCTATGGGTAAATTATTGGGACTGTTCTTTTTTAAATGTACCGTCACTGTTGAAAGTGTGTATTGATTTTTGGGACATCTTGTATGTACTAGGGTGAGTCAAAAGTTTTGTGCGAGTTTGCCCCACGTATATGACTTGACCGAAGCCGTTGAAGCCGTGTTGGTATCTGCTGTGGTTGTTAGTATCGTGGTAGTTGGTGCGCTGACACGTTGTGTTCGCTTCATTCATGTATTATCAAAAGAGCAGCAAAAAATATATATATATATGTGTGTGTGTGTGTGTGTGTGAGTAGAAAAATTGATAAGAAGGTAATCTTAGTGGAAGGAGAGATTTATTGAAAAGTCGACACAATAGCGTTTCGGTTCTACTGAACCATCATCAGGACCATGAGGGGGTGATATTATCAATGTTAAGTCAACGATGGATGATTAAAAATGCAAAATATGAAAACCTAGGCGAAAGTTTGTATAATAAGAAAAAGTTGGCTTTATTCCCTCATTTCTACAATAAGGAAGGCACAAGGCCTGGAAGTTTTGTGGGAGCAGTGATGCTGTTTCTATATATACTAAGGGAACCTAGCTAGCCACATTATGTTACATAGACACAATTAACGCCATGTGCGAAATAGACATATAATGTTCATAATGATAGAACATATAAAGAAAATAGGAATCTCGAAATTCGAAAACACGTAACGACTTCTCGTTCAGGTACGAAACCTTTTTTATTAACTTTGAGTTAAAGGTTTCGACATAAGGAGGAGAGACATAATTTCGCTATGCCGTCTTATTCATTTGGCCCCCATCTCGAGCGGCACCCATGGCGTGCAAATTCGTCTCTCCTCAGAGAGCCCCAAACGTCGACCGTCTTCGTCCAGTGTCTAGTCTCAACTCCCTAACTTTCTTCAGATTTCCCACAAACTTCTGCGCACTTCCGGTGCGTGACGTCACTCGCACTCCGTCACCCGTTTCGTCTCGGACTATTGTGACATCTCTGAGTGACACCTCCGTCCGCCAACGCGCGCCCGCGTTAACACCTGCATCAATGTTTGCACCTAACTAACCCATGTGCTGAGCCGAAAGGTTCTCAGCCTAACTAAACCCAAAGGCATGAACCGAAATCCCTTGGCCATTACGTTACAATTCACCGACCCATTCAACAGTATAATATATAGACAATCATACATCACCATGGGCACTGCAAGCACCAAAATACCACATTAGCTCTGTGAAAACACCTACTTAAATCCCCGAATATAATGTATATTAAGAAAAAGTTGACCGTTTAATAGGTGAATCAACGTTTGTTGTTTTAAATTACGTCATTTGACTTACTAGGAATATTGTATAGAATTTATGTCACGTTTGTTTAACGAGAAAGATTTCGAGTCAAAAGGAAGAAAAAGAAAGAAAGAAAAACAAAAAGAAATATATATATATATATATATATATATATTATTATTATTATTATTATATTCTGCAGCATTTCTTCATTAATACATATTTCGTTGAACATAATAGTCATTTTTTGTCTACATATTTTTTTTGTTGATCCTTCCATATTGCCGTATTGATTTTATAATATTCGGCGGGAATTGGTTGATGTATCTTCCATTATTATTTATTTCCCAAGTACTTTCTGCCAGACTTTGGGCCATCATCGGGGAGGATCTATTACAAAAATTATGTAACTTTTGTATGTACATTACTACTTTGTAAGAAGAAGAGCGTCTGTACCGTTCCAGTGTGTAGCGTCTACTTTTAAATTTGCTTCTATAAATAGTGTCAGTAGCTAAAGACATTTAAGTACATTACCACTGGTTTGAAAATTAATTCTGTTAAGTTTGGGTTATATGTATATATAAAGCTTTTAAAAGCATTTTAGAATAAATTAAAATATGTTTAAATAGATTAAGATATTTTAAAATTTAATCATAATTATAAAATATAATTATATAAAATTGATAATTTATTGTGTGTAAACAAATGACTGATGTTTAATTGAATTGTTAATGATACATAGCAATACTTGGAACCATTTAATTTTGCTGATATTCTAAACTGAATTATTTGAAATAGAAAGCTTTGATAATTTATTGTGTGTTAACAAACGACGGATGTTTAATTAAATTGATAGTGTTGAAAAACAATACTTGAAATCATTTAACTGTGTGCAAACATGATTAATAGTAAATACAATTATTCGTATAATATATATAAGTAATATCATTTTAATTTATGCAAAAAAAAAATGAGCTCAGGTTCGTTTAAAAATGTTATCAACAAAATGTCTTTACAAATCTTATATTTAATTCATATGCAAAAACAGGATTTGGCATTAAATAAACAACAATGGTTTGTATGCCATAAAACCAATTTAAACTTGTATGGTAAAATAAGAGCAGTCAGAATTGGTGAATTTATTAGATGAAAAAATGATATTAATCTTTTTTCAAATGATAATCTTTTCAAACTCCCTGTATATATAAAAAAAAAAAAAAAAACTTGACAGGCAGTGCGTCTGGATTTCTTTCCAAAGGGTACAGCTGTTTCGATTTTTTTTTTTTCATTAGGACGAAAAAATATATACATTAAACTATGTTGCTGACAAACAGTACCACGTGCCTAGATTAAAGAAAGAAAAAAAGAAAAAAAAAAGAATAGACGAAACGGAAAGGAATTCTTCACACTAGGAAATAGTTGATTTTTCAATATCCCCACTTTTCTCATTCCCAAGACATCTCACTCATTCTCTTTCATTATATATATATATATATATATATATATATATATATATATATGCATATATATATATATATATATATATATATATATATATATATAAGGTTCCTATTTCTTATTTATTCCCTGCGCTATCTCTGGAAATCGTCATGGCGTAGCTGCAGTGTACGGCCGGCTGTGTATGGCGACGGCCATGACGCATATAACGGATGCTACCGGACTCGTCACATCCGGAAAGAGCTTGCCGCGTAGGCAAAAGATTTCCTGTAAAAGGTGTGGCTGGACTTATCTCGAGGACCACCAAAAGTTCCGTTGTTGACGTGTCGATGAACAAAAAGCATCTGTCATTTGTCTATCCACTCCTACATAAAGAACACCCGCACACACACGTATATATATATATATATATATATATATATTGAATACGTATATTCTTATTAATTTTTCTCCTTGTCAGCTCGCGCTGTAGAATACAGAATTACTGTACTTATGCAGAATAGAAAAACCCTCCCTTCAACAAGTGTCCCGGATAGGACACTAAATTATCTGATGGTGAGGCTCCACTTCTGTAACTTCGAGGAATTTGGATTACTCCCTGTTCAACTTTCAAAAGGATTAGCATCAATATAATATAGAATTATTCGTGTATAATAGCAATACAAGGTGCGGAAGCAAAATTAAGAATATTCTTGTATAACAATAAACGACTCTATTATAAAACAAGATTAATTTTTAATTAAAATGAATAAACAACAAAATAAGTAGACACGAAACAGGAGAGGGTGCGGAAGCAAAATTAGGAATATTCTTGTATAATAATAAATGACTCTATTATAAAACGATTTGCATGCCTGAAAAATAAATTCTTTTGAGATTTTATTCCATTCCACCTCAATAGCTATTCAGATGGTTAGTTGCATTTGTTTAGTTTTCTAAAAACGCCCAACAGAGCGTAATTAAGGAGGTTATGGTCTGGGCTTGATGGAGGCCATTAAGAAACTCCAATTTTTTCGGAAATTTCTTTTAGCTTGGTTTCGGCGTTAAGCAAAGCATCGATTCTTTGTTGCTTCTTTTCCTGCTCACTCATATTGGGCTGAATTCTAATGGGAAAATTGCTTGAATAATTGAGCTAATCCTGAAAAATTAGACTTATCGTATTTTTTCATAAATTGAACTAATCAGACGAAACAAATGTATTTAAAATTATTCCAAATTTCGTTTTCTATACAATAAATCATTTAACACTGTGGAAAATAAATTAGATATGGTTCGTTTAAAAATGTTCCCTACACAATATTCGCTTTCAAAACATGGATAAACAAGATTCGTCTTTAAATAACCCGCAAGGGTTCATATGCCATAAAACCTATAAATTTTTTTCATAAAAACTTAACTTTCTTTTTAACGTAGGATAACGGTATTTTACTTTTACAACAATGAAAACGGATATAATTATGCATTATTTCCTACCAAACTTTACAGTATTCCATTCCGACCGCAAGCAGTTTTTTTTTTAAATCTTGCCTTGTTGGATGATTGCCATTTTGTCAATGATTTATTTATTCCACGTGTCTTCAGATTGTTAAATAATAATATTTTTGGCTACAGTTTTAATGCTGTGTGAAGATGAGCTGATGACTTTTTGACTGATGGGATCCTGGCGCGGCAATACCGATGGATGTACTTGATGGACTACAAGGAGAATTCTGTTGAAAAATAACCTTATTTCGTCTAATCCCATGAGATAATCTTAGTCAGCATTAGAGTTTGGTAATAAATAATACCTGATAACATCTGTTTTTATTGTATGATTTAATTTTTCCTCTTGAAAAAATAAAACTCTTGTATGTTTGGTTTATAAATAATACTTTATATAAAACATTTGTACTATGAGTGTACTTATTAGTTGTCCATAATATATATATATATATATATATATAATCATTTCGGATATCCTGACCTTCTCTCGCCACTTCTCCCTATCATTCATCTCCTCCGGCAGGTCTTCAGGGCTACATCTCGTATTATCACATAGCTGCTGTATGTATGTTCGAGCTGGTTGTCCGGCTTTTGTCCGGCCATATGTGAGTGTCCATAGGAGTACATCACTTATGAGCTCGTCCCTGCTTCTCCAGCAGTGTCCTGGATAGTTCTCGTGATGGGAGGCAGGTGGTCGTATAGTTGGTGCCATGTGGGGTGTTGCCAACAGGACTTGTTCAATATTGCTTGCAACCCTCTTGTGTAATTGCCGTCTAGCTTCTTCTCCAGCCGTTTTGTTAGCGTCCAAGTTGTGCATCCATACAGCAGTATCGATACGGCCGCTGCCTGGAAGAAACTGCGTTTCATTTTATTGATCATGTATGATTTCCATATGATCGTGTATATATATATATATATATATACGCAAATGGATGAAAAATCAAGGGCACGTGGGAATAGATGAATAAATAAAACAAAATAGCAGACAAATTGAAATATGACACTGAGATTAGATCTAAAACATAGGAACAGAGATTTAACTAAACGGGGTTCACTTTGAAGCAACACCTGTTGGTATAAGTGGTGGTCTGGAAGCTATATATATAACAATATTTGTGGATTTAGCTGTCAAAATTTTTACATCATCTGAAGAGGCGATGCATTGAATCTTCCAAATCCATTTATAATGACTCGGTAACTGTTCGTTGAGTTTTCTCCCATTTGCGTTACAGATATATCCCCTCTTTAAGATACAGATATATCCCCTCTTTAAGATACAGATATATCCACTCTTTAAGAGTTGGATATCACCCACCTTTTTCCACACAATGAACTAGTCCATCTGCCATATATAGCAGTAGCTACTAATACCTGGGCACACTAGAAGGTGAAGAGCAGCTTCTTATAGGAGCAGCTTTTTGCTGATTCAGTTATCGGGTCTCACTTCGACCGGTCGTGCTGGCTGCGGCGCGGATCTGGCCGGGTGCGTCTCGGTAGCTGGATTTTTCCTTCGGCCTCAGGGGGCCTTCCCCCCAGGCTATTACCCCCTTCGGGGAGGTTGGGTTAATCGCCCGGCGCCTGAGGCGCCCCTAATAAGGGGAATGCCGACGGGGCCGTAGGCATTTTTGGGTAATGCTGGGCGCGTGTGGGCTACGGCCCTGCGCCCGGACCCACCAAAAAAAAGCCTTGTGCCACACTTTCACGTTCGGTGGGGCGTGGAACAAATATCGCAGCTTCTTATAGGAATAGTATTAGAGCGTTGGAGACTGGAGATCGCACTAGATCACCTTACTTGCTAACGTAATAACGGAAGCCAATATTATCGTTGGACTTGGCGATGAGTGTAACTAGCTAGAGCTCCATAGGAAAATACAGACCTCACCCCTTCCCTTCCCTCAAACTCTTGGGCCCTATGCCCACCAAAAAGCTTTTTTTTGTATTTTTTTGGAAATAAAGACTATATCTTTATTCTGTATTCACTAATCCTATGTTCTTGCCTACTCTAGTCTCTCTATTGTATATACTTTTTCCTGAGAATATATCTCTATTTCCTCTCATATCATGGTTTGTCCTTCATTTAATATTACAAGCGTTCACTAACCAGAACGCAACAGTAAGCGAGGGTTTTCAAATATATCCTGAGAGATCTATGTACTAACAGCCATACATCGAGAACTCATGTAGAATTATATGAAATTTTTCATATAGTCTATATATGAATAAATAAAAACGCATAGTCTTTGGACACTAACTGGATATAACTGATATATATATATATATATATATATATATATATATATGTGTGTGTGTGTGTGTGTGTGTGTATGTGTGTGTGTGTGTGTGACCACTCATAAAAAGGCATATTCTAATTAAAATTTCTATAAAAAAATCGATTTCTTCTAATTTAAAGATTGATTTTTTTTGTGGAAAATTATTCAAGCAAAACGAATATCATTATAGATTATTAATTACTAAACTTTTTCATATTTCTCCGGGAATATGTAAGTTTTTCAAAGTCTGACTTGTCAGACAGTCGTCACTTTTCTAACTTCTTCTAATTCGACAAGTGCTCCGTCTCTTGTATATATATAATTCCTTCACAGTTTCAATGCTGTCACGTTTGATATCTGTTTTGATTCTATTATTTTTCA
Source organism: Sepioteuthis lessoniana (assembly GCA_963585895.1). Taxonomy (NCBI): domain Eukaryota; kingdom Metazoa; phylum Mollusca; class Cephalopoda; order Myopsida; family Loliginidae; genus Sepioteuthis; species Sepioteuthis lessoniana. The sequence goes on from OY757934.1 coordinate 19,997,851, forward strand.
TTCGAAATGAAAGAATTCTGGTACCTTTGGCTTAAAGGTTTGGTTTTTTTTCTTTGTTTCTTTGTGGCATATCAACCTTTGTAGGCTATTTAATGCCAAAGCCACTCTCCTAGAAAAACATTATTGGTACTATTTAACCCATAGCTGGGAGGATAAGGGGGTTCATACTTTTCCCAGGGGTTTTTGCCCGAAAATGAACGTAATACCGCGACTGGAGTACGAACTCGCTTACTACAATTCCGCAGTCCATCGCTTTAACCATTTCACCACGTAGATATTTTTAACCTTTGCACCAAAAAATCTATTCTAATTCAAACAATTCTGTTTAACATAAGTACACTGTTAAGTTCTATTTGACCCATAGATAGGACCCTATCAGATGTTTCCACCCTGGGTCAGAGTGGACCAGGGAGCGATATCAATAAAGGGGTACAAAGCTCCAGTATTACTGGAGCCTCACGATCAGATTGTTTCGTGTTATATGCAGGAAACACATAAGGGGAGTCTTACCCCTCTGCAGGGGTGCAGTCGGTGTATTCTGTCACCTCAGTCTACTGGGCTAGACGAGGAAGTGAAAACTGCTGTGATTTAGTGGCTCGAAGAACAGTTAACAGGAGTTTACGAGGCAGGGATACATGCACTCATTCGAAGGTATAACATTCCTTTTTGAGAGAAACGGTGACTATGTTGAGAAGTAGGGATGTGATCCACAGAGGACCAGTTTTATTTTAATGTATGATGCATGTTCCTTTATTGGTAAGTATTCCTGTTCTAAACCAAAAGGCATTACTTTTTGACTCACCCTCGTATACACACACACACACACACATACAAACGCATGCACACACACACACACACACAAACACACACACACACACACACATATATATATATATATATATATATATATATATATATCTTTGAAAAAATATTTAAAAACTAATTTTTGATAAAAGACGAGTGGAGCCATCGAGCGAGCCAACCAAATTTATCCACTCAATTTAACCTGTAACAAGCCTTTATGCCTGTCGAAGCCGTTTTCAAGAAATATTTTGATTGGTTTCTCTAATCTTGGTTGGCCACCAGTCAAAGAGAAAGATGAATCTCAAATCAAGCAAGAAGCGCGTTAAGAGAATTATTTGTTTCCTCTCAGGATTTTACGAGAAATCAAAATGTCAAACTCGACGACACGGTCAGCTTAGTGGGAATCACTGATAGAAACCCCTTCACCTTAATGTTTTGCTCAGGTGAGTTAATCAACAAAACGATGGCAGGCAATTCCTTAAATTGTGGAGGTTCTTGCTCTATTTCTGTGACTTAGCAGGGAAGAAAGGTTCCTAGTAATCGTCTGCTTCACAGGCTCGTGAATAGCCTAAAGTGGGGTAAATCGAGGGTGACCCGAAGACTCTCTTTTCGATAGCTACTACACCAAGGTGTTGGGGAGGGCGCTACTCCTTTCCCTGAATTGCTCCAATTTACCCTTGAGCCTTACCTTATAATACTGAGTGTTTAGCAAAGAGGCATCAAGTACCATTTTTGAGTCTTTTGTATGATTCGATCTGGGATTGAACCCAGGTCTCCCGGGCCATTGGCGAACACTTTAACCATTTTGTCAAAGTCCGGTGTTTTAAAATGGGGTACCAAAGCAATATTTTCCCTTTGATTGTTTGTGTCACTTTCAAAAGATATGAAAATTTAATTGGTTATTTATTTCCACTAATTTTTTATTTCTCTATTTATTCACAGTCGTGTGTTTTTAATTAGGGAGGCAATTATAGCACAGTGGGTAACGTCGTATGAAGTCGAATGGATACTCGGGGTTAAATACGGGACAAGACTATTTAAGAAAGGCATGAATGCTAATATTCTCCCTGCAGCTATGGATGAATAGAAGAGCAGACTGGACTCTTTAACCTTGTTATGGTAACCAATCTAGGAAAAAGAAAACTCTAAATATTTAGACATGGTGAGGGATGGGCTCTACCATGCTATTTACACCCCCACAATTAAACCAAGTTACGAGATATATCGGTTGTCTCATGTCTTTTAAATGTGTCATTTATCCTCGAATAAATCTGACATTTCATTTAGGCCCCATTCGAGTCAATATTGTTTGTCTGTAACCCCGCATTTTTTCAAGTGCCAAATTGTCACATATGCGCAGTACATCTCTACAAGTCGGGCTGAATTCGGATGACACGTAGATATGTTTCTTTTAACCCTGTCTTTGCTTCTTATAGATATAGTTCAGTAGATCCAAATGTCTGATTGAGGTAATCATTTAAATATATATCGGTATTTAGGAATCCTCGTGTCTTAATGAGTAACGTTTCAGATTGAGTCACTGTATGTAGAAAACGGGTTCGAACTCCTGTCGCTCTCATGCGTTTTTTTTTTCGGACTAATTTGAGAAATAGTTTGCAGATAATTTCATTTTTGAATGGAGTAATATACAGGGTGGAACGATAAAATTGTCGTCTTAAAGAAAACAACACTACAGCTTTATTTTAAAGCTTTTATTGAAAAAATCAATTTAGGTAATTTGATTATGTAGTAGAGCTGACATCTACCGTGTGGAACGATAAAATTGTCGTCTTAAAGAAAACAACACTACAGCTTTATTTAAAAACTTTTATTGAAAAAATCATTTCAGGTAATTTGATTATGTAGTAGCACTGACATCTACTGGGTGGAACGATAAAATTGTCGTCTTAAAGAAAACAACACTACAGCTTTATTTAAAGACTTTAATTGAACAAATCAATTCAGGTTACTTGATTATGTAGTAGAGCTGACATCTATTCAATGTAGCCGCCTTCAGCCTCAATCACCGCCTCGATACGGATCCGGAACTGAGAGCATGCCTTTTCCACAAGCGCCGACAAGAGCTCGGCGAATACTCGGCAGATGGTGGCGATCAGGCTGGCTTTGGTGCTGTGGGAGGTCATGTTGGTGATGTTCTCGACGTATGACCAAACGAAGTAGTCCAGCAGGTTCAGGTCAGGGGAAGAGGGTGACCAGTGAGAGAAGGGTACAAAGTCTTAGCACTCATTCTGAAGCCAAGCCTGGGTCTCTTTGGACTTGTGGGCCTGCACTGATTACTGCTGCTACAGCCAGGGTCTGCCACCGGCCACCTGATTGCACCAGGGGATCACCACACTCTTCTACACATCCAGGTACACTTTGGTGTTGACTTTCAAGCCGACTTCGAAGATGTGAGGTGGCATGATGTGGCCCTCACTTGAAACCACACAAAAAAACATAACCATAGCCGGAAACTTTGTTTTCATCACCCTGGGCACGTCCCTGTTATTTGTAGCAATCCAGATTTGCATTTTGAGGGTGCTGGCAATGGTCCAGTTGTCATAACTTGGATCGTTAGAGAGCATTAGTTGTACAGCGGCGCATCTCTGATCTCGCTCGTTGAACATTGTGTCACTTTCAGATAGGATAGAAGGCTGCTATCACTCATGGGATTTGTACACAACTGGCCAACTAGTAGATGGTCTGCAACAAAAAAAGAAAACCCGTTTTCATTAAACGGAAATGGAGTCATGTCGTCTTTTCGACAATTTTATCGTTCCACCCTATACTCCATTAAAAAATGAAATTATCTACAAACTATTCACTTTCGACTCATAAGTATATCCATTTAAAAGTGTGCAGACAAATGACCGATGTTAAATTATTATTTTAACGTAACAACACTTGTAACCATTGAACTGTGTGCCAATAAATTGTAAATAAAATTAGTCTTGATGGATAGAAATACTTGAAACCATTTAACTGTGTGCAAAAAAAAATGAACTCAAGCTTGTTTAGAATGTTATCTAAAAAAATGTGTTTACTAATCGTATATTTGCTATGTATACATATATAGGATTTGGCAAAAAATATCCTACAAGGGTTGATATGCCATTACAACAAACCAATTCTGGTCCTCACTCTCGCGCTTTTCATGTTTAAAAAGACTACCGTGGTATGATCCTTGGCTAGTTGTTGCATTGAATTACGGTCAAAGACTATAATGAATAGAGTGAGGTGCCCCGTGGTGTAATGGTTATCATAGTAGGAAATGGATACGGCGACACGAATTCAAAACCTGGACAAGACTGATTACATTTCGGATAGCACCTTGGGAAAGGTATGAATCCATTTATTCTCCCTCCAGCTATGGGTAAATGTTCTATACTCATATGTAGATGCATGCAGAATCATAGAAAAAAAATATCTTAGAAAAATATACCTCTCACTTTATTTGAGAGGGAGTTCGAACAGGAGTGCAACACATTGATCCCCCACTCTATTGGCCATAACCGCGTTTCTTTCCCGTTCTCCAGTCTCTCTGGGACATGTTCCTCAATCAAGCATCTTATCTCTGACTCGTCTGATCCCCAGCTGCAATTGCTCAATCGGGAGCCTGAGGGCTACCACTGCTGGGTGCTGGCTTCCTCTACAACAACTTGTCTCCAACAGGTCTGGTCTCTAAACTAACTGACTTCCCGTCTTCGCCGAGTTATATAATAGTTCAACGCCCCCTTCTTCTTGTGGACGTCACAATTGCACTCATTCAATCCATCCACGGTCAAGGTTATAATTCTGATATTCCTCGACCGGATGCACCTGTTATTTACACAGGTGCATTTCTTATTTTGACTGGCCGGCCGGGTCGTAGGTCAATATACAACATAAATAGTAGGGCAGACTAGGTTCTTCAGTCTAGGAGAAGGAAAACTCTGCATTCAA
>OY757934.1:20005096-20217596 GCA_963585895.1 Sepioteuthis lessoniana
GCGCTCCAGTTACAATCGGTAGCACCGTCACCTTCATGTTTCATAGTTTTTGTTTATCTCTCTAGCAAGGTATAGGTGTTTATTTCTCTTTCGTTTTTTGTCTATTTGTTTCGTTTTTTTTTTAAGTTTTACTCTGTGGTCTGCTGAGACATCAAAATCAACAATTCTGCTGATTCTCGTTCTCTTTTGTTGTTGTTGATTATCACTAAATCTGGTATTATTATTATTTACTCTTTTAGAGTTTTTCACATCAGCGCCATCTGATGGTTTTTCACTGGAGTCTGAGTGACAGCAAGTCTCCTCAAGTCTCCAGGACTCGTCTCAGAATTCTGGCCGTTCTTAGCAATGCTGTCGTTTGGATAGACTCTACTCGTCTGCCAACTTCCAAGTCCTCCAGGCCTTTTAATAATCCTTTAGTTATTGTGCCTAAAGCTCCAATCACAATTAGCACAATCGTTACTTTTATGTTCCACAGCTTTTTCAATTCTCTAGCAAGGTCGAGGTACTTATCCTTCTTTTCACTTTCCTTCAGATTTATTCTGTGGTCCGCCGGGACAGCAAATTTGACAATTTTGTAGGTTCTCTTTTTTGTTGATTATTATGAGGTCTGGTCTTCTGGCCAGGATTAGGGGATCCGTTTGTATTATTATTATTATTATTGTTGTCATTATTTACTCTTGGAGAGTTTTTCACATCAGTTTTAGCTAATGGTCTTTTACTGGAGTCTGAGTGACAGCAAGTCTCCCCAAGTCTCCAGGATTCTTCTCAGTATTCTGGCTGTTCTCAATGCTGTAGTTTGAATGGTCTCTTCACGTCCTCCTATTTCCAAGTCCTCCAGGTCCTTTAATAATCCTTTGGTGACTGTACAAAAAAAAAAAACAGTCACGATTGGTATGGTTGTCACCTTCATGTTCCACAGTTTTATTTTCAGTTCTCTAGCAAGGTCTAGGTACTTATCGTTCTTTTTCACTTTCCTTCAGTTTTATTCTGTGGTCAGCCAGGACAGCAAAGTCTACAATTTTGCAAGTTCTCTTTTTTTGTTGATTATTACAAGGTCTGGTCTTCTGGCCGATATCAGGTGATCTCTTTGTATGTCAAAGTCCCATAGGAGTTTATGAGTGTCATTCTCAAGGACAGGTACTGGGTTGTGCATATACTTTTTGTTTGTATGTTCAAATTGAAATTTCTTGCATATTTCCCAGTAAATCCCCTTGCCCAACCAGTCATGATTTGTCTGGAGGATCATTAAATAAGTTTCCAGACTTTTTTCGTATGGGCGCTTTTATTGATAGAACGCACATGTAACTCTAGTCCCCTTCGAAGTAATCTTCACCGGCTGCAATCCAATTGTTGTACCCTTCCATCAACTTCTGGAAGGCTTCATGGAAGTCCTCTTGTGTGAGCGTGTCAATGACCTTCGTCACAGCCTCTTTCATCTCCTCAAATGTCTCATAACGACAGCCTCTTAGATGAGGGAATAACCAAAAGTCATAGGGAGCAAGGTTTGGACGATAGTGAGGCTGAGGAAGTGTCTTGATACCCAACTTGGTCAAATAGTCTGTAACAAGGATGGAGTTGTGGACTGGTGCATTATCCTGGTGGAAATGCCACTGACCCGATTTGAAGAGTGCTGGCCTCTTCCGACCGAATATCTTCTTGAACTCCCTTAAAACCTCAACATAGTAACCCTAACCCTAACCCTTTGGCCAATCAACTCTGGTCTATGGACTTCCTTACTCCTCTCTCACCTCTCATCATCTCTCAAAAACTCCCTGCCTTCCTTGAATCTATTATGCCACTAAAAACTGATGCTCGATTCAGGCAAGATGGTCGAAAAGCAGTCTGAAGCATTCCATACATTTCTGTGGCATTAATTCCAAGTTTAAAACAGAATTTTATTGCATGTCCTTCTTCTAAAGTGTCAGATTGCATTTTTGAAATTCACCAGCTGTGACAATCCAGCTTTAGTAGGGTGTATTCCAATTGCTGCTTTAGGTGTTTATTTAAACCTGAAATCCTAAAAATTGGTCAGTCATCTCATAAGATGTATAGCAATAAGATACTGAATTTTCAAGAGTCTACGACAATTTTGAATGCCCGTACAAAATTAGTCTGGAAGCTTGTATGCACTACGTATACTAGTTCTGTGCTAATTTGCTGCATTCGCTTACTATGTGATTGATGGTTAACTCTATTACAATATAACCATATTTCTTATTTGGTTGCGTCTTATCTATTCTCGCTTTGATATGATTGGTTCTTATGGCATTATGTTGTGCTAGCATTATTATTATTATAATTATTATTTTACTCATTTGAGAGTTTTTCACATCAATGTTAGTTGATGGTTTTTTACTGGAGTCTGAGTGTAAGCAAGTCTCCTCCAGGCTCCAGGACCTTACTCAGTATTCTTGCCCATTTCAACAGCATTGCAGTTTGGACAGTCTCTACTCATCCTCTTATTTCCAAATCCTTCAGTCTCTGTAATAATCCTTTGGAGACCGTGCCGAGCGCTCCAATTACAATTGTTATCGCTGTCACGTTCATGTTTCGTAGTTTTCTGTTCTCTAGCAAGATCTAGGTACTTATCTCTCTTTTCACTTTCCTTCAGTTTTACCCTGTGGTCAGTCGGAATGTCCAAGTCCACTATTCGGCAGGTTGTTTGTTTTTTCGATAAAGTAAAGTTTTTTCAATACTTCGATAAATTATTGCCTTTATTACTCACAAGTTGAAGTAGCTGTCTAAACAGGGGAAGATGCTTACGGCCCCAAACAGAACTAGAATAAAAAAAAATTTGCAAGGTACTGTTAGAGAGTTCGATTCTCGTGGAGTGCTCCATACTTCTGACCTTGTGTTAACATCCCGACAATTAGAGCTGAAGAATACGCCAGCTGCATCTCTGCAGAGAGGTAAAACTCCCATCGCAATGGGGCCTCCTGTTGGCCGAGGTTGGTGACCCGTAATGCTTGAACGCAAGATTCTGGTGGTTGAGCGGTCCATGATCCATGTACTCATTTAATTAACAACACTACTCTTCGCACATTACTGAGTTAGACAGGCGATCGGAAAAAAAATCGGTCCACTCAATCGGCTCGTCATGCTAAGCCCAAGCCCAAGCCCCAATATTATTAGGTTGGTTTGGTTTGGTTTCTTTGTTTAATGGCATCTCAATCTTTGTATGTTATTTAATGCCAAAGCTATTCTCCTAGAAGAACAGTAGTAGTACTATTTAACCCATAGCTAGGAGTATAGGGGGCTTCATACCTTTCCCAAGGGTATTTGCCCGAAAGTGAACGTAATAGCGCGTCTGGAGTACAAACTCGCGTACTACGATTCTGCAGTCCATCGCTTTAACCATTACACCACGAGGACACCCCGCAATATTATTAGGTATCCGACTGATTTCGAATTTCTCTTATACCAAACAAAAATCCAACCCTCTCTTTTAGTAAAGAACGTTGTTCCCAAATCTTTCTGCTCAAAATAACCCTAAACAAGTTGATACGTCATTAACATCAACAAACTAACCTTGTGTTAAGTTTGATTATTAAAAAGGTCGCCAACTTTACTTTACTTATAAGGATTAAATAACCAACAAAGGTTGATATACCATAAAACCCAACTAAATTAAATCATACATAATTGATATATATGCATAAAGAGGATTTGGCATTAAATAATCTTCAATGGTTGATATGCCATAAAACCCAACCAAACCAAATTCTATATATTTAATATATATGCATAAAGAGGATTTGGCATTAAATAATCTTCAATGGTTGATATGCCATAAAACCCAACCAAACCAAATTCTATATATTTAATATATATGCATAAAGAGGATTTGGCATTAAATAATCTTCAATGGTTTATATGCCATAAAACCCAACCAAATCAAATTCTATATATTTAATATATATGCATAAAGAGGATTTGGCATTAAATAATCTTCAATGGTTTATATGCCATAAAACCCAACCAAACCAAATCATATATATTTAATATATATATATAAAGAGGATTAAGCATTAAATAACTTACAATGGTTGATAAACCATAAAATCCAACCCAACCAAATCATATATATTTAATATATATGTATAAAGGGGATTTGGCATTAAATAACCTGCAATGGTTGATATACCATAAACCCCAACCAAACCAAATTCTATATATTCAATATATATGTATAAAGAGGATTTGGCATTAAATAACATACAATGGTTGATATACCATAACTCCCCCACCCAAAAAAAAACACATAATAATTGTACCTGCGTCATCAGAATTTGACGGATCAGCCGTCTTGATCCTTTTCAGAACGAAATTTTTTTTTAGTTCAACACGGTTTTTTTTTTCAATTACAGCACCTCCATACTCGGTGACCAAGCTCCGGCCAGATTTTGTTGATTTTCATTAAGTGAAAATTTAATTCAACCTTAAGATTCGTGGATGTGAAGGATATTTAAAAAAAAGTAAAACTCTGCTGTTTAAAACTATTACAATAAAACAAAAAAAAAGAGCTTCGACAAAGGGACAACTCACAGGAATAAATGTGTTCAATATCAAGTGAACTACTTTGGGGGAAATTAATGTTTCATTATTTCTTTATATCTGTTTTACAAACGCTGTACCACGAAATGACTCGGAAGAAGAAATTAATTGTTTTGTCTAATGGCCTATCAACCTTCTTGGTTTATTTAATGCCAAAGCCATCTTTCAAGAAGAATAGTAGCAGTACTATTTAACCCATAGCTGGGGGGATAAGGGGGTTTCATTCTTTTCCCAAGGGTATCTGTCCGAAAGCGAACGCAATAGCGCGACTGGAGATCCAACTCACTTATTACGATTCCGCAAGCCCAGCTCTTTAACCTTTACACCACGAGGACACCTCCTCTCCCGATAAATTAGTTGCTTTTGATTTTAGAAGTTTAACAGGCTTGATTCAGAGTTTTCTTTCTTCTAGATAGGTTGTCATACTCAGTTTTCCCTTCTGTTCACCCATAGTTGGACAGAGAAGAATTGTATTCATATATTTTGTGAAACGTAAACAGCCTCGTCCATGATTTGAACTCGGGTCGCCGTACCCATTTCTTATGACGGTAACCATTACACAAAGGAAGGACTTCTTAAACAATAATAACCCAACATTAGGATACGTTCCCATTTACTAAGCTTTGTGGACTTTCTCACGAGGCCAGAACAATGGATACCTCGTGATAAGTAAACTCAACAATAACGTCTTTTCCTTTATTTTTGTTAGCTGATCATTACACAACGAGGTGCCCGTGGTGTAGTCGTTATCGCCGTAGGAAATGAACACAGCGATACGAGTTCAAATCCTGGACGATACTGATTGCATTTCACATAGCACTAATACCCTTGGGAAAGGTATGAATCTAATTATTCTCCCTCCAGCTATGGGAAAGGTATGAATCTAATTATTCTCCCTCCAGCTATGGGTAAATAGTAGGGCAGACTAGGTTCTTCAGCCTTGGTTAGGCAACTAGTCTAGGAGAAGGAAAACTCCAAATTCAAACCTGTTAAACTCTGCTTTAAAAATTGACCTTGCGTCATATCCTGCCCGAGCGGAGGGGTTGGGTAAATAGCATAACATCATTACACAACGTGAGGTAACTTCTTTTTTAGTTGGCTGTAGCCCAAGGCCAGAAGTATGAGGCACCTGGCTAGAAATGAACTTACTATATGTTTTTTGAATCCCAGTTCGGTCATCACCACAACACGCATGGTATCTTCCTACTTACTATGCTTTGATCACTTTAGGTCATGGTCAGAAGGATGGGGCACCCAGTGAGAAACTAACTCACAAGTAATTTCCTTTTAAACTAAGGTCAGAAGTATGGGTCACCTAGCGAGAAATGAACAAGAATTTTTTTGAATCCCAGTTCGGCCATCACCACAACACGCATGGTCAGAAGGAGGGGCACCCAGTGAGAAACTAACTTACAAGTAATTTCCTTTTAAACCTAGGCCAGAAGTATGGGACACCTAGCGAGAAATGAACAAGAATTTTTTTGAATCCCAGTTCGGTCATCACCACAACACGCATGGTCAGAAGGATGGGGCACCCAGTGAGAAACTAACTCACAAGTTAAGCCAAGCTCGCTAATACTTACACCACTTACAAAATTTGTTGACATAAGGACAAGAGCAGAAGTATGGGGCACCCTGTGATAAACAAACTCACAATAATTTTTACACTCAGTGCGATCATCACCACATCACGCCGAGCATCTTCCTACTTATCAAGCTTTGCTCACTTTAGCACGTGGCCAAAAGGATGAGGCACCCAATGAGAAACGAACTCACTCGTAATTTCCTTCTAAGCCTAGCTCGTTAACCCTCACACCACTTACAAGAATTTGTCGACTTTGGGACAAGAGCAGAAGTATAGGGCACCCAGTGAAAAGCAAACTTGATAGTAATTATTTGCGGGCCGGGCTTGTTAACCATTTCATCATTCCAGCTGCCATTGCTATCTTTGCTGTAAACTTGAATAACGATATTTTAGTAATTTCCTTCAGCACACCCTACACCGATCACTCCTATTATCATCATCATTATCATCATCATCATTTACCGCAACGACTACTACTACTACTACTACTGCTACTACTACTACTACTGTTCTACTTGTTGTATTACGACTATAACAACGGAAGCCTTCCGGAGCCTTTATTACCATTATTATCGATATAATTTTCGTTTTTCGTCTTCTTTTTCTTATAATTATAACAATATAAATAAGTATTTTGAAGGAGCAATGAAGCAGGTTATGGGGTAAAAGTGAAAGCCAGGCCCATTGCGCTCCCATAAATGTCCTTGTTCTTTGCAGAGATTGCTTCATTGCACAGTTTGCTTGTCAAGAAGATTAGAATTAAGAGAAGATGATGGTAAGTTAGGTATAAATGTCCTCATTCTACGTTGAAGAGAATCAAAATCATGAATAACACACGCTCGTATAAAGACGGGCCTTAATAGCCAGCACCTTCGAGACGTTGTCGTCCTTTCTGTGATTTTACGATTCTCTCACTCTCTTTCTTTCTCTCTCTCTCTCTCTCTCTCCCTTTCTCTCTCCGTTTCTCTCTATTCCACTCTCTCTCTCTCTCTTATATATATATATATATATATATATGCTGCAATTCTTTTTATTTGGATTACCTTTTGTCTTGAAGAGATCTTTTTTTTTTTTTCGTCCCGTTTAAGATTTTCTTTCTCGAAATTAATCAGTTATTTTTTCATTCCATCAGTTTTCATTATCTATCTATCTATCTATCTATCTATCTATCTATCTAATTGTGGTAATATCTATCTATCTATATATATATATATATATATATATATATATATCTTTTTTCTTCTATTTTTGCCAGTGTTCAATATATCGCAATTATTTGCTTTCTTTAAATTTTGTAATTGTATTTTCTTCTTTTGATTCATCATCGACTTCCTTTTTATTTCTATCCATAAGGTTTCTTTCTTCCTTCCTTCCTTCCTTTCTTCCGTTCTTCCTTTCTTCCTTCCTTTCTTTCTTTCTTTCTTCCTTCCTTTCTTCCTTCCTTTCTTCCTTCCTTCCTTTCTTTCTTTCTTCCTTCCTTTCTTTCTTTCTTTCTTCCTTTCTTTCTTCCTTCCTTTCTTTCTTTTTTCTACATTTTATATTTTTCCTTTCTTAGTTCTTTATATTAACAATTATTCTTTCTTTCTTTCTTTCTTTCTTTCACGTTCTTTGTGAACTTATAATGTCTTCTTTCTTTCTTTCTTTCACATTCTACTTCTATATCGTCCATTTTCTTTTTATTTCTATAATTTTTTTTCGTTTTTGTTTTCCTTTCTATTATTCTCTATGTAACTTTTCTGAATACCATTTTTATTATTCATAATTTTCTTTTTTCCTCATAATATTCCTTCGTTTTTATTTTCATCAATAAGTTTCTTTTCTTTTTTTTTTTAAATCGCATATTAATCTCTTTTATCTTATCAAAATCTTTCATTAAAAAAAATCGTCTATTCCCTGTCGAAGTTTTCTGTAGCTTTTTCATCCTTTCATCCTCTTTCTTTTTTTCCAATCTAAATTCCACGCTTTTATGATGGGCACTTTAATGAAAATACAGTGTTTTCAGTCAAAATTTTCGAGAAATTCTTCTTGTCGAATTGTTGCTAAATATTTTATCTCTCAACCAACAAAAGAATGGCCAACGCTTGAATAGAAACTGAATATTTCGCCATTTATTTCCTATATCACAATATAAATTTTAAAAAATTCAGAATCAGAGTTAAAAGAAGCAATATTTAAAGATGTTTTTCAGTATGCTATCCAGGACTCTAACTTTTGTTTAACTTCCCGTGTCCGTACTACTGTATGCTTGCACCACTTGGACTCTTGCAAAAAGCCTGAAGAAACAAATTAGGCTGCTTTTCGGCCACTTACCTCTAATCTTGCCAACCATCCAAGTAATATAAGCAAAACCGACTGAACACTGCTGAGAAAACTGGGACGAACCTATGAGCGACTTGTACTCATGCTAAACTGAATCGTTTGAAATAGAACTGATTATTTGTAGAAAAATGGACTTGGCATTGAATAACTTACAAGGGTTGATATGCCATAAAAATCCAACAAACCAATCAACATGAAATGCATTCTTGAAAGAAAAGAATGTTGGATTTAACGCAAAAGAAATAAAGCGAAAGGTATTTGAGTAAGTAAAAATTCATCACCTCCTGTTAGTTGAGAAAGTATAGAAAATGTCATAATTGTTATATAACATGACATGGATTTCCGGTTTGTTCCTAGTGACCCCGTGTGCTTTGACAAGCTGTCACGTTGTGATTGGTAAACAGGGGGATGGCAGCACGTCAGGACAGTCGGGTCCAACAGGTGTGTAACCGGAAGGAGACCACGTGATGAGAACCACGTGGCCAGATTTACACAGAGGGAAGAGAATCGGGAGTCGAACTAGGGACACGCAGCCGATCAGAGAGTTAGGTCGTCTCTGACGATCCGGCTTGCAGGGGAATGCAAGCGTTGGCACCCCCTGGCTCCTTGAAGAAGGTATGGGACAAGAAGAAGTCCCCTCTCAGAGTATATGTCTCTCCATCTATCTCTCAAACTAACAACAAACTGTGGGCCCATTTCGAGAATAAAATGGCGGATTTATTTTTATAAAGAAGCGAGTTTCGTTCGTTCATTATCTTTGATTAGGTTCTTCATTGTTTATTAAGACACAACTGACTCTACAACAATACTTACCGAAGAAATATTTATTTCTTCTTTTTTATACTTTTTAGGTATGTTTGAAATTAGCTAAAAAGTTGATTTATCTATAAATCTAATTGGCTTAGAAATTGTATTCTTAATATTTTGAAAGGGAAAGATTTCAACGCAGCTATGGGTTAAATAGCACTACTATTGCCTTTCTGAGAGGATGGCTTTGACACTAAATAACCCAAAACGTTTGATATGCCATTAAGCATAGAATACACAAAATATTTGTCCTGTATCCAAGAATTTAACAATTTGAGTGAATACAGCGATTAGTTGATGAATGGAAAAATACAAATTCATGAATTACAGCTCCTTGAGCCTGGTTTTTGTACAAAATTACCCTTTTCTTTTTTTATGGAAATCTGTTGTGTTATTATATATATATATATGTGTGTGTGTGTGTGTGTGTGTGTGTGTGTGTGTGTGTGTGTGAATAACACTAAATAGAGTACACATCATAAGAATAAAAATGGAAATCCGTGACAAGAACAATGAATTCAAAATAATAAAGAGGATTTAATAGTTGAAAAAAAACTACAAAGGATAAAATGTGGGAAACCTATACAATCCTTCTAGCTTCTAGTTTTTGTACCAAAATTAACCCTTTTCTTTTGTATGGAAATCAGTTATGTTACTATATATATATATATATATATATATATATATATATAAATTTTGTTGTAGGTCCGAAGAGAGAATGAAAATATCTTAGAGTATGTAGGTCCACGTAGAGATTCGTAGTTTTTAGAATTTATTTATTCATTTTGTTCTTACATACGTGTATGTTTCCAGCTTGTTGCTTTCGTCAGAGAACATATGTGGCACAAGGCCTTGTTAATAGAGTACTCAATGAGACTTGAAATCACTCGTGTTTGCAGTTTTAAATGATTTTCAGTTGGTTATGGGTTTATATTACATGGAAGTCATCCTCTCTTTTTCTTAGAGTGTGTTTATTTTTGTCTGCTTTTACCCCGCATTGATATTTGATATGTTTTTGTCATCGTCATCGTCGGGAGTGTGTGTGTGTGGGTGTGTTGGAATGGTTTTTGGATTTCATTAACAGTTATTTTTCCTCAGTGTATGTATGAGTGTGTGTCTTGGAGATTTTTTTGTGAGTTTGTGTGGAAGTGTGGTTTGAAATTTACTGGTAACTATTTTTTCTAATAGGTTTTGTCTGTGTATACATATAGACATATCTATGTTTATATATATATATATATATATATATATATATATATATATATATATATATATATATATGCGTGTGTGTGTGTGTTTCCAGCTCAATACTGTTGTCAGGGAACTTGTCCCGCACAAGGTCAAGTTAATGGGGTGTTCGATGAGACTTGAAATTACTTGTGTTTGGTTTGGTTTGGTTGGTTTCTTTGTTTTATGGCATATCAACTCTTTTTAGGTTATTTAATGCCAAAGAACAGTACTATTTAACCCATAGCTGGGAGGATAATGGGGTTCATACCTTTCCCAAGGATATTTGCCCGAAAGTGAACATAATAGCACGACTGGAGAACGAACTCGCGTACTACGATTCCGCAGTCCATCGCTGTAACCATTACACCACGAGGACACCTCCTTGTGTTTATATTTTGAATGGTTTTTACTTAGGTTTTTTTTTTAAAGAAATGCTGGTCCTTCCTTTTTCTTAGAGTGCGTTTCTCTTAGCCAACTTTATCCCTTATTTACTTTTGACATTTGATACATTGTTTGTGTGTGTGTGTGTGTGTGCGCGCGTGCGCGTGTGTGTGTATGTGTATATATGTGTGTGTGTGTGTGTGTGTGTGTGTGTGTTGGAGTGGTTTCAGATTTCATTTATTGTTGTTTTTTCTCTCTCTCTGTGAATGTGTTTCTTGAGATTTTTTTTGTATATATATATATATATATATATATACATATTTGTTTCGATTTGCGTGTGTGTGCACGATTCGTGTTTTATTCAACTTTGGTTTAGATTTATCTGTAAAATTCTTTTCCTTTATTTGAAGTAGCGTGTAGTCATTGGTTTGATGTATTTGTATTATTTTAAATTTACCTCGACTACATTGGGATAGGTTTTTCGAAATATTTAAATTTCGGTTTTCTTCTATTTTGATATCACTCCTGCGTTAAGATGTCCTAGTAATAAGGGCCAGTGTTGATCCTATGTATATTTCTTTGCATTCACTACATTCAGTCATGTAGACTACGTTTTTGTGTTGTAGGTTAAGTTTTTATTTATTTTGAATTTGTTTTCCGGGTTTAGCTCTTGAGAATTTTGCAAAATCACATTCTTTTCTTTACTTTCTATAATTATATCACATATCTTGTATCGTTTATTATTGCATTTGGTAACTCCTTGTGTTGTGTTTCCTCCGAATGTAGAAGAGGTGAGTATTCTTTACAATTTTGGGGTTGTCTCAGGCTTTTAATGGTTTTTTTTTATCTCGTAATTCTCTGATTTTGTCCTTGTTTTTAAGTTTTAGATTTTTCATTATTTCTGTGAATACCTCTGGGTTATTTTTGTAGTAGGTTGCGACGTATGCTTGGGGTTTCTCGGTGTTGAGTTTATATATATATATATATATATATATATATATATATATATATATATATATTAGAATAGCTTTGAAATCATAAGTCTAACAAAGGACCTTTTTTTTGGGTCTCCTCTCGGCAGAGAAATCCTTGACAAGAGCAATGAATTAAAAATATGAATTCCGTTATTTTTCTTTTTTTTCCCCTTTTAATGAGTTATTTTTTCTTCTTTTTTAAGAACCTCTCTCTTTCTGGTTTGGTTCTGGTTTCTTTGTTTAATGGCATATCAACCATTTTAGGTTATTTAATGCCAAAGCCATTCTCCTAGAAGAACTGTAGTGGTACTATTTAATCTATAACTGGGAGGATAAGGGGGCTCATACTTTTCCCAAGGGTATTTGTCCGAAAGTGAACGTAATAGCGCGACTGGAGTACAAACTAGCTTACTACGATTCCGCAGTCCATCGCTTTAACCCTTACACCACGAGGACAACCCCCCCCTCTCTCTCTCTCTCTGTCTAAGTCTGTCTGTCTGTCTGTCTGTATATATATATATATATATATAGAGAGAGAGAGAGAGAGAGATATCATTTTCTTTTATTTTTATACCTATTCACTTATTTTGATAGTGTGAAAAAATCCAGATGATTAAATTTGCTAATAAAATAATATCACGCTGATATCATAAAATAATATCATAACTGATATGAAAGACAAAATTTCATCAAAAAAAAAAAAGAAAGAAAAAAACTAAAAACATTCGTACTGCTTAATCAATCAATATATAAAGGAAAAAACACCGACAGACTACATTAATCTAAAACTCTATGAAGAGCGAGATACAAATGCCTACAGAGTCAGGAGGAATCTACGTCGGTAGAAAATCCTGATGATACAGTTAGGTGAAACCTTGGTAGATTTCTTCTGACTCTGTAGGTATATATATATATATATATATATATATAATCTCTGTAAATAGCGAATTCACTGTGAATGGTTTAGCTCTTGAAAATTTTGGAAGAGCATATTCTTTTCTTTCTTTATATTGTGTGGTACCATGGCAGCTAAATTAGGCCAGCAGATCATTGATAGTAAGTTCGATTCTCATCAGGTGTCTAATCCTTTTGACTTTGAGCCAAATCCGGCTAAAGTCAACAAGTGACTGCCCTTTGACTGAAGGTCAGATTGAGAGAAACAGATGATCGAGAAAATCTGTGAATAACATAAAACTTAGAATTGTCGTTTGAGAGAAATAGGGGTAAGAAATATTGTGTTCATCATCATCATCATCATCATCAAGTTGCACTGACAGTGCGGATTTCACTGACTCTCTCTCTCTCTCTCTCTCTCTCTCTCTCTCTCTCTCTCTCTCTCTCTCTCTCTCTCTCTCTGTCCCTATTATCGATCACTTCCTGCAGGTCTTCCAAAATACATCCTGTGTCTGCACCAAACTGTGTTACTCGTCGCTTTTAAAAGAGAACGTTTGACCTGCTCAAGAAATCAGCATTTGAAACCCTTCCCTTTTAGCTAGGCTAGAACTCTGACTTCACAAAAATGCAGAAAACTATGAAATGTGAATCGTGCAAATGACAAAATAAATTACCGCAGATTAATTGAAAACATCTATTTCTCTAGGTAGTACAGTAATAGTTACTTAATTCGGATTTACGGCATGTTAAACCCAGTTAGATTTTTTGATGCGAAATCAATTTTTTGTTTTCAGTCATATAGTTTCATGTATTCTTATCTAACACTAACAATTATATGGTTTCAAGTAACGACTGATAAGTATCTTTAAATGAATTGTGCTCTTTGTAACTATTCTTGATTAAAATCATTTCCCCATGAATATATAGTTTCAAATATTCCTACCGAATATAAATAATTTGCTGACTGTAGTATGGTTTCAAGTATTCTTATCTAATGCTAATAATTTTATGGGTTCAAGTAATTATTTCTATCTAATATTTGTCATTTGCTAGTACACAGTTATTTCTTTCCAAGTAATAATAATCCTTATTATCAATAATAATAATCCTTAGATATATTAATAATAATAATCCAAGTTATAATAATCCTTAGTAAACTATTAGAAAATTTTCTTTATAGAAATAATATACAGTTATATGATATCAATTGATCCTATATGAATAAATTGTAAACCATAGTATGATTTCAAATATTTCTATCTAATACAAATAAATATACGGTTTCAAGAAGTTATTTCTCTTTGACAATAGTCATTTGAGTTCTATTGTATAGTGGCTCGTACTACGTGACTTCCGGTATCGCGAAGGTATAAAAGACGGCGTGTTTCTTAAGCACGAGGGTTCTAAAAGGTCTCAGTCATTAGTAAGACCAACCTCGGACGTAACACCCACAACGCGAGACTCATAATATCTGTCGGACCGTACATCTTCAGTTAATAAATTATAAACTCTTTATTTCACTGTGTATATTTTCCTTACCACGATAAATGAGTTTTATAATAATTTTTTCAACTAAGTAATACTACTATTATTGCTATTACTAATGATATTCAGCGGACGAATCAAAATCATCCAGATATGAGATTGAACTAAGTGCAAAGAAGATTCTTGGAGACTTCCTGTTACCCTGCCTCCTGGGGCCCAGTTGGCTGGGGCTAGAGAATACACCAAATCCATCTGCGCAGAAGGATAAGACTCTCCCAACGAGGCTCGGTCGGCTGGGGGAAGAGAATACACCAACTGCATCTCTGCAGAGGGGTAAGACTTCCCCAACGAGGCCCAGTTGGCTGGGATTAGAGAATACACTGAGTGCATCTCTGCAGAGGGGCAAGACTCCACCTACCAACGAGTGTCCGAGACATGACACTAAACAATATGACGCTGAGGTTCCAGTTATTCTGGATCTTTGGGGAATGTGGATTACCCCTTTACTGCCATCGCTCCCAAGTCTACCCTTGCCCAGAGTGGTAGCACCTGATAGGGTCAAAAAGAACCTAAAGGTGTATTTTTGCGAAACTGAATTGTTTAAATTAGAACTATTTTGACTTATGTTAACCTGAATTGTTTGAAGTAGAACTATTTATATGTATAAAATGGATTTGGTATCAAATAACCCACAATGATTTATATGCCATAAAACTAAAGCAAACCAAACCAAACTAAACTGACTCCAGTGAAAGACCATCAACTAGAACTGGTGTAAATATCTCGTAAGGGGTGGAAAAATGTGTTTGCTTACAACTACTGCTGTGCCAGTAATAGTGTGGGCCCTGGGTATGATCAGGAGTGGGACAGGCATATACATTAGCAAAATACAAGGCAGTCCCAGCCTATATGAGACTTTAAAAAATGCATTTTTGCTGTACAGCCTATTTCCTTACAAGAGTATTATCAACGTGTCTGAGAAAAAAATCACCCAAAGAAGGCAGCAAAAACACTAAGTCATAGAATACATAGAACCACGACCTTTTCTTACCCCAACTTTTGAGTAAATACCCGATGAAGTATTGTAAGAAATCGGCACTAAAGCTTAAAACTAAATAGTAATAATTATAATAATATTGACATGATTGGGTAGGTAATTCACTGGGAATTGTGCAAGATGTTTAAATTTATCTATACGAACAAATGGTATAAGTACAATCTAGAATCCGTCCTTTAGAATGAGACGGACAATGTGATTTTGAGATACAAGCAGATCACTTAATCTCTGCCAAAAGACCAGAACTGGGGATAATAAAAAAAAATCTGCCAAATAGTAGACTTTGCCGTCCCAGCAGTCCACAGAGTAACACTGAAAAAAAGCGAAAAAAGAGATAAGTACCAAGACCTTGCTAGAGAATTGAAAAATCTGTAGAACATGAAAGTGACGGTGATACCATTTGTAAATGGTGCGCTTGGTACAGTCAACAAAGGATTGGTTCGGAGACTGGAGGACCTGGAAATAAAAGGACGAGTGGAGACCATCTAAACGACAGCATTATTAAGATCGGCCAGAATACTGAGGATAGTCCTGGAGACTTGAGGAGACTTGCTATCACTCAAGCTCCACTGGAAGACAATCCGCTTAGGCTGTTGTGAAAAACTCTCAAAGTAGGAAAATAATAATCCTTGATAAACAATTATTGCTTCAAGTAACTTTTCATAATAGAAATAATTTACATTTATATGATGTAAATGATTAATATCACTTAATCTCAGCCAGACAACCAGTCCTAATGTTGTGTAGCCACATAATAAATATGCATATATACACGCAGAATAGATATTGACGCAATAATAAAGACGAGCGAAGACTTCTTTAAAAAAATATACCTCTCACTTTATTTGAAAGGTTTGCATGTGAGAGGGAGTTGAAGATCGAACAGAACTGCCATATATTGACCCCTACTCTTATAGCCATCAGCGTTGTGTCTGTCTTGTTCTCCAATGCTGCTCAACCGGAGGCCCGGGGGCTCAACTTTCTGCTGAGTGCTGGCTTTCTCTATCACATCTTGTCACCAACGGATCTCCAAACTAACTGGGGATCCCTCGGGCCCCTTCTGCCGGGTGGTGGCTTTCTCTACCACATCTTGTCTCTAACTCATCTGATCTCCAACTCACTGACTTCCTGTCCCCACCGAGTTATATAATAGTTCAATTGCCCACTCAATCTTTGGAATGGCATGTTTGATCGTCATCAAGCGGAAATAATTGTCATGCAGTTCACAGGTCCCCCTCTTCCGGTGCATCAGTTTGTACCGTGGGATTTTAACCCTGTCCCATATTGTCTGCCCAGCTCGCCCACTCCAATGGAATATGCAACTTCCGCGTCTTTGGAATGGCATGTCCGGCCGGATCGAAGGTCAATATACATCACTAATAATAGTCAACAACAAAAAAAAAAAAGAGAATTGTTGACTGACTATTGAATAGATTTAAAGTAAAGCGAAAAGAAAGATAAGTACTTTCACCCTTGCAAGGGAATTGAAAAAACTGTGGAACATGAAAGTGACGGTGATCCCAATTGTGATTGGTGCTCTTGGTGAAGTCACCAAAAGATTGGTAAAGGGACTGGAGGAAATAAGAGGACGAGTGGAGACCATCGAAACTACGGCATTGTTAAGATCGGCCAGAATACTGAGAAGAGTCCCAGAGACTTGAAGTGACGATGTCACTCAAACTCCAGTGAGAAACTTACGTTGGTCTGAAAAACTCTCAAAGGAGAAATATAAAGATCCTTAGAAAACAATTATAGTTTCAAGTAACTTTTTTTTAAATAAAAATAATTTACATTTATGTGTTGTTAATGATTCCCATCATTATGCAAATTATTTGCAAATAGTTGTATGTTGACCGGCTCATTGACCAAGTGGGTAGAGTGTTCGCCAATGGTCCGGGAGACCTGTGTTCAATCCCAGGTCGCGTCATACCAAAGACTTTTAAAATGGTACTTGATACCTCCTTGCTTAACACTCAGCAATATAAGATAAGTAGCAAGGGTAAAGTGGAGCAATCCAGGGAAAGGAGTAGCACCCTCCCCTACACCTCGGTGTAGTAGCTATTGAAAAGGGAGCCTTCTGGTCACTCTCGACTACGGTCGCCATCTTACGACTTACTTACTAGTATGGTTTCAAGTATTCTTATCTAATACAAATAATTATACGGTTTCAAGTTATTATTTCTGTTTAATCATTTGTATAATTTCATCCACTTCTCGCATTCGAATGGTTTTCATTGAAGAAAGAAAGAAAAAGGTTTTGAAATGGTTTATTTAAATGTTGGGTAGAAAGAAAAGAGAGGGGAAGGGTTTTTGGAAAAGTTTACTCAAACGATGGGTAGAAAGAAAGAAAGAAAGAAAGAAAGAAAGAAAGGAATAACGCTCAATCCACAAAAAGAATGAAAGAAAGCAAAAAAAAAAAAAAAAAAAAGGAGAGAAAAAAAAAAGAAGTGAAGAAAAGAGAAAGGTTTCTGAAAAGGTTTATTTAAACTATTCAAAGAAAGGAAGAAAGAAAGATAGAACGACTGATCAATCAAAAGAAAGGGAGAAAGAAAGGGAGAAAGAACAAGTGAGAGAAGTAGCAAATGAGAAAGAAGGAAAGAAAGCTCTACAAGAATTAATTTACACTTGTTCCAAGAACGAGAACTAGATAAATAGAATACTAAACGAAAGAAAAAAATGTTCATTCACTAATAATAATAATAATAATAATAATAATAATAATAATACGCAACAAAATCGCAGTTGTAGGTTATGTGGTGATAGAAATGAAACGATCAATCACACAAGAGAATGCAGTAAGTTAGCACAACAAAAGGGGGTACGATTGGATGGGGAAGGTTATCCACTGGGAATTGTGCAAGAAGTTTAAATTTGGCCATACAAACAAATAGTATAAGCAAAACTCAGAATCCGTCCTGGAAAATGAGACGCACAAAATTCTTTTTGGGGATTTTGAGATACAAACAGATCATCTAATCTCGGCTAGTGATGGTCAAAAAAAAAAAAAAAAAAGAACCTGCTAAGTAGTGGACTTAGTCGTTCTGGTTGACCACAGGGTAAAACCGAAGGAAAGCGGAAAGAAAGATCAACACCTAGACCTTGCTAGAGAGCTGAAAAAAAACTGTAGAACATGAGGATGACGGAAATACCAATTGTGACTGGTGTACTCTGTACAATCACTAAAGGATTCGTACAGGGACAGGTGGACTTGGAAATGAGAGAGTGAGTGGAGACCTTCAAGACTACGTGAGTACTAAGAGGAGTCCTGCAGACTTGAGGAGACTTGCTGTCATTCAAACTCCAGTGGAAGACTATCAGCTGACGCTGGTATGAAAAACTCTTAAAGGAGTAAAATAATAATAATTTGTAAAAAGTATCGACAGGTGTGATAAATTTTCAACACTTAATCAGCGTTTGTCATGTAGAGTTTCTTGTTTCTCTTGACATGGTTTATATTTAACAACGTCATGCTTACGAAAAAGAAAATCTGTAATAGTCCAACATATTTGCTACTATCATTTCACCCCCCACACCAAACACACATGACAAGTTAGCCGATGGTGCTAAATAAGCTGACTGCACCTCTGCTGAGGGTTTAAAACCTCTCTCAAGAAAGAATGTCTTGGTTGGTTGGTTGGGTTTTTATGGCATATCAACCTTTGTATTTTTATGAAAATAGTTCTTCTTCAAACAATTCAGATTATCATTAGTACACAGTTTAAATGTGAAAAAAACATTTATAATTCAAGCAATTCAGTTTAGTCAAACAGTTCTACAGTTAAATGTCAAAACAGTTCTATATTAAACAATTCAGTTTTGTGTAAGTAAAGTTTCAATGTCAAAAAAGAGTTCCATTTCAAACAATTCAGTTTAGCATAAGCATGCAGTTTAAATATAAGTACGTTTTCAGTTTAGCTTAAGCACACAGTTTAAATGTAAGCACAGTTTAATTGTCAAAGACACTTCTATTTCAAGCTATTCAGTTTTGTCAAACAATTCAGTTTAATATTAGTATGCCGTTAGTTCTTTTTAACCTATAGATAGGGCCCTATCAGGTGCTACCAAGCCGGGCCAGAGTGGACCTGGGAGCAATGGTAATGAAGGGGTGTTCCGCATTCCCTAAAGATCCAACATTGCTGGAACCTCACCATCAGATTGTTTAGTGTCATATCAAGGACACTCATTGGGGGGGGGTCTTACCCTTCTGCAGAGGTGCTGTTGGAGTTTTCTACAGCCCCAGCCGACTGGGTAAAACGAATGCCTTGGCCATTACTCTAAACTACATTTGATGATGAGGCTCTAGTCCAGGAGCTTTGGGATAAGGGAAGTACCCCTTCATTGCCATCAATCCAGAGTACTCTCTGAATGGATGTGGTAGTTCCCGTTTGGGTCCCATCTCTGAATCAAATCAAATTGTTTGATCATTTACTAAGAATTATTATAATGCTGCAAATTATCTATATTAGATAGAAATTCTTGATGAATTAAGAATCCAGTTGGATGGGGCTGTAGAATACACCGACAACATCTCTGCAAAGAGTTAAGACCCCAATCCGACGAGTGTCCTGATAATGACATAATATAATGGCGAGACTCCAGCCTTGATGATTAGGAGAATGACGAGTACCCCTTCATTGCTATTACTCCCAGGTCCACTTCCACCTGGAGTGGTAGCAACTATGGGTCAAATAGAACAAACTGAGTGCAAACAAATGACTGATGTTAAATTGTGACTGTTATATAGCAATACCTAAGGCCATTAAACTGTGAGTAAAAAGGAGCTCAAACACGTTTAAGAATGTTATCTACAAGTCTTTTCAAATCATATATATATTTAACATATATGTGTAAACAGGATTTAGAATTAAATTATCTACAACGGTTGATATGCCATAAAACCAAACCAAACCAAATCATATTTAATATATATGTATAAACTGGATTTGGCATTAAATAACCTAGACTGGTTAATATGCCATAAAACCCAACCCAAACAGATCATATATATTTGATATATATGGATAAAAAGGATTTGGCATTAAATAACCAACAATGGTTGATATGCCATAAAACCAAACCAAACCAAACCAAATCATATATATATATATATATATATATATATATATATATAAAGAGGATATGGCATTAAATAATCGATACTGGTTAATATGCCATAAAACCAAACCAAACCAAATCATATATATTTAATATATATGTATAAAGAGGATTTGGCATTAAATAACCTACAATGGTTGATATACCATAAAACCAAACCAAACCAAATCCTATTTAATATATATGTATAAAGAGGATTTGGTTTTAAATAACCTATACAGGTTAATATGCCATAAAACCTGACCCAAACAGATCATATATATTTAATAAATATGTATAAAGAGGATTTGGCATTAAATAACCTACAATGGTTGATATGCCATAAAACCAAACCAAACCATTTGATAAATAGAATTGAAAATATTTAGAAGCAATCCTTGAAAGTATTTAACTGCATGAAAATAAATGATTGATATTAAATAGAATTATCAGTGTAAGTCGGAGTACTTGAAATGATTTAAATGAATGCAAATAGATAATTATTAAATAGAATTGTCATTGATTGATAGGAATACTTGCAACCATGAGACAGCATTCAAACAAATGATTTAATATTAGATAAAATTATTAGCATTTGATAGCAATACTTGAAAACTCTTAAATGCGTTAAAACAAATAATTTAGATGAAAGGAAATTAATTGTTTCAGAAACGAATACTTGAAACGAATACTGGGTGTAAACAGATGATTAATATTAAATAGGATTATCAGTTTTTGATGGGAATACTTGAAATCATTTAACTATGTGCAAACAAATAAGTTCTAACAACTTATTCAAAAATAAAATTACCTACAAAATATTTGCTTACAAATCATATACACTACCACTGAAAAACATTTGGCCATCCTTAAAAAATTTCTATTTCTTATCCTAAAAATATTCTAAATAAAACAAGTCAAATACGAGATGCCTACGATAAGTTTCCAGACTTTTTTCGTGTGGGCACTTTTATTGATAGAACACACATGAAACTCTAGTCCCCTTCGAAGTATTCTCCCCCGGCTGCAATGCATTTGTTGTACCGTTCCAACAACTTCTGGAATGCCCCATAGGAGTCCTCTTGTGTGAGCGTGTCAATGACCTTCGTCACAGCCTCTTTCATCTCCTCAATTGTCTCAAAACGATAGCTTCTGAGCTTAGGGAATAAGCAAAAGTCACAGGGAGCAAGGTCTCGACTATAGGGAGAGTAAGGAACTGATTTGATGCCCATCTTGGTCAAATAGTCTGTAACAAAGATGGAGTTATGGACTGGTGCATTGTCCTGGTGGAATTGCCACTGACCCGACTTGAAGAGTGCTGGCCTCTCCTCTTCCGACGAAATCTCTTCCTGAGCTCCCTTAAAACTTAAACATAGTAACCTTAACCCTAAACCTAACCCTTTGGCCAATCAACTCTGGTGTTCTGACTTCCTTACTTCTCACACACCTCTCATCATTCCTCACGGACTCCCTGCCTTCCTTGAATGTCTTATGCCACTCAAAATCTGGTGCTCGATTCATGCAAGATGGTTGAAAAGTAGTCTGAAGCCTTCCATACGTTTCTGTGGCATTTATTTAAAGTTTAAAACAGAATTTTATTGCATATCGTTCTTCTAAAGTGTCCTCACGTTCGGATTGCATTTTTGAAATTCACCAGTTGTAACAATCAGGATTTAGTAGGGTGTATTCCAATTTTTTCTGCAGCTGTTCATTTGAACCTGAAATCATAAAAATTGGTCAGTCATCTCATAAGATGAGTAGCAATAACATACAGAATTTTCAAGAGTCTACACCTATTTTAAATGCCTGTACAAAAAAAGTCTGGAAACATATTGAAAGCTCCACGTACTTCTGTATATGAACATTTCTTTGTTTAAATACTACTTATACATATGCTTTTTTTATGATTGTATTATTTCTTTGTAAATCGAAGTGTAGTCACACTGAAGGTGCAAATTTCTTATGTAACATGATCGAAGCAAGATGTCTTCCGTTGCAGACTATCGACAATGACAAAGCAACAGCCTGACACCGAATATGTCACGTGGGGCATGAAGACAAAGAGAATTGTTTTCATATCACGGAGAGGTCACTTTTTAACATTCCTAAAGTTAATACTCAGGAGTGCTAAAGGGCAGAAATCCCTATGGCATAATGACTAAAGGGCTGAACTGCAGCCTTGATGTAAGGGAGTTGGAGCCCCAGTCGTTTTATTACGTTCATTTTGTATTAGCCCTTAGGAGAAGTATATACCCCACCTTATCTCCACCAGCTGATCAGCTAAATCGAATCACGTGTTCTTTTTTTTCTGGCTTTTTTAACGAAAAGTATTACTACTCTTCTATAAGGATAGATTTGGCTTTAAATAACCCACAAAGATTAATCTGCTATAAAACCAAAAAAAAAAAAAAAACAACAACAAAAAAAACAACAACCCAACAACAAACCAACCAAGTGCATGTTGGTGTTAAAACAATAAAAATTATATTTTCTGAATAAACCTAGTAAGTTTCTTTCATTGATTTTTTTTCTGGATTTTTCTAAAACAAAGTTATGCAAGTCTTCTGTAAGAATGTCTTCGGGATTAAATAACCCACGAAGGTTGATATGCCATTTAAAAATAGAAACAAAACCAAATGTATATGAACAATAAAAAACGTATTTTCTGAATAAATCTATTAAATTTTTTTAAACCTTGTTTTTGTTTCTGTCTTTTTCTAAAAAAAAAACTGTATTATTGTTCTTCGACAAGGGTGGCTTTGGCATCAAATAACCCGCGAAAGTTGATATGCCCATAAATAAAGAAATAAAACAAACCAAGACAACTGCTTTCAGGGATAAGCTGATACATCTTTAAGGGTCCGAGATGTTTTAAAGAAAATCAAGAAGTCCACATATTCAATTCTGTTCTCCTCCCCACCGCCACCAACACAAATAAAAGGTACTAGGCCCTAATCACCCCCACCCCGCACGGACATATACATTAGAAAAATCAGACTGAAAATATTAAAAAGGATTTGGTTTGGTTAATTTCATAGCATATCAAACATTGTAGGTTATCAATTGCCAAATCCTCTTTATACATATATATTAAATTTATGATTTGTAAAGATATTTGGTCAATAAGATTTTTAAACGACCCTCAGCTCATTCTTTTGTTGGCTGGTTGTTTGGGTTTTGTGGCATATCAATCCTTGTAGGAGATTCAATGCAAAATCCATTTTTATGCAAATAATCAGTTTTGTTTCAAACAAATAAATTTAGTACACAGTTTGTCAAAAACAATTCAATTTCAAGCTATTCAGTTCAGTCAAACAGTTCTAATTCAAACAATTCAGTTTAGTATAAGTATAGATTGTTTACACAGTTAAATGTCAAAAGATTTATATTTCAAAAAATTCAGTTTAACGTAAGTATGATTTCAATGTCAAAAACAGTTCCATTTCAATCAATTCAGTTTTGCATAAGAACGCAATTTTAATGTAAGTACAAAGTTTAATTGTCCAAAGTATATCTATTTCACGCTATTCAGTTTAGTCAAGCAGTTCAAATTGAAAGGATTCAGTTTTGCGTAAGTACAGTTTCAATGTCATAAACAGTTCTATTTCAAACAATTCACTTTAGCATACGTACGCAGTTCAAATATCATAACAGTTCTATTTCAAGTAATTTAGTTTAGCATAGGTACACAGTTTAGTTCTATTTAACCCATAGATAGGATCCTATCAAGTTCTACCACTCCGGTAAAGAGTGGACCTGGGAGTGACGGCAATGAAGTTGTACTCCACATTTCATAAATTCTCCGGCATTACTGGAACCTCAACATCAAATTGTTTAATGTCATATCAAGGATAAGCGTTGATGGGGGTCTTACCCCTCTGCAGTGGTGCAGCCGATTGGGCAACATTCTTTTCTACACAGTCTTATTTCAACTATTGCTATGTATCACTAACAACACTGGTTTACAAAGAAACTTGTCTACTGTGTGTTCCCAGGTCTTAGTACTGCTAAGCTCAAAGAGGGCATCTTTGTTTGACCTGAGGTCCGAGAAGTGCTGAAGGATACTGATTTTGAGGAGCTTCTTAACTTAAAAGGAACTGAGAGCATAGGAAGCATTCAAGTCAGTCTGTAGTGGCTTCCTTGGTAACACACGCGTACCAGATTACCAAGCCTGTAACGAGAAGTTGCTAAAGTCTTACGAGGATATGGGGTGCTGAATGTCACTCAAGATTTATTTTCTCCATTCCCTCAACTTCTTCCCGCCAAACCTTGGAGCAGTGAGTGATGAGCATGGAGAGAGATTCCACCTAGATATTACGAAGATGGAGAGCAACTATCAAGGCAAATGGAACACCGGCATGATGGGAGACATCTGCTGGATGCTCTTGCGTGACATCCTGGAGGCAAAATACACCAGATCTTCTAAGAAAACACACATTTGACTGTCTGTGGTACTATGAATTGTGTAATTGTGTCATCCAAGTATATTGATTCAATCAGTGTTCTTTATCTATCCTGTTTTATCTGTTATCATATTTACCAACCCCTCCGCTCGGGCAGGATATGACACAAGGTCAATTTTTTAAGCGGAGTTTAACAGGTTTGAATTCAGAGTTTTCATTCTCCTAGGCTAGTTGCCTTAACAAGGCTGAAGAACCCAGTCTGTCCTACTATTTACCCATAGCTGGAGGGAGAATAATTAGATTCATACCTTTCCCAAGGGTATTAGTGCTATGTGAAATGCAATCAGTCTCGTCCAGGATTTGAACTCGTGTCGCCGTGTACATTTCCTCCGACGATAACCATTACACCACGGGCACCTCCATATGTTTTATCTGTTATAAGCTGCTGCAACTCTTGAAATATGCATGTATATTCTCTGTTTATACTAAAATGAGACTATTTAAAAGCCAGAAAACTAGAGGTGATAGAGCAAAACTATTTATAAATTTGAATTCAGCACACCCAAATTAACAAAAAATACCTATCCCCATTCTTGCCTCAGACCGAAAATTTATTTTTGTAAACCAGTGCAATTGAATTAAACATCAATCATTTTTTTTACATACAGTTAGATGCTCAAACATTACTATTTCTAACAATTCAGTTGAGCTTAAGTCATTGGTTTATGTGCAGTTTACGAGGTGCCTTCAATAAGTTTCCAGACTTTTTTCGTTTAGGCACTTTTACTGACTGTACACACATGAAACTCTAGTCCCCTTCGAAGTATTCTCCTCCGGCTGCAATGCACTTATTGTACCGTTCCAACAACTTCTGGAAGGCCCCATGGAAGTCCTCTTGTGTGAGCGTGTCAATGACCTTCGTCACAGCCTCTTTCATATCCTCAATTGTCTCATAACGACAGTTTAGGGAATAACCAAAAGTCACCGGGAGCAAGGTCTCGACTATAGGGAGGCTGACGAACTGTCTTGATGCCCATCTTGGTCAAATAGTCTGTGACAAGGATGGAGCTGTGGACAGGTGTATTGTCCTGGTGGAAATGCCACTTACCCGATTTGAAGAGTGCTGGCCTCTTCCGACAGAATCACTTCGTGAAATCCCTTAAAACCTCAACATCGTATTCCTTGTTGACTGTCTGTCCAGGGGGAACCCAGTTCATGTAGATCATGCCACTGCTGTCAAAAAAAGGGATCATCAAAAGTTTGTGGGTGGATTTGCTCTGTCTGGCCTTCTTGGGTCTGGGAGATTCATGCAAGATGGTCCAAAAGCAGTCTGAGGCATTCCATACGTTTCTGTGGCATTTTTCCAAGTTTAAAACAGAATTTTATTGCATATCGTTCTTCTACTGTGTCCACACGTCCAGATTGCATTTTTGAAATTCACCAGCTGTGACAATCAGTCTTTAGTAGGGTGTATTCCAATTGCTGCTGTATATGTTCATTTAAACCTGAAATCATAAACCTTGGTCAGTCATCTCATAAGATGTATAGCAATAACATACTGAATTTTAAAGAGTATACGACAATTTTAAATGCCTGTACAAAAAAGTCTGGAAAGTTATCGAAGGTACCTCGTAACTATCAAACAGTTGTATTTGACTGAGAGATAGGTGCTACCACTCCGAGCCGGAGTGGACCTGGGATCAATGGCAAAGAAGAGATACTCTGCCTTCCACAAAGATCCAGCATTACTACTTCCTATCATATAAGGAGATTCATGGGAGGGGGGCGGTGTTACCCCACTGGAGAGATGCAGTTGAATAGAAAAGTATTAAGTAGGAGAGCATTAAATATTAAATTTCTCAAGTGAGTAGAGTATTCGCCAATGGCCCGGGGGACTGGGGTTCAATTCCCGGTCGAGTCATTGCAAAGACTCAAAAAATGTTATTTAATACCTTTGCTTAACATATTAGGTACGTATCAAGGGTAAAGTGAAGAATTACAGGAAAAGAAGTAGCACCCTCCCCTACGCCTCGGTTTAGTAGCTATTGAAAGAGGAGCTCTCTGGTCGCCCACGACAATGGTCTGCCAACTTAACATTTTTTGTTAAATAGGAAAAGGTAAGAAACAAAGTATATCGCGTAGAAATTATTAGTCATCTAGACTGCGTATATGATCGATGACTTTTTGCAAATACACCGGCTCAAGTCAAATCTCTGCTGTATAACTGGAAGCAAGCAGCAAGAGGCATAGGTCTCTACATAAACTCAGATAAAACAGAATTCATGTTTCATTGAATTTCCATGACCAGAAAATCCTGCAAACACTTACGCATGACATACGGAAACAATGGACAGCTGTGTCGACCTTATTAGGTCTCATCAGCAGTGTATACCGTGATCTCCACCACTTGAGATCGAACCAGCGACTACAGAGCTGAAACTCTACAACTGAGCCACGAGCCACGAGCCACACAAGTGACGCCAAATCAACTACTCATGATAATTACGCGGTCAAATAACCTGAATGTCTCTTGCAAGTTACATCCGTACTTTTTACAGAGGGCACAGTCACCTCCAAGGCCATGTCTTCCCAGGAGGATTAGAAATACGCATCCGCGTAATTATTATGACCTCAAGGCCAAGGATATAGATATACATTTTTCTTTTTTAAGTAGAGGAATTATATTGTGAATTGAAAACCAGTGGTGAATGTACTATAGGTGAATACGGCTATTTGCGAAGTGTACATGGGACGTTCATTACATATATACATAACGTAGATCACATAAAGAACATAGGAATCTCGAAATTCGAAAACACGTAACGACTTCTTGTTCAGGTACGAAACCTTTTTATTAACTTTGAGGTAAATGTTTCGACATAAGGAGGAGAGACACAATCTCGCTATGCCGTCTTATTCATTTGGTCCTTATCTCGTGCGGCACCCATGACGCGCAAATTCGTCTCGCCTCAGCGAGCCCCAAAAGTCGACCGTCTTCGTCCAGTGTCCAGTTTCAACTCTCTAACTTTCTTCAAATCTCCCACAAACCTCCATGTGCTTCCGGTGCGTGACGTCATCCGCACCCTGTCACCCCGTTCCGTCATCTCGGGCTATTGTGACATCTCTGAGTGGCATGTCCCCCCCCCGCACGTGCGTTACCACCTACATCAAGGTTTGCACCTAACTAACCCTTGTGCTGAGCCGAAAGGTTCTCAGCCAAACTAAACTCAAAGGCATGAACCGAAATCCCTCGGCCATTACGTTACAGTGAAGACACACAGCTGATAAGACCTAATAAGGTCGAAACAGCTATCAAGTGTTTCCCTATGTCGTGCGTAAGTGTTCGCCGGATTTTTCGGTCATGGTAATTCAATTTATAATATAATTCCTCTGCTAAAAAAAGAAAAATATGCATCATATATTTCAATGTAGATGGTGCCATCTCTTCAATAAATAGCAAGTATCTGAAATCAGTACTCTAGTATATCTACAACGGTAGCAATATCTCATCTACTGAAAGTGATATTGACATATGCATATGTTGATCAGTTATTGACCGAATGGAAATATGATTTCTCTGACAAAATAAAACGTGAATTCTAAATTTCAGCCGTGTCCTGACGATTGTATAGCGGCGATACTTGGATGCTAAGGAAGTGATTGCAGAAAAAACAGTGTCACTTTTTCAACAAATCTTAGAAACAACTACTCAAAAAACAACAGCTGTACGGCTACTTGCCTCCCATCTCAAAACCCGTCAAAGTAAGACGAGCTTGACGAGATGGGCACTGTTGATGAAGTAAGGAAGAACTCATAAGAGATGTCCTCCTATGAACTCCTACACGTGGACACACTAATTGTGGCCGACCATCAATGACTTGCCTACATCACCTCGGTGCGGACACTGGATGCAGTCTAGAAGACTCACCTATCACCTAATAAGAACGGATAGCCCGCGAGAGTCAAGGGAATTTGTAGCGTTGGTATGTCTTTATGATGCTGCCGCCGATTATAATGATATATATCATCATCATGTCGCCTTGACAGCACAGATTTCCCTGATTTTCTCTCTCTTTCTCTTTCTCCCTATCCGTTCCTATTATCCATCACTGCTGGCAGGTATTCTAAACTATGTATAAATTATTAGCGTTGAATAAGAAAACTTGAAACTATGCAACTGTTTTATTGAAATCATTGATAACATATTACTGTGAGCAAAAATTTTTTTTTTTTTAATCCAATTAAAAAAAGCAGTCGAACATCTAATAATATCAAACATGGGTGTAACGTTCTGTGTGTACACATGTATGTCTGTACATAAGCAATAAAAGAAAGAAAGAAAGAAAGAAAGAAAGAAAGAAAGAACGGAAGGTGCGATCTCTGACGTTTTTTGTAATAATTTTTAAAGAAAGAAAAAAAGAAAGAAAGAACGAATCATGTGATTTGTAGCTTCCTACATTGAAAGAGAAAGGAAAAGAAAGCAGGCAGACGTCACAACGGAACAGTTTCTTCAGTTTTTGAGTTGGTCTTCTTGGCTATGTATCTTTTGAATTTACATTGACAGCAACAAGGAAGAGAGAGAAAGAGAGAGAAAGCGAGTGAGTCTCTATTTGTAAACGACACAGACAATTTGATTTTTCAAATAATTTAAAGTCTGCTACTTTTCATTTATTGATTAATTCTTTTTAGATTCTGAAATCTTTTCAATTTAGATTATAAAACAGACATTTTATATAAAATTCAACCGTCATTATTGACAGATGTATTCTAGTTAAAATTGAATTATAATTACATTCAATGATTTACAAATAAATCCGCTCTTATCATTAAATACTCAATAAAGTGTTGATATGCCGTTAACCGTATTAACTAAATTACACAAAACCAAGAGTCGCTTGTCGGGATGGTGCAAACTAAAAAAATCATAAAATAAAAAAATAAACCTCTCCCAATTAATCCACAAAATAATAAAAATAAATTGAATAAATAAATAAATAAATAAAATAGACAAAGAAAAAAAATAAAAAAAATAGATAAAATAAAATCAATAAATAAATGAAATAAAATGAAATGAAATAAAAATAGATAAATAAAAAGATAAATTAAATAAATAAAATAAAGTAATTGAATAAATAAATGAATAAATAAATTAAAAAAATAAAAATGCAAATAAATAAGTAAAATAAAATAAAATTAAACAAAAACAAAACACAATAAAAATAAAATGTATATATAGATGAATAAATAAATTGAAAAATAAATCAGAAGAAATATCAAGAATAAAATAAACAGAAATAAAATAAATGGACAAATAAAATAAGATAAATGAACAAATGAAATAAAATAAAATAAATGAAGAAATAAAATAAAATGAAATAAAAAAAATGGACAAAAAAACTAAATGAACAAATAAAATAAAATAAATGAACAAATATAATAGAATAAAAGAAAAGAGATGGAAAAATAAAATAAAATAAAATAAATGAACAAATAAAATAAAATAAATGAAAAAATAAAATAAAATAAATGAAAAAATAAAATAAAATAAAATAAAAGAAATGGACAAATAAAATAAATTAAAAAATGGAATAAGATAAAATAGAATAAATGGAAAAATAAAATAAAATAAAATAAATGGACGAATAAAATAAAATAAATTAACAAATAAAATAAAATAAAATAAAATAAAATAAATGAACAAATGAAATAGAATAAATGGACAAATAAAATAAATTAAAAAATGGAATAAGATAAAATAGAATAAATGGAAAAATAAAATAAAATAAAATAAATGGACGAATAAAATAAAATAAATTAACAAATAAAATAAAATAAAATAAAATGAAATAAATGGACAAATAAAATAAAATAAAGTAAATGAACAAATAAAATAAAATAAAATTAATGGACAAATAAAATAAAATAAATGAACAAATGAAATAGAATAAATGGACAAATAAAATAAATTAAAAAATGGAATAAAATAAAATAAAATAAATGGACAAATAAAATAAAATAAAATAAATGGACGAATAAAATAAAATAAATTAACAAATAAAATAAAATAAAATAAAATGAAATAAATGGACAAATAAAATAAAATAAAATAAATTAACAAATAAAATAAAATAAAATTAATGGACAAATAAAATAAAATAAAATAAATGGACAAATAAAATAAAATAAAATAAATGGACGAATAAAATAAAATAAATTAACAAATAAAATAAAATAAAATAAAATGAAATTAATGGACAAATAAAATAAAATAAAATAAATGAACAAATAAAATAAAATAAATTGAGAAATAAAATAGTAAATAAAATAAAAAAGAGGAAATAAAATAAAAAGGATCAAATGAAATAAAATCAAAAGATAAAATTAAAAATAGACACATAAATATATTAATAAAATAAAATAGGATAACATTTTAATAAATTGATGAAAAATATAAAATAAATAAATAAAATATAATAAGATAAAATCAACAAGATAAGCAGAAGAAAATCAATATATTGTTATGTATAAACGTTTAGTATTAAGCAGTTTTATAATGTTCGAAACGATTTGTCGTCACCACTTTTATAATGTTCCATGTTCAGGGGAGGTAAATTTGGCCGACACTTTATAACCTCTTCACTTCTGAGTACGGAATGCTAACGCAATAGTTAGAATACTTTAATCGCAAAAACTAGTTTACATTCCTCGTCAGACCTCTGACTTATTCATGTATATTACTATTTCTTGTCACATGACCCCAGTAGCACAATCCATTTCAACATTGCTGCCTGAAGATCCGTGTTCGACCCACACAGGTCGGTATAAGCACATTGGTTGGTAAATATGAATTGTTCTTACATAACAGGCAGGAAATCTTGAAACAGTTTAACGGCGTTGGACATATTTGAGTTGTTTTGATTCGGTTTCTTTGTTTAATGGCATATCAATCCTTGTGGGTTATTTAAAGTTAAAGCCAACATTGAAGAAGAAAAATCATTGCATTAATTGATACTATTATCATTTATAAAGGATTATAATAAGTTACTTGAAACCATATAATCGCTTGCAACAATACTAATATCGGCCTTGAATAACCCAACAAGGGTTGACATGCCTTAAAGCCAACAAAATATCGCTTTTAGTTACTAAATTTGTATTTTATAAAGACTAGGAATAGACCGGTGGTTATATGACTCGTGTCGTGTATCGTCTGACTAAAGGGACTCTCCGAGTACGGGAAGTGAGTTCAAGACCCGACTGAAGCTACTTTTTTTCACGCAACTTAAACATACTTGATTAGGTTGTTAGAGGTACTCACAGATGAGTGGAGACTACTAGTGAATCTCGATTCGGATCTCGCTGTCAGCATATATACACCTAACCCTAATGTTATGATGTCACGGTGTTCTTTTCTGTTTTTTACGACCTGATAAATCTCAAATTGTCTGAAATCCGAGAGGAAAATTCAATCGTCTCAAGCTATTCAACCTAAAAATGTGTGATAAAAAAAGCAACAATAAAACATGGAGATTATTCGTCTAAATTTCCGTGACGAAGCTTGATAATTTTAATCCCTTTGAATAATCAGACTAGTGTCTTCATCTTCATTATTAAACCCACCATGTTTCGGCCGATGCATCTTTCTTAAGATATATCATGTCGAACACGGGAGCCCATATGTATAGGCGTTTCGTTAAAGTACTTCTAAGTGAAATGATCCAGAGTTTGCAGGTTCAATCTCGACTGTAGGTAAATAACAAGGAAATGGTTACGAACTCTTGATTACGGTCAACGGAATTAAACAACCTACCACCGTGAATTGAATAAAGGGTTCGGTTTGAAGTTCTGTGTTGATGGCTGGTTGGTTGGGTTTTATAGCATATCAACCTTTGCAGGTTATTTAACGCCAAATCCATTTTTATGCAAATAGTCAGTTCTATTTCAAGCAATTCAGTTTAGCATGAGTACACAGTTTAATTGTCAAAAACATTTCTATTTCAAGCTATTCAGTTTATTCAAACAGTTCTAATTCAGTGTTGTATAAGTACATGTTTCGTTTACACACAGTTAAATGTCAAAACAGTTCTATATCAAACAATTCAGTTTAATGTAAGTACAGTTGCATTGTCAAAAAACAGTTCCATTTCAAACAATTCAGTTTAGCATAAACACGCAGTCTAAATGTAAGTACGGTTTAACTGTCAAAAAACATTTCTATTTCAAGCTATTCAGTTTAGTCAAACAATTCAGTTTAGCATAA
This sequence comes from Sepioteuthis lessoniana, assembly GCA_963585895.1. Lineage (NCBI taxonomy): Eukaryota > Metazoa > Mollusca > Cephalopoda > Myopsida > Loliginidae > Sepioteuthis > Sepioteuthis lessoniana. Next base: position 20,038,140 of record OY757934.1, read on the forward strand.
GTATGTTCGATTTAACCAAATGATAGGGCCCTATAAGGTAAGTAAAAAAGTAAAGTTGGGGACTGTAGTCAAGGGTGACCCGAAGGCTCCCTTTTCAATTGCTACAACACTAAGGTGTAGGGGAGGGCGCAACTTCTTTCCCTGGATTGCTCCACTTTACCCTTGATACGTACCTTATATTGCTGAGTGTTAAACCAGGAAGTATCAAGTACCATTTTTAAGTATTTGATATGACTCAACCTGGAATTAAACCCCGGTCTCATGGACCACTGACGAACACTCTACCCACCAGGATGGCTTAAAACTAAGCGTAATTGTGCGAGTTGAGTTTGAACTCGCTTAATACGATGTCGCAGTCGAGAATGTCAGCCACTACACAATAAGGACGACTTTCCGGTAGATTCTGTTAGATTATATGAGTACGAGGATCTTCTAAGTATCCAATTTGAATTTACAGAGGCAAATGACGTAAAGCAGAATTACTCGTTAATGAATTCCAAGTTATACTTTTTATCATTTCGCACTATTGTTTTCAGATTCATTGTTATATTCCTAACGTTTCTGCCGATGCATTCTTCGGCCTTCTTCAGGTGTATCATATCGAACTTGGGACTCAACAAAGAAATTGCCCAGTCGGCTGGGGCTGTAGAATACACCGAATGCACCTCTGCAGAGGGGTAAAACTCCCTCCCAACGAATGTCCTGGATATGACACTAAACAATCGGATGGTGAGGTTCCTCGGATACAAAGGCTTTGGGGAATACAGAGCACCTCTTCATTGCCATTAACCCCAGATCCACTCAGGCCCGGAAGGCCGTACCTGATAAGGCCCTATCTATGGGTTAAATAGAACTAAACTGCATACTTATGCTAAACGGAATTGTTTGAATTAGAACTGCTTGGCTAAACTGAGTAGCTTGAAATAGAATTGGTTTTGACCATTAAACTGTACAAACATTTAAACTGCATGCTTATGCTAAACTGAATTTTTCAAAATGGAACTGATTTGGACATTGACACTGTACTTACACTAAACTGATTTGTTTAATATATAACTATTTTGGTACTTCACTGTGTGCAAAGAAAACCTGTATTTATACTAAACTGAGTTAGCTGAATTAGAACTGTTTGACTAAACTGAATTGCTTGAAATAGAAATGTTTTTGACAATTAAACTGTGTACTCATGCTAAACTGAATTGTTTGAAATAGATCCGACTATTTGCATAAAAAATGGATTTGAATTTAAATAACCAACAAAGGTGCCATAAAACACAAACAACAACAACAATAAACTCTTATAATTCTATTCGACGTTACTCATTTGTTTGAACACAGTATTGCCAGATAATACTAATAGTTTAATTTAGGCACACAATTTAAGAGTTTTAATTTATCGGTATGTATCATTGATAATTAAAAAACTATCATTGTTTACGCACAGTTAAATGATCAAACCACTGTATTTCTATCAATTCAATTTAGCATAAGTCAACTAAGTTGAATGGTTTCAAGTATTGTTATTTATCACAAACAATTCAATTAAACAGCAGTCATTTGTTTACACACAGTTCTATTTTTAACAATAATTAAGTGGCTTGTTTGAACTCAGGTTAGATGACTGAGTTCTATTTGACCTATAGATAGGAACCTATCAGGTGCTACCATTTCGGGCAAGAGTGGATCTGGGAGTAATGGTAATAAAGGGGTACTTTGCATTCCCCAAAGCTCCAGAGGTGGAGCCTCACAATCAGAAGTTTCCATGTCATATCCTTGACTCTCGTCTGGTGTGGTGGTTTGGGGTCTTACCCCTTTGCAGAGATGCAGTAAGTGTATTTTACACCCACAAGCGACTGGGCTCGATGGCTTTGGCTTTAAATAACTAGCGAAGATTGATATGTCATTAAATAAAATGATCAAAAAGTCTTGTCCAATAAAAACATCATCATCATCATCATCTTGTCGTGCACCAGCACGGATATCCCTGACCTTCTCTCACCACTCCTCCCTATCGTTCTTCGCTTCTGGCAGGTCCTCAGGGCTACATCCAGTATCCTCACAGAGCTGCTGTATGTAGGTTCGAGCTGGTCGCCCTGCTTTTGCTCGGCCTTGTGAGGGGGTCCGAAGGAGAACATCCCTTATGAGCTCGTCCCTGCTTCTCCAGCAGTGTCCTGCATGTCTGGTTCGTCTAACTTTGATAGTTTTCGTGATGGGAGGTAGGTGGCCGTACAGCTGCTGCTTTGTGGGGTGTTGCTTGCATCATTCTTGTGTGGTTGCTGTCAAGCTTTTTCACCATCCGTTCAGTCAGCGTCAATGTAGTGCATCCATATAGCAGTATCGACACGACCGCTGCTTAGAAGAAACTGGATTTCATTTTATCGGTCAGGTCTGACTTCCTTATGATCGATAGCCTATCGATAGCTGTCTATGCCTTTGTTAGTCGCGTTTTGATGTCTTTTTCGGTTGATGAGACTCTGCTCCCTAGGTAGGTGAACTTGTCAACGAGTTTCAGAGAGCTACCGCCTAATACATATGCTTTAATTAAACCAATAAAAACAACACAATCATTTTACACTCAATAAAGTAAGTCTTTCACGATAAAAATCCCAGATAGGAATTGAGACCAGGGTATTTGGGTGACGTCACGCACTGGAAGCGTGGGCTGAGATTTGAGAAAAAGCAGTGAGTTGAGCTCCTGCCGCCGAACGGGAAAGGTTGAGATTCAGACCCGGGCGAGGCCAGACGACTTTGTGCGCTACGGGCGCCGCGCGTTGGTTGGGTAGAGAACTGACGATGTAAAAGCAGTCAGCATAGAAAGATTGTGTCTCTCTTTTCTCATGTCGAATAACCTTTAACTCAAAGGTAATAAAAAGTTTCGTACCTGTACAGATTTCGTAAAGTTTCGTGTTTTTAGATTCTATTTCACACATCCGTATCTTGGGTATATTACATGAAGAAAAGACCTAAAAGGTGTTATATGCCTTTATAGTTGAGCAGTTTTATGGGTTTGGTTTGGCTTTATGGCATATCAACCACTGTATAGCAAATTGTGATTCATAACCGTTTAAAAATATACTTCGTAACTAATCTCTCCTCGTAGCTAAATGGTTAGAAGCTTTGGCTTGTTGTTTCAGTCAACCGGGTTTCGATCCCAGCTACGAGGAGATACTGTCTAGCCACACTGATGAGTTTTGATAGAACGAAACAGATCTGTCTGTGGATGACTATATATATATGATTTGTAAACACATTTTGCTAAACGAGCCAGAACTTTTTTGCGCACAGTTAAATGATTTTAAGTATTGCTATATATCACAATTCAACATCATTCAATTGTTTGCACACAGTTTGTTCTATATGACCCACAGATGGGACCCTATCAGGTGCCACCACTCCGGATCAGAGTGGGTCTGGGAGCAATGGTCATGAAGGGGTACTCTATATTCCAAAAATATCCAAGGTTGGATCCACACCATCAGATTGTTTAAAATCATTTCCAGGACACTCGTTGGGTCGATCTTTACCCCTCTGTAGAGATGCCGTCAATGTATTCTGCAGCTCCAGACGACAGGGCTGTACAGTAGAGCAAATTTAAAAGCTAAAATATCAAATCAAGAAAGCACTTTATTCTTTCGGTCAATGACAAATTTAGTATATATATAAATACAGATTTGACCCTGAAGACTCCCTGATGATCCGTTGAGGTGAAACTCCCTGATGATCCGTTGAAGTGAAACTTTAGTAGGAGAATTCCGACTCGCGACTGAAGTTAATTTTGTAATTGGCTCCACTCGTGTTGAGCACTCTTGTAATTGTAGCATTGCAGCGTTTTACGGTGGGTTTTATTTTTCTTTTGACCAACTGACTGCATATCTCTTGATTTTTTTCAACGGGTGTGACGGAGTTGGCCTTTTCTTTTTTTTTTTTTTTTTGTCCTATGATACTTTTCCCCCGGGCGGTTACTCGAGATATTTTTATCTCTTGTTCCTGGCGTTTTTTTTTTCTTCCTGGTAACCGTGAATGCTGGTAGATAGTAGGTTAGTAAATATATATATATATGTGTGTGTGTGTGTGAGAGAGAGAGAGAGAGAGAGAGAGAGAGTGTGTGTGTGTGTGTGTTTTAGTCTGGTTTGATTTGGTTTGGTTTTCTGGCATCTTAAACGTTGATTGTTTTAATGTCAAATCCTCTTTTGACGTATATAATAAATATATGATTTGTAAACACATTTTATCGATACATACATTTAAATGATCAACCACTTGCATTTCTAACAATTCAGTTTAGCATGAGTCAACTAAGGTATATGATTCCAAGTATTGCTATGTATCACTAAGAATTCACTTAAACATCAGTCATTTTTTATGCACAGTTAAGTGTTCAAACAGTTCTATTTCTAACAATTCGTTTTAAAATAAGTCATTCGTTTGCTCTCAGTTTAAATGTCAAACAGTTCTATTGCACCCATAGATAGGAACCTATCAGAGATTACCACTCCGGGCCAGTGTTTGACTCGGGAGTGATGGCAATGATGGAGTAATCCAGATTCCCCAAAGCTCCAGCATTACTGGAGCCTCACCATGTGTGTATGTGAGTGTGTGTGTGTGTGTGTGTGTGTGTGTGAGGAGAAAAACCTAGTAGAAAAGATTTTTCTAAGTTTTTAGAGAGAGTTTGGAAAGCGTTGACGGGCCATAAAAAGAAGCAACGTCAAATAATGAATTGTTGATTTAGAATATCAGTTCTTTGAACAAAATAAAAGTTTGTTAGTATTCAAATGTTTTTAAACTGGTAATGTTGTGATCTATGCGTAACTTGACGACCTGACAGTGAGAACTACTTGAGAGAGAGAGAGACAGAGAGAGAGAGAGAGAGACAGACAGACAGACAGACAGATTAGATGATTGTGGATCATAATTCAAATTAGGTACAACAGTTTTTGACAGATATTAGATTCACATATTTCTAATCCTATTTACCCAACCCCTCCGCTCGGGCAGGATATGACACAAGGTCAATTTTTAAGCGGAGTTTAACAGGTTTGAATTCAGAGTTTTATTTCTCCTAGACTAGTTGCCTCACCAAGGTTGAAGAAACCAGTCTGCCCTACTATTTACCCATAGCTGGAGGGAGAGTAATTGGATTCATACCTTTCCCAAAGGTATTAGTACTAGGTGAAATGCAATCAGTCTCATCCAGGATTTGAACTCGTGTCGCCGTGTCCATTTCCTACGACGTTAACCATTACACCACGGGCACCTTATTAACTTGTTTATGTGACAAACAGTACCTGTTCATTCAATTTCAAAGCAGTATTTGCAGGATGCTTTAGCTTGATGTTAAAGCCAATTGCACTCAGTGTCTGGAGACGTTTTATCCCTATATCTTGTGTTTCTATTGTAATATAATGGTGGAGGGATTTCGTTTTATATATCTTGCCTTTGGGTTTAGTTAGGCTGAGAACCTTTCGCCTCGACACATGGGTTAGATGCAAACTTGAGCAGAGGTGTTGACGCGCGCGTGGGGAGCATGTGTCGTTCACAGATGTCAAAATAAAAATCCCAGAGAGGGGATGTGACCAGAGATGTGAATGGCGTCATGCACCAAATTTGGGGAGATTCGAAAAAGTCAGTAGTTGAGAACTAGACTCTGAACGGGAAGGATCGACTCTCGGGGCTCGCCGAGGCAAGACGAATTTGTGTGCTACAGGCAGATGGAAAAGTCATCATAGAAAGATTGTGCATCTCTCTTCCTTATGTCGAAACCTTTAACTCAAAGGTAATAAAAGGTTTCGTACCTGAACTAAGAAGTCGTTACGTGTTTTTCGTGTTTCGGGATTCCTACGTTCTATGTATATATGTTATGAACATTCTATGTACGTTTCCAGACGAATTTTTGCGCTACAGGCAGATGGAAAAGTCACCATAGAAAGATTGTGCATCTCTCTTCCTTATGTCGAAACCTTTAACTCAAAGGTAATAAAAGGTTTCGTACCTGAACTAAGACGTCGTTACGTGTTTTTCGTGTTTCGGGATTCCTATGTTCTATGTATATATGTTATGAACATTCTATGTACGTTTCCAGACGAATTTGTGCGCTACAGGCAGATGGAAAAGTCATCAAAGAAAGATAGTGCATCTCTCTTCCTTATGTCGAAACCTTTAACTCAAAAGTAATAAAAGGTTTCGTACCTGAACTAAGAAGTCGTTACGTGTTTTTCGTGTTTCGGGATTCCTATGTTCTATGTCTATATGTTATGAACATTGTATGTACGTTTCCAGACGAATTTGTGCGCTACAGGCAGATGGAAAAGTCATCAAAGAAAGATTGTGAATCTCTCTTCCTTATGTCGAAACCTTTTACTTAAAGGTAATAAAAGGTTTCATACCTGAACTAAGACGTCATTGCGTGTTTTTCGTGTTTCGGGATTCCTATGTTCTATGTATATATGTTATGAACATTCTATGTACGTTTCCAGACGAATTTGTGCGCTACAGGCAGATGGAAAAGTCATCAAAGAAAGATAGTGCATCTCTCTTCCTTATGTCGAAACCTTTAACTCAAAAGTAATAAAAGGTTTCGTACCTGAACTAAGAAGTCGTTACGTGTTTTTCGTGTTTCGGGATTCCTATGTTCTATGTCTATATGTTATGAACATTGTATGTACGTTTCCAGACGAATTTGTGCGCTACAGGCAGATGGAAAAGTCATCAAAGAAAGATTGTGAATCTCTCTTCCTTATGTCGAAACCTTTTACTTAAAGGTAATAAAAGGTTTCGTACCTGAACTAAGACGTCGTTACGTGTTTTTCGTGTTTCGGGATTCCTATGTTCTATGTATATATGTTATGAACATTCTATGTACGTTTCCAGACGAATTTGTGCGCTACAGGCAGATGGAAAAGTCATCATAGAAAGATTGTGCATCTCTCTTCCTTACGTCGAAAACTTTAACTCACAGGTAATAAAAGGTTTCGTACCTGAACTAAGAAGTCGTTATGTGTTTTTCGTGTTTCAGGATTCCTATGTTCTATGTATATATGTTATGCACATTCTATGTACGTTTCCAGACGAATATGTGCGCTACAGGCAGATGGAAAAGTCATCAAAGAAAGATTGTGCATCTCTCTTCTTTATGTCGAAACCTTTAACTCAAAGGTAATAAAAGGTTTCGTCCCTGAACTAAGACGTTGTTACGTGTTTTTCGTGTTTCAGGATTCCTATGTTCTATGTATATATGTTATGCACATTCTATGTACGTTTCCAGACGAATTTGTGCGCTACAGGTAGATGGAAAAGTCACCATAGAAAGATTGGGCATCTCTCTTCCTTTATCGAAACCTTTAACTCAAAAGTAATAAAAGGTTTCGTACCTGAACTAAGAAGTCGTTACGAGTTTTTCGTGTTTCGGGATTCCTATGTTCTATGTATATATGTTATAAACATTCTATGTACGTTTCCAGACGAATTTGTGCGCTACAGGCAGATGGAAAAGTCATCAAAGAAAGATTGTGCATGTCTCTTCCTTATGTCGAAACCTTTAACTCAAAGGTAATAAAAGGTTTCGTACCTGAACTAAGAAGTCGTTACGTGTTTTTCGTGTTTCGGGATGCACAATCTTTCTTTGATGACTTTTCCATCTGCCTGTAGCGCACAAATTCGTCTGGAAACGTACATAGAATGTTCATAACATATATACATAGAACATAGGAATCCCGAAACACGAAAAACACATAACGACTTCTTAGTTCAGGTACGAAACCTTTTATTACCTGTGAGTTAAACATTCTATGTACGTTTCACACATAGCCGTATCTGGCTATGGTACAGGTTGTCTGTATGTTACTAACACTACTGTACTATTATTGTTGTGATATTGTCCTATATAGAGTTTCATACTAGTGCATACCTGCACGCCCACGCCTATACAAGTACACATAAATAGCGTTGGTTTAAAAAAAACTCGGTGACTAAAATGCCAGGCTGGAGTTCGAAGTCGCTCGCTACGATGTTGTAGTCAAATACGTTAGCCATTCTACCACGGGTTCTGTCTCTCACTGCATGACCTGCTTTAATAGCATATCAACCTTCGTGGGTTATTTAATGTCAACTCCGTGTGTAATTGAGTTAATTTTATCTTTCCTTTCGTTTATTCAGTGTTAGTGTATCACAAATATTCTAACACTGATGAAATCACGGCAGAAGTGACCATAATACACCCCAACTCTTTGCAGTTCTAATATAATTTCCAAAAATGATAATGAAAGGGATATCAATACCTAGTCCTTTCTGCTCAAATATTGGTGCTTGGCCAATGGAGACTTGACTAAATATCTCCCCCGCCATCAAACGTCCCAGTAAAATAATTAAAAATCAAACCACGACTTTTTATTGTTGACTGATTTATTTTATAAAATGTTTCGTTTTGAATCTTTGTTTTCATGGTTGTATTTTAGATGGTGTGTTGTTTAGCTGGTCACAAGACACTAAAATACTCGTTGAATACTATTAAGCATTGAAAGTTTAGATATAAAAAGAGAGAAACAATACGATTAGCCAAAAAATTAATAATGAAAATCCTTTATTTCAGAGTTAAATACTTAAAAAGAAGCTTCTTTATTCTAACTTCAAGTCACTTACCTTAATCGTCATAAGGCATTTAAACTTGTAATATGTTATAAAATCAGTAATAAAATTTTAAAAAATAGCCAAAAGTTTGTCATAAAAATCCTTCATTTTAAAGAACAAATGATAATATATATATATATATATATATATATATACACATATATATATATATATATATATATATAGTATTCTTGGTCCAGTTAAACCGGAGTTGGGAGTAATTCCATCGGGACAAGAAATTATTCATGAATGAATATTTAAAATTTTCCTGGTAAAGAGCTCAGTGTACCAATAATACAGAGCAATAAATTCTTTAAGAAAAAACAACGAAACTTGTCACGGAAGTGGGCTTAATGAAGAGGTAACTCTTCACTCCTCTTCTATCCCCTCCCACTCTTCCATCCCCTCCCACTCTTTTGTGTCTATTCTAGTTTTTTTTATCTAAAAGATCTGAAGAAGTCCTGTTAATTTTTTTTCGTGTTTTTGGAAATTTCAAAAATGCGTAACAGGATTGAAATTAATTTATAATCCTATGTGACCGGTTTCGTTGTTTTTTCTTAAAGAGTATATATATATATATATATATACATACTTGCTCAGTCGGCTGGGGCTGTAGAAAACACCGACTGCTACTTTGCTGAGGGGTAAGACCCCCACCCCAATGAGTGTCCTGGATATGACACTAAACAATCTGATGGTGAGGTTCCAGTGATGCTCGAGCTTTGGGGAATGCGGAGCACCCCTTCATTGACATTGCTCCCAGGTCCACTCTGGCCTGGAATGTTAACACTTAAAAGGTTCCAGTAATGTTGGAGCTTTGGGGAATGCAGAACACCCCTTCATTACCATTGCTCTTAAATCCATTCTGGCCCGGAATGATAGCACCTGATAGAGCCCTATTTATGGGTTAGATAGAACTAACTGCATACTTATGCTAAACTGAATTGTTTGAATTAGAACTGTTTGACTAAACTAAATAGGCTGAAGTAGAATTGGTTTTGACAATTAAACTGCGTACTTACATTTAAACTACGTGCTCATGCTAAACTGAATTGTTTGAAATGGAACTGTTTTTTACATTGAAACTGTATCAACACAAAACTGAATTGTTTGATATAGAACTGTTTTGACATTTAACTGTGTGTAAACAATCTGTACTTATACTAAAATAAATTAGCTGAATTAGAACTGTTTGAATAAACTGAATAGCTTGAAAGAGAAATGATTTGGACAATTAAATTGAGTACTAATGCTAGTCCGAATTGTTTGAAATAAAACTGAATATTTGCATAAAAATCGATTTGTTGTTAAATAACCTATAAAGGTTGATAAGCCATAAAACCCAACCAACCAACCCACACACACATACACACACATATATATATATTATCATCATCATGTCGTGCGGCCAGCACAGATATCCCTGACCGTCTCTCTCCACGTCTCCCTATCATTCATCGCCTCTGGCTGGTCTTCAGGGTTACGTCCCGTATCATCACATAGCTGCTGTATGTATGTTCGAGCTGGTCGTCCTGCTTTTGATTGGCCATATGCGGGGGTCCATAGGAGTACATCACTTACGAGCTCGTCCTTGCTTCTCCAGCAGTGTCCGGCATGTCTAGTTCGTCTAGCTTGTATAGTTTTCGTGATGGGAGGCAGGTGGCCGTATAGTTGGTGCCTTGTGGGGTGTTGCTGCCAGGACTTGTTCAATATTGCTCTCAACATTCTGGTATAATTGCCGTCTAGCTTCTTCTCCAGCCGTTTAGTTAGCGTCCAAGTAGTGCATCCATATAGCAGTATCGACACGACCGCAGCCCGGAATATTAGTGTGACTTAAACAATTGGAAAGTATTTAACCATGAAATTTGCGACAAATAGGCGTAGAAAAGACTCGCCAAAATTAGTCATGAAAAACCTTCATTTTAAAGTTTAAATAATTTTATAAAAACTATTTCTTTATTATTATTTTATGTGACTTTAGCAACTCGAAAGTATTCAACCGTGAAATTTAAAAAAAAAAGAAAAAAAAAAGCAGGACTTAGGCGTAGAAAAGATTGGCCAAAATTTTATACCTAAAAAAATACTTCCGAATTCCACTAACTTAAAAACAACATTTTTCTTGCTGAGATATTTTTGTTTTACCCTACAACAGGCAGTTCCCACCCTTTGTTTTCAGATCACAGGTACGAGTGATTTTTCTATGTGTTTTGATTATACTACATGCAATAACATCTACTTGTGTTATATTACGTTTACTTACCACCCGAGCGAAAAGATCGCGCGTCTTGTAAAAGGTCCTTCCAGGTGAGCAGTGACTGGTGATGAACAGTACTTCGATATTTGTTGTTAGCATGTGTACATCTGATCCAGGAGAGACAATGTCACCCGGCTGCATGCGTGATATTGCTGGTATAAAAAAATAAACATAGACTAAGTCAAGGTGTTCTTTGTTTCTTTTGTCCAGAAGACAGACTACATTTTGCAAGATAACTAGTTTGCTTGGCTGGTTTTACGGCATGTTAACCCTTGTTATTTAATGCTGAAATTAATCTTTTGAACGATTATCTGGTTTCGAGTATCAATTACGATTTAATAATAATCTTTGGAAAGAAATTATACCGTCAGGTAATTCTACAGAGTTAAATAATTTCTACACATTTGATTGGTTTAAAGTAACTTCCTCTAAAAATTCACAAACAATTATATATTTCCAATTAATTATTCCTGTAAGATACGTATAATTTACAAACCTTTATATAGATTTCAATAAGTATTCCTATCAAATAAAAGTTTTTTTGTAAACAATTAAATTGTTTAATTTATTCTGATCTTATACAAATAATCTGAAAGCGATTAAATGTAGTTCCCAATCGTTGGAAACCGGGAAACGCTTGATTAAGGAATTAATATTTGAAATGAATTCTGGACTTTTATATATATATATATATATATATATATATATATATATGTGTGTGTGTGTGTGTGTGTGTGTGTTTGTGTGTGTGTGTGTGTGTGTGTGTAATGGGGGGACTATTATTTTGAGCGGAATTTAACAGGTTGTGACTTTGAGATTTCCTTTTAGACTGGTTGCTCTTACGAGGTTAAAGAGCCCAGTCTGTCCTACGATTTAATCATAGTTGGAAAGAGAATAATTGGACACATACATTTTCCAAGGGTATGAGCTCGATGTGGGATACAAACAGCTTTGTCCTGGATTTTAACTCGGGTCACTGTGTCCACACACAGATATATATATATATATATATATATAGAGAGAGAGAGAGAGTGTGTGCAGTACACTCCATATTTTCGAAGCATAGTTCAAAGTTCATTTCAATGGTAAGATTTAAACACTTGGAGGACATTTAAAAGTGTGAAACCATATCAAAAAAGCAATTTATTATTTTGAAGAAAATGAAAGTTTCATTCATTGAACATTTTTCTTTTGGTAAATGCAGCTTCAGTCTCGATACTTTTTTTTTTCAACACACGTCGTATTTGAAAGAAAATGAGCGTTTCATTCATTGTTCATTTCTGTCGTTGTAAATTAAACTTTATCTCAATAAATTTTTATCACGCTACGTATTTGAAAGTCAATGAACGTCTCATCCATTGACAATTTTTGTTAAGGTAAATACAGCCTCAAGTCTTGATACATTTTGAACGCACGCTGTACTTTATTTTTCAACGAAAAATTCACTAGAGACGAGGACAAAGATAAAAAGCAATAACCGAGGAATAATGATAGGTGATGGCATCATTGCATCTGCAAAGTTGCAAAATGTTGAAAAAAAAGTGCCACTTAGGATTCGGCAACATCCTTCCACGGGCAATATCTCGCTTCAACGTCAAAGTGAATTTTACAAGGTATATTCAAAATCTCTTACGAGTCGTGTCATAAAAACAGGGGAATACTTGCCGGCCGAACCCATCTGATGGCAACTTAGGGGCCTAAAACTGAAATCTCCAGAGGGATGGATAAGAGAAGAGACGCTTTTGTGACGCTTTCACCTCACAAAGACATTTATAGGCGGGTGCAAGTGTGTAAAACCCGCCGGAGAATTTATATTACGACCTAAAGGATGTTAAAGATGCGCGTGTATTTTGGGAAAGGGAGCTTTTAGATCTATCTATCTATCTATCTATCTAATATTTTTACTTTCATATCTATCTATCTATCTATCTATCTAATATTTTCCTTTCATATCTATCTATCTATCTATCTATCTATCTATCTATCTATCTATCTAATATTTTCCTTTCATATCTATCTATCTATCTATCTATCTATCTATCTAATATTTTCCTTTCATATCTATCTATCTATCTATCTAATATTTTCCTTTCATATCTATCTATCTATCTATCTATCTATCTAATATTTTCCTTTCATATCTATCTATCTATCTATCTAATATTTTACTTTCATATCTATCTATCTATCTATCTAATATTTTTACTTTCATATCTATCTATCTATCTATCTAATATTTTCCTTTCATATCTATCTATCTATCTATCTATCTATCTATCTATCTATCTAATATTTTACTTTCATATCTATCTATCTATCTATCTATCTAATATTTTTACTTTCATATCTATCTATCTATCTATCTATCTAATATTTTCCTTTCATATCTATCTATCTATCTATCTATCTAATATTTTCCTTTCATATCTATCTATCTATCAATCTATCTAATATTTTACTTTCATATCTATCTATCTATCTATCTATCTATCTATCTATCTAATATTTTTACTTTCATATCTATCTATCTATCTATCTATCTATCTATCTAATATTTTACTTTCATATCTATCTATCTATCTAATATTTTTACTTTCATATCTATCTATCTATCTATCTAGCTATCTATCTATCTATCTATCTAATATTTTTACTTTCATACTTATCTATCTATCTATCTATCTATCTATCTATCTATCTATCTATCTAATATTTTTACTTTCATATCTATCTATCTATCTCTCTGTAAAGTAATCTAACTTGTTAAATAGATAGATTGATCGATAGCTAACATACTAGCTATTTCCTTCTCTTACTCCTTTTTTCACTTTCCTTCTCCTACTTTCTCTTTCTCTCTCTCTTTCTCTCTGTCTCTGTCTGTCTCTGTCTGTCTCTCTCTCTGTATATGTATAGATATATTCTTTTCCTTTTCTCTTTCTTTCACTCTATCTCTCTACCTTTCCCCCCAATCTCTCTCTCTTCCCCTATGTTTGTCTGTTTGTTGCTTTCTCTCTCTCTCTCTTTCTCTTTCTCTCTCTCTCCCTCTCTCTCTCTCTCTCTCTCTCTCTCTCTCTCTTTATATAAATATATATATATATATATTGTTTTTACAGTCATACGTTGTATAACATCCGATCCGACAGCAAACGTTTTGTTTACGTGTCCGCTATTAATAGGTAGACAAAATTTAATTTAGGGAGGTTTAGATCTCTCTCTCTCTCTCTATCTCTCTCTCTCTCTATATATATATATATATATATATATATAGTCTTGTGTTACATTACATCCTGTCTAACCACGCCTATTCGCTTATACGTTAGCAATTAATAGCAATTTTAAATTATATCTGGGGATGTTTAGATCTCTCTCTCTCTCTCTCTCTCTTGGCTTCCACCATCTCTCTCTCTCTCTCTCTCTCTCTCTCTCTCTCTCTCTCTCTCTCTCTCTCTTTCTAAATGCGTAGTGGACACAAACAATCTTTAAACAGCGTACAAACATATGATTATTCAAACAGAGAGGTGAAGTTCGTGCTAGACGTTCACTATTAAATTTCCATAGTTTATTATAGTTTATTATAGTTTTAAGTTGGAAAACTCAGTGATTTGCTCCTACGGTCTATATCATCATCATCATCATGTCGTGCCGCTAGCACGGATATCTCTGACCTTCTCTCGCCACTTCTCTCTATTGTTCATCGCCTCTGGCAGGTCTGCGGGGCTACATCCCGTATCCTCACATAGCTGCTGAATGTATGTTCGAGCAGGTCGTCCTGCTATTGCCTGGCCATAATTGGGAGTCCATAGGAGTACATCACTTATGAGCTCGTCCCTGCTTCTCCAGCAGTGTCCTGCGTGTCTGGTTCGTCTAACTTGGATAGTTTTTGTGATGGGAGGCAGGTGGCCGTATAATTGATGTCTTGTGGGGTGTTGCCGCCAGGACTTGTTCAATATTGCTCGCAGCATTCTTGTGTATACGGTCTATATATTAATAGTAAAACTATTTCAAAATAGAATTAAGAAATGAATTTAAAAAAAGTATTTTAAAGAATAAACGTGCTTGCAATTACAAACATATTATCGTAATTTAAGAGCAATTCTAAAATTATATTCCCACCTTGGGCAAAAGAATACGCCGACTGCACCTCTGCTGAGAGGTCCGCTCTAGCGAATGTCCAGTGTATGTAACTAAACTAACTGATAGTGAGGATGCAATCCTGAAGATGTGTGGAATGTGATGTAGCTCTTTCTTATCGTTACTTCCAAGTCCTAACAGAGCCGGAGTGTCCCGTCTATTAAAAGTAAGTAAAGTTGGCAACCTTGGTCGAGGGCGACCAGAAGGCTCCCTTTTCGATAGCTACAACTCTGAGGTGTAGGGGAGGGCGCTACTCCTTTCCCTGGATTGCTCCACTTTACCCTTGATACGTACCTTATATTGCTGAGTGTTGTTGAATAGAAATATTTAACCATTTACAAAGATTATTATAATTAATTATAGTAGTAGAAATTTGAAATCATACAACTGTGTGCAAATTATTTTTATAAGATTGGAATACTTGAAACCATACAACAGTGTGCAAATTATTCGTATTTGATAGGAATACTTGAAACCATACAACTATGTGCAAATGATTTGTATTTGATAAGAATACTTGAAACCATGCTATTGGGTGCAAATTTTTGTATTAAATATGAATACTCGAAAGCATACAGCTGTGTGCAAATTATTTGTATTCTATAGGAACACTTGAAACCATACAACTATGTGGAAATTATTTGTATTTGATAAGAATAATTAAAACCATGCAACTGTGTGCAAGTTATTTGTATTAGATAGGAATAATTGAAACCATACAACTGCGTACAAATTATTTACATTAGATAGAAATACTGGATAAATAGAATTATTATATTGAATAGCAACACTTGAAACCATTTAACTCTGTGCAAACAAAAAACTCCTCGCTTACAAATTATATACAGATGTATTTATGTTTGTATGTATGTATTACTTTTATATGTATAAAGAGGATTTGGCATTAAATAACCCACAAGGATTGATATGACATAAAACATAGCCAAACCAAACAGTTCTACATAGGAATACTTGACAATTAAAATTATTTATGTTAAGTAGTAATACTTAAACCATTTGTCTGTGTGTGAACAGATGATCAATTTTGAATGGAATTATTACGGCGAGCAATATATGAAACCATTTAACCGTGTTTAAAGAAATGAGGTCTAACTCATTTAGGAATAAAGATACCTACAAACTATTCACTTACAAATCATACCAGCCCACTGGCCTAACTTGTAGAGTGTTCGCCAATGGCTGGGGAGACCGGGCTTAAATCCCAGGTCGATTCCAACGAAAGACTCAAAAAATGGTACTTGATGCTTCCTTACTTAACACTCACCATTATAAGGTATGGATCAAGGGTAAAGTGGAGCAATCCAGGGAAAGGAGTAACGCTCTCCCCTATACCTCAGTGTAGTAGCTATTGAAAGGGGAGCCTTCGGGTCAACCTCGACAACGATCACCTACTTATATATATATATATATATATATATAAACAAGATTGAGCATTGAATAGCTATAAAGAGTTGATATGATAAAACAAATAATCTACGATTACATCTATTTTCAATTCGTTTTTACATTCAATTTAGGAGTTATTCAAAATTCAATGAATTCTACAATTGCCGGGAACTCACTACCAACTAAAGGGTCCCTTATACCTCACATTTTACCCATAACTAAGTCAGCCTAGTCCCCTGGGGCTGTAGAATATGCCGATTGTAACTCAGCTGAGGGTTAAACTCCACCCCAACAACTATTCTGGATACGACACGAAACAAGCAGATGTAGAGTCTCCGGTCCAAAACCCTTGGGGAATGTGGAGTTCCCTTTTCGTCGCCATTACTCCCTGGTCCACTTTGAGTAGGATTAGTAGTACTTGCTAGTGCCTTATTTCTGGGTCAAATAGATGCCTTTAATCATTCACTATACTTGAAATTCAACCGGCACATTGGTCTAGTGGGTAGAGAGTTCGCGAATGATCCGGGAGACCTGAGTTCAATCCAAGTCGCGTCATACCAAAGACTTTAAAAATAGTAATTGATACCTCCTTGTTTAACATTTAGCAATGTAAGGTACGTATCAAGGGTAAAGTGGAACAATCTGGGGAAAGAAGTAGCACCCTCCTCTACACCTCGGTGTAGTAGCTATTGAAAAGGGAGCCTTCTGGTCACCCTCGACTACAGTCACTAACTTTACTAACTTTATACTTGAAATCATTTAACTATGTGCAAAAAATAATTCACATAAATTTATATTTTTGGCAGTTGATAACAATACTTGAAATCATTTAACTGTGTGCCAATAGAACCATAAGAATTAGCAATACTTGGAACCATTTAACTGTGTGCCAATAAAACCATAAGAGTTAGCAATACTTGAAACCATTTAACTGTGTGCCAATAGAACCATAAGAGTTAGCAATACTTGAAACCATTTAACTGTGTGCCAATAGAACCATAAGAGTTAGCAATACTTGGAACCATTTAACTGTGTGCCAATAGAACCATAAGAGTTAGCAATACTTGAAACCATTTAACTGTGTGCCAATAAAACCATAAGAGTTAGCAATACTTGAAACCATTTACCTCTGAGAAGGTTAACGGTTTCAAGTATTGCTATTTATCATACGACTTGTTTTAAAAAAATCTTAGCAACACACTATTCACTTAAAAATTATTTGTATGAATGAACAGGATTTGGCATTGGATAACCACCAAGAACTGATATGCCATAAAACATAATCAACTGTCTATATGGAGGTGCCCGTGGTGTAATGGTTATCGTCGTAGGAAATGGACACGGTGACACGAGTTCGAATCCTGGACAAGACTGATTGCATTTCACATAGCACTAATACCCTTGGGAAAGGTATGAATCCAATTATTCTCCCTCCAGCTATGGGTAAATAGTAGGGCAGACTGATTTCTTCAGCCTTGGTAAGGCAACTAGTCTAGGAGAGTGAAAACTCTAATTAGAACCTGTTAAACTCCGCTTAAAAATTGTGTCATATCCTGCCCGAGCGGAGGGGTTGGTAAATATGATAATCAACTGTCTATAGGTTAGTTCTATATTGCGCAAATATTTTTGCCTAGTTAGTTCTGTCGGTATGATTTAAAATACGTTTACAGTAGCTTTGGTGTTGGATAAGACTCTCCAACCTTAAAACCAAGAGGTATTCTTCAGTTTAACATTAAGCTGCATTCGATAGTGAGGCGGCATTTCTGGACGTCTGGGTAAGATGGCGTCACCCTTTCATTGTCATTACTCTTAAATCCATTCTGACTCAGAATCGTACGAATTTGAAACTTTTCTATAAGATTACCTGACAGGAGGTTACTCGACAGTCACTTTAGGACAAATATTCTTGGAATATGTATGAACTCACTTATCACAACAGCTATGTTCTTTTACAAGGTTTTAGATAACTCACAAAGGTTGATATGCCATTAAGAAAACAAATTAAAATCAATTGTATTACGCATCATGAGCTATAATTGTTTACTAAAGTTTGGTTTGGTTGGTTGGGGCTTATGGCACATCAGCCATCGTTAGTTATTTAATGCCAAATCCTGTTTATATATATATATATATATATATATATATATTGTCATCTACAGACAGATCTGTTTCTTTCTATCAGAACTCTTCAGTGTGGCTAGACAGGCTATATTAAATATATATGATTTCGTTTGGTTTGGGTTTTATGGCATATCAACCATTGTAGGTTATTTGATGCCAAATCCTCTTTATACATATATATTTAATATATATGATTTGGTTTGGTTTGGTTTTATGGCATATCAACGATTGTACGTTATTTTATGCCAAATCCTCTTTACACATATATATTAAATATATATGATTTGGTTTGGTTTGGTTTGGTTTGATTTTATGGCATATCAACCATTGTAGTTTATTTAATGCCAAATCCTCTTTATACATAAAAATTAAGTATATATGATTTAGTTTGGTTGGGTTTTATGGCATATCAACCATTGTTGGTAATGTGACGTGGTATGCTATCGAGAGGGAAAAGGAGGTCAATTCCCCTACCCTACGGTGTTTGAATCAACAGGCCCCAAGGACGGACCGCTAGAGCAGTCAGAATGAAGGCCAAAGCTACCTGCACTCCATGACCTATAATCAGTTGAACAGAGAAGGGAATTCAGGTCACTCTAGTGGCACGACCGGAGGAAATAGTGGGAGAAGAGAAAAAGCAAAAGGATTGGCCAGATGCTTTCTCGCCAAAATGATACCTTTTCGTCAGAGGAAATTTGGAAAAGACTCTTTAGTTTTTGAGGACGTAGGTCGGTGGATAAAGTCGTCTGTTTACAGCCAAAAGCTCCGAAAGGTCCCTATAAAAGGCATAGAACAGAATCTTTGAACAGAAGTCAGCAGAAAGGCTGATTCAGCCGATTCTGGGGTGATGTCACTCGTCCGTAAGAGAAAAGAACCTGAGAAGTAAGCCCTATCAAAGATAAGTACAACTTAAACTGCTTTCCTCCTACTCTTCCTAAATATTGAAAGTATATGTATTCAGAAAAGAAAAAAAAAGAGAGAAATTGAAAAGATTCAGTTTCATCAACCGTAAATCAGTGAATGGACTTAGATAATTTGTCAAGTAAAAGAAAGAAAAGAAAAAAAGAAAGAAAGAAAAAAAGGAGAAAGAAGCAAAGGACTGTTGAGAGAGACCTTTGTGTTTGACACTGCCTACCGGACTAATATAGCCGATAGTTAAAAAGGAAAGAAGAAAAGAAAAAGAAACTGTTTCGTAAATCTTATAATATTTGTTTGTCTATTAAAACTTTTGCAGAAGTACTACAAGGGGACACGCTAGCCCCATACCTCTTTATCATTTGTCTGGACTACGTGCTTAGAACGTCGATCGCCAAAATCAGAGAAAATTGCATCGAGCTGACTAAAAAAAGAAGCAAAAGGTACCCCACAAAAACAATCACAGACGCCGACTACGCTGATGACTTGGCGTTACTGGCGAATACGCCTAACCAAGCAGAGACACTACTGCATAGTTTGGATCGAGCCGCAGCAGGCATTGGCCTCCATGTCAATGCACACAAAACTGAATATATGCGTTACAACCAAACGGGCAACATCACCACACTAGACGGAGCCTCTCTGAAACTAGTAGACAAATTCACCTACCTCGGAAGTAGCGTCTCATCAACCGAAAACGACATCGACACACGACTGATGAAAGCATGGACGGCTATCGATAGGCTCTCGATCATATGGAAATCAGACCTGACCGATAAAATGAAACGCAGTTTCTTCCAGGCAGCGGTTGTATCGATACTGCTATATGGATGCACTACATGGACGCTAACTAAACGGCTGGAGAAGAAGCTAGACGGCAACTACTCAAGAATGTTGAGAGCAATATTGAACAAGTCCTGGCGACAACACCCCACGAGACACCAACTATACGGCCACTTGCCTCCCATCACGAAAACTATACAAGTTAGACGAACCAGACACGCAGGACACTGCTGGAGAAGCAAGGACGAGCTCGTAAGTGATGTACTCCTATGGACCCCCACATATGGCCAAGCAAAAGCAGGACGACCAGCTCGAACCTACATACAGCAGCTATGTGAAGACACAGGATGTAACCCTGAAGACCTGCCGGAGGCGATGAATGATAAGGAGAAGTGGCGAGGGAGAGTCAGGGATATCCGTGCTGGTGGCACGACATGATGATGATGATGATTAAAACTTTGTCGTATTTTAAAATGCTCCCTTGTGTTAGAATCTATTGGTTGCGTTATTTATTTATAGAGTCGCTTTTTTTGCACATATCTTTTTCAGCTTCGTATCGCTTTCATTTATTCTCGCTAAATGTCTTATTTGCCTTAAAAACATCAAAAGGGAATTTCGGAAATTTGACTACAGTAAATAATATTTTGTTTTAACCTCGAAGTTCATGCTTTCCGTTATCCGAGGGGGTAGGAAAACGAAGGACTTGGCGGCGTATGTGAAAGTGAACTGGAAACCCCTTTGCCAGCGTCGGAGATCAGTCTGGCCCCAAATTAACCCCCACATTTTTTGCCAGTTACAATATGCCCGAAAAAGGAGTCTTGACTAGGACTTATTTCACGGAGAGTCAAGTGCCAGACTGCCCCCGACGTCACATGCGCATAAAATAAACTCTCGTCCTGAGATAATTATTCATGCAACTTCACAGTAATTTAATGCCAAATCCTCTTTATGCATATATATTAGATATACTTGATTTGGTTTGGTTTCGTTATTTCAAGTATGCCTACCAAACATGAATAATTCTATTTAATATTGATCCTTTGTTTGCACAGAGATAGTTTTAAGTTTGCACATACTAATTGTTTTATTTGCACATAGTTAAAATATTTCGAGTATAGCTATTAAGCGCTAATAATTATATGCGACGCAATTCAATCATTAAAATAGTTTTAAGTATTGCTACGTAACACAGGTAACCTCAGTTCAATTTAACATCAGCTATTTGTTTGCGAACAGTTAAATGGTTTAACAGTTCTTAATCAAACAGTTCTATTTGACCAAAAGGTAGGACACGAGTCTGTGTGGACCTGGGAGTAATGGTAACGAAGGAGTACTCAACATTCCCCAAAGCCCAGGATTGGAGCCTCACCATCAAATGGTTTAGTATCATATCCAGGACACTCATTTGAGGGAGCGGGATGTTTACCCCTCTGCAGAGAAGCAGCCGGAGTATTTATTAGTCCTAGCTGACTGGGCTGTGTTTACTAAGTATTATTATTATTATTATTATTTACTCCTTTAGGGTTTTTCACATCAGCGTCAGCTGATGGTTTTTCACTGGACCTTGAGTGACAGCAAGTCTCCTCAAGTCTCCAGGACTCTTATCAGTATTCTGACCGTTTTCAGTAATGCTGTCGTTTGGATGGTATCCACTCGCCCGCCAACTTCCAAGTCCTCCAGGCCCTTTAATAATCCTTTTTTTACTGTGCCAAAAGCACCAATCACAATTGTTACAGTCGTCACCCTCATGTTCCATACTTTTTTTCAATTCTCTAGTAAGGTCGAGGTACTTATCTTTCTTTTCACAGTCTTTCAGTTTTATTCTGTCGTCTGCCGGGACAGCAAAGTCCACAATTTTCCAAATTCTCATTTATTTTTTTTTTTTTTTTTGGTGGGGGATTATTATTAGGACTGGTCTTCTGGCCGAGATTTGGTGATCCGTGTGTATGTCAAAGTCCCATAGGAGTTTATGTATGTCATTTCCTAGGACAGATGCTGGGTTATGCATATACCATTTGTTCGTATGGTCAAATTTAGATTTCTTGAAGCATGAATATGGCCATTTAGTATGAAGCGTTTACTTGTTTAAAATGATTGTGAATTTTATTAAAACATTGTCTTTTTAAAACATTGATATTGTAAATAAGTAAAAAGTGTTTACCAGTTTAAAATTACATTGAAATTTATTAATACATTAGCTTTTGAGAATTTAAAAATGCAACAATGAATTGTTTACTTTGAGAATTAATTTTTTTATTTATTGCGGACTTTTTGTCCTCATCTTGTTAGTTTTTGTGTTGTTTCTTCTTTCACAACGTTTCGGCCAAATTTTACTTCTGGCCTTCTTCAAGTGATTTACTCCGACCTCGGATAGGAATGCTGAGTCTTGTAACCGTATCCCCAGTAATTACTGCCTTCCATAGTTGTTGTCTATCTCACCACGTTTTTGACCAAGTAAACCTCTGGCCGGCTTGGGTAGGATTTGAAACCGCTATATTCTGACAATGCTCACCTGGAACCGTAGAGACTCAACGCATCTATCTGCTGCGCCACGGGCCCCGAAAAGAGATCAAGGATGGATTTTTTTGGTCTTATAAATCCAATTATTTGTTCTCCTTATCTGGTCTTCCATAGTCGGGTCCGTACCGAATTTGTAATTGTCTTTAATTGGAATCATTTTGAGATGAGGCTTCTTAATCTAAGAATTAATTTTTTTATTTATTGCGGACTTTTTGTCCTCATCTTGGTAGTTTTTGTGTTGTTTCTTCTTTCACTACGTTTTGGCCAAATTTCACCCCTGGCCTTCTTCACACAACACAAAAACTACCAAGATGAGGACAAAAAGTCCGCAATAAATAAAAAAATTAATTCTCAGATGAAGAAACCTCATCTCAAAATGATTCCAATTAAAGACAATTGTTTACTTGTTTAATGTCATGGAGGAATTCATTAAAATATTATCAAAACATTGATATTGCAACCAATTATAAAGTTTTTACCTGTTTAAAGTGATTGAGAACTTTGGTTCTTATCGTAACTAAGTATGAAGTGTTTACCAGTGAAAAATGATTGTGAACTTTATTAAAACATTGACTCTTAAAACATTAATATTTTTCTAATTGTACTATAGCCATGATATAGCTATGTGTGAAACGTACATTGAATGTCTATAAAGATAGAACATAGGATCTCGAAATTCGAAAAACACTTACGACTTCTCAGTTCAGGCACTAAAATTTTTTTTTATTACCTTTGATTTTAAATGTTTTTCGACATAAGGAGAGAGAGAGAGGCACAATTTTTCTCTTCCGGCCTTTTCATCTGCCCCCTTCCCCATCTCGTGCGACACCTCCCCAAGGCCTCCGCGAGCAAGCGAAAGTCAACCATCTCGTCCGGTGTCTACTCTCAACTCCACTAACTTTCTTCAAATTCCCAAAATCCTCCGTGAGCTTCCGGTGCGTGACGTCATTTGCACTCTGTAGCCCCGTTTCCCATCTCGGGCTATTGTGACATCTCTGAGTGACACGTCCGCTCTGCGTGCGTGAGCGTGAACACCTGTGTTAATGTTGTAGTTAAGTAACCCATGCACTGAGCTGAAAGGTTCTCAGCCTAACTAAACCCAAAAGCATAAACCGAAATCCCTCGGCCATTATATTACATAATTATGAGGTGTTTATTCATTTAAAATGATTGTGAACTTTATTAATACATTGGCTCTTATAACATAGATATTGCAGCTATTATGAAGGATTTACCGGTTTAAAGGATCTTAGCTTCATTAAAACATTGACTTTTAAAATGTTGATATTGCAATCTAAGAATGAAGAGTTTATCTGTTTAAAATGATTGCGCAGATATGTTATTGTATCGTAAATAATTGGAGACTTACGTGGTGCAATCAATAAGTTTCCAGACTTTCTTTGTACAGGCATTTAAAATTGTCGTAGACCCTTGAAAATTAAGTATCTTATTGCTATACATATTATGAGATGACTGACCAATTTTTCATGATTTCAGGTTCAAATGAACACCTACAGCAGCAATTGGAATACACCCTACTAAACCCTGATTGTCTCAGCTGGTGAATTTCAAAAATGCAATTTGGACGTGAGGATACTTTAAAAGAACAATATGCAATCAAATCCTGTTTTAAACTTGGAAAAAATGCCACAGAAACGTATAGAATGCTTCCGACTGCTTTTCGACCATCTTGCATAAATCGAGCATCAGTTTTTGAGAGGCATAAGAGATTCAAGGAAGGCAGGGAGTCTGTGAGGGATGATGAGATGTGTGGGAGGAGTAAGGAAGTCAATAGACCAGAGTTAATTGGACAAAGGGTTAGGGCTAAGGTTACTATGTTTAGGTTTTAAGGGAGTTCAGGAAGATATTCCGGCGGAAGTGGTCAGCACTCGGGTCAGTGGCATTTCCACCGGGACAATACACCAGTCCACAACTCCATCCTTGTCACAGACTATTTGACCAAGACCTTGCTCCCTGTGACTTTTGCTTATTCCCTAATCTCAGAGGGTGTCGTTATGAGACAATTGATGAAATGAAAGATGCTGTGACGAAGGTCATTGACACACTCACACAAGAAGACTTCGATGGGGCCTTCCAGAAGTTGTTGGAACGGTACAACAAGTGCATTACAGCCGGAGGAGATTGCTTCGAAGGGGACTTGAGTTTCATGTGTGTACTCTCAATAAAAGTGCCAATACGAAAAAAAGTCTGGAAACTTATTTAATGATCCTCGTATTTTTCAACTAACCTCGGCGTTGAAATGCCGTTAAACAAACCAACCAACCTTTATGATATATAAAACAGTTTAAGATATTTACATAAATATCATTTGAACTAAATATATCTGACATGAAGATGACTGGGAAGAGATAGATAGATAGATAGATAGATAGATAGATAGATAGATAGATAGATAGATAGATAGATAGATAGATACTTCACCAAAAGAACTTCTCTGTCTATACTTCCCAATTACTTCTATACTTCATATGCCCAACGCGACTTCTCTCAAAGCTTCACCTTGCACTCACTAACAAACTTGTGGACATAGCTGCTTCTATTAATAAAATCTCGTCCTGTGAACAATATTGAACAGATATATCCCTCCAAGCGGGGCAGAGATATATCAGTTCACTGTTGTGGTCGAATGATAACATCAGTTACGAACGGCTCTTCAATTACATTCTAATTAAGGCCTGGATTCTTAATATCGACTTCCATGTCATTCCTTAATGGTCAAGATCCAATAAGATTAAATTAAAATTGCGTGTCTGATCACAGATTACAGTGTCAAGATTGTTCAAATGTAACAATATTAAGAGAAATATTCGCTCATCATTTACATGAGAAGACTTAAGGCTTCAATCAATGATAAACAGGTGTGTCTTTCTTTCTTTCTTGGTTTGTTTATTTTTTTAAAATTTCTTCCTCTTTTTATTTGTATTGTAGTTTGTTTTCTTTTCATTGTTCCCTTCTTTCTTTTTTCTTACTTTCTTTCTTTTTATTTTCTATCTTTGTTGGTTTATTCTTTCATTTTTTAATTTATTTCCCTGTTTTTTTGTTTGTTTGTTTGTTTGTTTGCTTGGTTTTCTTTCTTACTTTCTTTCTTTGATTTTATTTTTGTTTTGTTTTGTTTTGTTTTGTTTCTTTGTTTCTTTGTGGGTTTATTCTTTTATTTTTTATTTATTTCCCTTTTTATTTGTTTGTTTGTTTGTTTGTTTGTTTGCTTGTTTTTCTTTCTTTCTTTCTTTCTTACTTTCTTTCTTTGATTTTATTTTTGTTTTGTTTTGTTTCTTTGTGGGTTTATTCTTTTATTTTTCATTTATTTCCCTTGTTGTTTGTTTGTTTGGTTGGTTTTCTTTCTTTCTTTCTTTCTTTCTTTCTTTCTTTCTTTCTTTCTTTCTTTTCCTTTACTTCCATCTTCGTTAGTCTTTTTGTTTTTATTTCTTCCTTTTTCATTTGTTCGTTTGTTTGTTCGTTTGTTTGGTTGTTTTCTTCCTTTTTTGGCGTGTTATTTTTTTTGTTTCTTTCCATTTATCTTTCTTTCTTTGTTTTTCTTTCTTTCTTTCTTTCTTTCTTTCTTTCTTTCTTTCTTTCTTTCTTTCTTTTCATATCCTTCCATCTTTATTGGTTTGTTTATTTTTATTTTTTTCCCTTTTTATTTGTTTGTTTGTCTGTTTGTTTTTCTTTTTTTTTTCTGGTTTGTTTTTATTTTTTATTTCTTTCCCTTTTTTCTTTCTTTTTTTTTTCTTTTTTTCTTTCTTTCTTTCTTTCTTTCTTTCTTTCTTTCTTTCTTTCTTTCTTTCTTCTGCTATGATGAAAGTGTGCTGACTGTACACATTTCTCAGAATCATATTCTCTCTCACCGGCAATTCTACCGAGGATCAGCCCCTCTCTGTCGAAAGAATACGTTGATTGTATACCCGGAATAGGGGCTAAGACCTCGCCACAAAAAGGAGGGGTCCTTTGTATGACACTAAACTGCATCTGATGGTGAGAATCTAATTGTGAAGATCTGGAGACCGTTGATTAATCTTTTCATTACCATTAGTCCCAGGTCCACTCTTTTCGAGTGATATCATTTGTTAGGGTCCCATCTATATGTTATAAAGATCTGTTTAAAAATATTAGTTTTCAATTGGACTTTTTGCAAAAGCCTTTAAAAAATAAAAAATGCTTTCGAAAATTAAAAAAATATTCTTTCGGAACAATTCTACGAAAAATGTAAACATTAACTTACGATAAACTTGATTTCTTAACCTCTTGGCATGAAATAACTTTAAACAGATTGACATGCCCTTAAAATCAATTACTCAATCAGTCTACCTAAGATCAGCACTTCGTTACTCGGCTTGCGCGTCGATATTAAAAAATGTAGTAAATATCATTCTCTCTTTCTGCTGTGTCTTAGTCTTCAATTAAGACGTGGCAAAACTTTAACGGTCGGATTGATGTGGGTAGTGGGAACTAGGGTTGTTTTTCGCCTTGCTCATAAGTACACGGATCTTCAAATTGTCTACGTGTCGGGTATCTTACCTACGGGGCATACGATTAGTAAAGGATCAGATCCGCTCTCCAGACATCCGACGAATGTGATAAAAACAATTAACGAGTTCATACAGGCTTGTTAAAAATCAAGCTTTGTTACCTGTCAAAAATAAGTAAATGAAACATTGATAAAGTATAAAATCCAATAAACTAAAAATGTAGAAATGACAAGTTATTTCGTTCCGTTTTCTTGCTAAATTGTCTCTTGAACAAAGTGAGGTAAAAAGGATGAAGAGGAAAAACGTTTCGGCTCTCTTGGGATGTTTTTAATATTTCTGTTTAAGGAAGGTGTGAATTATTCTAATCACACTTTGAAATTCATCCGTGTTAAATTGATTGTATGGAAGAATAGAATCAATGAAATTCGGTGTGGAGGCAGACCGAAGGTAAAGGATGTTCTGAAGACTGGCACTCAGGACAATTTTGTGGACTATAGACATACATAGATAACTGTGGACAATGGTCAATTTTTTTATCTGATTCGCTAAAATGAAATACTGCTGCAGCTACTACTACTACTATTTTATCAATCATAATAATATTAATTTTTCTACCAGTACTCCTCCTACTCAAACCTGTTTCCGAAATACATATCTGCCTCTACTGAATGTAAAATTGTAAATAAGCTTATGAAATTGAATAAAAAAGGGTTTTATTGTAAAAATGCATTAGAAATGATTTTGCTATGAAAATGTTTACAGAAAGCTCATTAAAAAATTAATTTTACCAAATAAGTCTATCGCAAAGGATTTCACTATAAAAATGCATCAGAAATGATTTTGCTATGAAAATGTTTACAGAATGAGTTTATTATAAAAGCTCATTAAAAAAATAAATTTTACCAAATAAGTCTAAAAAAGGCATTAGAAATGATTTTATTAAAAAAAAAAAAATATTTAGAAAATGATCTGGCTCGAAATTGCACTGAAAAATATTTTGCAAAGAAATTTATTGGAAAGGATTTTATAATAAGTCTCGGTGTAAAATACAATGGTAATGATTTAATTATAAACATATATTCGGAATGACTTTTCATAAAAATGCATTAGAAACACTATATTCCACTATAGAATATATTACAGAAAATGTATTGGACATATATTTGATTATAAAAATACACAAAGGAATGATTTTACATAGAATTGCACGGGAAATTATTCTAACAGAAAATTCATTGGAAATGATTCCATCACAAAAAAAGTCAGGAATTATTTTACTTTGAAATCAATTTGAAATAATTCTACTCTAAAAATAACTGAAAGTATTTTACAAGAAAATTCATTGGAAATAATTTTATTATAAACATACATAATGAAAGATTTCTCTTTGAAATCACTTAGAAATGCTGTCCCTCTGAATGTTTTAGTAAAAAATGCACTGGAAATATGTTTGATATAGAATACATGAGATATGATTAAAATATGCTTGAAATATTATTTTACAATAAAAAGTCAATGTGAATGAGTAGGTATTAAAAAGGCATTATGAATTAGTTTACTATATAAGTATATTAGAAATGATTTTTTTTCTATAAAATACATTAGAAATTATTTTAAATTTCAGAAGAACGAGTTTTACGGTAAATATCATTAGAACGGATCACCTAATCCCGGCCAGAAGACCAGACTTAATAATAATCAACAAAAAAAAAAAGAAAAAAAAGAGAACTTGCAAAATAGTCGACTTTGCTGTCCCGGCTGACCACAGAATAAAACTGAAAGAATCTGAAAAGAAGGATAAGTACCTCGACCTTACTAGGGAATTGAAAAAAAAAACTGTGGAACATGCAGGTAACAATTATACCAATTATAATTGGTGCATTTGGAACAGTAACTGAAGGACTAGAGGACTTGAAAATTGGCGGACGAGTGGAGACCATCCAAACGACAGCATTATTGAGAACGGCCAGAATACTAAAAAGAGTCCTGGAGACTTGCTGTCACTCAGACTCCAGTGAAAAACCATCGGCTAACGCTGACGTGAAAAGCTCTAAGTGAATAATAATAATCGACTATATACTATAAAAATGCATTGGCCAATATTCTTTACAATAAATATATTGGATAATAATTTCTTTCCATAAAAATGAACTGATAATAATTTTTACGATAAAAAATATATTGTCCATTGGTTCTTATTAAAAAAAAAAATATTTGCAAATGTTTTTACTATAGAAATGCATTGCAAATTATTTTCCTATCAAAATATATTCGATAAAAAGTCCCGTTTTGACATGTCGATTCAATAATTAGTAACTAGATATGTCAATAAATCCTTTTGGTGACAAATAATTTCGATAAAAAGTCAACAAGATATTGAGCCTTTTTGATAAACAACTGCTTATAAAAAACAGTCGTTTAATTAAATGTTGTTTGGTGAAAAGTCCTTAGAATGTTTAATGAAAAAAATAAATAAATGAAATATTGATGAATTATAAAAACCAATAAACTAAAAATGTAGCAATGACAAATGATCATCAAGTTATTTCGTTCCATTTTCTTTCCAAAATGTCTCTTGAACAAAGTGACGTAAAAAGGAGAAGAAATGTTTCGGCTCTCTCGGATATTTTTTATATTTCTGTTTGAGGAAGATGGGAATTGTTTTTATTAATTGTTGAAATTTGTCTTTGTTAAATTAATTGCATGGAAAAAAGAATTTCGGTGTGGAAGCAGACCCAAGGTAAAAGACTGGCACTCAGGACAATTTTGAAGCCTTATCAAAAAATCGCAAATTAAAACAATTTCTAATGTATTTAAAAGAAAATAATCATCTCCAATGAATTTTCTGTTAAAATAATTTCCCGTGCAATTCCAAATAGAATCATTCCTTTGTGTATTTTTGAACAAATGCATGTCCAATACATTGTTGTAAAATAATCTATCGAGGAATTTAGTGTTTAGAGGAATATTTCATGTTAAAAATAAATAAATGAAATAAACTTGAACTTTATTTTCTAGATTCAATAACAATTCTGTGTTTGAGGAAATTCTTCCTGAAAATAATAGAAATGGTCATCTCCCAGACAAGTTGTTAAAATATACTAGTCATCTCTGATAGTTGAAAAGTCGAAATTGGATGTTTTTTATAATGCTTGTTTTTGTGGTATCGGCTCACTTGGTAGATTTAGAAGATTTGAAACCTTTTCAAAAAATGGCAGTAAGTGTCTTGGCGCTGACTCGAGAAACTTTCTTCAGTGCACAACATGCATGCAGAAGCGAGACAATCTCACAAAGTTTAAATGATACTAAAAAAAGAAAATACTTGACAGTTTCAAAAGATTTAGTTGGAAAGTTTTAAAAGATTTTGTTGTCAATCGTTGTGAACAAGTTTATTTATATCTATTTTTATTTTTATTTTTATCTTTATTTTATTTGTATTTATTTACAAACGGCTAACTGAATCTAATAGAAACACAGTTTTAATTTACGATTTTTTCAATTCTTGGAAATAGAAAATAGTGACAAAAAATTATTCTATTTCTGTTGAAAATAGGTGACAGATTATTAAGTTTACGATGTAGAATATTTCATTTGAACATTTCAAACAAATGTTAAAAAAGAAACCAAAAAGAGGCTATTTATCTCCCTTTTAAAAAAGGAAGATTAGGGACAATGCCCGAAAATTTTCTCTGATGTCGCTAATGAGAATAATTGAAAATATGGACCAAAACCACGATTAGGTCAGATTTTTTGCTTAAATACGTATCAAAACTTCACGGTTATTTAATGCCACATTAGGATCATAAATTTACTTCCATCTTGTTATGGGTTTGAATATAAATCAAAAACACCAAAAAAAAAAAAAAAAACTTACAGGACTTCTTCAGATCTTATGGATAAAATAATTCAGAACAGACACAGGAAAGAAGGGTGGGAGGAGATAGAAGAGGAGTAAAGAGTTTTCTCCTCATTTAGCCCACTTCCAGTTTTTTTTTTAATTTATTGCCGGTTGGAATTATGGTAAATTAATTTTTTTTTTTTAATTTTTTAAATTCTATATACATTTCGAGTTAAAACTCCAGATTTAATACTAATTTAGATAAATACAACTTTCTTTAATAACTTTACGTAAGGATACTGTAATACTTATATTAAATTAAATTCAAAATTTAAATATATATATATATATATATATATATATATAAATATTTTTAATGAATATGCTTATATATATATATTTAATGAATATGCTTATATATATATATATATATATATGCTTATATATATATATATATATATATATATATATATGCTTATATATATATATTTAATGAATATGCTTATATATATATATACATATATATATATATATATATATATATATATATATATATATATATATATATATGTTATTTTTAATGAATAGTCTACGGTAACTTTTTATTTAAAACGAGTAAGAACTCATTTATTTGCACATAGTAAAGTGCTTTTGTACTGATTCATAAGTAGTAGCAGAGACGTTGGCGTTAGGAACACATGGCCAAAAGTATTCAGTTTTAATAAGCTCATCGCATCTTTGTAACTTCTATAATTTGTACAGGTTTGGTTTGGTTTGGTTTCTTTGTTTAATGGCATATCAACATTTGTTGGTCATTTAATGCCAAATCCATTCTCCTAGAAGAACAGTAGTGGTACAATTTAACCCATAGCTGGGTGGATAAGGGGGTTCATACCTTACCCAAGGGTATTTGCTCGAAAGTGAATATAATAGCACAACTGGAGTACAAACTCGCTTATTACGATTCCGCAGTCCATCGCTTTAATCATTACACCACGGGGACACACCCTATACTTTGTAATATATATATATATATATATATATATATATATATATATATATATATATGTTATTATTAAAACTTAAAGCTTATTAAAACTGAATACTTTCGGCCATGTGTTCCAATATATATATATATATATATATATATATATATATATATATATATATATATGAAAGACAATTGCCCAGTCGGCTGGGGCTGTAGAATACACCGACTGTTTCTCTGCAGAGGGGTAAGACCCCCCCCCCCACAACGAGTGTCCTTGATATGACAGTAAATAATCTGATGGTGAGGTTCCAGCAATGCTGGAGCTTTGGGGAATGCGGAGTACCCCATCATTGCCATCGATCCCAGGTCCACTCTGGCCCGGAGTGGTAGCACCTCATAGGGCCCTATCTATGGGTTAAATAGAACTAACAGCATACTTATGCTAAACTGAATTGTTTGAGTAAACTGAATAGCTTGAAATAGAAATGTTTTTGACAATTAAACCGTACTTACATTTAAACTGCGTGCTTATGCTCAACTGAATTATTTGAAATAGAACTGTTTTTCGACATTGCGAGCAATATTGAACAAGTCCTGGCAGCAACACCCCACAAGGCGCCAACTATACGGTCACGTACAACCTATCACGTAAACTATACAAGCTAGACGAACCAGACATGCCGGACACTGCTGGAGAAGCAAGGACGAGATCGTAAGTGATGTACTCCTGTGGATCCCCGCACATGGCCAATCAAAAGCGGGACGACCAGCCCGAACATTCATACAGCAGCTATGTGATGATACGGGATGTAACCCTGAAGACCTGCCAGAGGCGATGAATGATAGGGAGACGTGGAGAAAGAGGGTCTGGGATATCTGTGCTAGCCGCACGACATGATGATGATGATGACACTTAACTGAATTGTAACATATAACTGCTTGAATAATTTGAAATGGAAATGTTTTTGACAATTAAACTGTGTACTTATGATAAACTAAATTGTTTTAAATAGAACAGATTATTTACATAAAAATGGATTTGGCGTTAAATAACCTACAAAGGTTGATATGCCATAAAACCCAACAGACCAACCAACCATGAAAGACAATTTTATTGCACCCAAACTTCTTCTTTGTTGCTTTTACTGTTTGTTTACTTTTGTTGACATTTCCTTTCACTTAAATATTTTCGTTCGCTATCTTCCAATACAGACTCGGGAGTATACACGTTGACAAACAAAATACTGACCTCAGCTAGAGTGCTAACCCCAAAGAACGAACTGTAGCTGTCACAGATCTATTTTCTCTCGCGAATCAATGCCCCCGCCAAGCGATTCGGTCACACACTGACCAATCAGGGGAAGAGCGCATTAATTCCATTTACCTCTCAAGAACTTTTTCTTCTCGCCGTTTTTGGAAAGTCGACAGGCAGAGAGCACTCGGCTAGGAGCGAAGTAAGACCTCTCTCTTCCATCCTCTTCTACTGACATCCCACATGGAAGATCTTCACTGAAGATAACGCTGCTACTAGCTACTCACACAAAAGAGCCGTCCCTGCAGCCTGTCACACGAACTACCTGCTACAGTGATACACACCTTCTACAAACTCGAGAACCAACATACTACCGGCGACACCATAAAGAACCTTTTCTCACTCTGACTCAAGTTTACTTCTGCTAAAAGAATAAACCTTTCGTTGTTGTGTTTCAAAGAAGTTTCGTTATTTATTTTGTACTTCGAACTAACTTATAGTGATATGGAAACTAACCATTAAACACTAAAGATGGAGGTGCCCGTGGTGTAATGGTTATCGTCGTAGGAAATGAACACAGCGACAAGACTTCAAATCCTGGACGAGACTGGTTGCATTTCACATAGCGCTAATACCTTTGGGAAAGTTATGATTCCAATTATTCTCCCTCCAGCTATGGGGAAATAGTAGGGCAGACTAGGTTCTTCAGCCTTGGTGAGGCAACTAGTCTAGGAGAAGGAAAACTCTGAATTCAAACCTGTTAAACTCCGCTTAAAAATTGACCTTGTGTCATATCCTGGCCGAGCGGAGGGGTTGGTAAACACTAAAGAACCATAAGCAACATCAATACACACAACAATAAAAAAAAATTAATAAATCGACACATAAATCATTAAAAGGGAGCAGACTCAACAAATCAACATGAAATCTCCCGAGCTCATCGAAACTCCGGAGAACGGGTGCATTTTCACCGGCAAAATGTTGTTGTATATCAATTTGGTGATCTCAGTAATAACAGTACATATACGAACGAAACACTTTCTTATAAAAATCTATCTCTCATTTTATTTTTGAAAAGGCCCACCGTTAGTTGTTATTTGAGAGATGGAGAGAGAGACATATACTCAGAGAGAGAACTTCTTCCTATATCTTCTTCCGGGAACCAGGGTGTGCCAACGCTTGCACCTCCTTGCAAGCCGAGACACCTCTGATCGCCCGCGTGTCCCTTGCTCGACTGCGATTCTCTGCACTCTGTCTAAATCTGACTGCGTGGTTCTCACCACGTGGTCTTCTACCGGTTACACACCTGTGTGGACCCGACTGCCCTGTTTACTAATCACAACGCGACAGCTTGTCAAAGCACGCGGGGTCACTAGGAACGAACCGAAAATCCATGGCATATGTTATATAACAATGTGAGGGAGTCCAAGATTAAATTTTATACGGACGTATCGTCTCTACCAACCGAGGAGATAACTAAACTACCGAATGCTAAGCTGGAATCACTGGACTATGAGGAACTTAAGTGAACCTTCAAAGAATCACACGAAAGGATGAAACCAGGGCATCATGAAAAATTAATGTCGGCAACAAAACTTTCAGGGCAACTGTCGGCATATTTACACGAAATGTTATCCGTAGCTGAACGGATAGGAATTAGCGAGGATTTGTGATACACGAGTTTCTTCAGTCACTGCCATCAACAATATCTCTAGTAATTGCCTTGCAAAAAGATTTGAAGCCCATTTAAGTTGGTAGGATGGCAGAGGAACTAATGCCGTTACTAGATAACGGTAAGGAATTCATCGTCTACCAACCGACGGAAAATAGAAATAATGCCCAAACAAGCTTTGAAGAAAAATACAGCCACGACAGTCCAGTACCAATAGGTGTCAGGTAAGATCGGAGGAACTAACATACAAATATTTGTCGAGCATGCATTTATTTTATCCAAAAAGCAAGAACGTGTAAGCCGTGGTGTAAGTAACCGAAAACGAATGGTTCAACAATATCGCACAGTATCCGACCACCAACCCCTACTGGAAGTGATTCGGAAAAATAATTGGGCGAACAAGTTCAGTCCGACGAAGTTTGCCGCTATCAGAAATTAAATTAAAAAATTTTTTAAACAAGGCTGAGCTCATATTTTGTGCACAGTTAAATGGTTTTTAGCATTTCTATCTATCAATAATATTTCTATTTACAACTAGCTGTACCCGGCCACCCGTTGCTGTGGCTCAGTTTGTTTAAATAGGAAAAAAAGAAGAAAATGCATGTTTTTAATATATTTGATTTTCCAATACTTGTGGATACACAATATTCTTGGTCATTCCAGTTTCCGTGTAGATAAGGAGATTGTCTGGATTGCCGACTCTGGAACAGGCAACATATAATTGCCCATGTGAGAAGCAATCAGTGTTTAAATATAAGGCACACAATTCTAAAGATTGTCCCTGTGCTTTGTTGATCGTGATTGCAAATGCCAATCGAATTGGGAATAGCAATCTTTTAAATTGAAATGACATATCTGTTGGAATCATAGGAATTCCCGGTGAGGACATCTTCGCCTTCGAAAGGCCCTGTCAAAATTTTTGCTTCTATAATGTTGGTCATTGATTTTTTTTCGGAAAGACGTGTGTCATTACAGAGCTTGGGCTGATTGATATTTCGCAACATGATAATTGGCACACCATAAACTACTTATTATAAAACAAAATAAATGGGATATCGATAATGTAGAAAAAATTTAAGAATAAGTTTTTAGAATAAAAAGAAATTTACTTCTGAACCAACGAAATATGGTTGGAAGTTTAGTGTCTCCGTCTCATCATCATCATCATCCTCATGTCGTGCTGGTAGCACGGGTATTCCTGACCCTCCGTCGCCACTCCTCCCTATCACTGATCGCCTCTGGCAGGTCTTCTTGGCTACATCCCGTATCCTCACATAGTTGCTGAACGTATGTTCGTACTGGTCGTCCTGCCTTTGCTCGGCCATATGTGGGGGTCCATAAGAGTACATCCCTTATGAGTTCGTCCCTGCTTCTCCAGCAGTGTCTGGTTCGTCTAACTTGAATAGTTTTCGTGATAGGAGGCAGATGCTCGTACAGTTAGTGTCTTGAGGGGTGTTGCCGCCAGGACTTGTTCAAGATTGCTCGCAGCATTCTTGTCTAATTGCCGTCTAGCTTCTTCTCCAGCCGTTTTGTTAGAGTCCATGTAGTGCATCCATCCAGCAGTATCGATGCGACCGCTGCCTGGAAGAAACTGCGTTTCATTTTATCGGTTAGGTCTGATTTCCATATAATCGATAGTCTATTGATAGCTGTCCATGCCTTCATTAACCTCGCGTCGATGTCCTTTTCGGTGGATGCGACGCTGCTTCCTAGGTAAGTGAATTTGTCTAATAGTTTAAGAGGGGTTCCGTCTAGTGTGGAGATGTCACCTGTTTGATTATAGCACATATATTCCGTTTTGTGTGCATTGACATAGAGGCCTATGCCTGCGGCTGCTCGTTCCAAATTATGCAGTAGTGTTTCGGCTTGGTTGGGTGTATTTGCAAGTATCGCTATGTCATCGGCGTAGTCGGCGTCGGTAATTGTTTTTGCGGAGTACCTTCTGCTTTTTTTCTTTGTCAGCTCGTAGCCTTTCTCTCTTATTTTATCAATCGATGTTCTAAGTACGTAGTCTAGACAAATGATAAAGAGGTATGGAGCTAGCGTGTCTCCTTGTAGTACTCCTGCTACAATGTCGAAGTATTCTGTGTCTCCATCTGGGGATTGTACTTTCACTTTAATAGAGAATCGTTATTGCTGCTACGGTTTCTTTAGGTAGGCCGTATGCTAGTAGGATTTGTTCCATCTTTCCTCTGTGAATGGAATCGAAGGCCTTGGTGAAGTCAACTAATAGTAATGTCGTTTGTATGTTTTTTTGCCCGCACACCTTCAAGGATTCTACGGATGGTTAATATTTGTGAGGTCGTGGATCTATTTCTTCGGAAGCCATTTTGGTTTTTCCTAAGCATGTTGTCAATTTTGTGTTCTATGGGGTTTTGTAGTAGGGCATTGTAGATTTTGGCTGCTATGGATGTAAGTGTTATGCCTCGGTAGTTTTTGGCTAATCCGAGGTCCCCCTTTTTAGGGAAGGGGAGGATGCATCCCTTCATCCATTTGTCTATCGGATTTTGATTATAGACTGCATTGCAGTATGTCGTCGAATTGTCTGATCTTCCATATTTCTGGGGGAATCTCGTCCAGCCCTGCAGCTTTCCTATTTTTTAATTTTTCTGAGAACCGAGTCGAGTTCTTCTTGTGTGAACGATCCTAGTTTAATGTCCAATTGCTTACTAATTATTCTGGTGATTGGTTCATGTCTTATTTTCGGTGGGTTTCCTAGTAGGTTTTCGAAGTGCTGTTTCCACAGTTTTATTCTTTCCTGTTGGTTTGCAGCTTTCAGTTTTGCTTTGGCTGTGCTCAAAATTATTGGAAAACGGAAGTAGTATTTACCTTCATAATTCGAGTTCGGCTTTTCTCGAAGAAAAACGACTTATCAAAAATATTTTTTTTAATTATTGTAATATTTTTGGATAATAAGTATATAAAAACACTCCTAAATTCGAATAAAATACTCTCAGAAAGTTTTTAATCAATTAGTGGTATAAAACTGGAGATTATCGGTTAGTAACAAACATTTACATTTTTATTTATATAGATTAATCATTTGTTTGCACACAGTTAAATGGTTTCAAGTATTTTTTTTATAACAGTAATAATTTGACATCATTTGTTTGCACACATTTAAATAGATATACATATTTTGAGGTAATTTTATTTCTAAATGAATTAGAACAAATTATTTTGTGCTTTAGTATTACTATTGTTTCTACACAGTTAAAAGGTTTTTTTATTATTGCTTTCTAGTACTAATAATTCTATTCAATATTAGTCATTTGTTTGTACACAGTAAAGTGAGTACGAGTATAGCTAATTAACACTAACTATTTTATTAAACCAATAATTTAATCTAGGTACACAGATAAAGAGCTTCAAGTATTGCTATTTAACTGTAATAATTTTATTAAATATTACTCATTCGTTTGTGCACAGTTAATTGGTTCCAAGTATTTCTAAGAATCACTAACTCAATTAGAAATTAGTCATTTGTTTTCACACAGTTTAATTATCTGAGAGTTCTGTTTCTAACAATTCAATTCAAAATAAGGGATTTGTTTGCACACCGTTTAAATACCAAACAGTTCTATTGGCCCATAGAGAGGAACCTATTAGGTACTACCACTCCGGGCCAGAGTAGACAAGGGGGCGATGTCAATGAAGTGGTAGTCCACATTCCGTAGATTCTAGGACTGGAGTCTCACCACGAAATGGTTTAAATAACAAATAGTTCTATTGGCCCATAGAGAAAAACCTATTAGGTACTACCACTCCGGGCCAGAGTAGACAAGGGAGCGATGTCAATGAAGTGGTAGTCCACATTCCGTAGATTCTAGGACTGGAGTCTCAACACGAAATGGTTTAGTATCATATCCTGGACATTCGTTGGGGGGAATCTTACCTCTCTGCAGAGATGCTGTCGGAGTATTCTACAGCCCAACCCCCAACCGACTGAACTGACTTGAAATTTGTGTTCGATAAAAATACGAAGCAAAAAAAAAAAAAGGCAACAAAAAAAACAAAAAAACAAAAACGAGAAACTGGCTTATGTTATGAAGAATTCTTAAAATCTGGCTATTTTCTCTTAGAAAATAATAAAAATATTTTCGAGCAATTGGCCTAATGAGTAAAGTGTTCGCAGATGGTCTAGGAGACCGGGTTTCAATCCCAGGTCGAGTCATAGCAAAGACTCAAAAAATGGTCCTTGATGCCTCCTTGCTTAGCATTTAGCACTATAAGGTGATGATCAAGGGTAAAGTGGAGCGATCCTGGAAATGGAGTAGCACCCTCACATACACCTCGGTGTAGTAGCTACTGAAAAGTGAGCCTTCGAGTCACCCTTGACTGGAGTCGCCAAGTTTACTTTTACTTACATTTGTTTGAAATTTTGGGTTTTGCATACGTTTTTGTTTTGTTTTATTGTTTTTATTTTATGTAAAATGTAATAATTTTCTTTGTATAAATATACATTTGTCTTCCTATCAGTAAAGTAATTTTTTAATTATCATCAAATTCAAGCAAATAAAAAAGAACAAGAAAAGTCATCACTTATCTCCCCTTGAAGAATTTTTGAAAAAAAAATAGGTTTGTTAGATTTAATGTTTGGACAATGGCCAAAGGTTTCATCTGGTCTCGCTAATTTGTATCTTCAACCCCCCCCAAAAAAAACAAAACAAAACAAAAAACAAGTCGTTCAAAACTACCAAAGCCAAGAAAAAAAATGATGTGTCGATAATTTTTCAGAAATCACAAAAACTGTTTTCCTTTATAAACGATTGAAAGATTTTTTAAAACCTGCTTATTTATTAAAACAATATAGACGATGAGAATTCTTTGGTTTCTTAATTTACCAGGCTTTCGTTAAGTTTAGTTCAAGGCCAGAAGTATAAATCGAACCTTAAGAAAGGTGTCAAATATAGTGATTACAACAGTAAAGCTCGATGTCTTAATTAAAAAAAAATGTTTTCCGAAATTTGTAAATCCTGTCACGGAACATAATGACTGTATTGGTTGGTTGGTTGGTTTTTAGGCGTTTCAACCCTTTGCGAGTCATTTAAATTTCAAACAATTCAGTTTTGTAAAAGTGTATATTTTTTTGTTAACACACTAAGAAATTTCAAAACAGTTCAATTTCAAACATTTCCGTTAAGCATAAGTGCTCAATTTTGTTCTGTTTGACCCATACATAAGACCCTATCAGGTTCAACCACTCCGGGTCAAAGTGGACCTGGGAGCTTTGGGCAATGAAGGGGTATTCCGCATTGCCCAAAGCTCCATCATTACTGAAGCCTCACCATCGGATTTTTTTACGATTCGCCGTAATAAAGTTTGGCCTTTTGAAGAACACCCTAATTTTGTCATTCTTACCTAGTTCGTTGTCAATCACTTATATTTCAAAAGTTTGCGGGGACCGGTATATTTATCTGGCCTCTTCAACAGTATTAAGTTCAGTGAAAGTTTTCATCTACGATTTTAAACATTACAACAACAGCTGTCTGTCTTTCTGAAAAGACCGTTTTGCATAAGGAGAAAATTTAAGACATTTTGCTGATAAGTACGTGAATCACATATTGTTTTCGAAGATATGATTCCTGTGAAAAAAAAGAAAAACAACATAAATTCAATCAAAACAAGGAGAAATTTTCCTTGATTTAGCAAAGTGTTTTGTTGATTAAAACAAAAACAGCAATTCTCCCTTCGTCGATCAGATATAACGTGTACATAGGTATTTACCCAGCACTTCCGGTACTTCTCCCATGAGGAGGATGAAACGCAAGGTCATTTTTAAGCGTAGCTAAATAGATCTAAATAATGGGTCTTTCCAAAATTAAGTTTTATTGAAAATTATTAATTATCGAAACCTTTCACCGAATGTTTGTTTTACTTTTCCCCATATTCAATTTCACAGGGATGAACATGAAATATTAATTAAAATCCTTTTTAGGCGGAAGCATCAATTGAGAGTTATCAAAATACAACGTGTTCAGAGTTGTTTCCCGTCGTTTTTACTTCTTTCCAAAACTAAGAAATATCTCCAATAAAACTTAAAAAAAAAAAAAAATCCGTTAGACTTACGGACCTTTTATTTCAACAAACATATAAAAAATAATGCATTCATAGGGGCAGATAACTATTTCCAAAGCAGGTTTCAGTAGTAGTAGTATTAGTAGAGAAGAAGTAGTAATAATATTATTATTAATTTTATCATAAGTAGTTGTAGTAGTAATAGTAGTAGTTGTAGGTGCAGCAGCAGCAGTTTTTCATTTTAGCGACATCAGATAAAAAATTTGACCACTGTCCAACAACTTTGTCCAATATCCACACAATTGTCCAGAGTGCCAGTCTTCGGAACATCATTTACTTGCGGTCTGCCTCCACGCAGAACTTTTTTGCTCGCCCGTATAATTAACCCAAGAGAGATGAATTTGAACTTTTAACGAGAATTATTCGCCCCTTCTCTTAACAGAAATATTTATTTTTAATCCAATAAAGCGGGAACAATGTAAAAAAAAAAAACAAGTTATTTTACAAAAGAAAAAGAAAAAGAAAAGGAAAAATAGATGAAATGAAATAAAGTAAAAAGTCGTTCTCGATTCTTTGTTGTTGGTCAAAAAATTTGTAAAATAAAAACCAAGTTTAAGTCATTTTATTCGTAATATCACGAGAAAAGGACTATCAGCAAAGAAAATATTAATGTACAAACATAAGAATCTGGAGGTTTTGCTCCCGATCATGTAATTCTTAAAGAAAAGAAAAACCCAGTTTAAGTCATTTTATTCGTAATATCACGAGAAAAGGACTATCAGCAAAGAAAATATTTATGTACAAACATAAGAATCTGGAGGTTTTGCTCCCGATCATGTAATTCTTAAAGAAAAGAAAAACCCAGTTTAAGTCATTTTATTCGTAATATCACGAGAAAAGGACTATCAGCAAAGAAAATATTAATGTACAAACATAAGAATCTGGAGGTTTTGCTCCCGATCATGTAATTCTTAAAGAAAAGAAAAACCCAGTTTAAGTCATTTTATTCGTAATATCACGAGAAAAGGACTATCAACAAAGAAAATATTAATGTACAAACATAAGAATCTGGAGGTTTTGCTCCCGATCATGTAATTCTTAAAGAAAAGAAAAACCCAGTTTAAGTCATTTTATTCGTAATATCACGAGAAAAGGACTATCAGCAAAGAAAATATTAATGTACAAACATAAGAATCTGGAGGTTTTGCTCCCGATCATGTAATTCTTAAAGAAAAGAAAAACCCAGTTTAAGTCATTTTATTCGTAATATCACGAGAAAAGGACTATCAACAAAGAAAATATTAATGTACAAACATAAGAATCTGGAGGCTTTGCTCCCGATCATGTAATTCTTAAAGAAAAGAAAAACCCAGTTTAAGTCATTTTATTCGTAATATCACGAGAAAAGGACTATCAGCAAAGAAAATATTTATGTACAAACATAAGAATCTGGAGGTTTTGCTCCCGATCATGTAATTCTTAAAGAAAAGAAAAACCCAGTTTAAGTCATTTTATTCGTAATATCACGAGAAAAGGACTATCAGCAAAGAAAATATTAATGTACAAACATAAGAATCTGGAGGTTTTGCTCCCGATCATGTAATTCTTAAAGAAAAGAAAAACCCAGTTTAAGTCATTTTATTCGTAATATCACGAGAAAAGGACTATCAACAAAGAAAATATTAATGTACAAACATAAGAATCTGGAGGTTTTGCTCCCGATCATGTAATTCTTAAAGAAAAGAAAAACCCAGTTTAAGTCATTTTATTCGTAATATCACGAGAAAAGGACTATCAGCAAAGAAAATATTAATGTACAAACATAAGAATCTGGAGGTTTTGCTCCCGATCATGTAATTCTTAAAGAAAAGAAAAACCCAGTTTAATGATCTCACAACCAGCTTATGAAAAAGTGTATCGAGCAACAACAACAGTCGGAATCAACTAATAATGCTGACGATCTAGAGCCCTCTAAGTTGAAGATATAAATAAACAAATTGAATGATAAATTTAACATAAATTTATTTTCTACAATCTCAAAATAATTTTCGTAACTGTATTTGTTATTTAACTTTTCCAACTCATTTTATTTTATCTTAGAGCAAACC
The DNA here is from genome assembly GCA_963585895.1 of Sepioteuthis lessoniana. NCBI lineage: Eukaryota > Metazoa > Mollusca > Cephalopoda > Myopsida > Loliginidae > Sepioteuthis > Sepioteuthis lessoniana. Next base: position 20,081,259 of record OY757934.1, read on the forward strand.
ACATACAAAAATAATGAGTCCGCTATGTACACCAAATTGTAAACATCAACATTTACAAGTATGTATGCACAGGTATTCGTAAATTTAGATTACTTTTCTTCTGTACTTTATTAAAAACTAAAGTTCATTTGTTTGTAAGCTTAAAATAGATTCTTATTGGCCGTATGTTATTAAAACTTCATTTATAAGTAAAATACAAAACGAAAAGTAAGAACGAACTAGAAAGAAAAGAAAAACTATAAAAAAAAAAACCATAGTCAAAAATACTGACAACGTTTTAATGTAACCATTTTTAATACATGTGGTTGACAATCTTGAGAAAAAGTTCTTCAAGTTCTAATTAATATACGAAATCTCTGAGTTTGAAGGGATTTTTTAGGAGTTGATCAAAAAAAGACATCGGCAGTGTAAAGTGTTTGTTAGGGACACTGGCCAAAGTTTTCATCTGATGTCGCTTATATGCATCGTCAAAAATTAATTATAGATCATTATTTCAAAAATCGCACCAAAAATTTCGAAGATGTAGAGATCATTTTCCAAAAATGATATAACCTGCAAAAGATGTATACAGTAAAAATAAAATCTTATATATTCTTTTATATGTATAATTGATATTATTTCTGTTTTACTTAGGTTTGCTTAGTTTAGCACAAGGTCAGAAATACGGAGCACCCATTGAGAATCAAACTGCAAAAGGATCACAGATTCTACGTACAGTGATAAATACCAAAATACTTACATTTCATTTTCTAAGAAGAAGATTTTTATTCACAAAATGTTGGAGACAATATTTGTAAGTCCTGCATGAACTGGCAACAAATCCATGGGACTTCGACAATAAATATATGTCTGATAAAAACACTTTGCTTCAATCAAACAAATCATTTTGTATATATGGACATTTTTGGCGATAAATTTAAGTTGGTTGGTGGTTTGGATTTTAAGGCATATCAATCACTCTGGGTTATTTAATACCAAATCCAGTTCACATATATTAGATATGCATGATCTGCAACCGCATTTATTGTAGAGAACATGCCTTAAAAAACAAAAATAAACAACAACAACAACAATAACTACAGCAACAACAACAACAACAACATAGCTCATTTACTCGCCGACGAGTAAATGGTTTCAAGTATTCTATATTTAACATGAAGGGCAGTTTATTTGATATAATTTGTTTGTACAGCCAAGTAGTTGTTTTTACTTCTCACTACAGTTTTATATATTTACCAACCACTCCGCTCGGGCAGGATATGACACAAGGTCAATTTTTAAGCGGAGTATAACAGGTTTGAACTCAGAGTTTTCATTCTCCTAGACTAGTTGCCTCACCAAGGCTGAAGAACCTAGTCTGTCCTACTATTTACCCATAACTGGAGGGAGAATAATTGGATTCATACCTTTCCCAAGGGTATTAGTGCTATGTGAAATGCAATCAATCTCGTCCAGGATTTGAACTCGTGTAGACGTCTACATTTCCCACGACGATAACCATTACACCACGGGCACCTCACTACAGTTTTACTCGCAGAGATTTAATGTTTTCAAAATATTGCTATTCAACAATAATTTATTTTATTTTATTTTATTTTTGCTTCGAATAAGGGTATAAGGTAAGAGTTAAAGACTGACTGAATAGTTTTGAGTGGGGGCTTAATTCATGTTAGTTTGGAAGTATTAGTATAGGACAGATTTGGCGGGAGATTCGTGTAAGTCTAGTGAAGTGTAAATCATGGACACGGACGGGTATTAAAAATAACACCTTACCTCAGTACCGATTCTGGAAGTAGCCTGTCGAAACCGGATGAGGTAAAGATGGTATCATATAGCAGAGGAGTGTAGAATGCCCTGTTTTCATTGGCTGTTTAGTAAAAGACAGATGTCTATAAGAACGGCCGAAACCCGGCCTTATTATTTTTTCTTTGCTTTGGTAGAGGCACGAGCGTAGCACGTCGCGATCACGGAGGCGGCTTGGCTCTTCCAGAGTCATGCCGGGGTTGCTGTGGGAGCCGATATGATGCAGATATAACCCGAAATAGGCAATGAAGACAGTGCATCACTGAAGACCTCCCTGATGCATCTAAGATGTAGGATTGAAATGAAATTTGTACTTAGTTGATTGGTAAGTTGGATGGCTGAATTTTCCAGAAATGTAAAGTGTTATATATTTAGGTATAACCTTGTATCTCTCGAGAAAGAAAGAACATCACCCATGAGAACGTTCTCAACCATATTTCTCATATTATCTATTTTAGAATGCCAGTCGTGATAGCTAGAGCTCCACATTCCAGGACTACATGTTTAATAGTGTAATGTGTCTGGTTTATCAAACATTGTGGTAGCTATCCCGGCTTGAGTATAAAAGAATGAGTGAGGTTAGTGTGACCAATCTGAAATCGAGATATAACGACTTGTTCCTTTCTTGATTTTCTGAAGGCTGGTCTCCATTCTCTAAAATGGGCTTTATTTAGAAGGGTTTGTTGTTAATGATGTTATTCCAGCGTTTTTGACATTTGGTAATAAAGAACTTATAGATTTGGGGACAGATTTAAGAAATCTGGCTTTTTTCCTGTTCTCCATTGGGGATATACGAAGAGCATACGATAAGTTTCCAGACTTTTTTCGAATGGGTACTTTTATTGATAGTACACACATGAAACTCAAGTCCCCTTCGAAGTAATCTCCCCTGGCTGCAATCCACTTGTTGTATCGCTCCAACAACTTCTGAAAGGCGCCATGGAAGTCCTGTTGTGTGAGCGTGTCAATTACCTTCGTCACAGCCTCTTTCATCTCCTCATTTGTCTCATAACGACAGCCTCTGAGCTTAGGGAATAACCAAAAGTCACAGGGAGCAAGGTCTTGACTATAGGGAGGCTGAGGAACTGTCTTGATGCCCATCTTGGTCAAATAGTCTGTGACAAGAATGGAGTTGTGGACTGGTGCATTATCCTGGTGGAAATGCCACTGACCCGATTTGAAGAGTGCTGGCCTCTTCCCAAGGAATCTCTTGCTGAACTCCCTTAAAACCTCAACCTAGGAACCCTAATCCTAACCGTGTGGCCAATCAACTGTGGAGTATTGACTTCCTTACTCCTCCCACACCTGTCATCTTCCCTCACAGACTCTCTGGTTTCCTTGAATCTCTTATGCCACTCAAAAACTCATGCTCGATTCATGCAAGATGGTCGAAAAGTAGTCTGAATTATTCCATACGTTTCTGTGGCATTTTTTTCCAAGTTTAAAACAGAATTTTATTTCATATCATTCTTCTTAAGTCCAGATTGCATTTTTGAAATTCACCAGCTGTGACAATCAGGCTTCAGTAGGGTGTATTCCAATTGCTGCTGTCGCTGTTCATTTGAGCCTGAAATCATAAAAATTGGTCAGTCATCTCATAACATATATAGCAATAAGGTACGGAATTTTTGAGTGTGTATGACAATTTTATATGCCTATGCGAAAAAAGTCTGGAAACTTATCGTATGCACCTAGTATAATCTTCGAAATCAAATTCAGAAAGAAGTTAAAGAACGTTAACAAAGAGGACTTCGTAATGTTTAGGAATGGGGACTTTTTGATGCTACTTCTATTAAAATAAAGTTTGAAGATAATTTAAACAGTTTATACTAAAACCAGACTGGGTTTTCTGAAGGTCATTCGAACTGAAACGAAATGAATTTTTAAAAAAAAGGAAAAAAAGAAAGAAAGAAAAATAAAGAAAAAAAAAAACAGATACAATGAAAGAAAGAATAGAAAAGCAAAGGAAAAATAAATGGAATGAGAGAAAGCAAGAATGAAAAATGATAGAAAATTTTAGAAAAAATAATTAAGAAGAGAGAGAAAAAAAAAAAGAAAAAGTAAAGAGAAAGAAAGAAAAAAAAAGAAAAAGAAAAAGAAAAATAGATGAAAAGAAAGAAAGCAAGAACGAAAAATGATCGAAAATTATAGAGAAAATATTTAAGAAAAGAAAAAAAAAAGAAAAAAAAAAAGAAAATGTAAAGAGAAAGAAAGAAAAAAAAGAAAAAGAAAAATAGATGGAAAGAAAGAAAGCAAGAACGAAAAATGATCGAAAATTATAGAGAAAATATTTAAGAAAAGAAAAAAAAAAGAAAAAAAAATGTAAAGAGAAAGAAAGAAAAAAAGAAAAAGAAAAATAGATGAAAAGAAAGAAAGCAAGAACGAAAAATGATCGAAAATTATAGAGAAAATATTTAAGAAAAGAAAAAAAAAAGAAAAAAAAAAAAAGAAAATGTAAAGAGAAAGAAAGAAAAAAAAAGAAAAAGAAAAAGAAAAATAGATGAAAAGAAAGAAAGCAAGAACGAAAAATGATCGAAAATTAAAGAGAAAATATTTAAGAAAAGAAAAAAAAAAGAAAAAAAAAAAAGAAAAAGAAAAAGAAAAATAGATGAAAAGAAAGAAAGCAAGAACGAAAAATGATCGAAAATTATAGAGAAAATATTTAAGAAAAGAAAAAATAAAGAAAAAAAAAAAGAAAATGTAAAGAGAAAGAAAGAAAAAAAAGAAAAAGAAAAATAGATGGAAAGAAAGAAAGCAAGAACGAAAAATGATCGAAAATTATAGAGAAAATATTTAAGAAAAGAAAAAAAAAAAAAAAAAAAAGAAAAAGTAAAGAGAAAGAAAGAAAAGAAAAGAAAAAGACAAAGAAAAATAGATGGAAAGAAAGAAAGAAAGAAACAAAAAACAAATAAAAACAAACAAACAAACAAACAAACAAACAAATAAAAACAATCAAACAAACAAACAAACAGGAAGGAAAGAAAATGTTTGTTGGACTTACAAAAACATAATCTCTATTATAATAAGAAGTAATGAAAATTGATAAAAACATTAAAACAGCAACAACATCGATGTTAGCATCATTATCTGGCGAATTATCTTCTTTGTGTTGAAATGTTAAAGCGCTGAACTGCAGAATCGTATTAAGCGAGTTCGAACTCCAGTCGGTCTATTACGTTCACTTTCGGATATATACCCTTAGGAAAAGTATGAACCCCCTTAACCTTCCAGCTATGGATTAAATGGCACCATTACTGTTCTTCTAAAAGGATGGCTTAAGGTATCAAATAACCTACAAAGGTTGATATGCCATTAAACAAAGAAACCAAACTACATCCGTTTCAAACAGTTATTACACGTCACACAAATATAGAAATAATTCCAAGAATTGTTTAAAGGGACTAAATCGAAATTTCTATATTACAACATCAATTTACTAAAATGACCTTTGCTTATTGGGCAAAGACTTTGGATAAGCCTTGGCAAGCGTTTACGCACACACACTGACGCATATTTGTCCTCACACAGACACGGACAAACACATCAAAGAAACGAGAAAAACATTGTATACACTGTTAAATGAAGCCATATGGCCTTGTGCCACATCTAAGCAAAAAGCTTTGTAAATTACCACTGTTAAATGAAGCTACGCTTGACAAAATCCAATTAGCTGATTACAACTTCTTTTATTTTAGATATAAGAATAATTTTAGATTTTGCCCAGTCGGCTGGGCTGTAGAATACACCGACTGCACCTCAGCAGAGGAGTGAGAACCTCCCTAAGGAGTGTCCTAGATATGACACTAAGCAATCTGAGAGTGAGGTTCCAGTAATGCTGGAGCTTTGGGGAATGCGGAGTACCCCTTCATTGCCATAAATCCCAAGTCCACTCTGACCGGAGTGGTAGCTCCTCAGAGGGTCCTATCAGTGGGTCAAATAGAACTAAACTGCGTACTCATACACAACTGAATTACTTGACATAGAACTGCTTTGAATTTTAACTGTGTGTAGACAAAAACTACTCTTATACTAAACTGAATTGTTTGAATTAGAATTGTTTGACTAAACTGAATAGCTTGAAATAAAAATATTTTTGACAAACTGTGTACTCATATTAAACTGAATTGTTTGAAATAGAACTGATTATTTCGCGTTAAATAACCTACGAAGATTATTTAACGATATCTATTTAACCTTATTTATATCCCATAAAATCCAAAAAAACCCAACTAAACTAATTTTAGATTAATCTTGATTTATTTCGACCAAATGTAACTAGAATAATTTGTCCGTCTCTTTTTTGCGATTAGGGAGGTGAGAAGATAATAGGAGTGAAATGATTGTTTATTTAAACGAATTTTCGAAATTCTCGGTGTAGTAGCTATTGAAAAAGGAGCCTTCGTGTCGCCCTCGACTTCAGTCGCCTACAATAGCTTATCATCAAAATGACATTTTAACAAGAATATTTTGGCTTTTCCACATAATCATCGAAACAGGGATAAACATGAATTGTTAATTAGAATATAGCAGAAAAAACTTGAATTTTTGTTTGGAACGTAATTTAATTTGACCTTTAGAGTCGCCGAACATTTTCACCCAATCAGGATGACTTGTCCGATTCAGCCCGAACCATATTTCCTAGCAGCACCAAAAATTGAAGAAAGCCCGCGAATCTCTTTCTCTCGCTCAGAAATCCTCAACGGGACCGGACGTCTAAACGTCTGTTCCTGAATAGAGTAAGTAAGTAAAGTTAGCGACCATAGTCGAGGGTGACCCGAAGGCTCCCTTTTCGATAGCTACTACACCAAGGTGTAGGGGAGGGCGCTACTCCATTCCCAGGATTGCTCCACTTTACCCTTGAACCGTACCTTATAATGCTGAGTGTTAAGCAAGGTGGTATCAAGTACCATTTTTAAAGTCTTTGGTATGACTCGACCTGGGATTGAACCCAGGTCTCCCGGACCATTGGCGAACACTCTAACCGCTGGGCCAATGTCCCGGTAGCAGCATCATACACTATGAGGAGAGCCATCTAGGTTATGGACCCCTTGGGTCTATTCTTCTAGACCAAGGGACCCTAGTTAAAAACAAATTAGATGATACACTCTAACAATTTCCTACCTTCTTTCCTTCCTACGAGACCTCGCAGCATACCAGTGTAAACCCCTTTACTTCATGCTGCCACTAAAACCTTGATACAAAAAACTAACGACGTCTTCATTCTTCTCCACCACCTTTATTTTCCATCAACATTTAGCGAGGGGAAAACAACCAACGAAATACCAACGCTACCAACGAATTACTAACGCAACCAACGTAATACCATCGCAACCAAAGCAATACCAACAAAACCAACTTAAACCTTAAACCAAAAACCTAACAATAATAACAATAATAATAATGTTATCCCCGTCGCTATAAGAATCCCTCGCAAATTGATGGTTGGTTTGGTTTGGTTTATTGGGTTTTATGGCATATCAACCTTTGTAGGTTATTTAACGCCAAATCCATTTTTATGTAAATAATCTGTTCTTTTTAAACAATTCAGTTTAGCACAAGTACGCAGTTTAATGGTCAAAAATATTTCTATTTCAAACTATTCAAGCAGTTATATGTAACAATTCAGTTAAGTGTAAATACAGTTTTAATGTCAAAAAACAGTTCTATTTCGAATAATTCAGTTAAGCATAAGCACGCAGTTTAAATGTAAGTACGATTTAATTGTCAAAAACATTTCTATTTCAAGCTATTCAGTTTATTCAAACAATTAATTTTAGCATTAGTATGCTGTTAGTTCTATTTAACCCATAGATAGGGCCCTATCAGGTGCTACCACTCCGGGCCAGAGTGGACCTGGGAGCGATGGCAATGAAGGGGTACTCCGCATTCCCCAAAGCTCCAGCACTGCAGGAACCTCACCATCAGATTGTTTAGTGTCATATCCAGGACATTCGTTGGGGGGGTACCCCTCCGCAGTGAAGCAGTCGGTGCATTCTACAGTCCCAGCCGACTGGGCAATCGCAAATTGAAATATCAATTGATAGTTATTAGAAATATTCATTGTTGGTCTCCATCATTTTTGTCTCTTTCCAAATCATATCATTGGAAATGCAACGTCTTCAATGAAATTTAAAAAAAAAATAACCAGATTCATATTTACCAACTCCTCCGCTCGAGCAGGATATGACACAAGGTCAATTTTTAAGTGAAGTTTAACAGGTTTGAATTCAGAGTTTTCTTTCTCCCAGACCAGTTGCCTCACCAAGGCCGAAGAACCTAGTCTGTTCTACTATTTTACCAATAGCTGAAGGGAGAATAATCAAGGGTATTAGTGCTATGTGAAATGCAATCAGTCTCGTCCAGGATTTGAACTCGTGTCGCCGTGTCCATTTCCTACGACGGTAACCATTACACCACGGGCACCTCCACCTCTAAAAAATAACCAGATTTTTATTTCAAGAAATATCAGTCGGATTAGACAACTCTGCTTTCAGAGCAGGTAGTCCTTGTAGTAGTAGTAGTAGTAGTAGTAGATTGTTGTTTTAGCGACATCAGATCGAAAATTTGACCAGAACTTTCAACATCCTCTACCTGAGGTTTTCGTTTGCGCCGAACGTTATTTTGTTCTCTTTTACACATAATTACTTTAACATGAATATGAAATGCTAATTAGAAGTCTTTACTTCTTCCTAAGTAGAAACAATGAAAACTCCTGAGATTAATAAAACAAGACCCATCCCAATGATCAATATCGAAAGGATTGGCAAAAAGACATTTGATTGAAACTATCTTTATAGGAAAATCATTTTCAATGCATTATTACGGTAAAAATGATTGAACAACGCGTTTTCATTGTAAATTTATTCGCCAATGTACTTTTACTGGTCATTTCAGTATTAATTGAAAAAATAATTATAAATTCATTTTTACAGTTAAAAGTCATTGGACAATGCATCTTTATTGTAAAAATCATTTTAAATGTATTTTTCATTAAATAATTGTAAAATTAACTTTTATTGCAAAAATTATTGGACAATGCACCTTTATTGAAAAAATCATTTTAAATGTATTTTTATAGTAAAAATCATTTTCGATGCATTTTTATTGTAAAAATCATTTTAAATGCATTTTTCATTAAATAATTGTAAAATTAACTTTTATTGCAAAAATCATTGGACAATGCATCTTTATTGAAAAAATCATTTTAAATGTATTTTTATAGTAAAAATCATTTTCGATGCATTTTTATAGTAAAAGTCATTTTAAATGCATTTTTATAGTAAAAGTCATTTTAAATGGATTTTATTGAAAAATCATTTTCAATATATTTGAATATAAAAATTATTGAATAATGTATTTTTCAGTAAAGATATAATGCATATTTACAGTAAAATCATTTTCAATGTCTTAAAAAAAACGAAAACAAAAAAAGAAAAAATAATACCGTATTTTTATATTGCAAACTAATTTCCAATCGATAGCTTTTTGAAAATCTTTTTGTCGTTAAATCAGTTCTAATACATCTAAAATAACATCATTTCCAGTGCATTTTTATTATGAATACATTTCTAGCGCATTTTATTGTAAAATCATTCTGTAATATAATGGCCGAGGGATTTTGTTTTATATTCATGTATGGCTATGTTACAATTCCTATTGTATCAATATATATTTATTGTCGGAGTTCCATGTATTTGGTACCAATTCTTGCAGGACTTATTAATATTCTCTACAATATTCTTCGGAAAAGTATTTTTCGAAGTACATAAATGTACATATATTATATGGAAATCAGACCTAACCGATAAAATGAAACGCAGTTTCTTCCAGGCAGCGGTCACATCGATACTGCTATATGGATGCACTACATGGACGCTAACAAAACGGCTGGAGAAGAAACTGGATGGCAATTACACAAGAATGCTGCGTGCAATCCTGAACAAGTCCTGGCAGCAACACCCCACAAGACACCAACTGTACGCCCACCTACCCCCTATCACGAAAACTATTCAAGTTAGACGAACCAGACATGCAGGACACTGCTGGAGAAGCAGAGATGAACTGATAAGAGATGTACTCTTATGGATCCCCACACATGACCGCGCAAAAGCAGGACGACCAGCTCGAACGTACATTCAGCAGCTATGTGAGGATACAGGTTGTTGTCCTGAAGACCTACCTAGGGCGATGAACGATAGGGAGGAGTGGCGAGAGAGGGTCAGGGATATCCGTGCTGCCAACACGATATGATGATGATGATGATGAAATGTACATAATTTTGTATTAACCATTGTACTTAGCACTGGGGACCACTTTTACAGTTCCATTCCCACTGGGTAATTCCGTATTTCTGGCCTTGTGCTAAACTAAGCAAATATAATTAAATAAATAAAACAGAAACAGTTTTAATTATTTATAGTATATAAAACATCAGCAGATTTCGAAAAAATGTACATACTTAATTTGATTTAATTGTTGGTTTGTTCTTTCTTTCGAATTATATATATTAGAGGCATTTAATGGAACTTCTTTTAATTCTTCAAGGGGAGATAATTGTATTTTTGTTTAATAAATATTTTATGGTGTGCCAATTATCATGTTGCGAAATATTAACCAGCCTAAGCTTTGTAATGGCACACGTCTTTCAGTAAAAAAATTAATGACCAACATCATAGAAGCAAAAATTTTGACAGGGCCTTTCAAAGGTGAAGATGTCCTCACCGCGAATTCCTATGATTCCAACCGATATGTCATTTCAATTTAAGAGATTACAATTCCCAATTCGACTGGCATTTGCAATCACGATCAACAAAGCACAGGGACAATCTTTAGAATTGTGTGCCTTATATTTAAACACTGATTGCTTCTCACATGGGCAATTATATATTGCCTGTTCCAGAGTCGGCAATCCAGACAATCTCCTTATCTACACGGAAACTGGAACGACCAAGAATATTGTGTATCCACAAGTATTGGAAAATTAAACATATTAGAAACATGCATTTTCTTCTTTTTTTTCCATTCAAACAAACTGAGCCACAACAACGCGTTGCCGGGTACAGCTTCTATTAAATATATTTAACTAATATATACGTTTAAATCTATATATTCGAACATTGATCCATAATTTTAAAAAATAGATTAAATAATAAATAATTTAAAATGGACTTTTCTAATAAAGGATGTATTTAGATTTAAAGGATAAAGTATAAATATATGTTTCATTTTTAGATAAAAAATAAAAAATAAGATTAATATAGCCTTATGTCATTAAGGAACTATACCTGTACTACACCGTTTTTATTGCACCGTTTTTCCTATATGTAAACAAAAGTTTAGGAAACTAATATTTAATTTGTTTACATTTTGAATTATTTGTTACATTAATAAAATATTCATTCCATATTAATTCTTTGCTTATGACAATTCACTTAACATTCGACAAAATTCGATATTCTGATTTATTTCTAATATAAATGAAATGAATTTTTACGATAATTTAAACAATTAGAAATAGAATTTTATAAATCAAAACTGAATTATTTCCTGATAACTGGAAATATATTATTTAATATTTATAAAACATAATAGTTTCAACGGAAGTAAGAATGCATATTTGATCTTTAATTTTAAATAAGTTGCATGCCACTATTTAACTTTTAGATATTTGATATCTTCGGTGTGCGTGTATCTGTGTTCTTCTATGCATATTATGTTTATCTTATGTTCTACGGCCGATGCGATTAGCTCTGGTAATTGTCCTATTCTATTTAGTAGTTTTTGTCGTTTGAGCTCAGTAGCTGATTTTTCGAAAACTGAGGCCAGGGACACCAAAGTAAAATTACGATCACCAGATGGAGATACAGAATACTTCGACATTGTAGCAGGAGTACTACAAGGGGACACGCTAGTTCCATACCTCTTTATCATTTGTCTAGACTACGTACTTAGAACATCGACTGACAAAATCAGAGATATCGGCTTCGAGCTGACAAAGAAAAGAAGCAAAGGTACCCCGCAAAAACAATTACCGACGCCGACTACGCCGATGACAGAGCGATACTGGCAAATACACCCAACCAAGCCGAAACACTACTGCATAGTTTGGAACGAGCAGCTGCAGGCATAGGCCTCTATGTCAATGCGCACAAAACGGAATATATGTGCTATAATCAAACGGGGGACATCTCCACTCTAGACGGAACCCCTCTTAAACTAGTAGACAGATTCACTTACCTAGGAAGCAGCGTCGCATCAACCGAAAAGGACATCGACACGAGGTTAACGAAAGCATGGACAGCTATCATTAGGCTATCGATTATATGGAAATCAGACCTAACCGATAAAATGAAACAGGCAGCGGTCACATCGATACTGCTATATGGGTACACTACATGGACGCTAACAAAACGGCTGGAGAAGAAGCTAGATGGCAATTACACAAGAATGCTGTGAGCAATCTTGAAAAAGTCCTGGCGGCAACACCCCACAAGACACCAACTGTACGGCTACCTGCCTCCTATCACGAAAACTATTCAAGTTAGACGAACCAGACTTGCAGGACACTGCTGGAGAAGCAGTGACGAGCTCATAAGTGATGTACTCTTATGGACCCCCACACATGGCCGTGCAAAAGCAGGACGACCAGCACGAACATACATTCAGCAACTATGTGAGGATACAGGATGTAGTCCAGAAGACCTGCGTGAGGCGATGAATGATAGGGAAAAGTAGCGAGAGAGGGTCAGGGATATCCGTGCTACCAGCACGACATGATAATGATGATGATGATTTAACTTTTCCGGAATTTTTTTTCTCTAATTTTCAGCACCATTTAAATTAGGGATAATGGTTTTTTTTAAAGGAATGTATAAACATTGTATAAATAAAAAAAAACAAACAAACAATAAATTATGTGTTTTCACCGTAAAAGATTTTTCTTCATTAAAAGGTATGATAAAAATATATTTAAAAACTATTTTGATTAAAATTTATTTTAATTAAAAAATTGAAATTATTTTCCACATCCTATTCTTGCCGGAAGCAATATAAAAGTAAAGTTGCCGACGTTAGTCGAGGGTGACCCGAAGGCTCCCTTTTCAATCGCTACTACACTCCCCAGAATCCAGGTATGGGTTAAATAGCGTTGGGAATAAATGAATAAATAAATAATTTAAATTGAATTAAAAAAGAAGATTATTAAAATATTCAGAAACTCCCAGAGACCCTGACAGGAAAAAGGGGCGACGCATGCGTAAAGAAAAAGGGACCTCCCGACAAAAGGAGGAAGCTCATTCTCTTTCAGCAGTGACCTGCGAATTGACAACATCTCAGTCTTCCGACTGCTAGCAGAAGCCCAAAGTTGGGGCCACGCTGGGCTTACCTTTCACTAGTAGCACTCGTCTCGGTTAACAGTATGCCAAAATACAAAAGCTACGAAATGGACCTATCGAACTACGAACTAAAACACTGGACTTGGACAAACTCCCAAAAGCGACTAACACTTTGTTAAAGCTTTAAAATACCAAATGAGGACACACATATACCAAGAAACGATCAACGTATTTTTAAACACCTTGACTGTGGGATTCAACCATTTCAATTGTATATAGGGAAAATTCCTTCAACCATTAAATGGTTGTTGAACACAGGAAATAAAGAAAAGAAAAAAAAAAGTCTTCGTCTTCTATGTGTTGCTGTCGTATAATTCTTTTTGGGCCTTCTTGTTCTAGACAACTTTGGAGTAAAATAAAATAACATCAGAATGGAGTCAGATATCAAACGGCAACACAGCATGCCATTGACCTCTGCCTGACCTCACAATAGTATCACTATTGTTTTACAAGGGATAGCTTTGCCATTAAATAACAAGCCAAGTCTTAATATTCTATTTGAAAGTAAAACCTATAGAACTGTGCCAATCTTTCGAATTTAGACACAATTTAAAGTCTTTTTTTCAAATTAATTGAGCAAAATTCCAAAATGACATTAAATCAAAAATAGATAATCTAATAAAATTTGTAAGAAAGTGAATGACACCATAGCCAAGTTTGGTGTTTAATTGGGTAATGTTTTCAGGGAGCTTTAGTGTGCAGTATTAAACGGTAAGTTTAAACAGTAAGTTCCGTAGCTTTTTATTTCGAATATTGATTCGAAAATATAACACAGAAAATAAAGTTTTTTAAAAGGAATTTTATACAAAAGAAACGAAAAAGAAAGGGATAGAAAAGAAAAGTGTTGCAAATTTTTAGTGCAATTTGCTGGAACTTATCCGAAAAAGTGTCCGAGACACATAGTTCTTTGAATTTGAGAATTTTTCTTTTCTTTTCTTTTTGTTTTGTAGAAATGTTTCAGAGTTCTTTGAATTTGAGCAATTTTCTTTTTTGTTATGTTTTGTAGAAATGTTTCAGAACTCTTTGAATTTGTGCATTTTTCTTTTTTGTTATGTTTTGTAGAAATGTTTCAGAACTCTTTGAATTTGTGCATTTTTCTTTTTTGTTATGTTTTGTAGAAATGTGTCAGAGTTCTTTGGATTTGAGCATATTTCTTTTCTTTTTTCGTTTTGTAGAAACGTTTCAGAGTTCTTTGAATTTGAGCATATTTCTTTTCTTTTTTCGTTTTGTAGAAATGTTTCAGAGTTCTCTGAATTTGAGTCTTCTTTAAAGTTCTTTTCAGCCTGCCTTGCCCAGGACAATCTCATTTTCATCGGGGAGTCACCCCTCGGCAGGTGAGGGTACCTCGGGTCGTGTAAGCACTAGCTAGGTAAGCAAAACCACTCGAATGAGTTCGATTCTTATTGGATGCCTCATTTATGCTGCCTTGTGCCTCATCTAAGGATAAAGCTCAGTAAATTACAATCCTTCTGATGACGATACCGTCAGTTTAGTTTAAGTTGTACCAACTGCGATTTTGCTAGTACTATCAGTTGTAATTTCAGTTAAAGTTTTATATTTTTCGGAGTTACATTCATCTTTTAGATTTTAAAATAACCTGATGAACAATATATGTACACTTCTGTTTATTTAAGGATAGACGCCTCTGGTGGTTTAATGGATAGCAAGCTCGACTAGCAAACCTACACGACTGAGTTCGAGTCTCATTGGGTGCCCCTTTCATATGGCCTTGTGCCACATCTAAGCAAAAAGCTTAGTAAATTACCACCATATTTCAGACGGGCAGACACTTATAAAAATGTCATTACGAATATAAAAGCACAATGGAGTGAGCATGGTAAGCAGTTAAAAATACTCCTGTCTCTTTATTTTATTTTTCTAAGGAAACTTGCCCCTTTTTTTGCCACCGACTCCATTCTCTTAATTCGTCCTCCGTTTAACGTAAGATTTACCCACCCCATCCCGCGCCCAAACCCATCAGACCACGCCTCGATCTATCTTCAGTTTCAATTTGCACCGGTTGACCGTAACTCAAATTCAACTGGCTGGAAGTGGAATGACATCGTTGGCGCCAAAAGCTGCGTTCCGATCGTCAGGTTTAATTGAAAAAGCGGAAAAAGATTTATTTTCAAGTTAGTAATTGGCGACCATTTTTCTAGAAATGAGGAAATGACGGAGAATTGTCCGTAGAAATTATATCTATATATATATATATGAGAGAATGTGAGAGAGTGAGTGAGAGAGAGAGAGGGGGGAGACGTAAACACACAGAGACAATGACAATGATGATGAAGGAGAAAAATTCGCGTTGATTAGCACAACACAAAAAGACTATCAGAGGTGCCCGTGGTGTAATGGTTATCGTCACAGGATATGGACACGGCGATCCGAGTTCAATTCCTGGACAAGACTGATTGCATTTCACATAGCACTAATACCCTTGGGAAAGGTATGAATCTAATTATTCTCCCTCCAGCTATGGGTAAATAGTAGGACAGACTAGGTTCTTCTGCCTTGGTGAGGCAACTAGTCTAGGAGAAGGAAAACTCTGAATTCAAACCTGCTAAACTCCGCTTAAAAAATTGACCTTGTGTCATATCCTGCCCGAGCAGAGGGGTTGAGTTAATAGGATCAGAGTGACTCTGATATATGACGGTGTTACATAGGGGTCAACATTTTATATAGGTTTGGTTTTATGGCATATCAACTATTATAGCTTATTTAATGCCAAATCCATTTTTATTCATATAAACAGTTCTATTTCAAACATTTCAATATGACATAAGTAGACAGTCTAAATGTCAAAAACAGTCCTATTTCAGACGATTCAGTTTAGTATAAGAACAGTTTTTTTGTTTACACACAGTTAAATGTAAAACAGTTCAATTTTAAGCAATTCAGTTAAGCATAAATATAGAGTTTAGTTCTATTTAACCCATAGATAGGACCCTATCAGGGGCTACCATTCCGAGTCAGAGTGGACATGGGAGCGATGGCAATAAAGTGATACTCCGCATTCCCCAAGGCTCCAGCATTACTGGAGTTACGCCATCAGATTGTTTAGTGTCATATCCAGAATACTCGTAGGAGGAGTCTTACCAATCTGCAGAGAAACAGTCAGTGTATTCTACAGCCCCAGCCGACTAGGCAACAGTTGTATGGTTTCAAGTATTCCTGTCAAATACTAACAATCATATGGTTTCAAGTAATTATTTCTATTTAATAAAATTCATTTGTTTACACTTAGTTATACGATTTCAAGTTACTGCATAGATTCCTTGGAATACCTCTCTCCATCCATCCCTATCATCCACCGTTCTTGGCTGAACATCCATACGGCATCCAGAATCTACACTGAGCTGATGAGAGTAAATTTTTGCTGGTTGGCCAAAACTTCTAATTAGTTCATCCTTACTTCTCCAGTTATGTTTAGCATATCTTATTCGTCTTTGTTGGATGTTTGGAGAGATGGGAAGCAAATAGCCAAACAGGTGCTGTTTTGTGAGGCACTGCTTCCAGGATTTGTCCGATATAGCATGTAGCATTCTTGTTTCTGATTAATCTAACTTTTTCTCCAAGCACTTCATTTAAGTCCGGAAGGTGCAACCATACAACAGTACTGACACGTTTTAATTTAAATTTTTCTCCAAGCACTTCATTTAAGTCCAGAAGGTGCAACCATACAATAGTACTGACACGGCTACATTTTCGAAGAATTACTGTTTCAAAAGGATAAGATTTCCCTATAGTCACGTCGATAACCTGTCGATAGCAGTCCATGCCTTTTATCTGTTGACATCACTTTCAGTAGAAGAAATATTGCTACTGATGTATGAGAAATGGTCTACTAATCTCAGTGGCTAATCATTTAGAGTGGAGATGGTACCATTTTGTTTAAAACAAAGGAACACTATTTTATCTGTGTTCGCGTAGAGGCCAATGAATCTTGCTGTCTGTTATTTCTATTTACTGTACCCATGAATATTAATGGTCATGTTTCAATCCTCTTAAATACGTTGGACACTATTGTAAGGGGGGTATAATGCTGACTCACTCGGTGGTTACTCGGTCAAGGCTACTTGACGTGGGTGCCGGGAAACCCAACATTCACGTAACGCGGCACACCCTCCTCGAACCTCAGGGGCCCATCCACCAAGGCTCTAACCCTCCTTGGACGGGCTAGGTTTATCACCTGGCACCTGAGGTACCCGTTTTTTAGAGCAAAGTCGATGGGACTCGAAGCATTTTCGGAGCCGCTTGGTATGTCTGGGCTACGGCCCTGCGCCCAGACCACCACCTTGTGCTGAATTCGTGTTTTTGGTTGGTTGGATGAGTTTATTTTTATGGCACATCAACCATTGAAGGACATTGACGCCAAATTCATTTTTATACATATCATCATCGTGTCACGCCATTATCATGGATATCCTTGACCCTCTCTCACCACCCTTCTCTATCGTCCATCGCTTCCAGCAATTCTTCTGGACAGAGCTACTGTAGGTAGGTTCTAGCTGGTTGTCCTGCCTTTGCTGATCTATGTGAAGGGGTCCACTGGAGTACGTCACTTATGAGTTCGTCCTTACTTCTCCAGTAGTGTCCTGCATGTCTTTTTCGTCTAGCTTTGATAGTTTTCGTGATGGGTGGTAGGTGACCGTATAGCTGCCGCTTTGTGGGGTGCTACAAGGATTCTTGTGTAGTTGCCGTCAAGCTTTTTCTCCATACGTTTAGTTAGCGTCCATGTTGTGCATCCATATGGAAGTATCGAAACGACCGTTGCTTGGAAGAAACTGCGTTTTATTTTATCGGTCAGGTCTGAACAGTAGTCTATCGTTAGCTGTCCACATCTTTGCTAGTCGCGTGTTGATGTTTGTCTAGGTTGACGAGACACTGCTTCCTAGGTAGGTGAACTTGTCTACTAGTTTCAGAGACCTGCCATTTACTGTGGAGATATCGCCTGTTTGATTAAAGCACATAAACTGTTCTATTTCAAACAATTCAAGCTAGTATAAGTATAGTCTTTTGTTTAGCCTCATTTGAATGACAAAAAAAAAAGTTTTAATTCAAACAATTCAGTTTAGCGTAAGTATACAGTTTCAATGCCGAAAACAATTCTATTTGAAACAATTCAGTTTAGAATAAGTACACAGTTTTGTTCTATTTGACTCATAGATAGTGTCCGATCAGGTGCTACCTCTCCGGGCCAGAGTAAACCATGGGGCGATGGCAATGAAGGAGTACTCCACATTCCCGAAAGCTCCAGCATTACTGAAGCCTCACTATGAGATTGTTTAGTGTCGTATCCTGAACACTCGTTTGAGGGATCTTACTCCTGTGCAGGGATGTAATCAGTGTATTCTACAGCCTCACGCAACTGGGCAAATTTTGTTTCGTTTATATACAACACAATCGAAGAAGCATGTCATCAAATTTCCCCCTTATCTTCCATCATCATCATCATGTCGTGCTGGTAGCACGGATATCCCTGACCCTCTCTCGCTACTTTTTCCTATCGTTCATCGCCTCTGGCAGGTCTTCTGGACTACATCCCGTATCCTCACATAGTTGCTGAATGTATGTTCGTGCTGGTCGTCCTGCTTTTGCACGGCCATGTGTGGGGGTCCATAAGAGTACATCATTTATGAGCTTGTCCCTGCTTCTCCAGCAGTGTCCTTCATGTCTGGTTCGTCTAACTTGAATAGTTTTCGTGATAGGAGGCAGGTGGCCGTACAGTTGGTGTCTTGTGGGGTGTTGCCGCCGGGACTTGTTCAAGATTGCTTGCAGCATTCTTGTGTAATTGCCGTCTAGCTTCTTCTCCAGCCGTTTTGTTAGAGTCCATGTAGTGCATCCATATAGCAGTATCGATGCGACCGCTGCCTGGAAGAAACTGCGTTTCATTTTATCGGTTAGGTCTGATTTCCATATAATCGATAGCCTAATGATAGCTGTCCATGCTTTTGTTAACCGTGTGTCGATGTCCTTTTCGGTTGATGCGACGCTGCTTCTTAGATAAGTGAATTTGTCGACTAGTTTAAGAGGGGTTCCGTCTAGAGTGGAGATGTCCCCCGTTTGATTATAGCACATATATTCCGTTTTGTGTGCATTGACATGGAGGCCTATGCCTGCGGCTGCTCGTTACTTTGTCAAGGCCTGCAGCTTTCCTGTTTTTAATCTCTTTTAGACGTTTCTACTCAATAAATTGTCAAAGTTTGTTGTTTTTCGTGATTTCGGGAGGATTTTCTCAGCTGATTCTTGAAATGTTCTTTCAACTTCTGAGATCATTCTTCTTGGGTGGCAGCTTTAAGTTTTGCTCTCGAGATGCTTTTTCTTTTGCTAACTCTATTATCTGCCATGCTAATTGTTATTGTTCATCAACAGAATTTCAAATTTTATTTATTTTTTTAGATCTTGGTGTGTTTTTGTTTGTTCTTACTGGGCTTCATTACGTTTTTGCATATTGGTGTTTGCTGGATTTTGTTTATTAAGTTTTGATGCTTTTATTATGCTCTGCGTTTTTCTTTAACCTTTTTTTTTTTTGAGTTTCATTTACTCTATATTTCTTCTAGCCTCAAATAACTTTTTAATACAAATAATTTATAGTTATACGGCATCAAGTATTCCTGTCAAAGACGAATAATTTTAAACAGATCTATTAGACTCATAGACTGGACTCTAAAAGGTGTTACTACTCAGGGCCAAAGTGGGTCAGGGAGTAATTGCAACTTCAGATGTTATTTAGTGTTATACAAAGGACACTTCTATTTAGGACGAGGATACCCTTCCCCAGAAAATATTGTCAGCGTAATTTTTTAGGCCCTCCGACGGAGCGTAAGAAATATCTGCGTTGATTAGGACAATATAAAAAAAAAAAATTCAAATTAGCCGAATGACCATAAAAATTGAGGCTGTAACTGACGTAACGGTCGGCACTTTTGTCTTGGATGAAAGTATAGTATCGGTAGACACTGCTTTTGGTTTTAAGAGCCGCTTTCCAACGCTTCTTTTAGTATTCAAATCCAGTATCTTCTCACCATAAAAATGAAATTTGGCCCTGTCGATTAAAAGGATATGATGAAAATGTCCACAAATATATTTGAGCATGTCTTACAATATTTTAATTTGAGAAAAAAAAAAGATTTTTTTAAAATACGTAACTTTACAGTGTGTTTCGGAAATATCTGTATCCTTTTGTAGTTATAATTAACTAAGCTTTTAGCAAGATGTGGCACAAGGTCGTATGAATGGGGCATCCAGTGAGACTCAAACTCACTGTAGATTTGCTAGTCTAGCTTGCTAAACATTACACATCCCGAGGCACCCTTAGTAAAAATTTACTAAGCTTTTTGCTTAGATGTGGCCCAAGGCCGGATGATGGGGCATCCAGTGAGACTAGAACTCACTCGTGTAGGTTTGCTAATCTAGCTTTCTAACTATTACACCACCCGAGGCGCCTATCTATATTATTTTGTAATCCAATGACTTAACCTATTTTCGTTCAGATGAATTCAAGTTTTAAACAGCATGTACATGTAGAACACAAGCTGTAGTGGTCAACGTGCTGGATTGCGACATCTTAGTAAGCGAGTTCGAACCCTATTCGTGCTATTACGTTCACTTTAGGACTAATTTCCGCAGGAAAAGTATAACCCCCCTTATAACTCAGCTATTGGTTTAATAGTACAACTACAGTTCTTCTTTGGTATTAAATAACCCTCGGAGTTTGATATCCCATTAAAAAAAGAAATCAAACTATTGCCTATAATTATAGAGTTCTAACCTTGTTTAGTTATTTATAATTAATTTTTACAATTTAAAGAAAAATTACTAAAAACCTCCTTCATTGAGCTTATAGTCAAGGATGGTGGATTTTAAGCGCAAATGTATAAAGAGGGATATATATATATATGTATATATATATATATATCTATATTTGAGTGTCTGTAACCATTGTTCAAAGTTTGCCATTTGACGTCGATCATCGTTTGGTCGGTGGCGGGGGAAGTTCACTTGACTGACCAATATCTTATTGCACGACTGAAACTTCAGTTAGTTGGCGTGCTTGTTCACAATAAAATAAAACCAGCACTTGTCCATTGATTCCGTGCAAGCAAGTCAACTAGATTCCCGCGTTCACAAAGAGCGGCCAAAGACCGGTTGTGACACTCTCACGGAACCTCTTTTCTGTGGACCGTCAGCATAGCGAAATCAGACCACCAACTTTTCCGATCTTCGTTCACACACCTTTATACTGGCATGTCGTGTATTGGGAGAATTTTTTTGGAGACCCGTAAAGTTAAACGGCCCGTATAAATCCCCGGAGACCACCCAGGAAATAGAGACGTCTTGTTATACATTGGACGAGTGTGATATTCTTCTGTAAGCAAATAAAAACCAAGGGTGGGGGCGGGGATTCAGTAATGTTATTTTGTTGTAGACATGGTTAATTTAAGCGAAGGTTAAGTGACGAATAGCGTGTCTAATCTCTTGAGCTGAACCTCTCGTTTCGCTGTCTAGTTGTCTATCCGAGACTAATTCAGTCGACGCAGAGATTAATTTGAACTTAATAAAAGAAATGTTTCTCAAAATCGTCCTAGTATATCAATGTGTCTGTCTGTCTCTGTATATATATATATATATATATATATATATATACTTCTGTTATACAAAGTATATCCGAAAAGAAACTAGCCCAGTCGGCTGGGGCTGTAGAATAAGCTGACTGCAACTCTGCAGTCAGCTTATTCTACAGCCACAACTAGTGTCCTGTTATGACTCTAAACTCCATCTTATGGTGAAGTTCTCGTTCTAGAGTTTTGGAGAACGTGGAGTACCCTTTCATTGCCATTACTCCCCAGTACACTCCGAATCAGAGAGTTAATAGCTGTTAGGGTCCCATCTATGGGTCAAATAGAACTGTTTAATAATTTACTATACTTGAAACCATTCAACTGAGTTCAAACAAACGATTAATATTAAATGGAATTAATATTGGATTGCAATGCATGATACCATTCATCTCTGTGAAAATAGAAATATTAGTGTTTGATAGAAATACTTGAAACCATTTAACTGTGTGCGAACAAATGAGTTCCGACTCGTTTAAAAACGTTACCTACAAGTTATGCATTTACAAATTATATATATATATATATATACATATATATATATATATATATATATATATATATATTATGAGAGTGTTGGTCGTCAGTAAATCACTATGTGGTTATGTGTCGAACCAAGTGCCATATAATATGGAGAGTGCTCAATATCTATGATAGAGGTATTATAATAATAATGATAATAAATAAATAAATAAATAAATATATATATATATATATATATATTTATATATATATATATATATATATTTAATCCATGGAAAATATTGTTCTTGGGTTGCAGAACAATATTTTCCATGGATTAAATATATATATAATATATCTATCTATTTATTATCATTATATATATATATATATATATATATATATATATATATATATATATATATATATTATAGGGGTACAAGATTTTATTACACTCACAAATAGACTGATTTTAATCATTTAAAAAAAATTAAATCAACTGATTGGTTTAGGTCCTCCCTGATCACAGTTGAATCGAGGACAATGATAAAGAAGGAAAAGGGACAGGAACTGCAATTTTTTCTCCCCCTCATTGCACAGTCCCTGCCCCTTTTCCTTCTTAAGCTTTGTCCACGTTTTAACTGTGATCAGGAAGGACCGAAACCGGTTAGTTGATTTTATTTTTTTTTAAATTGGTCAATTTGTGAGCGTAATATATATATATATATATATATATATGAAGGACTTGTCATTAAATAATTAGGAAGGTTTGATATGCCGTGTAATCGAACCAACCATAAAACCAACAATCCTGTGACGAGACACATCACGACCAGACGAAATGTGTTCCATCAACTGGAAGAGCTTCGCTAGCGTCCTCACTCACCAAGGTCTAATATTGGCATTAGTATATCCATTGATATAAGATCACTGAATCAACGGAAGAAAAGACGAGATAAGTTCATATAAATATGGGAAGAGACCCTGTAGTGCTGTGGCTAACTTCCTGCGGTGCAACATCGGAGTGAGCCAGTTCGAACTTCCATCGCGCTATAACGTTCACTTTCAGACTAATACCTTTGGGAACGGTATGAATCTCCTTATTGGCAAGCTGTGGGTTAATTAGGACCATCACTCTTCCTCTACAAGGATCACTTTGGAATAAGATAACACAATAATATTGATATGTCATTAAACAGTGAAACAAAACCATCATAAGAGCATATATAGAACATTGGAGGTGCCCGTGGTGTAATGGTTATCGTCGTAGGAAATAGACACGGCGACACGAGTTCAAATCCTGGACGAGACTGATTGCATTTCATATAGCACTAATATCCTTGGGAAAGGTATGAATCCAATTATTCTCCTTCCAACTATGGGTAAACAGTAGGACAGACTAAGGTCTTCAGCCTTGGTGAGGCAACTAGTCTAGGAGAATGAAAACTCTGAATTCAAACCTGTTAAACTCCGCTTAAAAATAGACCTTGTGTCATATCCTGGCCGAGCGGAGGGGTTGGTAAATAAGTATATAGGACATTTAATTCATATATATATATATATATATATATTCAGAATTTTCCTTCTCCTAGACCGGTTGCCATACCAAGGGTAAAGAGCCGAGTCTACCCAACTATTTATCCATAGCTGGAAGTAGAACAGTTAGATGCATATATTTCCCAAATCCAGTCCCTCTCTTAGGTTCACTTTCCAACTAATGCCACAGGGAAACATATGAGACCCCATATCTTCCCAGCTATGGGTTAAATAGTATTCCGGAATATTCTCTAGATGGTTGGCTTTGGCATTAAATGATTAATTCAGGACAAATAATTGTCAGAGCTTATCAGGATTCGTTGCTCATCTCATGTAAACGACGGTCGTTTCTTCTACTGTGGTGTGATCGTCTATGTGGAAGGAAAGATAGAAAAGGATCACTGCGAATTTCAATTTTTCTTACACATAAACACCGATGAGCGAGAGATGAGTTCAATTTATAACTGTCCCCTTCTCATTGATTCGATCTCTCCATAGTCCCAAGTTTAAATGTCAAAACAGTTCAATTTTAAACAATTCAGTTTCGCCTAAATTCGAAGTTTAAATGTTAGAAACAGGAATCTCTCTAGACCACGGTTTAGTTCTATTTAACCCATAGATAGGGCCCTATCAGGTGCTATCACTCTGGGCTAGAGTGGACCTGGGAGTGATAGCAACGATGGGGTACTCCGCATTCCTCAAAGCTCCAGCATTACTTGAACCCCACCATCAGATTGTTTAGTGTCATATCTAGGACACTCATTTGTGGGGGGGGGGTCTTACCACTCTGCAGAGATGCAGTCAGTGTATTCTTCACCCCACAGCCGACTGAGGCGCCTCTGGTGGTGTAATGGTTAGCAAGCTCGACTAGCAAACCTACACGAGTGAGTTCGAGTCTCATTGGGTGCCCCTTTCATATGGCCTTGTGCCACATCTAAGCAAAAAGCTTAGTAAATTTCCACCCCACAGCCGACTGAGCAAGTAAT
Source organism: Sepioteuthis lessoniana (assembly GCA_963585895.1). Lineage (NCBI taxonomy): Eukaryota > Metazoa > Mollusca > Cephalopoda > Myopsida > Loliginidae > Sepioteuthis > Sepioteuthis lessoniana. Next base: position 20,106,060 of record OY757934.1, read on the forward strand.
GACGTTAGGTTTTCATTACATTCACTCTCTGTCACGTCACTCTGTATATAACCTGTAAATTGAGCTCATCTCTCGCCCATCGGTGCTTCGGTGTGACAAAAAAAGAGATTCGCTGAGATCCTTTTCCATTTTTCCTTCCCCGTGGTGTAATTGTTAAAGCTCTGGACTGCGGAATCGTAGTATGTGAGTTCGAACTCCAGTCACGCTATACCCTTGGGAAAGGTATGAACTCCCTTATCCTCCCAGTTATGGGTTAAATAGTACCACTGCTGCTCTTTTAAAAAGATTGATTTGGCTTTAAATAAACCATGACGGTTGATATGCCATTAAAATAACAAACAAACAAAAATCGTAGGAAGGGAGTTCGAGCTTCAGTCGCGCTACTTTGCTCACTTTTGGGCTAATATCTTTAGGAAAAATATAAAACCTCCATCCACCAGCTATGGGTTAATATTAACACAACACTTCTATAAGGATGACTTCGTCAGTAAATAACCCATAAAGGTTGATAGACATTAAACAAAAAACCAAACAAAACTAAAACTGAAACCCAGTCGGCTGGTGCAGTAGAATACAGAGGGTGTAAGATCCCTCCAATGAGTGTCTCGATTATGACATTAAATTATCTGATGGTGAGACACTGGCACTTTGGGGAATGCGGAATACCTCTTGATTGCCATTGCTCCCAGGTCCATTTAGACCCGGAGTGGTAGCACCTGAAAATTTCCTATCTCAGGGTCAAACAAAACTGATATTTAAAATGAGTGCAAACAAATGACACGTGCTAAATTGAATTGTTAGAAATAGATCTGTTTGATCATTTAACTGCGTATTAGAAAATGACTTATGCTTAATTGAATTGTTAGTCATACATAGAAATGCTTGGAAACATTAAAATTTGTTGATTCATCTTTACTAATCCTATATATCTAATATATATGTATGAACCAGATTTGGCATTAGATAACTCATAATAGTTGATATACCATGAAACAAAACCAGACCAAACCAAATTAATCCAAAACTGAAAATGGTACTATTTACCAACCCCTCCACTTGGGTAGGATATGACACAAGGTCAATTTTTAAGCGGAGTTTAACAGGTTTGAAGTCAGAGTTTTCCTTCTCCTAGACTAGTTGACTAACCAAGGTTGAAGAACCTAGTCTGTCCTACTATTTACCTATAGCTGGAGGGAGAATAATTGGATTCATACCTTTCCCAAGGGTATTAGTGCTATGTGAAATGCAATCAGTCTGGTCCAGGATTGGAACTCGTATCGCCGTGCTCATTTCCTACGGCGATAACGACTACACCACGGGCACCTCCATAAAACTGAAAATGGTGGGGGACTGAAAACATTAAATAAGATAAATGCGCTTATATACAACCGAAGGCCAGTGATTTTTGATTTTGTTTGGTTTGGTTTGTTTGGTTTTATGGCATATCAGCCATATAATGCCAAGTCGTTTTTATACATTTACTAAAATATATGATTTCTAAACACATTATTTGATAACATTTTTAAACAAGTTCAATGTTTTTTGCGCACACTGAAATGATTTCACCTAATTTCAAACAATTCAGTTTAGCATAAATACAGTTTAATTTTGTTTACACACAGCAAAATGTAAAAACATTTATATTTCTAACAATTCAATTTAGCATAAGTAAGTTGGTGACCTTACTTGAGGGTGATCTGAAGGCTCCCTTTTCGATAGCTACTACATCGAGGTGTTGGGGAGAGCATTACTCCATTCCCTGGGAGGTGCCCGTGGTGTAATGGTTATCGTCGTAGGAAATGGACACAGAGACTCGAGTTCAAATCCTGAACGATAATGATTGCATTTCACATAGCACTAATACCCTTGGGATAGGTATGAATCCAATAATTCTCCCTCCAGCTATAGGTAAATATTGACCTTATGTCATATCCTGCCCGAGCGGAGGGGTTGGTAAATAGGATTACTCCATTCCCTGGATTGCTCCATTTTTCCCTTGATCCTTACCTTATAACGCTGAGTGTTAAGCAAGGAGGCATCGGGTACCATTTTTTTGAGTTTTGGTATGACTCGACCTGGAATTGAACCTCGGTCACCCGGACCATTGGCGAACACTCTACTCATTAAGCCAACGGACTGGTTATCTAGCATAAGTACACAGTTCTATTTGACCCATAGATAAGACCCAATTAGGTGCTACCACTCAAGGCCAGAGTGGACCTGGGAGTGATGTCAGTAAAAGAGTTCTCCGCATTCCCCAACGCTCCAACATTACTAAAGCCTCACCATGAGATCGTTTATTGTCATATTCAAGACAGTCGTCGAGGGAGTCTTATCCCTATGCAGTAATGCAGTCGGTGTATTCTATAGCCCCAGCCGACTGGGCCATAAGTCACTCGTTGAAGGGGGTCTTACTCCTCTGCAGAGATGCATTCGATGTATTCTGCAGCCCCAGCTGAGTGAACCATCGAAGGCCAGTGAAATATCACAAATATCACAAATAGGTATCACCTACTGTAGTTGGGACTTGCTTCGGGTATAAAGCCGTAGGGAGGTGCCCGTAGTGTAATGGTTATCGCCGCAGGATATGGACCCGGTGACACGAGTTCAAATCCTGGACCTGACTGATTGCATTTTCACATAGCACTAATACCCTTGGGAAAGGTATGAATCCAATTATTCTCCATCCAGCTATGGGTAAATAGTTGGGCAGACTAGGTTCTTCAGCCTTGGTGAGGCAACTAGTCTAGGAGAAGGAAAACTCTGAATTGAAACCTGTTAAACTCCGCTTAAAAATTGACCTTGTGTCATATCCTGCCCGAGCGGAGGGGTTGGTAAATATGATAAAGCCGACTGCATTAATTTGCTGTTGGCTTTGCTCCCAGCGGGCTTTTTAGCCGGTTTTTTTGGCATTCGTGTCTAACGGGGCATTGTCCATCTCAGGTAGGCTTGAGGCCAAATGCTCCCAATTTTGGCTGGGCAACCTTCAGGTGGGCGAGCAGCATTACTGACACCTTTTCATCACACTGGACATCATTGTCTAGTTTAAGCTATAACCTGGTATCCGTCCTGGACTTGTGTTTGGGTCCATGTCCAGCTAGGCTAATCGGCTCACATTGCATCAAGTGAGACGAGGACCAACATAGATCCGCAGGGCTGGACCCGCAGCTCCGTTCCCACCTTCCCCTAGCAAACCTCCACTATAATCCGTCCTTCGGGTCATTTGACCTTGAGTCAAGTCCTGTCTGGTGGGAGGTAGAGACAAAAATACCCACTCTAATTGATATTCTCATATATAAGAAAGGATTTTCATTCATCTCTGTTCAGCAGACTGATTTTTCAATCATTGTTCTTTAAGGGCTGTGGAGTAATATTTAGTTTGGTGGTTTCTTTAATGTTCATTGCTGATGACAGAGCTTGATTCTCACCGAGAACTCGCTAGTTGTTCTTTGAACTAAAACAGGGACTAATAAATAACTAGCTGATCTCATATATCATCGTCATATCTAAGGAATGAGATTAACCTTCACTGATTTCATTCAAAACTTGTGTTTGCTTTTATAATATCAAGCCTAATTTACACGAGATCTTTGTCATTTAGAAACGTCTTCTGCTTTCCCCGTCTCGAAATAATACGTATAACAGAATTGAGAAAAAGAAAAAATAGGGTATTTTTATTACCCATTGTATCAATCAACATAAGGCAATTTTCTTCTTTGTTAACAACTGTCAATTTATCTGATAACGACAATTTCAAATCCTGGATTGTCACTTTATACACTATAGGCTGGCCAGTCAAAACAAGTGACCAAATATATATATATAAATCCCACCATTTTTTTTTATAAATGAATGAAGAAAGGACTGTTAAGGTAGCTATTCTTTTATTCAAGAGGAAGAGGTTTCATTGGTGGGTCTGTTCCAGTGAAAGAATTGAAAAGATCTCCCTCCAAAGTTACAACTTATTAGTTTTATTTTTCACCGCGTCTCATATTGACAGATCACCGCAGGGTTCGCCCGTCACTAAAATGGTGGTGGCGACAGACGCGGCAGCTTCGGCCTTTCAATTGTTGCCTGCTTTAACAGCGACTTTGAGGGGTCCCGTCGGTGACTGTCACACAATGGCTGGCAACTTGCTCAGTGATTAATGCGATGTTTCTCTCTCTTTCTCCCTCTGAGTGTGTATATGTCCATGTGCGCGTGTGTTTTCTCCCCCCCCTCCGGTTGGGTTTTTTCGGCCTGTGATTTGTTTTGGAATGGCGACCAGTCAACAATGTCTCATTTCAGGAGCCTTCCTTCTTCAGCATAATTTCCTCTGAAACCCATCACTCTCTGTCCTCATCTTAATAGTCATCATCATCATCATGTCGCGCTATCAGCACGGATATTTCTGAACCTCTCTTGCCACACCTCCCAATTGTCCATTGCTTCCGGCAGGTTCTCAAGGCTACATCTGGTATCGGTACAGAGCTGCTGTATGTAGGTTCGAGCTGGATGTCCTGCCTTTGCTCGTCCATGTGAATGGGTCCACAGGAGTACATCACTTATGAGCTCGTGCCTACTTCACCAGCAGGGTCCCCTATGCCACGTTCGTCTAATTTTGATAGTTTTCGTGATGGGTGGTGGGTGGCCGTACAGCTGCTGCTTTGCAGGGTCCTGTCTCATATACGTCTTTCTTCCTGGTATCTTCTAAGAATTTTGTTAACTCATGCAACGGAAAAGAAGTGATATTCACTTTTCTTGTTATTAACTAAGCTCCGCATTGATTGGGTTCTACGGCATAACAACAACCGAATGTTCTTCAATGCCAAATCAGGATTATATATTTTTATTAGATACGAGGATCATTAAATAAGTTTCCAGAGTTTTTTCGTATGGGCACTTTTATTCATAGTACACACATTAAACTCTAGCCCCTTTCGAAGTAATCTCCTCCGGCTGCAATGCACTTGTACCGTTCCAATAACTTCTGGAATGCCCCATGGAAGTCTTTTGGGTGAGCATGTCAATGACCTTCGTCACAGCCTCTTTCATCTCCTCAATGGTCTCATAATGACAGCCTGTGAGCTTAGGGAATAACCAAAAGTCACAGGGAGCAAGGTATCGACTATAGGGAGGCTGACGAACTGTCTTGATGCCCATCTTGGTCAAATAGTCTGTGAGAAGGATGGAGTTGTGAACTGGTGCATTGTCCTGCTGGAAATGCCACTGACCCGATTTGAAGAGTGTTGGCCTCTTCCGACAGAATCTCTTCCTGAACTCCCTTAAAACCTCAGCATAGTAACCCTAACCCTTTGGCTAATCAACTCTGGTCTATTGCCTTCCTTACTCCTCGCACAGCTCTCATCATCCCTCACAGACTCCCTGCCTTCCTTGAATCTCTTTTGTCACTCAAAGACTAATGCTCGATTCGTGCAAGATGCTCCAAACGCAGTCTGAAGCATTCCATACGTTTCTGTGGAATTTTTTACAAGTTTAAAACAGAATTTTATTTCATATCGTTCTTCTAAAGTCCAGATTGCATTTTTGAAATTCACCTGTTCATTTGAACCTGAAATTATAAAAATTGGTCAGTCATCTCACAAGATGTATAGCAATAACATACTGAATGTTCAAGACTCTACGACAATTTTAAATGCCTGTACAAAAAAAGTCTGGAAACCTATTGAATGCACCACGTATATGATTTGTAAACATTTTCTTGATAACATTTTAAATCAGGCCTGAGATCATTTTCGCACAAAGTTAAATGGTTTCAAATATTGCAATCTCACTATCACACTTTAATATCTGGCCCAGTCAGCTTAGGTTACGGAATACACCGACTACATCTCTGCGGAGATGTAAGACTCTCCCAACGACTGACCTGGATATGACGTTAAGCAATATGTTGGTGAGACTTCAGTCATGCTGGAGATTTTGGGAATGCCGAGTACCCCTTTATTGCAACTGCTTCCAGGTCCACTCTGACCCGGAGTGGAAGCACATGACAGGGTCCTATCTATGGATCAGATAGAACTGTCTGAAACTTAAACCATGCACTTATGCTAAACTGAGTTTCTTGGGATAGAACTGTTTTTACATTTAACTATGTGTAAACAAAAAAAAAACCTGTGTAATTTTGCTAACTTGAATTGTTTGAAATAGAACTGTTTGATCATTTAAATGTGTATTCGTATTACATAGAAAGAAACCGTATAACTATGTGAAAAAAATTAGCTCAGGCTCATTTAAATTTTAATCGTAAATTTAATATATATGGACATTGGCATGATGGTTACAGTGTTCGCCAATGGCCTGGGTGACCTGGGTTCAATCCCAGGTCAAGTAATACTAAAGACTCAAAAAAATGGTACTTGAGTGTTAAACTCAGCATTATAAGGTGCAGATCAAGGGTAAAGTGGCGCAATCCAAGGAAAGGAGTAATGCCCTCCCCTACACCTCTGTGTCTTAGCAATTGAAAGGGGAGACTTCGGGTCGACCTCGACTACGGCCGCTAACTTACTTTTACTATAAAAAGGATTTGGCATTAAATGTCCTACAATGCTTGATATGCTATAAAACCAAAGTAGCTTAACACCGGTCAACCATTTTCGCACATTTAAAAGGATATACATATGATTTGTAAGTTAATAGTTTGTAGGTGATTTAATTTTTACATGAGATAGAATTAATTTTTTTTGCACACGAGTATTACCATTGCTTCCACAGTTAAAAGGTTTTAACTATTTATATCTAACACCAATAATCCAATTCAATCTTAATCCTGTTTGTTGATTCTGAAGTCGGTACAAATTTTCTTTTTAACACTAATTATTCCATTTCAGCACAATTCATTCGTTTGCAGACTGTTAACGGTTCCAAATATTTCTTTGTTATATCAATCACTCAATTTGGACACACAGTTAAACAGTTCCACATATTTCTATGTTACACCAATCATTCAATTTAGACACACAGTTAAATAGTTCCATGTATTGCTATGTTATCATATTTACCCAACCCCTCCGCTCGGGCAGGATATGACACAAGGTCAATTTTTTAAGCGGGGTTTAACAGGTTTGAATTCAGAGTTTTTCCTTCTCCTAGACTAGTTGCCTTACCAAGGCTGAAGAACCTAGTCTGTCCTACTATTTACCCATAGCTGGAGGGAGAATAATTGGATTCATACCTTTCCCAAGGGTATTAGTGCTATGTGAAATGAAATCAGTCCAGGATTTGAACTCGTGTCGCCGTGTCCAATTCCTGCGACGATAACCATTACACCACGGGCACCTCCTTCCTGCGACGATGACCATTACACCACGGGCACCTCCAAATTGTATTGCTATGTTATATCAATCACTCAATTTAGACACACAGTTAAATAGTTCTAAGTATTTTTATCAAACTCAAATAATTCTATTCAACATCACTCATTCGTTTGAACCTAGGTAAAGGGATCGAAGTATTGCTCTGTATCTCAAACAATTCAATTAAGCATCAATTTCTTTATACACAATTAAACGATCAAACAGTTCTATTTCTATCAATCCAATTTAACATTATTCATTTGTTTGCTCTCAGTTTAAATGTCGAACTGTTCTATTTGTCCCATATTTAGGACCCTATCAGGTGTTACCACTTCAGGTTAATGGGGGCATAGGAGCCAGGGCATTGGAGAAGTCTGCATTCTCCAAAGCTCCAGCACTACTGGAGCCTCACCATCAGATTGTTGAGTGTTATATCCAAGACAGTGGTGGTGGCGGGGGTCCTTAACCCTCTGCAGTGAAGCAGTCAGGGTATTCTGAGATAAGCTTCGCACTGTAAGGCACACAGACTTTAGATTCCAAAGGTGTCGCCCACCTAAGTAGTGTACAGGCAGATCATTGCTTAACTTTGGTATTCTGATCGGAACCGGTACTTTCACCGTGACTTGACTGTAAGGTTGTTATTTACAAAGCTTTGCTTCGTTGAGTATTGAGATCTCTTGTTGATTACGGTACCAGCTATTTTCAAGTGGCCACTCATCTAAGTACCGTGCAGATACATCATTGCTTAACTTTGATGGTCTGACACATAGCTTGTTTTAGGTGCCTGCGATTCCTAAGTGGTCACGTAAGGAAGTACTGAACAGGCATATAATTGCTTAACTTCATACCTGCTATTCGTAAGCAGTCACCCTTGTAAATACTGTGTAGGCTCATCGTTGCTTAACTACGATGATCTGACTGGAACCAAGGCTTTCAGTGTGACTTGACAATAAAACTATTATTTACTGCGATTTTGCATAGATAGAACATGCAGTTAAGTGATAATATATAGCATGCAGGTAAGTGGTCACCCATCTGAGTAAGGTGCGGGCTTAACGTGGCTTAACTATGATGATCTTTCAGCATAACTTGACAGTAAAAATAGTATTTACTGAAATTTTGCTTTGATAAGGAATTCGGGTAGGTGGTCACTCATCTTAGTACTGTACAGATTTAGCGTTGCTTAACTACGGAAATCTGATTGAAACTGGTGCGTCCAGCATGACTTGACCGTAATTCTATTTACCAAGCTTTGCTTAGTCAGGCATAGAGTTTGTTCACAGTGTTAGCTATTCGTAAGCAGTCACCCATCTAAGTACTGATGAGGCTCATCGTTGCTTAACTTTGTTAACCTGATGGGCATCGATGCTTTCTGCATGACTTGACCAATATGCTTTTCATAGTATGGCGCATTCACCTCTGGTTGCTTAGAGTAACTGCTGTTCGTAAATGGTCACTCATCTAATAAATGTGCAGGCTCATTGTTGCTTAACTTCAGCGATCGGTCTAGAATCGATGAGTAAGTCAATTATTTAATAAGTTTTGCTTAGTCTTGCACACTGGCCTCTGGTTGCTTACAGTACATACAATTCCTAAGTGGTCACCCATCTAAATATTGAACTAGCTAATGGTTGCTTAACTTTAGATGTGAATATCGCAGTTGTTATTTCCTAAGCTTTTAATAACATGGCACACTGACCCCTGGTTGTTTAATGTAGTTGCTATTTGAAAGTTGTCACCCATCTAAATATCGAACCAGTTCATGGTTGCTTAACTCAAACGGAAACCTGTGTTTTCAGCATGAAGCGACCATAAATACTTCTCTGTTTTGTTTGTTTGCTCGTTCGTTTGTTTTTGAACATGCTATTCCTAATTGGTCACTCATCAATGCCAAATAAAGCTTAGCTTAGCATAAGTGTGGTTTTATTTTGTTGTTTTGTTTAAGAAAAAAAAAAGAAAAAAAAGTGGCTTCTATGGCCTTCCGTATATTTCTGATAACCTGCGTTTGTTTTCCAACGCCATTGACCCTTGTCAAGTCTATCCGTATATCAACATTAGCTTCATTCACTGAAAATTGGATTCTCTTGTAAGCAGGAGACGCCCCCGGAAAAGAAGGTGTCTGTTTTTCATCTAACACCGTGTTTGGTAGATTTATATCTGCATAACGGTGTAATAACCGGTTGTCACAATCAAATGGAATTCCGGTGTCAGTAAGGCTCTTCTGACCAAATTATGATACAAACGGCACGACTCAGTCGCTTTCATGGTCGCTTGTATCGACTATTTTGGCGTAGAGTTGTGGATACGTCAATTGGTAATTATGTACTTTGTTCTTTCACAGAAAACAAAAAATAAATAAATAAATAAATAAGAGAGAGAGAGAGAGAGAGAGAGAGAGAGAGAGAGAGAGAGAGAGAGAGAGAAGTAAATGCTAGCCCGAGAGTGCTTTGCCTGCTCACGTGACAATCTGATTTGCAAAAATGAGATCCAATCAAATTATCCTTCCAAGAGCCGAAACAACACCGAATACCAAATGGATGACGAATAGCGAAGGCTTAGTACTAAAAGTAACAACAAAATACAACATAATGAAGACATATCAACCAACCAAACGTGAAAATGGCGTCCAAAAAGTCATATAAAAAAAGTTTAAAAACTGATATATATTATAATTGTTATATACTCATTAGTGTTTTTCACATCAGGTTTAGCTGATGGTCTTTCACTGGACTTTGAGTGACAGCAAGTCTCCTCAAGTCTCCAGGACTCTTCTCAGTATTCTGGCCGTTCTCGATAATGCAGTAGTTTAGATAGTCTCCACTCGTCCTCCAAACTTCAAGTCCTCCAGTCCCTTTAATAATACTTTAGTTACTGTACCAAAAGCACCTATCACAATTGGTATAATCGTCACCTTCATGTTCCATAGTTTTTTGTTTTTTTTTCAATTCCCTTGCAAGGTCGAGGTAATTATCCTTCTTTTCACTTTCCTTCAGATTTATTCTTTGGTCAGCCTGGACAGCACAGTCGACAATTTTGCAAATTCTCTTTTTTTTTTATTGATTATTATTAGGTCTGGTCTTCTGGCCGAGATTAGGTGATTCGTCTGTATGTGAAAGTCCCATAGGAGTTTATGTGCGTTATTTTCAATGATAGCTTCTGGGTTGTGCATATACCTTTTGTTCGTATGGTCAAATTTAAATTTCTTGCATATCTCCCAGTGGTTCATCTTGCCCATCCAGTCGTTTCTAGCTTCTGTGCTAATTTGCTGCCTCCGCTTATTATGTGATTGATAGTTTCATCTTTGGCATCGCATTGCCAACACTTGCTATTTTGTTGCGTCTTATCTATTCTTGCTTTGATTGATTATTATGACGTTGTTTTGTGCAGCTATTAGGAGAGATTCTGTTTCTCCCTTAAATTTTTATTTCATTTCTTGCAAGTTTTTCCCACCAGCTTGAGCTGATGATCTTTCACTGGAATCTGAGTGACAAATCTCCTCAAGTCCCCAGGACTCTTCTCAGTATTCTGACCGATCTCAACAATGCTGTAATTTGGACCCGTTCTACGTGGCCCAATTAAAATTGATATCACCGTCACTTTGATCTTCCATAGTTGTTTTTTCATGTTTTCTGGCAAGGTCTAAGTACTTGTCTCTCTTTTCCTTCTCCTTAGGTTTCCCTCTGTTGGCCACCAAAACTGCAAAGTCTACTATTCAGCAGGTTCTCTCTATTGTTTGCTGACTATTACAAGGTCTTCTGTCTAGGATTATGTGATCTGTTTGTATCTCGAAATCCCAGACAATTCTATGTCTCATTCTCTAAAACGTATTCTGATTTGTGCATATATCATTTCGTAAATATGGTCAAATTTAAATTTCTTACACAATTCTCAGTGGACTACCTTTCCCATCCAGTCATATCTAGTCTTTCTCTTTTGGCGCTAGTTTGCTGCATTCACTGAAGTGATTAATAGTTTCGTCTCCATCACAAAATTATCTACACTTTCAAATCTGTTGCATCTAATCTACTTTCACTTTCACTTAGTTCGTCCTTATGTCGTTGTTTTGTGCTGCCATCAGAAGAGATTCAGTATCTCTTTTAAGGTTTCCTTTTCTTAACCATGTTCAGGCATTACTATTATTATTATTATTATTATTATTATTATCATTATTATTATTATTATTATTATTATCATTTTAATTATTATTACACTGTTCTTGCAAGTTTTTCGCGCCAGTGTTAGTTGTTGGTCTTTCACTGGAGATTGAGTGACAAGTCCCCACAGGCGTCCTGGAATCTTCTGAATCTTTTAGCTGATCTTTATAATTCGATGATCAGGATGATCTTGATTCTAACTCCGATTTCCACTCCCTACACTCTCCAGGACAAGCTTTTGGCAATAATTCCAAGTGCTCTGACTACAATTGGTATCACTGTCTCTCTCATGTTCTACAGTTGTTGTTTTTTTTCAGCAGTTTGGCAATGTCCAATTATTTGTCTATTTTTTCGCTTTCTTTTATTTTCATCAGAGCTCATTTTGTTTGCACGCAGTCAAATGGTTTCAAGTATTGCTATTTATTGTTTGCCCGCTGTTAAATCGTTTTTATTATTTCAATCAGACCTGACCGATAAAATGAAACGCAGTTTCTTCCAGGCAGCGGTCTCGTCGATACTGCTGTATGGATTTACTACTTGGACGCTTACTAAACGGCTGGAGAAGAAGCTAGACGGCAATTACACAAGAATTCTGCGAGCAACATTGAACAAGTCCTGGCGGCAACACCCCACAAGGCACCAACTATACGGCCACCTGCCTCCCATTACGAAAACTATCCAAGTTAGACGAGCCAGGCATGCAGGACACGGCTGGAGAAGCAGGCACGAGCTCATAAGTGATGTACTCCTATGGACCCCCACATATGGCCGGGCAAAAGCAGGAAGACCAGCTCGAACATATATACTGCAGCTATGTGAGGATACGGGATGTAGTCCTGAAGACCTGTCGGAGGCGATGAACGATAGGGAGAAGTGGCGAGAGAGGGTCAGGGATATCTGTGCTAGCGGCACGCCATGATGATGATGATTTCTATCTTAATACTAATAGTTCTATTTGCTGCAATTAAATGTTTTCTTGATTGCAACTTAATTAAATATTAATAATTGTTTGCACACGGTTAAATGGTTTCTAGTTCAGTAAATGATCAAACAGGCTTATTTGAGCAATAGATAGGGCCCCAGCAGGTAAATTAATCCGGGTCAGAGTGAACCTGGAAGTAATGTCTCTAATTGGATACTCCACATTCCCCAAATATCAAGTACTTGAGCTTCGCTCTCAAATGCATTTTTTAATTTGTTTTTATATTCTTATCTATCCTAAATTTTATTTATCTGTTTATTTCTATATCTTCGAATTATTTCTTTAATTTGTTTAATACAGCGTGTTTCAGAAAAATTGATATCATTCCATAACCTAATAACGTTGCGCCCGTGGTGCAATGGTTATCGTCGTAGGAAATGGACACGGCGTCACGAGTTCAAATCCTGTACGAGACTGATTGCATTTCACATAACACTAATACCCTTGGGAAAGGTATGAATCCAATTATTCTTCCTCCAGCTATGGGTAAACAGTAGGGCAGACTGATTCTTCAGCCTTGTAGAGGCAGCCAGTCTAGGAGAAGGAAATCTCTGAATTGAAACCTGTTAAACTCCGCTCAAAAATTGACCTTGTGTCATATCCTGCCCGAGCGGAGGGGTTGGTAAATATGATAACCTAATAACGTGACCAATTCTCGTTCAAATGATCTTAAATTATAACAGCATTTTTTTTTTCGGGTATAGAAATAACATTCATTGGAAAAGAATAAACTTTAAACAATAAACATAGAATTTTTTATTTATTCTATATGTGTTATAATCTGATGGTGAAACTCAAGAAATGGTGGCGTTTTGAGGAATGCGGAGTTCCTCTGCATTGCCATTCCTCGCAGGTCCACTCTTTCCCAGAATGATAGCACCTTATAGGATCCTATCTTTGGGTCAAATAGAACTGTTTGATATTTCTAAACCGAGTGCAAACAAATGACATGCTCAATTGAATAATAAGAAATAGAAGTATTTGATCATTTAACGGTGTGTAAATACGAGGATCATTAAATAAGTTACCAGGCTTTTTTCGTATGGGCACTTTTATTGATAGCAGGACAGTGGTAGGCGGGGAGGTCTTTTCCTTATCCAGAGATGCTGTCGGCGTATTCTGCAATCCCAGTTGTGTCTCTCTCTCTCTCTCTCTCTCCAGAGAGAGAGAGAGAGAGAGAGAGAGAGAGAGAGAGAGAGTCTGTGAGTAGAGGAGAAATGTGTAAAATCGAAACAGTGCAACAAGTTTAATAAATTTCAGTTATTTTACTTGAGTTACAGTCTCTTTTCTTGCTGAGGAAAGGTGATATTGCTTAAAGCGTTTATATGCCCCAGTATGGCATTAACAAGAAACTAGTTTATAGTGGTTTGCATTGTTTTAAACTAGATGATATATTTTACGTGAGCAAAAGAGCTTTGAAGCTGTCTGTTACTCTACTGGGAGAATGTATATAATGACGCTAATATGTATATGTTATTACTAAGCGATGATAATCAGCAATAACTAATCTTATTTTATTTTTTATTTTTTTTATCATACAACGTGTGAAAGCACGTGCGATACCCTAGCCTCATCAGCCGCCAACCAGGGTGATAACAGAGTTTCGGTAGCTCAAGGCGGTACTGCCACTCCTGGCGCTACCGAGCAGCTTTTGCCACCGGACAGGGTATTTAAAAGAAATATATATATCTATGTATACACAAGAACAACTAAAAGCAGACATTACATTGGACGTTCGTTCGTCTTCATTTTGGTGCAGTTTGTGATTTAAAAATCAGTACAAGCATCTATGTTGTAAAATAAAACAAGGAAGAAACAATATTTTGCTTTTAGGAATAGTTTACCGATATTGAATCGAGATGAATTTTAAAGAATTGAAAGCTGCAAAATAATTGAAAATCATTTAATATAAATAAAAAAACAAAAAATGAAAGTTAGCAAAAGTAAAGACGAATGTACCATACCCATACATGAATATGAGCGAAACGTACATAGAATGTTCATAGCATATATTGTAGTATCAAAAGGATAATGTCCCATAGCCATGATATGGCTATGTGTGAAACGTACATAGAATGTCCATAAAGATAGAACATAGGAATCCCGAAACACGAAAAACACTTACGACTTCTTAGTTCAGGTACGAAACTTTTCATTACCTTTGAGTTTAAAGGTTCTTCGACTTTAGGAGAGAGGCATAATCTTTCTATGCTGGCTTTTCCATCTCCTCCCCCCCCACACACGTGTGGCACCCGCCGCAAGGCCTCGGCGAGCAAGCGAAAGTCACCCTTCTTCTTCGGACGGCAGGACTCAACTCAACTGACTTTTTTTCAAAATCCTCTGCGCGCGCGCGCTTCCGGTGCATGACGTCATTCACACCCCCAAGTCACAATTTTCTATCTGGGATTTTTATTTTGACATATCTGAATGACACATCCTCCCCGTGCGCGCTTTAACACCTGCGCTCAAGTTTGCACCTAACTAACCCATGTGCTGAGCCGAAAGGTTCTCAGCCTAACAAAACCCAAAGGCAAGATATATAAAACGAAATCCCTCGGCCATTATATTACACTAAATCTTTATTGACAATTGAAAAGTAGTGTATTTTAACATTTTATTTATAAGATTTAGTCTCCTAATTAGATTTTAAAAAATAGACTAAATTTATGTTTGGTTTTAATCGGTTAGAAAATATCTTAGATACTTTAGAAAAGATAAGATTTGTTGATTTATTAACGGTTTTATTACAGGGAAAGGAGTAGCGCCCTCCATACGCCTCGGAGTAGTAGCTACTGAAAAGGGAGCCTTCGGGTCCCCCTCGACTACAGTCAACAGTCGACTTATTAGAAAATAGAATTATTCGTATAAGATAGAAATCAGTTAAAAAATTTCACTGTGTGAAAATGAATGAATTATAAAAAAAATTAAGAGTAAAAGTGATGGATTCATGCCTTTTTTTAAAGAACATTATCGTGAAGCTTCGACCAGGGTTTGAACTTGATATCTGTATTTGCAGTAAGGGATGGCAAGTTATTTTTCAAATAGTTACAATTGTACGGCGAGTTCGGCCCTCACTGTGTGCTACAAAGTGAAGTTTGTAAAAAATTACAAAATCGCTTTGGCTGACATAACTTCTATAACGTGAGTTATATCTTCACAAAAAAAAAACTGTTTCAATATGTGCTTACCTAACCCCTTCGCTTCGGGCAGTATGAGACACATGTTCATTTTTTTTAAGCATAGTAAAATTGGTTTTCCTTCTCCTCTGCTGATTGCTTAACCAACGGCTACTGGACACATTATGCCCTACTATTTACCCATAGCAAGGAGGACAGATAATATGCCATTAAACAAGTAAGTAAAGCTGGTGATCATAGCCGAGAGTGACACGAAGGCTCCCTTTTCGATAGCTACTACATCAAGGTGTAGGGGAGGACGCTACTCCTTTCCCTGGATTGCTTCACTTTACCATTGATCCGCACCTTATAATGCTGAGTGTTAAGCAAGGAGGCATTAAGTACCATTTTTTGAGTCTTTGGTATGACTCGACCTGGGATTGAACACAGATCTCACGGGCCATTTGGCGAACACCTAACCATTATGCTAATGTCCGCTATTGCCATTAGATAAATAAACTAAACCAAAGCAAAAACTATACAAAATTGAACTTTGGCGAGCCATTTAGAAAGTCCTATCGATCGAAATTTGCCGAAGACTGGTTAAGACCAAGATCAGAAGTATGGGGTACTCATTGAGAATCGAACTCACTTAAAATGCTTTGAAATCTTAGCTCGATATCCAGTTGCCCAATCAAGGCTCTATCGAACTGTTCATTGTGTTGTTACTACTTGTTACATAGCTAATAATATATAAATTCATGGATAATCAGTTGATTTCCATAATAAATAAGGATTGATTTTTGTCCAAAAAAAAAAAGACTCCTATTGGTCTCGAAATTTGGATTTATGTCCCGACATTTTTGATCAATCAATCACTTCGTCCAGAATGCCGACTTTTCTTCGAGTTGTTCGCAATCCATCACTTTTACTCTTAATTAGGGGTAAATTATGGAACAGATTGGCTTCTTTAACATTGAGTTTCATCTTGCTACTGACGGAAGCGTTAGTTAACTAGGGACCAAAATTATCGACACCGTAATTTTCTAATTCAAATTTCGAACACTGGAGAGAGAGTCCCCGTTTTATAGTTGCTTATGGGCGACACTGTGATATCAAAGGAAGAGAGCTCGAAACCAAGTCTCGCTATGACGTTTACTTTCGGAATAATACCCCTACTTTTGTTTGGTTTTATGGCATATCAAGCAGTGTAAGTTATTTAATGCCAAATCCTTTTATATATATAAAATATATAATTTCTAAACCAATTTTTTTATAATATTTTTAAACAAGTCGGAGTTCATTCATTTTCACACTGTGAAATTTTTTGACTGATTTCTATCCAATACGAATAATTCTATTAACTATTAATCATTTGCTTGCACACAGTTTAATGTTTTCAAGTATTGCTATGTATTACTAACAACTAAATTAAACATCAGTCATTTGTTTACGTACAGTTAAATGATCAAACAGTTCTATCCCTAACAAATAAGTTTAGCCTAACAAGAGAGTCTTTTGTTTACACTCAGATAAATAGAAAAACAGTTCTTGTAAGTTTAGGGTAAGTACACCGTTTCAATGTCAAACAGTTCTATTTGACCCATAGATGGGACCCTATCAGGTGCCCGTGGGGTAATGGTTATCGTCGTAGAAAATGCACACGGCGACACGAGTTCAAATTCTGGACGAGAATGATTGCATTTCACATTGCACTAATACCCTTGGAAAAGGTATGAAGCCAATTGTTCTCCCTCCAGCTATGGGGAAATAGTAGGGCAGACTGTTTCTTCAGCCTTGGTGAGGCAACTAGTATAGGAGAAGGAAATCTCTGAATTCAAACCTGTTAAACTCCGATTAAAAATTGTCCTTGTGTCATATCCTGCTCGAGCGGAGGGGTTGGTAAATAAGATTACACTATATGAGGCGCCCTCTTCTTTTCATAATCACTGTTTAGTTGTCACACAAGACCTGAAGTGAGGGAGCACCAAGAGAGAATTGAACTCACAGAAAATGGCTTGGATATCTATCTATATGATTACCACTCCTGGGAACAGTGGCAATGAAGGGGTACTCTGCATTCCTCAAAGCTCCGGCATTGTTGAAGCCGTACCACCAGATTGTTTTGTGTCATATCCATGACACTCGTTGTTGGGAGGTACTATTTACCAACCCCTCCACTCGGGGAGGATATGACACAAGGTCAATTTTTAAGCGGAGTTTAACAGGTTTGAATTCAGAGTTTTCCTTCTCCTAGACTAGTTGCCTCACCAAGGCTGTAGAACCTAGTCCGTCCTACTATTTACCCATAGCTGGAGGGAGAATAAGGGGGTTTATACCTTTCCCAAGGGTATTTGCCCGAAAGTGAACGTAATAGCGCGACTGGAGTACGAACTCGCGTACTACGATTCCGCAGTGCATCGCTTTAACCATTACACTACGAGGACACCCACTCGTTGTTGGGAGGTAGAACTTACTCCTCGGCAGAGATGCAGTTGATGTATTCTACAGCCCCAGCCAACAAGGCCATAATACCCATGAGAAAATTATGAACCCACTTATGAACCCAGCAATAAATCAAATATTGCTATTATTGTCCTTCATAAGGATAGCTTTGAGATTAAACAAAATTGGTTGTGTAAATTTCTGAGACGAAGTTTGAGAATTTTTATCATTAAGGATTTTTGGACTAATGTCTTCATCGTTATTGTTATTTCCACAACGTTTCGACCGATATGACGTCCGGCCTTCTTCAGATGTTTGTCGAACCCGTGAACCTACACGGATCTTCGAAGTACGTCCTTTATTGAATCCATGGAGGTCGCCTGTTATGATTCCGTTAGCCATAACCGGGTACAAGTGTTAAGTATTCCTGTATTGCTACTCGTCTGCAGTCAGGATTGAAATAACAGAGTTCGATAAACACCTGATGAAGGCCGAAGGATATATTGGCCGAAACGTTGTGAAAATAACAATAAAGATGAAGACAATTGTCTGAAAACCCTTAATGATAAATAAAATTGTTTAAAAAGATTATCATTAGTTACTTGAAAGAAATATTTGCAAACATATACGACTATAAACAAATAAAAATGGCAATTTAAAGATGAATGCTAATGTTGTATAGTCATGACCATGAACAACTATACATACACATAATACATATACATCTACATATGCATGCAGAATCATAACGACACAATAATAAAGACGAGTGACACAGTCTTTTAGAAAAATATACCTCTCACTTTATTTAAAAGGGTTGTGTGTGAGAGGGAGTTGGTGACCGAACAGAACTGCAACATATTGACCCCCACTCTATTGGCCATAACCGCGTTTCTTTTCCGTTCTCCTGGGCTGCTCAACTGGGGGCCCGGGGGTCCACTCTGTTGGGTGCTGGTTTTCTCTACCACATCTTATCTCCAACTCGTCTGCTCCCCAACTACTCAATTGGGGGCCTGAGGGCGCCCTCTGTTGGGTGCTGGTTTCCTCTAACGCATCTTGTCGCCAACTGATCTGGTCTCCAAACTAACTGACTTCCTATCTTCACCGAGTTATATAATAGTTCAACGTCCACCCTCTTCTTGTGGTCGTCACAATTTTGCAGTCATTCAACCTGTCCACGGTCAAGGCTTTAATATCCTGATTATTCCTCGACTGGATGCACCTGTTATTTACACCAGTTCATTTCCTATTTTGACAGCCCGGCCGGTTCGTAGGTCAATATACAACACTAAGAAACATTGAAAATATGACTATGATTATAATCAAACGTTTACCAATGAATCAAATTTCGGCTTAAATAACCCACAAGGTGTTGAAATGCCGTTGAATAGATTTGTTTAAAAATGATTCGTATTAGACAGGAATACTTGATAGTATACAACTGTGTGCAAATTATTTGTATTGAGAATAGTAAGTTGAAGCTAGTCTGATTTCTTTCTTTAATGGCATATCAACCTTCATGGGTTATTTAATACTAAATCCATCCTTGTAGAAGAACTATAGTGGTATTATTAACCCATAACTAATTGGGATAAGGGGGTTCATAGCTTCCCTCAAGGGTATTTGTCCGTGATAGCTTCAATGGAATTCAAACACACTTACTATCATATAGCAGTCATCGTTAACCTTGGTTAAGCAACCACTTTAGGAGAAGGAAAACGCTGATTTCATTTTTGCAAAAGCACATAGTCTAGTTTAAAAACAGTTCTATTCCATCGGTTCAGTTTAGCATAAGTACGCAGTTTCAATGTCAAAAACAGTTCTATTTCAAACAATTCAGGGTAGCATGAGTACACAGTAAACCTGGGAACGATGGTAATAAAGGAGTACTCCACATTCTCCAAAACGTCACCATCAAATTATTTAGTACCATATCTCTGCCATATCTCTGAAGAGAAGCAGTCGGTATGTTTTGCTGGGCCAGAAAGCTTTGCTGATCGCACAACTGTTTTTTGTTTGCTTGTTTGTTTTTGTATCATATGTATATGATATTATAATAATATTATAAGTCAATGATTTATTTATGTATGAATTCATTAACCTTTGCTAAGACCGACAAATATCGAGCAACATTCACTGTGTCATGTGTTATTAAACAGGTGAATGTAGCAGAGGCGACCCTAATACGACGAATTTCACATGGGGACTGTACTATTTCTGAACAGCGGTAGCCGCAATGATAAATGGCTGTGCCCTATGATCAAAGGAGTAGGTGATGGATATTAGTTTTGGACTGCTATGTTCGATGATGGCTCTTCGGAGAGTGGCTCTTTACCTGTCTTTTCTGCGAAGGGTGGTCTAATTTTCGTTCGTTCTTTGGTTTCCCAACTTCTCTATGGATGTGAGATATTTCTCTTAAAACGGACCAACGCCAACGAAAGGAATTTGAGTTTTTTAAGCAAGGATAGAGATCGGGATAAGCACACAATGAGATTTTTCTCAGAGTTTGTTTCTAATACCAACGAGACTCTTCGATTTGGGAGAAAACTTTCTTGACTGTCCGAATATATGATGGTCGGATATCCTATTTACCCAACCCCTCCGCTCGGGCAGTATATGACACAAGGTCAATTTTTAAGCGGAGTTAAACAGAGTTTTCCTTCTCCTAGACTCTAATTATATTTATTTATTTCTATCAATTTTCTGTCTCTTTTTCTTTCTCTCTCTCTTTCTCTCTCTCTCTCTCTTTCTCTCTCTCTCCCTTTCTCTTTCTTAATCACTCTCTCTCTCTTGTCTCTCTCTCTCTCTCTTTTTCTCTCCTCTTTCACGTTTTCTCTCACTTTCTCTCTATCTCTTTCCCCCTCTCTTTTTTCTTTCTTTTTCTCCTCTCTTTCTTTCTCTCTTTTTATTTCAGTTTCTCACTATCTCTATCTCTTTCTGTCTTTTTCTTTCTCCCACTTTTTCTCTCCTTTTTCTTTCCCTGTCTCCTTTTCTCAATCTATCTCTCTTTTTTTCTCGTCGCATTCTCTTCTTTCCTCTATCCTTTTCTACCTCTCTCTCTCTCTCTCTCTCTCTCTCTCTCTCTCTCTCTCCATTCTCTCTCGTTTTCGATCTTTTTTCTCTTTTTCTTTTTTATTCTCTTTTCTCTGTTTCTTTCTCTCTTTCTCTGTCACTCTTTATCTTCCTGAGTATCTATCTATCTATCTATCTTCCAACTCTCAAGGTCTTCTTTCTTTCTGTTTTTTCCTCTCTCTTTCTTTCTCACTTTCTATCGTTTTTCTTTTTTTCTTTCTCTCTTTTTCTCTCGCTTTTTATATTTTTCTCTTTCTTTCTCTCTTTTTTCTTTCTCTCTCTCACTCTTTCTCTTCCATTTTCGTCTTTTTTTTCTCCCTCTCTTTCTCCCTCTCTCTATCTACTCCATTTTTCTACATTCAACTTCCTCTTATTAATTTTTTTCATTTTCAAACCGCTTCCAATAGATGTCGCTATTATCGAAGTCTGCTGGCTTTTAAAGCTTCCATCTTACTTTCGTAAGACGAAAAAGATGGACTTGACTTAACAGCACTTTTTTTTTCTTCTTCCTGTTTTTGATCAGCAATTCTTATTCTCTCTTTATCTCTTTTATGATTTTATTATTATTTTTCGGCCATTCATCTTTCATTTCATCTCGAGTGACGTGATCTCTTCTTGGTGGTCGATAGCCAAAAGCAGAACGCTGCAGAAACCTTATTAGACTCCTAATTGAATGGTCTGTACATTGTCAATCCGATGCGAGAATATGATTTTGTCCGAGAACAAGGCATCACTTTCCACTCCTTGGCGTGGGAAAAGCACGCACACTGGTTCAACGACATGGTTTTAATACGGTGATGGTTTAAATGGGGTTGGGGGATGTGTTCGAACACAGGGGCTTGTGTTGGATGGGGGCTGGGCACACAATTTACAGAAGAAGCGCCAAATCGGTTGAAAAAATAGAAAAGAGAGGAAATAGATATATAAACACATACACACACACACAAACACACACACACACACACACTAAGAGAGAGAGAGAGAGAGAGAGAGAGGGAGAGAGAGAGAGAGATTCACTTGGATTGAAAGGGGGGTAATGAGATAAAGAAAATGATGGTCGATATATAAATATTTATAAGCGCTAAAATACACGCCGTATGTTTATTTCAATATATACACTGCAATATGAAC
Organism: Sepioteuthis lessoniana; assembly: GCA_963585895.1. NCBI lineage: Eukaryota > Metazoa > Mollusca > Cephalopoda > Myopsida > Loliginidae > Sepioteuthis > Sepioteuthis lessoniana. The sequence goes on from OY757934.1 coordinate 20,128,252, forward strand.
ATTATATATATATATATATATATATATATATATATATATATTGTATGCGTGTGCGAGCGTGACATATGCTTCAGTGCTACAACAAAACTATCTCTCCAATTAGTACATACATATATATATCATTGTATACATTTCCATACACATACACACTCATGGTCAACTAAAATGGTGTAATAGTTGCTATGCTAGACTAGCTAACCATTTTTGATGAATTCGTTTCTCACTGGGTGTCCCATACTTGAAGCCTTATGAAACAGCAAAAAGAAGCCGATTAAAAAAAGTGGACTGCTCATGCAGTGTCTTGGATTGCAAGCTTGTTTACCAAACCACTGTGATTGAGTTCCTTTCTCGCTTGGTGCTCCCTACTTCAAGCCTTGTGCCACAACTAAAGAAAGTTTATTAGAAGAAATGGGCACCTTGTAGTGAAATAGTTTGTCAGGTAGATTTCCTTGCCATTTTCTGTGAGTTTGATTCTTTCTTGGTGCTCCCTCACTTCAGGCCTTGTGTGACAACTAAACAGGGATTATGAAAAGAAGTGGGCGCCTCATATAGTGTAATCCTATTTACTTACCCCTCTGCTCGGGTAGGATATGACACAAGGTCAATTTTTTAAGCGGACTTAAACAGGTTTGAATTCAGAGATTTCCTTCTCCTAGACTAGTTACCTTACCAAGGCTGAAGAACCCAGTCTGTCCTACTATTTACCCGTAGCTGGAGGGAGAATAATTGGCTTCATACCTTTCCCAAGGGTATTAGTGCCATGTGAAATGCAATTATTCTCGTCCAGGATTTGAACTCGAGTCGCCGTGTCCATTTCCTAAGACGATAATCATTACACCATGGGCACCTCCTCATATAGTGTTATGGTTAGCAAGCTAGCACACCATAACGATGAGTTCGATTTTCGCTCTGGGCTTATGCACAAACCAGAGGGTATCCTTAAAATGAGAAACATAAGATTCTTTGTGACTTTGAGATAAAAATGGATCACCTACTCCTGACCATAAGACCAGACCAAGTTGTACTTAACATAATTATTTGTGAAACAAGTTGTACTTAACAAGAAGAAAAGAACTTGTCATCAAGTGGATTTTGTTCAGCCAGGGGATCACTGAATGAAAATGGAGAACTGAGACATTGCCAGAGAACCGAAAAATTTGTGTAACGTGAAGGTGACAGTAGCATTAATCGAAGCAAATGGAAAAGAGACTTGGTGAACAATTGAAAACATCTAGACCTCAGCACTATCAAAATCGGCAAGGATACTTAGAAGAGACTTGACAATCCGAGAAGACTTGTTGACACTTCGACTCTGTCAGAACTACTGTAATAATGATAATGATGATAATAATTGTATAGCAAATGTAGGCTATGTGGTGACAGAGATGGAACCGTCAATCACATAATAAGCGAATGCAGCAAATTGGCACAGAAAGAGTACAAGACTAGACACGACTGGGTGGGCAAGTGATCCACTGGGAAATGTGCAAGAGATTTAAATTTGACCATACCAACAAATGGTATATGCACAACCCAGCACTTGTCCTGGAAAATGACACGCATAAACTCCTATGGGACTTTGACATACACACAGATCACCTAATCTCGGCCAGAAGACCAGACCTTATAATAATCAAAATAAAAAAAAAAGATTTGCAAAATTGTCGACTTTGCTGTCCCGGCTGACCACAGAATAGATCTGAAGGAATGTGAAAAGAAGGATAAGTACCTCGACCTTGCTACGAAATTGAAAAAGCTGTGGAACATGAAAATAACGATTGTACCAATTGTGATTGATGCTTTTGGCACAATAACTGAAGGATTATTAAAAGGCGTGGAGGACTTGGAAGTTGGTGGACGGGTAGAGACAATCCAAATGACAGCATTACTGAGAACTGCCAGAATACTGAGAAGAGTCCTGGAGACTTGAGGAGACATGCTATCTCTCAAACTCCAATGAAAAACCATCAGCTAATACTGATGTGAAAAACAGAAACCTCATCAAAGGAATAAATACTTGGGCTGTGCCACTAGTCAGATACTCGGGACCCTTTCTCAAGTAGACCAGAGAGGAACTTAAACAAATGGACCAAAGGACAAGAAAACTAATGACCCTGCATAAGGCATTACACTCCAGAGACGACGTTGACAGACTATATGTATCTAGAAAAGAGGGAGGAAGAGGACTTGCCAGCATCGAAGACACCGTTGACGCATCCATACAACGGCTCGAAGACTACATAGAAAAACACGAACGAGGACTAATTACAACAATCAGAGTCGATACGGACAACACGATAAACGAAAGAATGACAACAACTAGGAAACAAAAATGGGAAGGAAAACAACTCTATGGCCGCTTTAAGCGTCTAATAAACAACATCTCGCACCAGAAAACCTGGACCTGGCTAAGAAAAGGAAACATTAAGAGAGAAACGGAATCCCTCCTAATAGCAGCACAGGACAACGCCATAAGAACGAATCATATCAAAGCGAGAATAGATAAGACGCAACAAAACAGTAAATGTAGGCTATGCAGTGACAGAGACGAAACGATCAATCACATTATAAGCGAATGCAGCAAATTAGCACAGAAGGAGTACAAGGTGAGACACAACTGGGTCGGCAAGGTAATCCACTGGGAAATGTGCAGGAAATTTCAATTCGACCATACAAACAAATGGTATATGCACAACCCGGCGCCTGTCCTAGAAAATGACTCGCATAAACTCCTACGGGACTTTAACATACAAACGGATCACCTAATCCCGGCCAGAAAGACCAGACCTCATAATAATCAACAAAAGAAAGAGAATCTGCAAAATTGTTGACTTTGCTGTCCCGGCGGACCATAGAATAAATCTGAAGGAAAGTGAAAAGAAGGATAAGTACCTCGACCTTGCTAGAGAATTGAAGAAATTGTGGAACATGAAAGTAACGATTGTACCAATTGTGATTGGTGCGTTAGGCACATTAATCAAAGGATTATTAAAGGGCCTGGAGGACTTGGAAGTTAGCGAACGGGTGGAGACTATCCAAACGACAGCATTGCTGAGGACGGCCAGAATACTGAGACGAGTCCTGGAGACTTGAGGAGACTTGCTGTCACTCAAACTCCAGTGAAAAACCATCAGCTAATACTGATGTGAAAAACTCTAGAGGAGTAAAAAATAATAATAATAATATTTAAAATAAAAAGACGAGAAGAGACCATCCAAATCATCGTATTATTAAGATCGACCAGAATACTGGGAAGAGTCCTGGAGACTTGAGGAGACTTGTTGTCACTCAAACTCTGATGCTGGGGTAAAATAATAATTTTAAGTCCATTACTTATCAATGTATATACATACATATATACATACATATACATATATATACATATATATATATAGAGAGAGAGAGTGAGTGAGAGAGGTTAACATAGACAGAGAAACAGACTGACAGATTTTGATAGAAAGAAAAGTAATAAACAGGATGTGATAGATGTGTAGATATAAGGGTGATAGATATAAACACATGATTGAATTGAGGTAGATAGGTAGACATAATTAGACTAAGAAAGAAAGAAAGAAAGAAAGAAAGAAAGAAAGAAAGAATGAGAAACAGAAAGAGTGAGAAAGAAAAGAAAAGAGAAAAAGAGAGATAAAAAGAAAGAAAGAAAGAGAGAGAGAAGATATAGAGAAAAAGTGAGAAAAAAAGGAGATAAAGAAAAATGTGTGTGAGAGAGAGAGAGAGAGAGAGAGTGTGTGTGTGTGAGAGAGAGAGAGAGAGAGAAAGAGAGAGAGAGACAGGGTGGGTAAAGAGAGAGATATGATATTTGGTTGAGACAGAATGTTCAAAGAATGGGTATCACACCACCTGGTTATAGTTAACGATCAAATCATTGATAGATAGATAGATAGATAGATAGATAGATAGATCTGATCATAATGATAGCTAGGAAGCGAACTAGCAACATATCTCGATAGATAGAGGCGCCTCTGGTGGTGTAATGGTTAGCAAGCTCGACTAGCAAACCTACACGAGTGAGTTCGAGTCTCATTGGGTGCCCCTTTCATATGGCCTTGTGCCACATCTAAGCAAAAAGCTTAGTAAATTTCCATATCTCGATAGATAGATGCAAATAGGCTGCAAGAGATTAAGTAAATAAATTCTTGATAAATAAGGTTGAAGCAAAGGAAATATAAAGTTAAAATGTGAAAACAGATAATTTAGTGAACCCCAATAAGATAAAGAGCATTCAATATTAGGTAAAAAAAAAAAAAGAAGAAAAAACTCTCATATATCACGCGAGTTAGAAAGAAGTTCGTGACACCGAACACTCTGCACACCATTTCCATCTATTTAAAACAGTTTGGCTGTATTCGCTTTCCGACGAGGGAATTCGAAGCGGTAGTCCGAGCCTCTACGACAGCTCGAGCCCCGCAGTCTGTATACAATGGCAAACGTCAGAATCGTGTTAAAACCTGCCACACAATACCAGCTGCAGCTCTTCGGTATAAACAAATTCTCAGATGTGAGCCGAGGCGAACCAGAGAGAGAGAGAGAGAGAGAGAGAGAGAGAGAGAGAGAGAGAGAGAGAGATGACGGGGTGCAAAGTTTCATAATGTTCTTGTCTAATGGAATCGACTTAGAGCTTCCAACAAGAGAGACGTATATGATTCTTTCTTTCTTTCTTTCTTTCTTTCTTTTCTTTTTCTTCTCTTTTTCTCCTGTATATCAGAAGGTTGCTTATAAGTGAAGAATCTCCCCCCTCACCCCGTAAATAAAAGAGGTTCGGTTTAATTTCAGACGTCAAAAACTAAAACAAATCAAAGAAAAAAAAAAAAAGAAGAGACAAACAAAATAAAGGAAAGAAAAGAAAAGAAAAGAAAAGAAAGAAAGAAAGAAAAAAAGTGACAGTAACTCTCTCCTCTTTCTGTTTATTGCTTCAAGAGACATGGCTATTTAATCTAATCTGTTTTCGAATCTACTTTCTAATCTGTTTTCTAATCCCCAAAAGAAGAAGACTCGAAATATATTTATCCACTTTAACTTGAAACAGGCGTTTTAAAGAGAAGCGTAGCAATATAGACTGCGAATCTAGGATTTTGGAAGCCAATGAGTTGTCGACTCAAAACCGGTGTGGTAGCACCTGATGGGATCCTGTCAATGGGTCAAATAGAACTGTTTGACTATTTAAACTGTGTGCAAACATCATTATCATCATCATCATGTCGTGCCGGTATTTGTCGCTGCCTCCCACCAGACACGACTTGACACAAGGTCAAAAGCCCGAAGGCCGATTAAAGTGGGGATAAAGGGGAGGGGAAGGTCGGGAACGAGCCGAGACTCGAACCCTGCTTGTCTGTGCTGCTCATCGGCTCACTTAGTGCAATGTGAGCCTGATGAGGCATGCAGTTTCACGAACCCAAATGTGGGTCCGGGCACGTATGCCAGTTTACGGCTTAAACTAGACGCTTGGTCTAGTGCCGTGCATGGGGGACAAAGGAGACAAAAATGCAGCTCGCCCACCCGAAGGTAGCCTAGTCGAAACTAGGTGCCTAATTAAAGGCCCCAAGTCTGCCATTGTTCCTTTTCCAGGGCCACGCTCCGGACCGAAGTCCAGAACAGGCCCCGTGCCGCTAGCACGGATATCCATGACCCTCTCTCGCCATTTCCCCCTATCGTTCATCGCCTCTGGTAGGTCTTCAAGGCTACGTTCCGTATCCTCACATAGCTGCTGTATGTATGTTCGAGCTGGTCGTCCTACTTTTGCTCGGCCATATGTGGGGGTCCATAGGAGTACATCACTTATGAGCTCGTCCCTGCTTCTCCAGCAGAGTCCTGCATGTCTTGTTTGTAAGCAGTGTCTCATCAACCGGAAAAAGACATCGACACACGGCTAACGAAGGCATGGACAGCTATCGATAAGCCATCGATCATATGGAAATCAGACCTGACCGATAAAATGAAACGCAGTTTCTTCCAGGCAGCGGTCGTATCGATACTGCTGTATGGATGCACTACTTGGACGCTAAAAAAACGGCTGCAGAAGAAGCTCGACGGCAATCACGCAAGAATGTTGTGAGCAATATTGAACAAGTCCTGGCGGCAACACCCCATAAGGCACCAACTATACGGTATGCAAAAAAATGACACGTTAAATCGAATTGTTTGAAATAGAAGTGTTTGACCATTTCACTTAATGGAAATAAATGACTGATGTTTCATTGAACTGATAATGATAAATAGCAATTCTTGGAACCATCTAACTGCGTGAAAACGAATGGGTGATGAGTAATTGCAGGGCTAAATGCATTGAATACAATACTTAGTGTCAAATAGCAATCCTTGAAACCACATCACTGAGTGCAAACAAAAGATTAATATTTAACAGAAACGTTTGTCTTGGATCGCAATAAACTGAAACCATTTAACTGCGTAGAAACAATGGCAATACTCGTTTAGGGCAGACTGGGTTCTTCAGCCTTGGCAAGGCAACTAGTCCTGGAGAAGGAAAACTCTGAATTCAAACTTGTTAAACTCCGCTAAAAATTGATCTTGTGTCATATCCTGCCCGAAGGGTTGGTAAATATGATACCAATACTCGTGTGAAAATTAGTTCTAAAATAGAATTACGTACAAATCATTCACTTGCAAATTATATATATATATATATATACACACATGTGAATATATATATATATATAAGTAAATACATATACATATACATATATATATACATGTAAATATGTATATATATGTACATGTAAATATATATATATATATACATGTAAACATATATATATATATATATATATATAAGTAAATACATATATATATATAAGTAAATACATATATATATATATATATATATATATATATATATAAGTAAATACATATATATATATATATATATATATATATATATATATATATACTTTAAGAAAAAACAACGAAACCGGTCACATAGGATTATAAATTTATTTCTGTCCTGTTACGCATTTTTGAAATTTCCAAAAACACGAAAAAAAAATTAACTAGAATAAATTTATAATCCTATGTGACCGGTTTCGTTGTTTTTTCTAAAAGAATTAATTGCTCTGTATTATTGGTACATTGAGCTCTTTACCAGGAAAATTTTAAATATTCATTCATGAATAATTTCTTGTCCTGATGGAATTACTCCCAACTCCGGTTTAACTGGACCAAGAATACTATATATATATATATATATATATATATACATATATATATATATTTTACTGTGTGCAAACATATGACTGATGTTAAATGAAATTGTTAGTGTTACATACCAATACCTGAAACCATTTAACTGTGTTCAAACAAATGATTAAGTGTAAATAGAATTATCGTGTTAGAAATACTTGAAACATGTGGAAAAAAGCCCAGGATCGTTTTAAAATGTTATCTACAAAATTTGATAACAAATCATATATATTTAATATATATGTATATAGAGGATTTGGTTGATATATATATGTATATAGAGGATTTGGTTGATATACCATAGAACGAAACGAAACCAATTTTATATATTTAATGTATTTGCATAAACTGGATTTGGCATTAATAACCTACAATGGTTGATACGCTATAAAACCCAACCAAACCAAATCATATATATCTGATATATATATATATAAAGAGCATAACGTTTATCGTCCTAGGAAGTGGATTTGTCACCCGATTTCAGACCCTAAACGAGGCTGTTTGCATTTCTCATAGCGTTAATATCCCCCTACCCTAAAAAAAAGGTATGAACCTAACCATTCTTCCTCCAGTTGGTAAATAGTTGGGCAGACTGGGCTCTTAAACCTTGGTGTGGCAACCGGTTTAGGAGAAGATAAATTCTGAATTCAGGTCACACTTGGAGAGGAATGTGCTCCGCCAGTCTACTCAAACCCAAGACAATATGAATTGCACTCCCACGACCAAACCAGATTAAAGGATAAATCTTTCTTTCTTACTTTCAATGGTAATTTTATGCCAAATGGTTAGGGACTTGTGTTCAGTATAGGTTCATATTTTGGCCCTATGCTAGTCACGGTACTTGACTGCAGCCTTAGTTTCTGACTACAGCATGTTTTTCTGCCTAGTTTGTTTATCAACTCTCTCTGTGCCCACGTTGTGTTTGAAAGATCCAAAGGTGTGGGGCTGACAAAAACTATCGGGAACTTCTTCTGAAGGCATGCGTAGTTTGTTGGAACAAATTTCCAGGGTGTTGGCAACACAAAGACAAGAAAAACTCCGTTAACAATCAATGACTATTTATTGAAACACAATAGAGTAACAATTTATATATGAGTGTGTGTGTGTGTGTGTGTGTGTGTGTGTGTGTGTGTAAATTGTCGCTTTTGTTGCATTTGGGAAAGAGATAACTGAGAAAATTGGTTAGTACAGTCTTTCTATCTTACTGAATTTTCCGGAAAGTGATGCTTTTGTTAGAGAGACTTCAGTTCTTGGAGAGACTTGTTTAAAAATACGTCCTCAGATCGAATAAATCCATATATGTATATATACCTCAATATCTGCCATATGAGGTTGGTTGGTTGGGTTTTATGGCATATCAACTTTTGTAGGTTATATAACACCAAAATCCATATTTATGCAAATAGTTCAAACAATTCAGTTTAGCATGAGTACACATTTAAATTGTCAAAAACATTTCTATTTCAAGCAATTCAGTTTATTCAAACAATTCTAATCCAGCTAATTCAGTTTAGTATATAACAGATTTTGTTTATACAGATTTTGTTTTCAATCTCAAAAACAGTTCTATTTCAAACAATTCAGTCCAGTATAAGCACGTAGTTTAAATGTAAGTACACAGTTTAATTGTCAAAAGTATTTCTATTTCAATCAAAATATTTCTATCTGTGCAAAAATTTTTAATTTGACTATACCAACAAATGGTATATGCACAACCCAGCACCTGTCCTAGAAAATAACACACATAAACTCCTATGGGACTTTGACATACACACGGATCACCTAATCTTGGCCAGAAGACCAGACCTAAAAATAATCAACAAAAGAAAAAAAAGAGAATTTGCAAAATTGTAGACTTTGCTGTTCCGGCTGACGACAGAATAAAACTGAAAGAAAGTGAAAAGAAGGATAAGTACATTGACCTAGCAAGAGAATTGAAAAAAAAAAAACTATGGAACATGCAGGTGACAATTGTACCAATTATAATTGGTGCGTTTGGAACAGTAACAAAAGGTTTACTAAAGGGACTGGAGGACTTGGAAGTTGGCGAACTAGTGGAGACCATCCGAACAACTACATTATTGAGAACGGCCAGAATACTGAGAAGTGTCCTGGAGACTTGAGGAGACTTGCTGTCACTCATACTCCAGTGTAAAACCCTCAGATAAAGCTCATGTGAAAAACTCTAATGAGTAAATAATAATAATAATAATAATGATAATTAGTGCAAAGAGAATATAAGACTAGACACGACTGGGTGAGCAAGGTGATGATAATCATGTGTGTGTGTGGAGGGGGGGTTACTTCAACAGTAATAAGTAACAAACTGAAATCATAAAAGAATGATATTGACTCTAACCAAAATGAATGTATTACTATTTTCTGTAAACTTGCATCTGATAAGATTTTTAAAAAATAATGAAAAATAGACGAGATAGAGTGATTAAGAATTATAAAAAATACCTTATCGAAAAACCTAATAGAGGCAGTGATGAACACGTCAAGTTTTGCTTTAATAGGATAACCAAAAGATTCGTAGGGTATCCTCGTGGTGTAATGGTTAAAGCACTAGACTTTCGCAAGCAAGTTCAATTTCCAGTCGTGCTATTACGTTCACTTTCAGGCAAATGCACTTGGGAAAGATATGAACCCCTTTATCCTCTCTGCTATGGGTTAAATAGTACCACTGCTTTTCTTCTAGGAGAATGGATTCGGTATTAAATAACTTACAAAGGTTGATATGCCATTAAAAAAAGAAACCAAAAATTTCGTTTCTTTTAACAAAATGATCTACACATCTTTTATTGTTAGACTCCAAATTAAATGAAATACTTTATATTAGCGACATCAAATAGAAATTTTGACCCCTGTCCACGACTGGACACGAGGAATTACCAGTTGGAAAGGGGAGGTAACTGACTTCCTTTCGTTATATTCATTCTCAGTGCAAATCGGCTTCGGTTTATGAAGATCTCTTTGAAATATACGAAAAAAGAATATTTCGATATATATATATAAGTTGGATTTTTTAAGCTATTTATGAGCCCTCTCCTGCTTTAATAGGATAACCTCCTGTTCCCTACAAGAAAAAAAAAACGTGAATTTTTTTCAAATCTGAAATATAACGTCCATGATATTTTTTCTGTTCAATATTGCTGGTGGCTAGTTTGTTTTTTTTTTCATAATATAGAAAAAATATCTTTTTTTTAGAAAGAAATGAAGCATAGAAAAAACTATTAAATGTAATTATTTAAACTTTTAAAAATATCTAATTTCTTTACAGTACATGAAATGAATTTTTTTTCAAAAACTAAACAAAAAATATGAATACTAGTTAATAAAAAGTAAAGTTGGTGACTCGAAGGTTCCCTTTTCACTTACATACTTTTGCCATGATGCCTAATAAAACTTTGAATAAGTAAAGTAAAGTTAGCGACCGCTGTCCAGGTCTACCCCAAAGCTCCCTTTTCAATAGCTATTACACCGAGGGGTAAAGGAGGGCGCTACTCCATTCCCTGGATTGCTTCACTTTACCCTTGATACTTACCTTATAGTACTGAGTGATTAGCAGGGCGGCATTAAGTACCAACTTTTAAGTCTTTGGTATGACTTGAGCTGGGATTGAACTCCAGTCTCCCCGACCATTAAACAGGCGAACAGTCAACTCATTAGTCCAATGACCTGGTATAATGCTTATTATTCAACATTTTAAATGAAATGAAATCTAAAAAAAAAATGTTAAATGTAATTATTCAAGTTTTTAAAAATATTTTTCTCCTTTAAAATACACGAAAAGAAATTTTATTTGCAAGACTAGAAAAACATTTAAAAAAAAAATCAGCAAAAGCCGCAATATCACTCCCACCACAACCAGAACCATTACTACCAACAACAACAACATCAACAACAACAACTCTTATTATTATTATTATTATTATTATTATTATTATTATTATCACTACTACTACTACTGTGATACCAATAATGACTGGAGCACTCGGAACGGTTCCCAAAGGCTTGGTACATTGACTGGAAGAGTTGAAAATAGAAGGACGTGCCAAAATCATCCAAACATCATTAACCAATGGAGGTGCGAGAGTCACCCTGGCGTAGTGGCTAACGCGCAAGACGTACAGCATCGTATTAAACGAGTTCAAACTCCAGCTGCCCTGTTACATTCACTTTCGAACTGATAATCAACTCAAAGGCATTAGCTCCCTTAACATCCAAGCTATGGGGTAAATATTTCCATTAAGGATGGGCCCGTGGTGTAATGGTTATCGTCGTAGGAAATGGACACGACGACACGAGTTCAAATCCTGGACCAGGCTAATTGCATTTCACTAATACCCTTGGGAAAGGTATGAATCCAATTATTCTCCCTCCAGCTATGGGTAAATAGTAGGGTAGACTAGGTTCTACAGCCTTGGTGAGGCAACTCGTCTAGGAGAAGGAAAACTCTGAATTCAAACCTGTTAAACTCCGCTTAAAGTTGACCTTGTGTCATATCCTGCCTGAACAAACTACAGCATTAACTAATCTTGAAAAAAAAACTTTCAAAATGCACTATCTACAAACAGATCACAGTCATCATGTTCAATGACGGTGTAGAAAAGAATTACAAGTAATTTTTCAAGTTAAAAAAAAATATTTCACTCCTTTAAAGTTCACGATATGAAATATTATTTGCAAAAAGAGAAAAATTCGTTAAAATTCGTACTACTACTACTGCTACAGCTTGAATTTCAGCCATGGAGATGATGATGATTGAATTCTGAAATCTGAAAAAGATGGCGGTAGCTGCTTTTCGTGGTAGACGAGTTCTTTTTATAAAATAAATTTTCAAAATTTGTTTCTTCGTACGATGATCAAAAAGGTCGTTTATTTTTACGGTGAAAATGTTTTTTTTTTATATACCTATAAAAATGTCGGCACGTCTTAACTTTTTAGATTCAAAAATAAAGTTTTATGGATTAAATGGAATGTTCTATATTAGGGACATCAGATAGAAATTTTGACCCTTGTCCACTATTAAAAAATGGGAAACGATAGTCAACCAAAAGGGAGATAACTCACTTCCTTTCGCTACATTCTTTCTAAGCGCAAATCAGTTGTGATTTAGATCTCTTTTGAACTAAAATGTATTGGATAAGAATATTTGAAGATATACAAGTACGTTGTATTGTTTTGTAGGTGTTCATAAGCCATAACCCCCACTACTACAACAATTGATTTAACTCATTGTGACTTTTTCGAACGAGTGTTAGACGGTGGTCAGTCACTGGAGTCTGAGTAATTGTAGCACTCTTCGGGTTTTCAGGATTTTTTAAAGTGATATCAGGGCTTTTCTGCTCTTCATAATTTATCAAAATATTCTAGTTAATTTAAAAGTTGCAGGGGTCTGGAATGTGTCCATTCTACCTCTGATCTCCACATCTGGCCTTCTCTTTTCCAGGTCTTTAAGAAACGTTCACAATGCATCATATCTAAACAGATCACAATTATCATCATATTCAATCCCTATGGGGATGAGGATGTTGACCACTAAGATGAGGATAGAATATTGAAGCCAGAAAAAAATATGTTATATCTAGTGTATGGTAGCAAGGAAAAGACAAACACAGGTTGAAAGTTTTTAAACAATTATATTAACAAAAAGGAAAAACAAGGCGATAAAGCGAAGAATCAACTGTACAAATTTGTAGCGTACAATATCAAGTGAAAGAGTGAATCGAGGTGTGTGTGTGAAGCCATAGTTCATGTACGGTCACGTATGTTATAAGTTAAGATACTCACTTGGTGGTATAAGGGTAGTAAGGGTATCAGATGATCTTTGTGTTAGTAGCAGTCGTGGACGGGGTGACGTTGTAGCTATATCAGCAGTTGTTCACAGCAGATGGTGTGTAAAAATCTGTCAGAGTTCAGATGAGTTCTTAATGGCCGTAACATGTTCTTCCCTTCATCCTCTGTGGGCCAGTCTGACGCCTTTGAAGATTTTCGCTGCTAAAATAGCAACCCTTTGGATCAAGTCGGTTCTTGGAATTTTTTAGGGGGAAGATTTATGATTGGCTGAAAAAGGGTATTTTTGTTAATGTGAATTAATTTCTTGCCTTCTTGCCCGGAAGCCCTGCGCGGAGCCTCTTGCGCAAAGACACATTTTATTCATTGTCTCGGCAGCAGCCGTCAGGCTAACATCCGGGCGAATGCTACCCTTCTCCAGCCATGTGTATGTTTTTTGAATGAAATTGTTAATCAGGAGAGATCTGAATCCTTCTATATAACAAATGTGATAAGCACCAAGTAGGACAAATACAGAGAGGAAATCAGCTAGTATTCTCGGGAACTTGCAATACAATCTGATTAATAAATAATGGGTTACGGACGATATAGAGTAGTTAACGTATGTAAAAGATAAAATTGCCAAACCGAGGCTAATTCTTTTCTAGGCTAATTTCTTTTGATCAAAAATTTTGTTTCTTTAAACGGTGAAAAAATACTTTTCTTGCAAACTTCTACAATGATCATCAGAACTTTAATTTCGAGACTCAAAAATTAAGTTTTCTTGATTAAATGGAATGTTCTATATTAGCGACATCAGTTACAAACTTTGACCTTTGACACAACTGAACAGGAAGATAACCAATTGTTACTCCTCAAAAGGGAATTGTGTGCCAATCGGGTGTGGATTTTGAAGTTGTCTTCGAATGATTCGAAATAGAAATATTTCTCGACATACATTTGTTAGATTTTTTGTCACTGTTCATGAGCCTGAGCCAAAGAAAAAAAGAAACAACAAAAAACAAACAAACAAAAAAAAAACACACACACACCAAAAACAAAAGAAAAACAATAAAAAAAAATCGTTAATTTTTTCAAAATATCAAAATATATTCAGAATATTTTTCTTTTTCAAAATTGTTGAGTATTAATTTTTTTTTTCATAAAAAAGAAAAATTAACTTTTTAAAAAGATATGAAAAATATGAAAAAAAAATGTAATTATTAAATTTTGTAAAAATATGTTATTTCTTTAATGTACACAAAATGATTTTTTTTTCAAAAACAAAAGATGAAAAAGATACTACAATCACAACATCAATGTCAACCTGGACGACGAAGACGACACTATATGAAAATGAAATTCTGCAATAAAATGAAAAAGGTGAAGAACGTAAAACAATTCTTTTTATTATTCAACATTTTAAATGAAATGAAATCTCAACAAAAAAATAAATAAATAAATAAATAAATATAATTATTCGATTTTTAAAAAAATTTCTTCTTTAAAATGCATGATATAAAATATTATTTGCAAGACAAGAAAAACGTTTCAAAAGGTGTAGCAACAGCTGTAATATCATCATCACCACCACTATTACCAATAATAATTATAATTGTGATTATGATGATCATAATAAAAAAAAACTACAATGACACTAATAATAAGTGGAACGCTCGGAAGGGTTCTCAAAAGGCTTTGTATAGAAACTTGGAAGAGATGGAAATCGAATGTTGTGCAGCTTCCAAACAACAGCATTGCCAAATCTTTGAGAAACTTACGAAATGCTCCATCTTCAAACAGATCACAGTCATCGTCATGTTCAATCCACACTAGGATGTGGACGACGACGACGACGATGACTAAGACGATGGTGGAACTCTGAAAGCTGAAAAAATTGCGATGAACACTAAGCAGGAAAATACAGAAAGTAAATGAGTTACAATTTTCTGGTAACTTGCAATATAATCTGATCGAAAATAATAATGAGATATTGACGAGATAGAGTGGTTCAGGTGTGTAAAATATAAACTTGCCTTGAAGAAAAACAAAACTAACGTAGTAATATTTTTTCCTATGCACAAACATTTCTTTTTTTTAGTTTGATGATAAAAAGTTTCGTTTCTTTTAATCTTGAAAAGACACTTTTCTTCCCTACTTCAAAAATGATGAAAACATCTTAAATTTTTGGACTCAGAAATTAAGTTTTGTGAATTAAATGGAATGTTCTATATTAGCGACATCAGATAGAAAATTTGACCCTTGTCCACGACTGGACACGAGGAATGACCAGTATTCAACCTTCAAAAAGGGAGGTAACTGACTTGTTTATGTTTCATTCATTGGACGTTCAAATCTGCAGTAATTTAAATCTCTTTGAATGGTACTGAATATGAATATTTGAAGATATATAAATACATTGGACTATCTTATAAATGTTCATAAGTCCTAAATTTATGGGTGCCCCCATTCATTCGGCCTTGTGCCACATCGAAGCAAAGAGCTTCGTAAATTACAATAAGTCCTAAATTTGAAACACACACAAAAAAAAATGTTTGGAAGATGAATATTTCAAATTCCAAATATAAGTTTCTGAATATTTTTTCTGTTCCATACTGTTGACGGTTTATTTTTGTGAATATAAAAATGAAAGAAAAATATTTAAAAAGCAATGAAACATTGGAAAAAATTACACGTAATTTTTCCTGTTTTTTTTTTTTTTTTTCTATATTTTACTCCTTAACCTGAAATGAAATATTATTTGCAAAACAAAAACTTGCGAACATATCCTAAGAATACTACAAATACTACAACTAGTATTTCAGCCACGATGATAATGATGAATAGGGAATTCTAAAATTTGGAAGAGATGGTGGTAATGATTTAAGTGGTAGACGAGTTTTTTTTATTAATTACATTTTCAAAAGAAATGAAACGAAAAAAAAGATCAAATATTTTTTTTCAAGTTATAAAAAAGTAATTTGTGGGGGTTATATGTAATTTGGTTATTTCAGTAGATGTGCGTCCGTAATTTACGGGTATTGCTCTCTAAATTATTTCCACCACAAATACAACACAAAACTTTACAATCGCGTAAAAGAAATGGAATAAAACACAACGAACATTAAATAACAAACAATTTAATATGCATATAACAGAATATGAAAACAAATAAAATACATGATGTGTAAATGGCCTTTTGGAAAATAAAGTTTGGCAAGAAGAAAATAAATTTGTTTGAAGATGTGTGTATGTTAACGGAGTCCGTAAATGAGTCATTCTTACTTACATTAAGTTCATAGCGGGTTTTATGATTGTGGCAACAGCGTGTCGCATTGATGAAAGAAATTTTGTCGGGTTTTTCTTTTGAATGAGATTCGCGGCCATCTGAAGTTAGGTCATGAATTTTAGTTGAGGAAGGAAAGGAATTTGCCGGACATAGTATCGGCTACTGCTTTACTGGCTTAGTGGCTTGTTGTTTAGTCTTCGTCTTAGTCTTCGTTTGTGTGTTAGTCTGTGTGTATGGCTCCCTAACTCTGTGTTATTTATATCCTACAGGTAGATCAAAGAATCGTCCTAAAATTTTGGCGCGTAGACATTTATTGACCAATCAGATTTGTATTTTATTATTTTATTTTCGAGCCTAAATATTTTCCGTTAGTTGACTTCCAATCCTATTTTTCTAGAATGTTCTATTCTATGTTTTTAGCTGATTGGTTGAAAAATATAACTTAAATCCTCATGCGGTTTTGATCCTAAATTTCTAGAATGTTCTTAAGTATGTTTTTATTGCTTATTTTAAGACTAGAAAAAAATGTGTATTCCATAAATTCTCTTCTTTAAAGTACATGAAATGAAATTTTATTTGCGAGTACATTGCAACGGCTTTTATATTCAGGCCGAAGAAAAGAAATGCGATCAAAATTATATATAAATATATCATCTGTTATTTTTGTTCATTACGAAATGTACGAAGTTATTTGGTGAAATAGTTACGTGAAGAGAGAATCAGGATAGACAGGGAACTCCGATGATTTACATCTTATTCTTTTTCTTGTACATTTTTATGTAGTTGGATAGTCTGGTCTGCTGTCTGTGAACTTCTTCTGCGGGTGGTTGAGGGGTTTTCTTAGTCTCCTTTTCTAGGTTTGTTTTTAGAAATGGAGAGAAAAACCTTTTTTGATATTTGACGTCTTTATTCACGCAGTTACCCAATTCAACCGTTCGGCCTAAGAAATAAGCATTTTAGGCGTTTGATCGGTACGGTGCCTGGACTTTCTCTAATAACTATACCTAACCAATCCATTCTCACTATAGAACCAATCAACCAGAGAACTGATAACAAAAAGTCAGCCAAGGTTCAAATCTTGTCAATCATATCCCTGATTATTTTCCTTGATAAATAACCAGTAAAGTTTTAAATTCATATATTTTGAATTCTACACTTTCCTTACAAAATTAACAGGTGACATATTCATTATGTAACACAGATGCAATATCACCACCACGACCACCACCACAAATACTATTACTAAAACTAGTACTACTCCAACTACTACTTATAAAAATATTAATAACGATGATAAAAGTTATAAGAGGCGGGCTTGGTAAATAGCAAGAAAAGTTGAAAATAGGAGGACGAACCGAGACCATCTCTATAACAGCATTATTGGGAATGGCCAGAACATTTAGAAGCGTCCTAGAGATCTGAGAAGACTTGCTGTCACTCACATTCTACTGAAAGACGAAGAGATTGTAACGTATAATAATGATAATATGTTGACAGACACGAAAAATCAATCACGTAATAAGTGAATGAAATAAAACTGCGTAAAGTGAGTATAAGACAAGACACGACGATATGTGTAAGGTGATCCACTAGGAATTGTGCAAGAAATTTAAATTTGACCATAAGAAAAAAAATGGTATATGCCCAACATAAAATACCTTCTAGAAATGTAGAAGCAGAAAATTCTCTGAAATTTGAGAGACAAACACATAATCTAATCTCTGTCAGACGACTAAATCTTGCAGTAGTCGACAAAAAAAAAAAGAAAGAAAAAGAAAAGAAAGGGAACCGGTCTAATAGTGATCTTTCCCCCTCCGGTTCTCATAGTGAAGAACTGAAGGAAAACAAAGAGAGATATAAGTACCAAGACCTTGTTAGGGAACTGAAAAAAACTATGAAACATGAAAATGAAAGTGATACCGATTGTAATTGGCGTTTTGGTACTATTTACCAACCCCTCCGCTCGGGCAGGATATGACACAAGGTCAATTTTTAAGCGGAGTTTAACAGGTTTGAATTCAGAGTTTTCCTTCTCCTAGACTAGTTGCCTCACCAAGGCTGAAGAACCTAGTCCGTCCTACTATTTACCCATAGCTGGAGGGAGAATAAGGGGGTTCATACCTTTCCCAAGGGTATTTGCCCGAAAGTGAACGTAATAGTGCGACTGGAGTACGAACTCGCGTACTACGATTTTGCAGTTCATCGCTTTAACCATTACACCACGAGGACACCCCTTGGCGTTTTGGTAGTCAGCAAAAGATTAGGACAGGGACTAGACAAATTAGGAAGAAGACGAGTCGAGATTACAGCATTAAAAAAGACCTGAATACTAAGAAGAATCCGGAAGACTTGAGAAGAGTAAGTGTCACTGAGACTCTAGTAGAAAGCAATCAGCTAAGATCGGTGTGAAAAACTCACAAATGAATAAAATAATAATCATAATATCAATAATTTCTAGGAATAGATTAAAAATGATCAAATGGAAATCCTAAGTATGTGGGAACGTAAAGTCCACAAAAATATCCGTGGTCTTAAGAGCATGATGAATTAAAAATTTTGTCTCCTGTCCACACAAAGAGAAAGAAAAATTAAAAATAATCATTCAAGATTTCTTTTAAAAAGATAATAATGACGGTGATGGATATGATTTGTACTAATTTGACATCTTTAAATAAAAGGAGATGAATTATCATTTCCAAAAACATTAGAGCTTTTCCACTACAAGTACTCATGGTCGTAATAAAAGTAATTGCCGTAGTTGCAATATTTGAGGATATGCAAATACGTTGAACTATTTTGTAGGTCTTTATAAGCCCTAAACCCCACACAAGAAACAATTAAAAATAAAAACAAATCAAAACAAACAGAATGATGACTTCTTACAAAATCCTATCTATATACGTGTTGCATTCAATCAGTTTCCAGCCCTTTTTTGTACAGGTATCTAAAATTGTCGTAAACTCTTGTAAATTCTCTGTGTTATTTCTATACGTCTTATGAGACGACTGAACAATTTTTATGATTTCAGGTTGAAATGAACAACTACAGCAGCAAATGGAATATACCCTACTAAAGCCTGATTGTCACAGCTGGTGAATTTCAAAAATGCAATCTCGACGTGAGGTCACTTTAGAAAAAGGATATGCAATAAAACTCTGTTTTAAACTAGGAAAAAATGCCACAGAAACGTATGGAATGCTTCAGACTGCTTTTCGACCATCTTGCGTGAATCGAGTATCAGTTTTTGAGAGGCATAAGAGACTCAAGGAAGGCAGGGAATCTGTGAGGGATGATGAGAGGTGTGGGAGGAGTGAGGAAGTCAATACACCAGAGTTGATTGTCCAAACGGTTAGGGTTAGGGTTACTATGTTGAGGTTTTAAGGGAGTTCAGGAAGAGATTCCGTCGGAAGAGGCCAGCGCTTTTCAAATCGGGTCAGTGGCATTTCCACCAGGACAATACACTAGTCCACAACTCCATTTTTTCAAAGACTATTTGACCAAGATGGGCATCAAGACAGTTCCTCAGCCTCCCTGTAGTCCAGACCTTGCTCCCTGTGACTTGTGGTTATTTCCTAAGCTCAGAGGTTGTCGTTTTGAGACAATTGAGGAGATGAAAGAGGTTGTGACGAAGGTCATTGACACGCTCACACAAGAGGACTTCCATGCGGCCTTGCAGAAGTTGTTGGAAAGGTACAACAAGTGCATTTCAGCCGGAGGAGATTACTTGGAAGGGGGCTAGAGTTTCATGTGTTTACTATCAATAAATGTGCCCATACGAAAAAAGTCAGGAAACTTATTTAATGATCCCCGTATACCTTTTCCACTATTTTTTTCATATTGCTGATTGTTTCTATTTGTAGAGAAAAACTTTGAAAAATAAATAAAACTTAGATGAATAATCAAAGTTTTTTTAAAATTATGTTACTCTTTTAAAGCACACAGAATTATGTATTATTTGCAAATATAGAAAAGCTCGTCAAAAAATAATTATAATATTACACGTAAAACATACCAGCTGGTGTTTTTTTTATCATCACAACCATTAATACTTGAACTACTACAACTACTACTATTTGAACTACTACTATTTGAACTACTACAACTACTACTATTATTTTCATTATCACTACTACTGCTCAACCGGACATTGGCAAAACTAGGAAACAAAAATGGGAAGAAAAACAACTGTATTGGCGTTTTAAAGGACATGTCACACGAGAAAACCGGGACATTGCTAAGAAAAGGAAACTTTACGAGAGAAACAGAATTTCTCCTAATAGCAGTAAAAACAACGCTGTAAGAACCAATCATATCAAAGCGAGGATAGATAAGACGCAACGAAATAGTTAAGCAGTGATAGAGATGAAACCATCAATCACACAGTAAGCGAATGCAGCAAATTAGCAGAGAAAGAGTATAAGACTAGACATGACTGGGTGGGCAAAGTGATCCACTGGGAAATATGCAAGAAATTTAAATTTGACCATACGAATAACTGACATATGCACAATCCAGCAGCTGTCCTAGAAAATAGCACACATACAGACGGATTACCTAATCTCGGCCAGAAGACCAGACCTAATAATAATCAACAAAAGAAAAAAAAGAGAATTTGCAAAATTGTCGACTTTGCTGTCACGGCTGACCATAGAATAAAACTGAAAGAATGTGAAGAGAAGGATAAGTACCTCAACCTTGCAAGGGAATTGAAAAAACTATGGAATATGAAGGTGACAAATATACCAATTGTGATTGGTGCTTTTGGTCCAGTAAGTATAGGATTATTAAAGGGACTGGAAGACTTGGAAGTTGGCGGACGAGTGGAGACCATCCAAACTAGAGTATTATTGAGAACGGCCAGAATACTGAGAGGAGTCCTGGAGACTTGAGGAGACTTGCTGTCACTCAAACTCCAGTGATGTTTTAACATCACAAACTCCAGTGATGTTTTGACTCACAATGAGTAATTATTATTATTATTATCATTATTATTATTATAATTATTATTATTATTATTATTATTATTATTATTTTCTAGGAATAGATTAAAAATGATCAAATAGAAATTTTTAGTATGTTGGAACATAAAGTCCACAAAAGTATCGGCCGTTATAAAGGCAAGATGAAATAAAAATTTTGTCCCCTGTCCACAGAAACACAAAGAAAAAGAAAAATTTGAATAACCATTCAAGATTTCTTTAGAATAATAATAATAATAATAACAACAACAACAACAACAATAATAATAATAATAATAATAATAATAATGACGGTGAGGGATATGATTTGTGTTCATTTTTCTTCTTTAAATAAAATGAGATGAATTATTATTTGCAAAAACCGAAAAGCTACTACTACTACCACTCGTTGTCGAAGTAGAAGTAATTGCAGTAGTAGTAGATACTACTACAATTTCTTCTTCAACGACGATGACGATGCCGACCACGACGACAACTAATTTAGTTGTCTTAGCCGGGGGTGACCCGAAGGCTCCCTTTACAATAGCTTCTACACCACGGTGTAGGAGAAGGCGCTACTCTATTCCCTGAAGTGATCTACTTTACTCTTGGTCCTTAGCATACAATGCTGAGTGTAAGCAAGGCTGCATCATGCACCATTTTTTGAGTCTTTGGTATGACGGGACCTGATATGGAAACCCGATCTCCCGGACCATTGGCGAACTCTCTACTCATTAGGCCAATGGCCCGGTAACAACTACTTCTACAAAAAAAAAAAAAGAAAAAGAAAAATTAAGAATAATCATTCAAGATTTCTATAATAATAATAATAATAATAATAATAATAATAACGGTGATGGATATAATTTGTATTAATTTTTCTTCTTTCGATAAAACGAGATGAATTATTATTTAGAAAAACCGAACAGCTAATATACTAGTGCACTCGTTGTTGTAGTAGAAGTAATTACAGTAGATACTACTGCAATTACTTCTCCTTCGACGACAATGTCGACTACGATGACAACTACGTTGGTGACCTTAAACGAAGGGTGACCCAAAGGCTCCCCATTCAATAGCTACTACACCACAGGGTAGGGGAGGGTGCTACTCTGTTCCCTGGATTGCTCCACTTCAACCTTACCTTATGATGCAGAGTGTTAAGAAAGGCAGCATCCAGTACCATATTCTGAGTTTTTGGTATGATACGACCTGTGAAGGAAAGCCGGTCTCCTGGACCATTGGCGAACATTTTACTCATTAGGCCAATGTCCCGGGAACAACTACAATAACATAAAAACCCACAACGATGACTACGACCCTGATGTATGAATACCAACTAGATGATGTTGATAATGGTGGGGAGGAAATATTGAAACATGGAAAAATTGTATAATTATCAATCAAAACCGTTAAGAAACATAGCAACTAAATTCTTGGTTTTTGCCATCGAAATTGATTGAAAAAAATAAAAAATAATAGATCAGATGTTGTTATTTGGCATTTCTCTATGTTTTGTTTTTGCCAAAATATATAATGGTATCCAAAAGGCTTGGTATAGGGACTGGAATAGTTGGACATTGAAGAACGTGCTGAGACCATCGAAAGAATAGCATTACCAAATCTTTGAGAAACTTCGAAATGCAACTTCCCCAAACAGATCACTGTCATCTCCATGTTCAATCCCCACGGGGATGAGGATGTCGAGGACTAAGATGATGGTGTAATACTGTAACCTGAAAAAAATGCGATAAGCACCACACAGGACAAATGCAGAAAGCAAATGAGCTATTTTCTGGTAACTTGCAATACAGTCTGATCGAAAATTGGTCAGCTATTGACAAGACAGAGTGTAAAATATAAACTTGCCTTGAAGAAAAACAAAACTGAGGTTTAATATTTTTTTCCTGTGAACAAACATTTCCTTTTTTTCGTCTAATGATAAAATGTTTCGTTTCCTTCAATGATAAAAGATACTGTTCTTTCCTACTTCCAAAATGATGAAAACATCTTAAATTTCAAGTCTCAAAAATGAAATTTTTTTGAATTAAATGGAATGTTCTATCATCAGATTGAAAATTTGACCCTTGTCCACGATTGTAAATGATGAGACTACCAAGTATTCACCCTTCGAAAAGGGAGGTAACTGCCTTTCTTTCGTTACATTCATTCTCAGAGCAAATCCAGTCCAGTTTAATCTTCTTTGTAATTTGTACTGAACTGGAATATTTGAAGATATACAAATGCGTTGGAATATTTTGTAGGTCTTTTTAAGCCCTAAACCCCATACACGAAAAAAAAAAAAAAAAAAAAAATGAAATAAAATAAAAAAGAAAACAAATAGAAAGATGAATTCGTTCAAATCGTATATATAAATTTTCGACTACATTTTTCTTTTTAATAATGTTGATTGTTTCTTTTTGTAAATAAAAACATTAAAGAAAAACTTTAAAAATGAAATAAAACATCGATAAATGTTTAATAAAATTATACGAGTTTTTTTTTTTTTTTTTTTTTTTTTTAATATGTTGCTCTTTTAAAGTAAAGTGAAATTTGTATCATTTGCAAATATTGAAAAGCTCGTCAAAATATCAACAATAAAATTACAAGAAAAAACAACCCAGCTGTTTTTAACATCATCATTATTATTACTACAACTACTAATACTGATACTACTACTACTAGAAGAAGAAGAAGAAGAAGAAGAAGAAGAAGAAGAAGAAGAAGAAGAAGCTGAGACCCGTTTTATTTCACGGATTTTGCAAAATGTTTTTTTTTTTTTTTGCAGCAATTTTATTTTAACTTACATCTAAAACTCACATAAAATCAAATCAGCCGTGATTTAAATCTACTCTTTGAATTGTAAAGAATAAGAATATTTCAAGATGTACAAATACGTTGGACTATTTTATAGGGCTTTATGAGCCCTTAATTCCCAACACCAAAAACAAAATAAATGAATAAATAAAAACAAATAAAAACAACTAGAAAGATGAATTCTTTCAAAATCCTATTTATAAATTTCAAACTATTTTTTCTTTTTAATAATGTTGATTGTTTCTTTTTCTAAATATAAATGTAAATGAGGGAGCTATCCCCCTTGTTTGGTACGGGCACCTTAGGGTTGAGTACACATTACCATTGTACACTAACCAGTCACACACGTGACACCGTTAGAAGGGTCGGCCCTTTTTATTACCATTTCTCCGAGCATAACACACTTGTTGGCTGACGGAGCTGCGACTTTTAGACTTTGCGAAGGGGGCATTCTTTGAGGCGAACAGAGGTAGGAATCACACACTATATCTGTATTTGCCCGAGTTATTGATCTGTGTGAAAGGGATTACAGAAGTTGTTTTCTTTTTTGTTTTTAAAAATTATGTTTTTGGTTGTTACTTTTCGGAGTTAACAGCCGAAACTGTAACACAAAATTTAACAAACTAACAATTCTCGTCACTCTTTTCTTGTTCATATTTTTATAGATTATGTTTGTTTTAGAAGATAGTTAAAATCAATTTGTTGCGAAAAAAAACCTTTTGCAAAATTTGAGTAAGTTACACGGGTCTCAGCGTCTTCTTCGCCTTCTACTACTACAACTAATACTACTACTACTACAACTAGTCTTAGTAATAGTAGTAGTAAATAATAGTAATAATAATAGTAGTAGTAGTAGTAGTAGTAGTAGTAGTAATGATGATAAAAAAACCCAACTGGGATATTTTATGTGGAATATCATTTGAATTTTTTGACGCGCTTATCTATATTTGCAAATAATACATAATTTCGAGTGCTTTAAAAGAGTAACAATTTTTTTTTAAAATTTGAATAATCAAATTAAACATATATCCAAGTTTCATTTCTATTTCAAAGTTTTTCTTTAATGTTTATATTTACAAAAAGAAACAATCAACATTACGAAAAAGAAAAATAGTCAAAAAGTTATATATAGGATTTTGAAAGAATTCATTTTTCTATTTGTTTTTATTTATTTATTTTTTTTTCATGTGTGAGTTTTAGGGCTTATAAAGACCTACAAAATAGCCCAATGTATTTGTTGTATATCATCAAATGTTTCAATTCAGTACAATTAGAGAGAAGAATAATTACTTGTAATTTTTTTCCCATGTTTCATTAGTTTTTCAATATTTTTCTTTCATTTTTATATTCACAAAAATAAACCGTCCACAATATGGAACAGAAAAAATATTCAGAAAGTTAAATTTGGGATTTTAGATATTCACCTTCCTAATTCATTTAATTTTTTTTGTGTGTGTGTGTTTGGAGGGGGTTTAGGGCATATTAACGCCTATAAAATAGTCCAACGTACTTATATATCTCTAATAATCCTATTCAGCACCATTCAAAGGGAAGGTGTAAATCACAACGGATCTGAACTTGGAATGAATGTAACGTAAAGTCAGTTACCTCCCTTTTTTTGAAGGTTGAGTACTGGTCATTTCCTCGTGCCCAGTCGTGGACAAGGGTCAAATTTTCTCTCTGGTGTCGGTAATATAGAACTTTCCATTTAATTCCCAAAACTTTACTTTTGAGTCTAAAAATTAAAGATTTTTTCATCACTTTGGAAGTAAGAAAGAAAAGTATCTTTTCACCATTAAAAGAAACGAAACTTTTTATCATCAGACGAAAAAAAGGAAATGTTTGTTCACAGGAAAAAATATTACAACGTCAGTTTTGTTTTTCTTCAAGGCAATTTTATATTTCACAGTTCTGAACCATTTTATCTCGTCAATATCTCATTATTATTTTCGATCAGAATATATTGCAGGTTGCCAGAAAATCGTACCTCATTTGCTTTCCGTATTTTTTCTGCTTGTTTATAGCCTTTTTTTTTTTTCAGGTTTCAGTATTACACCATCATCTTAGTTGTCGTCGTGTGGATTGAATAAAGTGATGACTGTGAAATGTCTGGAGATGGTGCCTTTCGAATGTTTCTCAAAAATTTGGTAATGCTGCAGTTTGGATGCTGCACATCCTTCGATTTCCATCTCTTCCAGTTTCCAAACAAAGCCTTTTGGGAACCATTCCGAGCGCTCCAATTATTATTAGTGTCATTGTAGTTTTTATTATTATGATTATGATTATGATGATTATTATTATTACTAATAGTGGTGTTGGTGATGGTGATGATATTACAGCAGAATAGAGAGAGTCCAGGCGCCGTACCAATCAGACGCCTAAAATGCTTATTTCTTAAGCCGAACGGTTAAATTGGATAATTGCGCGAAGAAAGACGTCAAATATCAAGCAATCTTTTTCTCTCTATTTCTTAAAAACAAATCTAGAAAAAGAGACTCAGAAAACCCTTAAACCACCTGAAGAAGAAGTTCCCAGACAGTAGACCAGACAATCTAGCCACATAAAAATGTATAAGAAAAAGAATAAGATGTAAATCATAGCAGTTCCCAGTCCATCCCGACTCTCCTTTCTTTAAACTATTTCACCATCAAATTTCGTACATTTCGTAATAAACTAAAATAACAGATATCTATATATAATTTTTTATCGTCTTTCTTTTCTCCGGCCTATATATGACAGCCATTACAATATCCTTTTAAAGTTTTTTCTGTACTCGCAAATAAAATTTTATTTTATTTACTTTAAAGGAGAGACATTTTTTTTTAAATTGTATCTTGAAAAAATGCATTTCATTTTTTTTTTTTTTTTTTCACATTTCATTTTTTTGAAATATTAATTTATAAAAAAAACCCTCTTCTACCACCTAAATCCGTATCACCATCTTTTACAAATTTTAGAGTTCTCTATTCATCATCATCATCATCATCATCATCATCATCATCGGGGCTGAAAAAGGATTTGTAGTAGTAGTAAGTTTTATTTACTTTTGTAAATAAAATTGGCGGCCGTAATCGAGTGCTACTCGAAAGCTCCCTTTTCAACAGCTACCACAACCTTTCATTAGATTGATCCACTTTAACCTTAAAACGTACCTTATAATACTGAGAGATAAGCAAGGAGGTGTCATATAGCATTTTTTTTAGTCTTCGGTTTTACTCGACCTGGGCTTAAACCCCAATCGCCTGGCCCATTGGCGAAGAGTTTTTCTGCTATCGCAAATAATATTTAATTTTGTATATCGTAAAGGAGTAAAATATTTAAAAAAAAAAAAAAAACTTGAATAATTACAAATAATTTTTTCCTATGTTTCATTGGTTTTTCAACATTTTTCTTTCATTTTTATAATCACAAACATATTCCGAAAGTTATATTTGGGATATGAAATATTCACCTTCCTAACTTTTTTCTTTTTTTTGTGTGTGGTGTTTAGGGCTATGAACACCTATAAAATAGTCCAATGTATTTATATACCTTTAAATATTCCTATTCATTACCATTGAAAGAGAAGATCTAAATCACAGTGGGTTTGGAATGAATGTAACGTAAAGAAGTCAGTTACCTCCCTTTTTGAAGGTTGAATACTGGTCATTCCTCGTGTCCAGTCGTGGACAAGGGTCAAATTTTCTATCTGTTGTCGCTAATATTCCATTTTATTCAAAAAACTTTTTTTTGGAATCTTAAAATTAAAGATGTTTTCATCATTTTGGAAGTAGGGAAGAAAAGTATCTTTTCGCCATTAAAAAAAACGAAACGTTTTATCATCAGACGAAAAAAAGGAAATGTTTATTCACAGGAAAAATATTACAATTTCAGTTGTTTTTTTTTCTTTAAGGCAATTTTATATTTTACAGTCCTGAACCATTTTATCTCGTCAATAGCTGATCATTTTTCGATCAGATTGTATTGCAAGTTACCAGAAAATTGTAGCTCATTTGCTTTCTGTATTTTCTTCCTTGGTGTTTATAGAATTTTTTTCAGGTTTCAGTATTACACCATAATCTTAGTCATTGTCGTCGTCCTCGTGGGGATTGAACATGTTGATGACTGTTATCTGTTTGGAGATGGTGCTTTTCGAAAGTTTATCAAAGATTTGGTAAAGCTGTAGTTTGGATGCTGCACATCCTTCGATTTCCATCTCTTCCAAGTTCCTATACAAAGCCTTTTGGGAACCATTCCGAACGCTCCAATTATTATTGGTGTCATTGTAGTTTTTATTATTATGATTTTTATTGTCATAATTATTATTTTTATTGGTAGTAGTGGTGGTTGTTATGATATTACAACTGTTGCTTCGTCTTTTGAAACGTTTTTCTAGTCTTGCAAATAATATTTCATTTCATTTATTTTAAAGAAGAAAGTTAAAAAGAATTAAATAATTACATTCGTTTTGTTGTTGGTTAAATTCTATTTTATTTAAAATGTTGAAAAATAAAAAGAATTGTTTTACGTTTTAATTCACTTCAGCCTTTTCATTTTATTGCAGAATTCCATCTTCATATATAGTCGCCTTCGTCGTCCAGGTTGACATTGATGTAGTAAGATTAGATTCTTTTTTATCTTTTGTTTGGGTTAAAAAAAAATTCCATTTTGTGTACATTAAAGAAGTAATGTATTTTTAAAAAAGTTAATAATTACATTTTTTCATATATTTCATATCTTTTCAAAAAGTTTTTTTTAATGAAAAAAACAAAACCTTCAGCAATATTTAAAAGGAAAAATATTCTGTAAGTTATAATTTGATTTGAAAAAAATTAACGATTTTTCTTGTTAATTTTTTTTTTTTTTTTTTTTTTTTTTGCTTACGATCATGAACAATGACAAAAATTACAACATATATGTACGTCGAGAAATATTCCTATTTAGAATCATTCAAAGACAACTCAAAATCCACCCACACCCGATTTGCACGGAGAATTAAAGGTTATCTTCCTGTTCAATTGTGTCGAAGGTAAAAATTTGTAACTGATGTCGCTAATATTCCATTTAATCCAGAAAACTTAATTTTTGTCCTGATGATCATTTTAGGTGTATGAAAGAAAAGTATTTTTTCAGTTTAACGAAACGAAATTTTTGATCATCATATGTAAAAAAAGAAAGAAATTAGTCTATAAAAGAATATTATTACTACGGTTTCGTTTTTCTTTATGGAATTTTATCTTTTACAATCGTTAACTACTCTATGTTGTCCATAGCCCATTATTTAATCAACATATTGTAATGCAAGTTCCCAGATATTACAAGCTGATTTCCTTTCTGTATTTGTCCTACTTGGGGTTTATAAAAATTTTTCTGGTTTCAGTATTCTATCCTCATCTTAGTGGTCAACATCCTTATCCCCATAGGGATTGAACATGATGATAATTGTGATCTGTTTGGACATGGTGCATTATGAACGTTTCTTAAAGACCTGGAAAAGAGAAGGCCAGATGTGGGGATCAGAGGTAGAATGGACACATTCCAGACCCCTGCAACTTTTAAATTAACTAGAATATTTTGATAAATTATAAAGATCAGAAAAGACTTGATATTTCTCAAAAAAATTCTGAAAACCCCAATAGTGTTAGAGTTACTCAGACTCCTGTGACTGGATCTTTTTTCCCGGATGGGCAAACATAGTAATTATCGGGGATGTCCTCGTGGTGTAATGGTTAAAGTGATGGACTGCGGAATCGTAGTAAGCGAGTTCGTACTACAGTCGCGCTATTACGTTCACTTTCGGGCAAATACCCTTGGGGAAGGTATAAACCCCCTTGCCCTCCCAGCTATGGGTTAAATAGTACCACAACTATTCTTCTAGGAGAATGGCTTTGGTATTAAATAACCGACAAGGGTTGATATGCCATTAAACAACCAAACCAATAGTAATTATCATACGTAGTCAATTTTCCATTAATTCATTTGTCTGTTATTTTATTTTCACATTGAGTATACTTTTGTAAGGAGAAAGGAAGTTCTGCAAAATAATATTTTCTAGTTTATAGTTACGTATTTGATTGTATTTAATTAACAATATGTAATTACCTTTTCATAATAACATAACAATTACAAAGGCCTAATTGGGGCTGTAGAATACACTAACGAGTGTCCTGGATATGACACTAAACAATCTGATGGTGAGGTTCCAGTAGTATTGGAGCT
The DNA here is from genome assembly GCA_963585895.1 of Sepioteuthis lessoniana. Classification (NCBI taxonomy): domain Eukaryota; kingdom Metazoa; phylum Mollusca; class Cephalopoda; order Myopsida; family Loliginidae; genus Sepioteuthis; species Sepioteuthis lessoniana. The sequence continues at coordinate 20,158,510 of OY757934.1, forward strand.
TTGGTGAAGGCGGAGTACCCCTTCATTGCCATCGCTCCCAGGTCCACTCTTGCCCGGAGTGGTAGCACCTAATAGGACCCTATCTATGGATTAAATAGAACTAACAGCATATTTATGCTAAAATTAATTGTTTGACTAAACTGAATAGCTTGAAATAGAAATGCTTTTGACAATTAAACCGTACTTACATTTAAACTGTGTGCTTATGCTTAACCGAATTATTTGAAATAGAACTGTTTTTCGACATTAAAACTGTGTTTACACTTAACTGAATTGTTACATATAACAGTTTGAATAGTTTGAAATGGAAATGTTTTTGACAATTAAACTGTGTACTTATGCTAAACTGAATTGTTTTCAATAGAACAGATTATTTACATAAAAATGGATTTGGCGTTATATAACCTACAAAGGTTGATATGCCATAAAACCAAACCAAACCAAACAAAGGCCTAACAAAAATATTTGATATATTACTCTTTATCAATTTCGATAGCAAAATCTAAGAATTTTGTTGCTTATTAGGTTTCATTTCTTAATTGTTCTGGTTGATATGTATAAGATATTTTCATGTTTCAATATATCATCTTCATCTTCATCATCATCGTCATCATCGTTATTGCAGTCAACGTTTTTGTTGTTTTGTTGAATGAGTACGCGTCGTCGTCGTCCTATTATTATCATTATTATTACTCATTAGAGTTTTTCATATCAGCGTAAGCTGATGGTCTTTCACTAGAGATTGAGTGACAGCAAGTCTCCTGGACTCTTCTCGGTATTCTGGACGTTTTCAATAATGCTGTTGTTTGAATGGTCTCCACTCAGCCGCCAACTTCCAAATCTTCCAGGCTCTTTAATAATCCTTTATTTACCGTGCCAAAAGCACCAATCACAATTGGTATTATTGTTACCTTCATGTTCCATAGTTTTTTCAATTCTCTAGCAAGGTCGAGGTACTTATCTCTCTTTTCACATTCTTTGAGTTTTATTCTGTGGTCAGCCGGGACAGCAAAATCAACAATTTTGCAGGTTTTCTTTCTTTTGTTGATTATTATAAGGTCTGGTCTTCTGGCCGAGATTAGGTGGTCCGTTTTTATGTCAAAGTCCCATAGGAGTTTGTGTGTGTCATTTTCTTGGACAGGTGCTGGGTTGTGCATATACCATTTGTTGGCATGGTCAAATTTAAATTTCTGGCACATTTCCCAGTGGATTACCTTGCCCACCCAGTCGTGTCTCGCCTTGTACTCCTTCTATGCCAGTTTGCTGCATTCGCTTATTATGTGATTGGTGGTTTCATCTCTGTCACTGCATAGTCTACATTTGCTATTTTGTTGCGTCTTATCTATCCTCGCCTTGATATGATAGGTTCTTATGGCGTTGTTTGTGCTGCCATTAAGAGAGATTCTGTTTCTCTCTTGAAGTTTCCTTTTCTTAGCCATGTTCAGGTTTTGTTGCGTGAAATGTTTATTATTACTATTATTATTATTAGCAGCAGCATTTCAGTTTTCGAAAACAAAATGTAATCTCTCTTTCTTTACAGAAGAAAAATGAACACAAATTATTTTGATCACTGTCAAAATTATTAATATGTAAGAAAAAAAAAAAAACGTTTATGATTACTTTGAATTTTTTTTTCCATTTATGTGGATAAAGATTTATCTCATCTTGCTAAACGGAAGACGTCCATTTAATTCAATAAAGTTCAAGTTTGGTTTGGTTTCTTTGTTTAATGGCATATCAACTCTTTTTAGGTTATTTAATGCCAAAGCCATTCGCCTAGAAGAACAGTAGTGGTACTATTTAATCCATGGCTGGGAGGATAAAGGGGTTCATACCTTTCCCAAGGGTATTTGCCCGAAAGTGAACGTAATAGCGTGACTGGAGTACGAACTCGCGTACTACGATTCCGCAGTCCATCGCTTTAACCATTACACCACGAGGACACCCCAATAAAGTTCAAGTTTATATTTCTAAAAATTCACATTTTTTATTGAAATATAATTTTTATTTAATCTTTTCCTTATACTTTTCTATGTTTTCTTTTTATTGACTGAAACATTAATAAGATTATTCAGTGTTTCTTTAATATCCTGATTTTTGCCATAATGGAGCCGAGGACATCAGTTGAACTTGGGTCGACGATGAATATTTGATGGATTTAATCAATGACTACGTTTAATGTGAGCAGTGACGAGGAAGATGACCTTCTAGATTTCATGTATTTGGTTGATGCCTGGAGTTTGTTGGTGTATTTACCAGCCGTTTCTTCGGTAGTTCTAGTGCTCTTATGATGACTGATATATTGGGGTCTTTATGTTCCCACATTTCTATTTGATCATTTTTTAATCTTTTCCTGCAAAATATTATTATTATTTTATTCACCCTGAAGTTTTTCACACAGGCCTTAGCTGATTGATTTCAACTGGAATCTCGGTGACAATTACTCAAATGTCCTGTCTTTTCTCGTTATTCTGTTCGATCTAAATAATGCTGTAGTTTGGATGCTCTCCAATCGTTATCTTCTATCTAATTTCTCCCAGTCCCTGTGTTACATATTGACCCTCGAACGAGCTGTCAGTCAAGAGATGCACCTTTGTAAATAAGCGGAAGAACAGCGGACGTTAAACAATAATATAACCAGCACACAGACGGCTTGAGTCAGTTGGAGACAAGATGCCGAATTGAGAGCCAGCGGCAGACAGAGGGCTTTGGGCCCTTAGTGACCCACGGTTGAGCAACCCCTACCAAGAAAGAAAGAAAGTACTGCTGGGTCAATACAGAAGTCTGTCCCTGTCTCCAGCCCATCTCTCACACACAACCAACATCAACCCTTTCGAGAATAAAGTGTGAGAGATATATTTTTATAAAGAAGTGTGTTCGTTCGTTCATTGAAGTTCGTCATTATGCTTGATTATGTTCCCCAGATATTTGTATATGTATTATGTATGTGGCTATACAACAACTGTACTAATCCTTTGCTTACTGCCAATTGGTATAATCATCACTTTCATGTTCAATAGTTTTTTTAGCTCTCTAGAAAGGTCTAGGTACTTATCTCCATTTTTTGCTTTCCTTCAGTTCTACTGTATGACATCCAGAACTGCAAAATCCACTATTCGGCAGACTCCTTTATTTTCTTCTTCTTTTTTTTTTTGGCAGTGGGGAGATTAACTACTACAGATTTTTTGTCTTCTGACCGAGATTAGATTATCTGCTTGTATCGCAAAATTGCAAAGAATTTTTAGCTTCTCTTTTTCAAGAACGGATACTTGGTAGTTGTTTTGGTTGTTCATTTGTTCTTATGGTCAAATTTAAACTTCTTGCACAATTCTTAGTGGATCACTTTCCATACCCAGTCGTGTCTTGTCTTATACTTCATCATCATCATGTCGTGCCGCTAGCACAGATATCCATGACCCTCTCTCGCCACATCTCCCAATCGTTCATCACCTCTGGCAGGTTTTCAGGGCGACATCTCGTATCCTCACATAGCTGCTGTATGTATGTTCGAGCTGGTCGTCTTGCTTTTTCAGCCGGCGGAAGAATACCAAAAGACGGACCGGCTGCGAGGGAGAGGAAAAAGTGGATTCGGCCTCTTTTACCAGGAACCACCGAGGAGTTAACATGACTAAAACTGTTCTCGCCTACTTGGCTAACGGTTCAATAAACACGTAAACATGTACACACACACACACACACACACACATATGTTGGGGTCCATAGGAGTACATCACTTATGAGCTCGTCCCTGCTTCTCCAGCGGTGTCCTGCATGTCTGGTTCGTCTAGCTTGGATAGTTTTCGTGGTGAGAGGCAGGTGGCCGTATAGCTGGTGCCTTGTGGAGTGTTGCCATCAGACTCGTTCAATATCGCTCGCAACATTCTTGTGTAATTGCCGTCTATCTTCTTCTCCAGCCGTTTAGTTAGCGTCCAAGTAGTGCATCCATACAGCAGTATCGATACGGCCGCTGCCAAGAAGAAACTGCGTTTCATTTTATCGTTCAGGTCTGGTTACCTATTAATTTTGTAAGATAAGTGGAGAATTCAAAATATATGAATTCAAAACTTAACGAGTAATTCTTTCAAAGAAGAGTCATGGAAAATAATTTGTGATATGATAGACAAGACTTGAACCCTGGTTGATCTTTTTAGCAATTCTCCGATTGGTTGATTCTTTTGTGAGAACAAATCAGTTAGGTTGAGTGATTAGAGAGAGAGAGAGAGAGAGAGAGAGAGAGAGAGAGAGAGAGAGAGAGAGAGTTCAGACGCCATAGCGACTGCATGCCTAAAATGGTTATTTCACAAGCCGAACGGTTGACTTGGGTAATGCGTGATAAATACGTCGAAAATCAAACAAAGTCTTTGCATACATTTGTAAGACTAGATGTAGACGTGGAAAGTAAAAAAAGAAAAAAAAAACAAGAACAACCGAAGAAGAAGTTCTCAGAATGAAAACTTGAGAATCTAGCCAAATAGATATGTATAAGAAAAAGAATAAGGTGTTAATCTGTAGCTGGAATTAGATTTATTTCCAACTGGCAGACGAATTCCTGCACGGAAGTAAATTGGTTGAACTGAACCAGTCAAATCAGCCGGCGGAAGAATACCAAAAGACGGACCGGCTGTGAGGGAGAGGAAAAAGTGGATTCGGCCTCTTTTACCAGGAACCACCGAGGAGTTAACATGACAAAAACTGTTCTCGCCTACTTGGCTAATGGTTCAATAAACACGTACACATGTACACACACACACACACACATATATATATACACTTTCTTTACCAACGGGGCAGTCTGAACTTTTGTACTCGCTAAAGGGGCACCTTACGGAATAGCAACAGTTGGCGGAAGAATACAAAAAGCCGGACCTTCTGTGAGAGCGAGGAAAAAGCGAATTCGGCTTTTTTTTAACAGGAACCACCGTGGAGTTAACATGACAAAAACTGTTACTAGCCTACAAGGCTAACAATTCAATAAACACATACACATGTACACACACACACACATATATATACACATATATATACACACTTTCTTTACCAACGAGGCTGTATGAACTTTTGTCCTTGCTAAAGGGACACCTCACGGAATACCAACAAAGGTTAGCATAAACTTGTGGTGTAAAAGGATTAAGTTGTCGTTGTCAACTTTCCAACGGGAATTGAGAACACTGTTAGCGACCATTATCTCACTTTACTAATCATAGCGGTTCTATGTCTCTCTCGACTCTTTCTTCTAGCAACTATTTCACCAACTAATATCGTATCTTTCGTAATGAAAAAAAAAAAAAAAAGAAGATATTTTTATATATAAGTGTAATTGTCTTTCTTTACTTCTGCACATATATAACAGCAATTGTGATGGCTTTTCAAACTTTAATGGAGAGAAATATATACATTTTTAATTTAAAAAAATGCATTTGAATTTTTTTACGTTTGATTTCTTTTAAAAATCGAAATAATAAAAAGAACTCCTTTACATTCTAATTCAGCTTTAAAGTCGTTTTCAGATTTCAGAATTTCACATTCATCACCATCATCTTCGTCATCGTGGTGATATTCATATATTAGCAGAAGTATAATTAATATGGTTTGAGATGATTAATATTTCATTTACTGCATTTTAAAATACTTTTATAAGCTGTAATTTTATAAGTTAAATATTTTTATAAGCTGTAATAACTACTTGTAATTTTTTTTCTACGTTTCATTTCTTTTTCAATATTTTTTTTTCATATTTATATTTACAAAAATTAACCGTCAACAATATGGAACAGAAAAAATATTCAGAAACTTATTTTTGGGATTTAAAAAAAAATTCATCTTCCTATTTTTTTTTTTTTTTTTTCAGATGTGGAGTTCCGATCTAATCCAACGTATTTGTATATCATCAGATATTTCTATTCAGTAGCAATCAAAGAGAAGATCTAAATCACAGCGGATATGAACTTTGAAAGAATGTAATGAAAGTAAGTCAGTTTCTTCCTCTTTCGATCGGTAAACCATGGTCATCATCGTGTTCAGTAGAGGTTTAAGGTCAAAATTTCTCTCTGATGTCGCTAATATAGTACATTCCATTTAATCCATTAGAATTTAATTTTGTGCCAAGAAATTAAGGATGTGCAGACCATTTTGTAGGCATAGAAGAAAAGTATTTTTTCAGCGTAAAAAGAAACGAAATTTTTCATCATCATATGAAAAAACAGAGGCAGTGTTCACAGGAAAAATATTACCGCCTCGGTAATTTTTTTTTTTTTTTTTTTGGCAATTTTACAGAAGTTACCTATTGTATTTTGTCTATGACTCATTATTTGTTATTTGATTGCATTTCAAATTCCCAAAGAATAGTTTCTCATTTGCTGTCAGTAATTTTTTCTTCACTTTGAATCTTGTGAATGGCCACCATCTTAGACGAGTCTAAAAAAGTCCCAAGGAATGAAAGTAGTAGTAGTAGTAGTAGTAATACTTGTAGTAGTACTACTACTTAAAGAGCGTTTCTCTTTTTGGAAATGTTTCATTTCGTGTACATAAAAAAAAAGAAATTCTTTTTCTTAATTTTAATCATCAAAACGAAATCTTTTTCCTAGATAAACAAACTTTGTGATTATATGTAGTATATTTTCCATCAATAAGTTGGTTTGCTATTTTATATTTACATTGATTCTGAGCGTCAAAGGAGATGAGCTATTACGCAAAATGTAATATTTTTTTTATTTTATAGTTACCAATTTAATTGTATTCAATGAATGATATGTAATTACCTTTTGGTAATAACATAACAATGTTCAAATTGTTATGTTATACATGTTATAACATCTGATCAATTGCTATTTCTTTTTCTACAAATTTCGATAGCATTTATTTATTCCGTGCTTGCAAATATTTTATTTCTTTAAAGGAGAAAAATTTTTTTTTCTATATTGAAAAAATACATTTGAATTTTTTTACCTTTCATTTCTTTTGAAAATTTAAATGATAAAAAAGATTTCGTCTTCTTAATTCATCGCTAACAATTTTTCTCAGATTTTATAATTCCATATTCATCAACATAATTATTTTTGTCATCGTAGTTGAAAGTCATGCTGGCCTGGTCGGTAGAGTGTTCGCCAATGGTTCAGAGACCTGGGTTCAATCCCAGGTCGAGTCATACCAAAGACTTAATATCTTAATAATGGTACTTTATACCTCTTTGCTTAACACTCAGCAATAAAAGGTACATATCAAGGATAGTGGAGCAATCCAGAGAAAGGAGTAGCGCCCTTCCCTACACCATGGTGTCGTAGCTATCGAAAAGGGAGCCCTCTACTACGGTCGCCAAATTTACTTACTTATTTTTTGACGAGTTTTTCTGCTTTTGCAAATTTCATTTCCTTTAAAGTAGTAAAATATTTTTTTAAAACTCAAATAATTACTTGTATTTTTTTCTATGTATCATTTTGTTTTCGATATTTTGATATTTTTCTTTCATTTTTACATTTACAAAAATAAACCGCCAACAATATGGAATAGAAAAAATATTCAGAAAGCTATATTTGGGATTTAAAAAAAAATCACCCTTTTTTTTTTTTTTGGTGGGGGTTAGGGCTTATGAACACCTATAAAACAATCAAACGTATTGTACATTTTCAAATATTTAGTACATTTTAGTACCAAAGAGAAGATCTAAATCACAAATGATTTGCACTTAATGAATGAAACGAAAGGAAGTCAGTTGTCTCCCTTTTCAAAGGTCATCGTTTTCAATTTTTCAATAGCGGACAAGGGTCAAAATCTATCTGATGTCGCCAATATAGAACATTCCATTTAATCCATAAAAGTTAAATTTTGAATCTAAAAATTTAAGACGTGACGACATTTTCATAGGTATGTAAAAAAAAAAGAAATATTTTTTCACCGTAAAAATAAGCGAGATTTTTGAACATCATCCTAAGAAACAAATTTTGAAAATTTAATTTATGAAAACAACTTGTCCACTACGTAAATCAGCTACCACCATCTTTTTCAGATTTCAGAATTCCATCATCATCGTAGCTGAAATTCAAGTTGTATCAGTAGTAGTAGTATTAGTAGTATTTGTGAGTTTTCACGAGTTTTTCTGTTTTTGCAAATAATATTTCATATTGTGAACTTTAAAGGAGTGAATTTTTTTTTTCAAACTGGAAAAATTTCTTGTAATTTTTTTCTATGCCGTCATTGACTGTGATCTGTTTGTAGATAGTGCATTTTGAAGTTTTTTGTTTTTGTTTTTTTTTCAAGATTTTTTAATGCTATAGTTTGGATGGTTTTGGCACATCCTTCGATTTTCAACTCTTCCACTCTCTTTACCAAGCCTTTGGGAACCGTTCCGAGCGCTCCAGTCATTATTGGTATCACCGTAGTAGTAAATATAATAATAATAATAATAATAATAATAATAATAATAATAGTTGTTGATGTTGTTGGTGTTGGTAGTAGTGGTGCTGGTTATAGTGGGAGTAATATTGCGGCTTTTGCCGAGTCTTTTGAAATGTTTTTCTAGTCTTGCAAATAAAATTTCTTTTCGTGTATTTTGAAGGAGAAAAATATTTTTAAAGACTTAAAAATAATTACATTTAACATATTCTTTTTTAGATTTCATTTCTTTTAAAAAGTTGAATAATAAATAAAGGAAATGTTTGTTCACAGGAAAAAATATTGCAAAATCAGTTTTGTTTTTCTATAAGGCAATTTTATATTTTACAGTCCTGAACCATTCTGTCTTGTCAATAGCTGATCAAGTTACGAGAAAATAGTACCTCATTTGCTTTCTGTATTTTTCCTGCTTGGTGTTTATCGCATTTTTTTCAGGTTTCAGTATTCCATCATCATCTTAGTCGTCGTCGTCGTGGGGATTGAACATGGGGATGACTGTGATCTGTTTGGAGATGTTGCATTTCGAAAATTTATCAAAGACTTGGTAATGCAATCCGTGGAATGGAGCAGCGCCCGCCTCTACACCACGATGTAGTAGCTATTGAAAAGGGAGTCTTCGGATCGCCCTCAACTAAGGTCACCATCTTAGTTGTCATAGAAGTAATTGCAATAGTATCTGCAACTACTACAATTACTTCGACGACGAGTTGTAGAGTAGCTTTTCTGTTTTTGTGAATAATATTTCTTCTCGTTTTTTTTCTAAAGAAGAAAAATTAACACAAATCGTATACATCACCGTCATTATCATTTTAAAAAAATCTTGAACGTGTATTCTATTTTTTTTTTCAAAGCTACAGTATCACTGGAACTTCACGATCATATTGTTTATAGTCATATCCAGGACACTCGTTAGGCGGGGGGTTATAACTCCTCAGCAGAGTAGCAGTCGGTGTATTGAACAGCATCTCAAATTCGTCCAATTCTTTCTAATTGCAATGTCCTTTTAAATTTACTTGTTCATTATTATTATTATTATTATTATTATTATTATTGTTATTATTATTATTATTATTTCTATAATTATTATACTCCTTTGAGAGTTTTTCACATCAGCGATAGCTGGTGGTTTTCCTCTGGAGCTTGAGTGACAGTAAGTCTCCAGGACTCTTCCCAGTATTCTTGTCGATCTCAACAATTCTGTAGTTTGGACAGTCTCATCCCGTCTCGTTTTTTCCAAGTCTTCCAGTCTTTGTACCAATGCTTTGGTGACTTACCAAGAGCACCATTTAATTTCATGTTCCACTGTTTTTCAATTCCCTAGCAAGGTCCAAGTACTTATCCCTCTTTCCGTATTCTTTCAATTTTACTCAATGGTCCTCCGGAACCGCAAAGTCCACAATCCTGCAAGTTTTTTTTTTTATTGATAATTATAGGGTCTGATCGTCTGACTGCGAACAGGTAATCCGTTTGTATGTCAAAATCCCAAAGGAGTTTGTCCGTCTCATTCTGCAGGAGAGATTCTGGCTTGTGCATATATCATTTGTTCGTATGGTCAATTTTCAGTTTCTCACACAGTTCCCAGTTGATCACCTTGCCCACCCAGTCGTGTCTAGTCTTCTACTCATTCTGTGCTAATTAGCTGCTTTCGCTTATTATGTGATAGATCGTTTCGTCTCTGTCCCCACATAACCTACATCTGCTGTTTTGTTGCGTCTTATCTATTCTCGCTTTGATATAATTAGTTGTTTTTTGTTGCTATCATAAGAGATTCAGTTTCTCTCGTAAAATTTCCTTTTCTTAGCCATGTCCACATTTTCTCGCGTGTGATGTCTCTTGTTAGTCACTTAAAACGTCCATAGAGTTTTTCTTCCCACTTTTGTTTTCTGGTTATTGTCGTTCCGCTGGTCCTCGTTTCGTTAATATTGTTTCTGGTGGCTGTAATCAGTCTTCCTCTGCGCTTTTTTATGTAGTCTTAGAGTCGTTGTATCGATACGTCAACGCTGTATTCAATGCTGGTAAGTTGTCTTCCTCCCTCTCTTCTTGTCATATATAGTCTATGGGATGCAACGTCTTATGCACGGTAATTAGTTTTGTAGTTTTCTGGCCCATTTGTTTAAGTTCTCTGGTATATTTATCATTATTATTATTATCAGCAGTATTATACTTTTACTCATTTGAGGATTTTTCACGTCAACGTTAGCTGATTGTTTTCTATTGGTGTCTGAGTGACAGTAAACCTCCTCAAGTCTCCAAGACTCTTCTCAGTATTCTGGCGAATCTCAACAATGCTGTAGTCTAAATGGTCTTAAGTCATCCTCTTCGTCCAAGTCATCCAGTCCCTGCACGAACCATTTGGTGACTGTCCTGAGCACGTCATTTTTATAATCTATCCTTCATAATTATTATTATTATTATTAGCTGCACCTGCAGCAGTAGTATTTATAGTAGTAGTAGTAGTAGTTTAACAGCCGAGATATTTCAGTAGTAGTATTATTTGACGAGTTTTTCAGTTTTTGCATTTCATTCCGTTTTCTTTAAAAGAGTAAAATATTCTTTTTTTATGAAAACTCAAATAATCACAATAAATCTTTCTCCGTTTCATATCTTTTTCAATACTTGTTTTTTTTTTATGTTTAAATATGCAAAAATAAACAGTCAACAATATGGAATAGAAAAAATATTCAGGAAGTCTTATTTCAGATTTGAAAAAAATTCCCATTCCCATTTGTTATTTTTTTTTTGTTTTTTTAAGTTTTTTTGACACTTAAAAAAATCCAATATATATAGACATCTTTAGATATTTCTCTTTAGTACCACCATTCAAAGGGAAGCTCTAAACACTGGTTGGTCATCGTTTTCAATCGTGGACAAGGGTCAAAATTTCTATCTGATGTCGCTAATATACAACATTCCATTTAATCCATTAGTGTTGAATTTTGAGTATGAAATTAAAGATTTGCTGACCATTTTGTTGATATTGAAGAAAAGTATTTTTTCATCGTAAAAAGAAACGAAATTTTTTTATCATCATACGAAAAACAGTTGCAGAGTTCACTGGAAAAATATTATCATCACGATTAGTTTTTCTTTAAGACGATTTATATTTTACACTCGTTAACCATTACATATTTCGTCTATAGCTTATTATTATTAGTCGAAAGTAGGTTAGCAAGAACCACTCAAATTTGACGTCTTATTCAAAGCTTCAAAAGGTATCATGGCAAAAGTATGTTTTCCTTAAGTAACTTTAAACGCAAACCCGTAACTATTTGTAGAGTATTATGAAACATGTTTTAAGAGAAGTGAACTGAAAAATTTTCACTAAAAGTGGGCAATCGGAACCACGAAAATTATAGGAATTTTCCTCAATTTTGATCATTATTGAATTGAAAATAGTATCGAAAATTAAACATTGATCTGTTTTCACTAAAGATACTGTAGGGAACGAATAAATAAATAAAAAAAATTTAAGATTAAATCCCCCCCCCCAAAAAAAAGAAAGAAAAAGAAAACTATTAAATTTGCAGAAACTCCCAGAGGTCCCTAACAGGAAAAGGAGATGACACCTACGTAAAAGAAAAATGGCATTTCCTCTTGACAAAGGGGACCAAGCATTCTTTCTCTTTCAGGCTGTGCCCGTCGAACCAACAACACCATTTTGCTGTCTGGTGTTTGGGCACCACGCATACGTCTTTGGACGTAGCGTCAGTTAGTCCCTTTCACCCAGTAGCAGTCCTCTCTCGGTCAACATTATGCTAAAATATACAAGACCCACTACTGAACTATAAACTAACCCTTACCTGACTTTGACAAAACTTCCAAAAGAAAACCAACCCTTATGGAAGCCCGAAATACCAAATGCGGACACCTACATACATAAAACGAATTAACGTATTTTTGACACCTTAACTGGGGGGTTCAACCATTTCAATGTATTCAGGAAAAGCTCCCTTATCCATGGAATGGTTGTTGAACCCAGTAAATAAAGGAAAGTTTAAAAGAAGCGTCTTCGTCTCTTATCTGGTGCTGTCTTTTCTTTCGTATAATTCTTTTTGGGACTTTCTTGGGCAAAGCATTGCACCGATTAATCAACGTGGGGATAAAATAAAATAACCAAAATATGGAGTCAGATATCTAACGGCAAAACAGCCTAGCTCTTTGCCCGTGACCGTCAAGCCACAAACCCCACAATACTTAAATATGTTGATCGGCATTGATGTTGCCTTCTTCCGATTTCGAAATTTCAGTGTTATATTATACAAACGATTCAAGAACAATGGATTTACGTAAGGGAAATATAAATTTTTAAACATTTAAAAATCAAAATTATTTAATCCCATTAAGTAAATAAAATGTCTTAAGATTAATTTCTTTGAAAAAAGGATTTTTCTCGGCAATTCAACTAAATATAATATATATCAATTAACAAATCAAGTAAAATTTTTCCAACCATAATATTAGGGCATTATTTAGCCTTTTTTCTTAATTTCAGAATTTAAGAAAACAGTGTAAATTAAAAATTACGGCATGTTTTGCCGGTCTTTGAGCTTTTCTGGGTCAGTGCTGGCACCATTGTCACTATATATCATTCTGAAGAAAGATAATCTTTTTGATTTGATTTTGCATTTTGTTGAATTAAACACAAGACCATTTTCGGTGGCTATTTGCATGAGCCTGTGTAGAATCTTATCGTGTTCTTCTTCTGATTTAGCATAGACAACGGCGTCATCAGCGATTCCTATAGCGCCATCAACTTGCTCAAGTATTTGATCCATCTTCATTTGGAAGATTTCTTGTGATACGCTCAATTCGAATGGTACTATTTACCCAACCCCTCCGCTCGGGCAGGATATGACACAAGGTCAAATTTTAAGCGGAGTTTAACAGGTTTCAATTCACAGTTTTCCTTCTCCTAGACTAGTTGCCTCACCAAGGCTGAAGAACCTAGTCCGTCCTACTATTTATCCATAGCTGGAGGGAGAATAAGGGGGTTCATACCTTTCCCAAGGGTATTTGCCCGAAAGTGAACGTAATAGCGCGACTGGAGTACGAACTCGCGTACTACGATTCCGCAGTTCATCGCTTTAACCATCACACCACGAGGACACCCCCAATTCGAATGGTAACCGCTGAAAGCAGTACCTGCCATAAGGGGATTGGAACGTTGTTAACAATTGCGATTCAGTGTTGAGATGTATTGACCAATAGCCAGCTTTGGCGTCAAGTGTAGAGAATATATTGGATCCTGTAAAATTGTTTGTTATCTTTTCTATGATCAGTGCTGCATGGTGTGGTCTTCTGAGCGCTGTATTATAGTGTCTTGGGTCTAGGCAAATTCTCAAACTCCCATCTTTTTTATGTGAGTATGCTAGACTTGAAACCCAGTCTGTAGGTTCAGTTACCTTTCTTATTATCTTATTTTTGACCATGTTATCAAGCTCCTGTTTAAAGTGTCTTTAAGTGCAATTAAGTGTCTTTAAGTGCAATTGGGGTTTTTCTAGGTGCGTCAATATGTAGATGTATGTTTTTGTTGACCGATAGTCTGACTGCACCTGGCATGGAGCCAATTTTGTCGAACTGATCAGGATACATCTGCATCAGGTCTTTGGTTGCATTTATCCGTGTTGCTGCAGGAGTTTAGAATGTATCTTCTTTCTTGACTGTGCAGTGAAGGGTAATTAGTTTGAGCTGATCCAGCGATGGTAGCCCTAGTACTGCTGGCCCTTGTACGTCCACAATGTGGAAGGTGCTGACATGCCAGTCTGATTTGTTGTATTCACAGGGTATTTTGATGTTACCAAAGCATTTTATTGGTGTGCCGTTATAAGCTATCAGTTTTTTGTTGATAAATGTTTTTTTTATGTTTTGGAAACCATCTGCGTCCAGTTTTTTCTGGGAACATTCTACAGAATGTAGAAACTGGTAGGGTGTTCCCTTGTGTCCCTGTGTCGATCTTCTGATGCAACTTGTGGATGCCATTTCGATTTGGTAATTTAATGTTCATGAGTAAGAAAGCTTAATCTCTTTGGGTCATATTGATACAGTTGAACGTCAGGATTTCCATTTGTTCCTCAGCTTCTCTGTTGTTGTATACTGCACCAGTATACGCACAGTTTTCTCCTATATTGTGGTTGATAGTGAGATTTTGTTTTTTTGTGTTCTCTGCTTTGTGACCTCGGCCTTTGTTTTGGTTTTGGTTTTGTTCCGTTTGACAAACATACTGATGCCCAGTGGTTTGCTTTACCACATGTGTTGCATTTTGATCCGAATGCTGGACAAGCTTCACGGTGAAAAGCATGACTTTTACCACATTTGAGACATTCATTTGACCTAGTAGAACTTGTTGGTGTTCTTATGGCTTGTATATAAGTATTATCCATATTATTATTATTCACCATAGCCCTCAGTTGTTTAATGTGAATATTGGAAGCTTCGTATGTTTTTCCAATACTAACAATTTCTTCAAGGGTTAGAGTTTTGTCTTTTCTTAGTAACTCCTTTTGGAAGTCTGCAATGGGAGTACTGACGATAATGAGCTCTGTTATACGTTGCTGTTGCTCATGTTCTGTTAACGAACATCTCTGAGTCATTTGCCTGCATCAGTTGACGAATTCGTCAAATGATTCCTCAGATTCCTGTTTATAAGTCATTAACTTCAAACGGTTTATTCTAAAATTTTCTTTAGGTTCGAGTTGTTCAATGAACTTATTAAAAACGATTTCAGGAGAACGTCTTTCTTCCTCCGTTAATAACCATGTGTTGTATTTTTTTAAACCTTCATTCCCAACTCTCAATAGTATGTAGTTTACTTGTTGTTCTATTTTTATTTTATTGACATCAAAATACAACTCCATCCGCTGTTTAAACAATTTGAATGTTTCAGCTAGATTTGAGGATTGCCAGTCCATATAAAGGATATCAATATTAGCCCTCATAAATGTTTTACGTTGAACGTGTTTATAAAAAATATGCAAATTCAAGATGGCGGTATCCTGTAAAAAATGATGCACGTGGCAATAATTGAAAAGAGTTTGAATTATTTACCTGATAGGTTTTTTCCTGAAATTCTGTAAAAAGACAACTTTTTTTTTTTTTGCTTTTTTTTACGGGTTGGTTTGTTGGACGTTTTGTCCAGAAGTGTCTTTGGTTTGTTTCTTTATACACGGATTTTTCGGGTTTTTTTAGCCTTTAAATGTTGTTTTTGTTTTTTAAACCTTCAAATATTTTTTTTGTTTTTTAAGCCTATAAGTGTCTTCTTTTTTTTTTCATCATCTCTGCTGCCACAATGTAATATATTGTTGTTGTGCGTGTTGGTATGTTTATGGGCTTAAGACGTACGTGCTATAGTTAGGGCATCTTTATTCTGAATGGGAGAGTGTGTGTGTGTGTATTCCTACGTCAAGGGGTTGTATTCTTGCGCGTAGAGAAATAGTCCATGATATTACTACAGTATCAGTATTATTATTATTAGTAGTAGTAGTAAACATGATGATAAAAACACCAGCTGGGATGTTTTTTCGTTTAATTTTATTATTATTATTATTATTATTATTATTATTGACGAGCTTTTCTATATTTGCAAATAATACAAATTTCTGTTTAATTTAAAAGAGTAACATATTTAAGAAAATCTCGAATAATTACATCAAACATTTATCAATGTTTCATTTCTTTTTTCAAATTTTTTCTTAAATGTTTATATCTACAAAATAAAACAATCAAGATTATTAAAAAGAAAAAATAGCCGGAAAGTTATATATAGGATTTGAAAAAAAAATCATCTTTCTATTTGTTTTTTTTTTTATAGGCTTATGAACACCTATAAAATAGTCCAACGTATCTTCAAATTCAGTATTTCAAAGAAATGATTTAAATCACAGCTGATTTGCACTTTAAATTAATGCAACGAAAGAAAGTCAGTTACCTCCCTTTTCAAAGAATGATCATCGTTTACAATCGTGGACAAGGATGAAAATTTCTATCTGATGTCGCTAGTATAGAACTTTCCGTCTAATCCATACGGATTTAATTCAAAAAATTTTATTTTTGAGTCAAAAAATTAAAGATATCTTCATCATTTTGGAAGTAGGGAAGAAAAGTATCTTTTCACCATTAAATAAAGCGAAACATTTCATCATCATACGAAAAAAAGGAAATGTTTGTTCACAGGGAAAAATATTACAAACTTAGTTTTGTTTGAAGAAGAAGAAGAAGAAGAAGAAGAAGAAGAAGAAGAAGAAGAAGAAGAAGAAGAAGAAGAAGAAGAAGAAGAAGTGAGAGGAGAGAAAGAAATGGAAAAAAAGAAATAAACGAAGAAGTGAGAGGAGAGAAAGAAATGGAAAGATTTTGAAAGAGGGAGTTCTAGACTTTAAAGACAATGTGTTGGACGGAAGAAAACATGTCTTTTTAATTTTGGTAAGAAAAGGAAATAAATGAATGGAAGAAGAAGAAGAAGAAGAAGAAGAAGAAGAAGAAGAAGAAGAAGAAGAAGAAGAAGTGAGAGGAGAGAAAGAAATGGAAAGAAAGAAATAAACAAAGAAGTGAGAGGAGAGAAAGAAATGGAGAGAAAGGAATGGAAAAATTTTTAAAGAGAGACTTCAAGGGTTTAAAGGCAATTTGTTGGACGGAAGAAAACCTTTCTTTTTTAATTTTGGTAAGAAAAGGAAATAAATGAATAGAATTATTATTATTATTATTATTGAGAATTATTATTATTATTATCATATTTACCCAACCCCTCCGCTCGGGCAGGATATGACACAAGGTCAGTTTTTAAGCGGAGTTTAACTGGTTTGAATTCAGAGTTTTCCTTCTCCTAGACTAGTTGCCTCACCAAGGCTGAAGAACCTAGTCTGCCCTACTATTTACTCATAGCTGGAGGGAGAATAATTGGATTCATACCTTTCCCAAGGGTATTAGGGCTATGTGAAAAGCAATCAGTCTCGTCCAGGATTTGAACTCATGTCGCCGTGTCCATTTCTTACGACTGTAACCATTACACCACGGGCACCTCCGAAATATATAATGGTATCCAAAAGGATTGGTATAGGGACTGGAGTAGTTGGACATTGAAGAACGTGCTGAGACCATCGAAAGTATAGCATTACCAAATCTTTGAGAAACTCCGAAATGCAATAGATCACAGTCATTACCATGTTCAATGACTACGGGGATGAAGACGTTGACGTTATTTGTCGCTGCCTCCCACCAGACACGACTTGATACAAGGTCAAAAGCCCGAAGGCCGATTAAAGTGGGGATAAAGGGAGGGGGAGGTCGGGAACGAGCCGAGACTCGAACCCTGCTGGTCTATGCTGCTCACCGGCTCACTTAGTGCAATGTGAGCCTGATGAGGAAAGCAGTTTCACGAACCCAAATGTGGGTCCGGGCACGTATGCCAGTTTACGGCTTAAACTAGACGCTCGGTCTTGTGTCATACGTGGGTTACAAAGGAGACAAAAGTGCAGCTCGCCCACCAGAGGGTAGCCTAGTCGAAACTAGGTGCCTAAAAGGCCCCAAGTCTGCCATTGTTCCTTTTGCAGAGCCACGCCCCAGACCGTAGTCCAGAACAGGCTCCGAGGTGCTTTTTAGGAAAAGCGCACCGCCTTGAGCATTGACACTCCGGCACTAAGATGATGATGAGGTATTGACGAGATAGAGTGGTTCAGGAGTGTAAAATATAATTTTATATTTTACACTAAGTCTGTAATATTTTTCCTGTGAACAAACATTTCTTTTTTTTTTTTTCGTATGATGATAAAAAGTTTCGTTTCATTTAATGATGAAAAGATACTTTTCTTCCCTACTTCCAAAATGATGACGATATCTTTATTTTTTTAGACTCGAAAATAAAGTTTTGTTGATTAAATGGAATGTCCTATATTAGTGACATCAGATAGAAATTTTGACCCTTGTCCATCCACTATACTAAACGATGACCATGCTGTGTTTTACCCTTCGAAAAGGGAGGTAACTGACTTTTTTCCCCCGTACATTCATTTTAAGTCCAAATCAGCTGCGATTTCTCTGATTGGAACGTTTGGAGATATACAAAAATACGTTGGACTAATCTGTGGATGGTAATAAGCCCTTAACCCTACAAACGAAAGAAATAAAAAATAAAAATAAATAGAAAGATGAATTCTTTCAAATTCGATATATGACTTTCTGACTATTTTTATTTTTAATAAAGTTGATTGTTTCTTTTTGTAAATATTAACATAAAAGAAAAACGCTAAAAAAGAAATGAAGCATTGATAAATTTTTAATATAATTATTTCATTTTTTTAAATAAGTTACTCTTTCAAAGCAAATACAGAAAAGCTCGTCAAAAATGCATAAAATATCCGAGCTGTGTTTTTTTTAATTTTTATTTCATTATTTATTAACTCTTTGAGAGTTTTTCACATTAGCGTTAGCTGTTGGTCTTTCAGTCTCTCGGACTTTTCTCAGTATTCTAGCCATTCTCAAAAGAAGCATAGTTTGGATGGTCTCCACTCGTCTATTATTATTAATCCTCCTAGTACTACTGGTACTACTACTAGTACTGCTAGAAGAAGAAGCTGAGACCGTTGTAATTTACATGGATTTTGCAAAAAAATTTTTATCGCAACAAACTTCTTTTAACTAACATCTAAGATAAACATATAATCTAAAAAAATATGAACAAGTAATGAGTGACGTGAATAGTGAGTATGTTGAATTTTGTGTTAGAGTTTCAGCTGTTAATTCTGAAACGTAACAGCCGAAAGCATAATTTTAAAAAAGTATCTTGTCTTATTTATTTTAGTAAGAAATTTTTCAAGAGAGTTATGGAAAATGTTAGTTTATCGTTGATACGAAAAAAAAATGTGATTTTATTGAGAATCCCGACCGTCTATTAAAAAAAAACCTAAAATATTTAATTTTATCTGTTTTTCAGTTTACAGAAAAAAAAAACTGACAATTTTAGAATTTTGCATTATATTGTAAAGTTATTTGATCGTAAACTTAAAAGCGTAATTTTACCCCCACCAATATTTAAGGTTTGGTTTGGTTTCTTTGTTAAATGGCATATCAACTCTTTATAGGTTATTTAATGCCAAAGCCATTCTCCTAGAAGAATGGTAGTGGTACTATTTAACCCATAGCTGGGACCAATATTTAAGCCAATGAAACTTGAATAAAGGATAATATTATCGTCAAAGTTTTTGGACCATTTAAAAGAAGAAATATCAAAAAACTCTTGATGATTAAAAAAATTATTTTCAGATATTTTTCGGAAATAATGAAAATTAAAAACGAAAAGTGTTTACTTCTTCCGTACAATTAAATCAATTAAAATTTAACGTGTCCATAAATAAATTAAGCGTAGAGTCTTTTTTTTTTTCATTCCATGAAAAATGAAATAAGAG
The DNA here is from genome assembly GCA_963585895.1 of Sepioteuthis lessoniana. Classification (NCBI taxonomy): domain Eukaryota; kingdom Metazoa; phylum Mollusca; class Cephalopoda; order Myopsida; family Loliginidae; genus Sepioteuthis; species Sepioteuthis lessoniana. The sequence goes on from OY757934.1 coordinate 20,178,291, forward strand.
TAACATTTTCATGCACGTTTTGGTATTTATTAACCTTTAGATGGATTTATGTTTAAAATAGGTTTTTCTTAAAATATATTTGGTGATATATTTTTTTTTATTTGTTGACACCCCCGTATTTCATTTTACGAAATCTGAACAAAATATGATGTAGACATACTATTTTTACATTTTTCTATAAATGTAAACTTCTAAATAATTACGTTAGAAAATTTTTAAAAATCTAAATTTTTCAATTTTTTTCAATGACCATGAATTCTGAAATAAAAAAAAAAAGCTAAATAATGCCATAACCTTATGCTTGGAAAAATTTTCTTGATTTTTTAAAATTGATATACACTATATTTGGTTGAATTACAAAGAAAAAATTACAAAGAAATTCATTTTAAGAAATATTATTTACTTTATGGGATTAAATAATTTTGATTTTTAAATGTTTAAATATCTATTTTTTTTCTTACGTAAATCCATTCTTCTTGAATCTTTTGTATAATGTAACACTGAAATTTCGAAATCGGAAGAAGGCAACATCAATGTCGATCAACATATTTTAGTATTTTGTGCAAGAGATGAAAACACTGAAATTTCGAAATCGAAAGAAGGCAACATCAATGTCGATCAACATATTTAAGTATTTTGTGCAAGAGATGAAAACACTGAAATTTCGAAATCGAAAGAAGGCAACATCAATGTCGATCAACATATTTTAGTATTTTGTGCAAGAGATGAAAACACTGAAATTTCGAAATCGAAAGAAGGCAACATCAATGTCGATCAACATATTTTAGTATTTTGTGCAAGAGATGAAAACACTGAAATTTCGAAATCGAACGAAGGCAACATCAATGTCGATCAACATATTTTAGTATTTTGTGCAAGAGATGAAAACACTGAAATTTCGAAATCGGAAGAAGGCAACATCAATGTCGATCAACATATTTAAGTATTTTGTGCAAGAGATGAAAACACTGAAATTTCGAAATCGGAAGAAGGCAACATCAATGTCGATCAACATATTTTAGTATTTTGTGCAAGAGATGAAAACACTGAAATTTCGAAATCGGAAAAAGGCAACATCAATGTCGGTCAACATATTTAAGTATTTTGTGCAAGAGATGAAAACACTGAAATTTCGAAATCGGAATAGGGCAACATCAATGTCGATCAACATATTTAAGTATTTTGTGCAAGAGATGAAAACACTGAAATTTCGAAATCGGAAGAGGGCAACATCAATGTCGATCAACATATTTAAGTATTTTGTGCAAGAGATGAAAACACTGAAATTTCGAAATCGGAATAGGGCAACATCAATGTCGATCAACATATTTAAGTATTTTGTGCAAGAGATGAAAACACTGAAATTTCGAAATCGGAAGAGGGCAACATCAATGTCGATCAACATATTTAAGTATTTTGTGCAAGAGATGAAAACACTGAAATTTCGAAATCGGAAGAGGGCAACATCAATGTCGATCAACATATTTAAGTATTTTGTGCAAGAGATGAAAACACTGAAATTTCGAAATCGGAAGAGGGCAACATCAATGTCGATCAACATATTTAAGTATTTTGTGCAAGAGATGAAAACACTGAAATTTCGAAATCGGAAGAGGGCAACATCAATGTCGGTCAACATATTTAAGTATTTTGTGCAAGAGATGAAAACACTGAAATTTCGAAATCGGAAGAGGGCAACATCAATGTCGATCAACATATTTAAGTATTTTGTGCAAGAGATGAAAACACTGAAATTTCGAAATCGGAATAGGGCAACATCAATGTCGATCAACATATTTAAGTATTTTGTGCAAGAGATGAAAACACTGAAATTTCGAAATCGGAAGAGGGCAACATCAATGTCGGTCAACATATTTAAGTATTTTGTGCAAGAGATGAAAACACTGAAATTTCGAAATCGGAATAGGGCAACATCAATGTCGATCAACATATTTAAGTATTTTGTGCAAGAGATGAAAACACTGAAATTTCGAAATCGGAATAGGGCAACATCAATGTCGATCAACATATTTAAGTATTTTGTGCAAGAGATGAAAACACTGAAATTTCGAAATCGGAAGAGGGCAACATCAATGTCGATCAACATATTTAAGTATTTTGTGCAAGAGATGAAAACACTGAAATTTCGAAATCGGAAGAGGGCAACATCAATGTCGATCAACATATTTAAGTATTTTGTGCAAGAGATGAAAACACTGAAATTTCGAAATCGGAAGAGGGCAACATCAATGTCGATCAACATATTTAAGTATTTTGTGCAAGAGATGAAAACACTGAAATTTCGAAATCGGAATAGGGCAACATCAATGTCGGTCAACATATTTAAGTATTTTGTGCAAGAGATGAAAACACTGAAATTTCGAAATCGGAAGAGGGCAACATCAATGTCGATCAACATATTTAAGTATTTTGTGCAAGAGATGAAAACACTGAAATTTCGAAATCGGAAGAAGGCAACATCAATGTCGATCAACATATTTAAGTATTTTGTGCAAGAGATGAAAACACTGAAATTTCGAAATCGGAAGAGGGCAACATCAATGTCGGTCAACATATTTAAGTATTTTGTGCAAGAGATGAAAACACTGAAATTTCGAAATCGGAAGAGGGCAACATCAATGTCGATCAACATATTTAAGTATTTTGTGCAAGAGATGAAAACACTGAAATTTCGAAATCGGAAGAAGGCAACATCAATGTCGATCAACATATTTAAGTATTTTGTGCAAGAGATGAAAACACTGAAATTTCGAAATCGGAAGAAGGCAACATCAATGTCGATCAACATATTTTAGTATTTTGTGCAAGAGATGAAAACACTGAAATTTCGAAATCGGAAGAAGGCAACATCAATGTCGATCAACATATTTAAGTATTTTGTGCAAGAGATGAAAACACTGAAATTTCGAAATCGGAATAGGGCAACATCAATGACGATCAACATATTTAAGTATTTTGTGCAAGAGATGAAAACACTGAAATTTCGAAATCGGAAGAAGGCAACATCAATGTCGATCAACATATTTAAGTATTTTGTGCAAGAGATGAAAACACTGAAATTTCGAAATCGGAAGAAGGCAACATCAATGTCGATCAACATATTTAAGTATTTTGTGCAAGAGATGAAAACACTGAAATATCAAAATCGGAAGAGGGCAAAATCAATGCCGATCAACCTATTTAAGTATCTTTAGTGAAAACTGATCAATGTTTAATTTTCAATTAAATAAATATCTAAACAGAGGAAAATTCTGGTAATTTTCGTGGCTCCAATTACTCACTCTAAAACTTACTGAAAAATGTTCACTTTCTCTGCTTCTTCTGTTAAAACATTTTGTATATACACCAATCAGAATCAGTCCAAGAAAATGAGACCTTTAAAATTCGTGGGGATTTTGAGATACAGGCGGATAACCTAATCCGGACTGAAAGATTAACAACAGAAAAAAGAAAAAGAAACGAGAGAGAGAGAGAGAGAGAGAGAGAGAGAGAGAGAGAGAGAGAGAGAGAGAGAGAGAGAGAGAAAATCTGCCGTCTTGAGGATTTTGCCGTTTCAGTATACCGGAGAGTGAAAATAATTGAAAGCGAAAAGATAGACAAATACTTAGACCTTTCAAGAGAACTTAAAAAAAAAAACTGTGGTATATGAGTTTGATTGTAATACCAATTCTAGTTGGTGCTTGCAGAACGGTCTCCAAGAGAAAGGACTGGAGGAAATTGAAATCAGAGGGAGAATTAAAACAATCCTTATTACAGTATTGCTAAGATCGGCTAAAATACGGAGAAAAGCCATGGAGACGCGTGGTGACTTGTTATCACTCAGATACCAGTGAAAAACCCGCTCAGAGGGAGAGATAGTGATCTACATCATAAGGTCCAACTATGTTAAATTGAAAATAGGTATCATGCAATAGAATAGCAAGTGTAAGTTGAGTGGTGATAGAGACAAAGTCATAGATCCCATTATAAGTGAATGCAGCAAAGTAGCGCACAAGATGTACGAGACTAGACACGATTGGGTGGGAATAGTGATTCAATGAGAACGGTGCAAGAAATTGGAATTTAACCACACTATCAAATGGTATATATATATATATATATATATATACAAACCAGAATCTTTCCTGGAGAATGAGATACACAAAATTATTTCAAGGATATTGAGATAAAAATAGGTCACCTACTCCCGGTTAGAAGATCAGATCAAACCAAAAATCCCACCGAGAATACCCGTAGAATGAAAATCAAAGAAAAGGAAAAGACATACAAGTACTTCGACCTTGCTAGAGAACTATATATAAAGGGGATGATGATACCAATTTGATACCGTGGTGTAATCGTTATCGTCGTGGGAAATGGACACGGCGACACGAGTTCAAATCCTGGAGGAGACTGATGGCATTTCACATAGCACAAATACCCTTGGTAAAGGTATGAATCCAATTATTCTCCCTGCAGCTATGGGTAAATAGTAGGGCAGACAAGGTTCTTCAGCCTTGGTGAGGCAACTAGTCTAGAAGGAAAGCTCTGGATTCAAACCTGTTAAACTCTGCTAAAAAATTGACCTTGAGTCATATCCTGCCCGAGTGGAGGGGTTGGGTAAATATGGATACCAATTGTAATGACGCGCTCGGAAAGGTCACCAAAGGATTGGTAAGGAGGGTGGAAGAGTTAGAAATCAGAAGACTTGCTGAGACCATCCAAACTACTGCGTTGTTAAAATCGTGTTGCATTCTACAGCCATAAACATCAACGGGTTTATTAGTTTCTGGCTTCGGTCAATGGCGAGGAGAGAGAGACACAATTCTTAAAAGCCTATGCTAACCATACTATTCTGACCCCACGCCAATGTGCGGCGCATCTTGTGATGTTTAAGATCTCAATTCATCTTTGCCGGTCAAGATTCGAAAAACTCAACCGCATGCCTCAACAGTAGAATAACCAACTTTATCTTTCAACGGTCGAATACTCAACTGACTCTTTTTCAAAATCCTCAAATTCTCAGGACCATCTCTTCTGAACATGACGTCATCCACACTCCATCCCCATTTCCCTCCTGGGGGTATATTATGACAAATGGTGATTTTCATATCCTTTGTGCCCCAGCGTAAAACTATGACTATGCACCTGGACTAAGAGACTCGAATAGTTCAAGACCTTACCAAAGTGAATGATAAAATATGATTAACAAAAAATGATTAATATAAAAAAAATCATTCCTTAATTATATAACAATCGGCCAAAATACGGAAAAGAAAGCTAGTGGCTTAAAGAAAGAATCTTGCTGTCAATCTGTAAGTGACCATCAGCAAACGATGGTAGGAAAAAAAACTTACAAAGAATATTAGTAATGATATAAGTTAGTGAAGATGGCCGACCACAGTCGAAGGTGATCCGAAGGTTCCATTTTCAATAGCTACAACACCCAGATGTAGGGGAGGGCGCTACTCCTCTCCCTGGATTGCTCTACTTTACCCTTGATACGTACTTTATAATGCTGAGTGTTAAGCAAGGTGGCATTTTTGGAGTCTTTGGTATTGTTGTATCGCCACATAATACATATACAACTATACACGGAAACATAGTCAACAATTATGACGAACGAACACACTTCTTTAGAAAAATATACCTCTCACACTTTATTCGCGAAAGGGTTGATGTTGGTTATGTGTGAGAGGTGAGTTGCAGAGAGAACAGACTGCCACATATTGACCCCAAGTTCCTCTGTATTATAGCAGCACTTCTTCCTTATTCTGCTGGGCTACTCAGCCGGGGTCCTGAGTGTCCAAGCCCTCTGTCTGGCGCTGGCTCTCACAACGGCATCCTGTCCCCAACTGCGACTGGAACTCGAACTGTGACTGCAACTCGAACTGAACTCTGCCAGCCTCGAACTCCAACTAACTCAAACCGTCTGTGGCACCTGGTTATTTAATTGTTTGACACCTACCCGCTTCATGTGGGCGTACGTATCTAAACCGAATTCAACCACGTCCACAGGTCAAGGTGATATCTTTGACCGGATACACCTGTTTCTTCCGCTTATTTACACAGGGGCATCTCTTAATTGACGGCTCGGTCGAGGGTCAATATGTTACAGTATGATTCGACCTGGGATTGAACCCCGGTCTCCCGGGCCATTGGCGAACACTCTCTCCACTTGCAATATTAATAGTAATAATAATAATCTGAACACTATAAAAAATCAAAAAGCTAATTGCTCCACGATCATAAAGTTAAAGCGGTGGGAATATATAGAAAAACATTTCAATATCGTAAGTTAATCGAATATTTTGTCTTTTATTACAGTTATTTTTTTTTATTTGTATTACTCGCAAACATTATTTGCGAACTAACTGTATGGATATGAAATTTATTAGGCATCTTGCAGTATTCATAGTTAATTCACAAAAACGAAACATCTCTGCAGAGGGGAATTAATTTGCTTCGATGTAATCCAAAAATTAAAAGAGAAAAAAAATAAATAAGAGAAAAAACTTAGTAAGAGTAAAAGTCAATTGGAAACAAAACAACGTCACAAATGACGATGTAATATCAAGCTACAAAATTTCATAGGAATAAAAAGTAATTTGAACTTCCGGCTGTTGCCATGTTAGTACTATTGCAAGACTGCACCACTCGGATTTTAACGAAACACTTTATAGAAAAAGCGTGATGGGAACTATGCAAAGATTCTAAATGCTATTTAAAACAAATCACAAAAAACCTCCAGAAAACATGCAGTTGTACAGCCACTTACTTCCCATCTTAAAAAGCATCCAAGCAAGACGAACAAGGGAGGAGTCTCCGTGGAGTAGTAGGTTACGTGCTATCATTGTGAGTTTGAACTCTAGTCGTTGCTAATACGTTCTATTTTGGACTAATGCCCACCGAAAAGGTGTCAACCTCCCTATAATCTCCACCCCCAGCTCTTAGTCAAATCCTTCCACTACTGTTCTTTTGCAAGGATGGTTTATGCATTAAATCATCCAAGAAAGTTGATATGCCATTAAACAAAGAAAGCGAAAGGTTAAAGAACATTCGAGCACGTCAGCTGTCATAAGTCATTGGGTAGCGTGATTTTAATATAATCGCACGTGAACTTTCACGTGTGGCACAACTGTTCCACTGGAGAGCATCGTACCTTCAGGAACCTTCCAATTGATTCCATCAAATCGCTATATAAGAAAATCAAGTAGCGAGATTTTGGCAGTTCAAGACAGGTTTTCAAACAGGTTTCAACAGAGGCGCACGACGCATGTCATATAGGGCCCAGCATGTCATAGAAATCCGACTGATATGATAAACATCAACAGACCGACGATAAAAACGCCGCTGCCATCGCCAAGAAGAGGAAGGTGAACGTTTCCTACGAATGCTAGCTGAAGTGCACGGAGGGAAAGCGTGATAAAGAAAGAAGACGTTTGATAGCGATAAAAAAGAGAAAAGAGAAGGCGAGGAAGAACGCTATTGAACGAACTTTTTAACAACAGTCTGTAATTCCCGAAAATAAAACGACTACTATTTTCTTCCTTGAGATTAAAGTTTCGAGTGTTTCTTTTCTGTGAATTCATTTCTTTTTATCAGACACAACACTTTAATTTTTTTAGTCCTATACTACAGACCGAAGCAATACTATAATTATTCAGCATCATAAATATAACTTTCCAAAAGGTAAGAAACCTCTCATCAAGGATTAGGGGCTTGACAAAGATAGCTTTGGCATTAGATTAAAAAAAAAAAAAAAAAAGGAAGAAAAAGAAAAAGGAAAAAACTACATACCGGATTAAACAAATAGCCGAATAATGACGTCAGCAAAGTGGCCTCCCGATTATAAAGGAAAGATTCAGAAGTCATCAGAGGAGCTTAGCTCTGATTGGCTGTTGCAAAATTAAAAGTGATACCCATGGATAGAGCCATTTGGTCAGTTGTCTTGTGTGGATGCGCAGTTTAGCTGCCGGGATGGGAGTTGGAGTAAGATCAATGCCAACTGGGTCATTTGGGCGAGGGGGTCTGATATTGCAAGACCCGAAACCCCCCTTGAACCCTAAGGAAACATCACAGATGACCAATTCCAAAGCATCAGTGAAAATGTTTGATATAAGAACCCACAAACCTACCAGAACTAAATCAAATAATAATTAAAAAAAAGAATTGGGCAGAAAAACAGCAAGAAAGAAAGAATAATAGAAGGGTGGTTGGTTGGTTGGGCTTTTTTTTTTGGTGGGGGGTCCTATACTACGGAAGTCCTTCGACTTGAGAGACTCGAAAGTGTATCAGCATTGGATCAAAGAAGGTGGAAGTTTCAGTGAAAGAGTTCTTCGTCTTAAAGGACAAGAAATAGTATCATTGTCCAATCAAAGAAGGTGGGAGCTTCTCTGAAGGAGTTCATCGCCTCTAAGGACAAGAATTAGTATCAGCGTTGGATTAAAGAACTGGTTGAACGGTGGCTTCAGACGGGGGTAACCTGATAGCTTCTTCTTAGAATGCTCGGCTCCTTTTGTTGAAACTTGAAAAATAAAATAAATAGGTGAGCAAAATATTGCAATACTTTTAACTCACCGTAGGAACCATGTTGTATATCCTTTAAAACTAAATCTTGGTGAGAAGACATCGTGACGTAATGGTTAAACTGAATTGCTTGAAATAAAACGGTTTTTACATTCAACTGTGTGTAAACCAAAAAAACAAACAAACTGTCTACATATGCCATACTAAATTGTTAGGAATAGAACCGTTTTATCATTTAACTGTGTGTAAACAAATGACTGATGTTCAGTTGAATTGTTACTGATCCATAACAATACCCTGAACCATTTATTTTTGTTGATACTATTTACCAACCCCTCCGCTCGGGCAGGATATGACACAAGGTCAATTTTTAAGCGGAGTTTAACAGGTTTGAATTCAGAGTTTTCCTTCTCCTAGACCAGTTGCCTCACCAAGGCTGAAGAACCTAGTCTGTCCTACTATTTACCCATAGCTGGAGGGAGAATAATTGGATTCATACCTTTCCCAAGGGTATTAGCGCTATGTGAAATGCAATCAGTATCGTCCAGGATTTGAACTCGTATCGCTGTGTTCATTTCCTACGGCGATAACGACTACACCACGGGCACCTCCATTTATTTTTGTTGATTTATTCTAAACTGAATTGTTTGAAATAAAATTGTGCGATCATGTAACTGTGAGTAAACAAATGACAGATGTTTGATTAAATTGTCACTAATACATAGCAATACTTGGAATCATTTAACTTTGTTGACTTATGTTAAACTGAATTGGTTGAAATAGAACTGTTTTATTATTTAACTGTTTGTAAACAAATGGCTGGTGTTTAATTGATTTGTTAGTGATGCATAGCAATGCTTCGAACCACTTAAACTGAATTGTATGAAATAGAACTGTTTTTTTACATTTAACGGTGAGTAAACAAATGATTATGATAACTGAGTTCGATCTCCAGTCGGGCTTTTTACATTCAATTTCGGACTAATTCCCTTGACAAAGATATGAAACCCTTATTTACGCAGGTTAAATAGCATCACTGCTGTCTTTATGCAGATGTTGCTTTGGCATTTAATAACCTGTGCAAGACGATATTTCATTGAAAAATGACATCAACCATCATTTGTATTTACTGACAATGCTTGATTAACTTGAAATTTTGACGCGAAATAATCTTCATATCTATATATGAAGATTATTTCGCGTCAAAATTTCAAGTAGGCGAACCGGCAGCAATTGATATTTCCTTCACAAGCTGCAATAATTTTAGGACGTGGTACCGGTGATAAACACCTCCTGGAATTGAACTGAGGAATTTTTAGACTGTTGATATGCTCTTAAATAAAGAAAATCAAACCAAAATATCATCTTCTTTGTGTATGAGGAGTGCCCCGTTTCGTAGTGGCTAATGTGCTGGACTGTGATATGGCAGTAAGCAAGCTGGAACACTAGCATTTAAATAACCCATGAAGCTGGATATGCTATCAAATAAAGAAAACCAACAATCTCCCTAATATTTCGATTCTAAATTTAAAAAAAAATCTAAAATGATTTTAGAATTGATCTTCTTTTTCCTAAGATTGAAAATACGATGACAACTTACTAATCTTTGTAAAAACGCAGCGTAGATAGAGTTCATTGTTTCTGGGATACCATCAACAAAAAGGAAGTTGCCTCCCCTTGCTGAGTCCAAATTAGGACAAGGGCCAAAGTTTTTATCTGATGTCGCTAATAAGGACATTAGAAATATTTAAAAATTCAAAGTATAGTGTGGATAATTCTGACCACTTTTTTTTTTTTTAAAGTCGTTGGTTGTTTTACAGCCTATCAATTCTGGTTAGGTTATCTAATGCCGAAGTCAGTGTTTTTATAAGCAAGAGATGATATAATTTCAAGTAACTGATGACAATCAAGGTTCAGTTATAAAAATTAGGTTTAGCTTGGTTTAGTTTTTAGTTTGGCTTAGGTTTTGGCTTGGTTTTATGGCATATCAATCATTGTAAGTCATTTAATGCTAAATCTCTTTATACATATATATCAAATATATGATTTCTCAACACATCTTTTTGATAACATTTTCAAACAAGCCTGAGCTCATTTTTTTCAGAGAGTTTAATGATTTCCTTGATTTTTATCTAATATGAATAATTCTATATACTATTAATAATTTGTTTATGCACCTACCTAGGAAGCAGCGTCTCATCAACCGAGAAGGACATCGACACACGACTGACGAAGGCATGGACAGCTATCGATAGGCTCTCGATCATATGGAAGTCGGACCTAACAGATAAAATGAAACGCAGTTTCTTCCAGGCAGCGGTTGTGTCGATACTGTTATATGGATGCACCACATGGACGCTTACGAAGCGGCTGGAGAGGAGGCTGGACGGAAATTACACAAGAATGTTGAGAGCAGTATTAAACAAGTCCTGGCGACAACACCCCACGAGACTCCAACTATACGGACACTTGCCCCCCATCACAAAAACTATACAAGTTCGACGAACCAGACACGCAGGACACTGCTGGAGAAGCAAGGACGAGCTCATAAGCGATGTACTCCTGTGGACCCCCACTCATGGATGTGCAAGAGTGGGACGACCAGCACGAACTTACATACAGCAGCTATGTGAGGACACGGGTTGTAATCCTGAAGACCTGCCGGAGGCGATGAATGATAGGGAGAAATGGCGAGAGACGGTCAGGGATATCCGCGCAGGCGGCGCGACATGATGATGATGATGAAGTATTGCTATGTATCACTAAGAATTCAATTAAAGATCAATCATTTCTTTACGCGCAGTTAAATGATCAAACAGTTCTATTTTAAACTATTCAATTTAGCCTAAGTCAACAAATTTAAATGGTTTCAAGTATTGCTATGTATCAGTAATAATTCATTTAAACATGAGTAATTCGGTTACACAGTTAAACGGTCAAACATTTCTATTTCCACCAATTCAGTTTAGCAAATTTACACAGTTTTTTGGTTAATGCAAAAACAGTCATATTTAAAGAAATTCAGTTTAGGATAAGTACACAGTTTAAATGTCATACAGTTCTAATGATAATAGATAGGACCCTATAAGGTGCTTCAACTCCGGGCAAGAGTGAACCTGGAAGCGATGGCGATGAAGGAGTACTACAGATTCTCCAAAACTCCATCATTAGTTATGTCTCATGATTAGATTGTTTAGGATCATTAATCAGGACGCTCACTGGGTGAGTCTTACCCCTCTGCAGAGATGTAGTCGGTGTATTCTGCAGCCCAAGCCGAACGGGCCTCGTTGGTGGAGGTGTGGTTTTACCCCTCTGCAGAGAAGCAGTCGGTGTATTTTGCTGCCCCAGTCGAATGGGCCACGTTGGTGATGGGGGGGGGGGTCTTACTCCATTTCAGAGATGCAGTCGGTGTATTCTGCAGCCCAAGCCGAACGGGCCTCCTTGGTGGTGGTGGGGTCTTACCCCTCTGCAGAGAATCAGTCGGTTTATTTTGCAACCCCAGCTGACTGGGCCTCGTTGGTGGGGTGGGGTGGGGGTCTTACCCAACTGCTGAGATGCAGTCGGTGTATTCTACAGTCCCAGCAATCTGGGCCTCATTGATGCAGGGGTCTTATTCCTCTGCAGAGATGCAGTCGGTGTATTCTGCAGCCCCAGCCGAATGGGCCTCGTTGATGGGGTGGGGGGAGGTCTTACCCCTGGCCAACTCATGAATCCTCTTAGCCCTCCCAGCTTGTTTAATTTTTTTCTTTATTTTGTGACATACAAACTTTCATGGGTTATTTAATGCCCAAGCCATCCTAGTAAAAGAACAGCAGTAGTACTATTTAACCCATAGCCGATGAGTATAAGTGAGTTCATGCCTTTTCCACAAGTATTAATCCAAAAGTGAGCGTAATAGCGTGACTAGAGTTCGAACTCACGAACTACGATTTTGCAGTCCAGCACTTTAGCCTCTACGCCATGGGGACTCCAATCCCTAAATATATTTACGTGTTCTTATCAAATACGTATAAAGGTCAGTCAGCTGGAGTAGTAGAAAACAATGACTTCAATTCTCCAGAGGGGTAAGACCCCACCCAATGTGTGTTCTGATATGACATTAAAAAATCTGATGGTGAGGCTCCTGCCTAAGAGTTTTGCAAAACGTGAAATATACCTTCATTGCCATTGCTCCAGGTCCACTCTGGCTCGAAACAACATAACCTGATAGGGTCCTATCTATGGGTCAAATAGAACTGTTTGACATTAAAACTGTGTACAAACCAATGACATGCTGAATTGAATTGTTGAAATAGAACTGTTTTATCATTTAACTCTTTGTAAACAAATTACTGCTGTTTAATTGAATTATTAGAGATATATCGCAATACTTGTAACCATTAAACTTAGTTGCTCATGCTAAATTGAATTGTTTGAAATAAAACTGTTTCTTCATTTAACTCATTGTAAACAAATGACTGCTGTTTAATTGAATTGTTAGACATACGTAACAATACTTGGAACCATTTAATTATGTGATAACGCATGAGGAATGTTGAATAGAAAAATTAGTGTTAAATTGCAACACTTTTAACCACCTCCCTGTCGGCAAATAAACGATTGGTGTAATGGTTATCGTCGAAGGAAATGGACACGGCGACACAAGTTCAAATCCTGGACGAGACTGATTGCATTTCACATTGCACTAATACCCTTGGGAAAGGTATGAATCCAATTATTCTCCCTCCAGCTATGGGTAAATAGTAAGACAGACTAGGTTCTTCAGCCTTGGTGAAGGCAACTGGTCTAGGAGAAGGAAAACTGTGAATTCAAACCTGTTAAGCTCCGCTTAAAGATTGACCTTGTGTCATATCCTGTCCGAGCGGAGAGGTTGGGTAAATATGAATAAACGATTGATATTGAATAGAATTATCAATGTTAGATAACAATGACTGAAACTGTTTAATTGTGTAGAATCAATTGCAGTACTAGTGCCCAGAGAAATTAGTTCAGTCATTTTGAAATAAAATTACCAACAAATTAATCCCTTACATGTCATGAATTCATGAAATGTGTGCAAACAAAAGACTGATGTTTGATTCTTGCTGTTGCAAAGCAATACTTGAAACCATTTAACTGTATATAGACAATTGATAAATAGAATTATTCGTATTAGATAGAAATACTTGAAACTATTTAACTGCGTGCAAAAAAATGCACTAATATATATATATATATATATATATATGAAAATTTCATTAAACATAATAGACATTTTATGCCTACATATTTTCTTCTGGATCCGTTCGAATTCTCGTATTACTTTTATCGTATTCGGGGGGAATTGATTTAGGTATTGTCCATAGTTGTATGTATCCCTAATACTTTCTGTCCGACTTTGGGCCATCATCAGGGGAGAATCTATAAATAAGTGATGTAACTTTTGTTTTAGCAAATTACTACTGTGTAAGGACGTATTTGCTGTTGGAGATTATGGCGCTTGCTTTTAAATGTAATTCTGTAAATAGTGACAGTAACTAAAGACATTTAAGTACATTAGCACTGGTTTGAAAATTAATTTTATTAAGTGCTGGTTGCAGGTTTCTAATATATAGTGCTTCGAGAATCTGAAGTTTTTGTTTATTTTTTTGATGTTCGAGTATTGTTGTGTTGTCGGTGAGAATTTTCCGTAGTTGTGTTGTTGGGCATGAATGTTTTTTTAAATGCTGAGCTATTGAAATTGTGTCAGAAAGGTGCATTGTAAGTCTCCTCGACAGGGTAGTTGAGGTTAAACCAACATATATATTATTATTATCAGTACTAGGGATCCATACAACTATGGACAATACCTAAATCAATTCCCGCCGAATACGATAAAAGTAATACGGGAATTCGAACGGATCCAGAAGAAAATATGTAGGCATAAAATGTCTATTATGTTTAATGAAATTTGCATTAACGAAGAAATGCTGCCTATATATATATATATATATATGATAAAAATAAGTGGAAAGATGAATAAATCAGATACTTACAAAGGGTTTAGTAGTAGTGATATTTCATTCTTTATTCCAAGAATTTACCCTTTGCAAGTGTCTGATTATTTTATCATCTTTCATTTCAACACACACACACACACACACACACACACATCTATATATATATATATATATATATAAACAGGATTTGGCATTAGATGACCTACAATGGTTTACAACTTCTTTCTCAACAATATCTCTTGTTCTAAGCACTTCGCTTTCAACCAATTTCCTATTCTAAGCACTTCTCTCTCAACGAATTTCTTATAATTTAAGCACTTCTCTCTCAACGAATTTCTTATTATTCTAAGCACTTCTCTCTCAACGAATTTCTTATAATTTAAGCACTTCTCTCTCAACGAATTTCTTGTCCTAAGCACTTCTGTCTCAACCAATCTCTTATATTTCTAAGCACTTCTCTCTCAACCAATTTCTTATATTTCTAAGCACTTCTCTCTCAACGAATTTCTTGTCCTAAGCACTTCTCTCTCAACGAATTTCTTATCATTCTAAGCACTTCTCTCACAACCATTTTCTTATATTTCTAAGGACTTCTCTCTCAACCAATTTCATGTTCTAAGCACTTCTCTCTTGACAATAATTCTTGTTGTGAGTAATTCTTTCACTAACATATTTCTTATTCTGAGTACATCTTTTTAAAATAATATTTCGTTGTACTTTTTTCTTAACAATATTTCCTGTTGCAAAGTATATCTATCTCAACTTCTTTCTTGGTCTGAGTATTTCTCTATCAATAAATTTCTTGTTTTGACAACTTCCTTCTCAACAATATTTTTTATCAATATTCCTATGATGTCGTAAAACCAAACCAAATAAACAAAACAATATTTTGTGATATTATTCCAATTCAATAATATTAAATCAATTGTTTGTTTTCAAGCATTCCGATATAACAGTTACAATTTGCATATAAATCTATGGTTTCCGCAAATTAGCACAGAAGGAGTATAAGTGTAGACACGACTGGGTCGGTTCGGTGATCCACTGGGAAATGTGCAAGAAATTTAAATTTGACCACACCAACAAATGGTATATGCACAACCCAGCACCTGTCTTAGAAAATGACACACATAAACTCCAATAGGACTTTGACATCCACACGGATCACCTAATCTCGGCCAGAAGACCAGACCTTATAATAATGAAGAAAAGAGAATATGCAAAATTGTTGATTTTGCTGTCCCGGCTGACCACAGAATAAAACTGAAAGAATGTGAAAAGAAAGACAAGTACCTCAACCTTGCGAGAGAATTGAAAAATAACTATGGAACATGAAGGTGACAATTATACCAATTGTGATTGGTGCTTTTGTCACAGTACCTAAAGAATTATTAAAGGGCCTGGAGGACTTGGAAGTTGGTGGACGAGTGGAGACTATCAAAACGATAGCATTATTCAGAACGGCCATAATACAGAGAAGAGTCCTGGAGACTTGAGGAGACTTGCTGTCACTCAAACTCCAGTGAAAAACCATCAACTGGCGCTGATGTGAAAAACTCTAAAGGAGTAAATAATAAGGGATAGAATTTGGCAAAGAAAAATGTGCCATGCTAGTTATGAAAAGTGGAAAACAACAAATGACGGAAGAAATAGGACTAACTAATCAAGAAAAAAACAGCTATGTGAATGCAAAAATTTGGTACTAAAGAAATAAAAGTATAGGCACCCCTGAGGGTTAAAGGTGATCCACTGGGAATGGTAGAGATTAAAATTTGACCATTCTACCAAATGGTAAACGCACAAAGCAGAATCCATCCAAGAGAATGAAATGCATAATAAGTGAATGTAAAAAAACTTGTAGAAAAAGAAGCAAAGCAGATTGAGTGGGAAAGGTACAATAGTACAAGAGATGGAAATTTGACTATTCTACCAAATGGTAAATATACAAACCAGAATCCACTGTAGAGAGTGAAACGCAAAAAATTCTCTGGTATTTTAAGATACAAACGGATCTCCAAATCTGACCAGAAACAAGATCTAGTATTAATTAAGAACAAGGAAATAACTGTTCTTCTCGTAGACTGTTGAGTAAAAAAAAAAAAAAAAATTAAAAACGAAAAGATAGATGAATACTTGGAGCTTATTAGAAAGCTGAAAATGTTGTCGAATGTCAAAGAGAACGTGATAAAAATTGTTGTTGAAGGTCTTGGAATGGTTCTCAAAGGCATAGAAAAATAGTTCTCAAAGGCCTGGAAAAACGGTTCCCAAAGGCCAAGAAAAATGTTTCTCAAAAGCCAGGAAAAATGTTTCTCAAAGGCTTGGAAAAATGGTTCTCAAAGGCCTGGTAAACGGTTCTCAAAGGCCTGGAAAAATGGTTCTCAAAAGCCTGGAAAATGGTCCTAAAAGGCCTGGAAAAACGGTTCTCAAAGGCTTGGTAAAATGGTTCTCAAAGGCCAGGAAAATGGTTCTTCAAGGCCTGGAAAAATGGTTCTTAAAGGCCTGGAAAATGGTTCTCAAAGCCCTGGACGAACTAGAAATTAAATGAAAAATTGTGACCATCAAGACCACAGCACTGTTAAAATCAGGTGAAATACTAAGAGTACAGGAGGATTGAGGTAACTTGCTATTATGCAGACATCATTGGAAAAAACAAAAATAAAGAAAAACAAACTACCCCCCACCAAAAAAAAAAAAGAAGAAACAATGAAAAAACAAACAAATAAGCAATAACAACAGTTAAAAATCTCTCATAGAAATATATAATCACAAAAAATGTTTCGTTTGGTTTTTTGGCATATTTGTAGGTTATTAATGTCAAATCCATTTTTATAGATATAAATAGTTCTATTTCAAATAATTCAGTGTAGCATAAGTAAACAGTTTTAATAACCAAAACAGTTCTATTTCACCCAATTCAGTTTAGCATAAGTACATTGTTTAGTTTTATTGAACCCATAGATAGGACCCTATCAGATGCTACCATGCCGGGCCAGTGTGGACCTGGGAGCGATGGCAATGAAGGAGTACTCCGCATTCCCAGAAGCACCAGCATTACTGGAACCTCACCATCAGATTGTTTAGTGTCATATGCAGGACATTTGTTAGGAGAGTCATACTTCTATGCAGAGATGTTGTCGGTATAGCCTGCAAACCCCAGTCTACTGGGCCAGAAAGGATTTGTTTTAGTTGGGTTTAATGGCATATCTATTATCACTGTTTGATCATTTAACTGTGTAAACAAATGAATTGTTAGTGATACATAGCAATACTTGAAAACATTCAACTGTGTGTACGTAAATTATTAATAGTAAATAGAATTATTCGCATTTGATAGGAATAAGTAAAACCCTTTAACTGTGTGCAAAAAAAATGAGCTCAGTCTCACTCAAAAATGTTATCTACAAAATGTGTTAAGAAATCATATATCTAATATATATGTATAAAAAGTATTTAACTGCAGTGGATTATTTAATGCCAAATCCGTTTTTATAAATATATTAAATATATATGATTTCTAAACTTATTCTGTTCACGGATTTTTCAACAAATCTGAGCTCATTCTTTTGAAAAACAGTTAAATGGTTTCAAGTAATTCTATCTAACACGGATATTTCTGTTTACTATTAATGGTTTGTTTGCACATAGTTAAATGGTTCCGCGTAATATATGTATCACTAACAATTCAATTAATGGCCCACTTAGCTCGGGTTGCAGAATATACCGACTGCATCTCTGCAAATGAGTAAGACTCCCCTAATGAGTGTCCTAGGTATGACATTAAACAATATGATAGTGACGCTTCAGTAATGCTGCAGCTTTGGGGAATGTGGCGTACCTTTTTTATTTCTATTGCTCCCAGGTCCTCTCTGGCCCGGAGTAGGGCACCTGATAGGATCCAATCTATGCGTCAAACTGAAATAAAATATGTAATTATACTAAACTGATTTGCTTGAAATAGAACTATTTTGCATGTAAAACTTAATTGTTTGAAATAGAACTGTTTATATGTATAAAAATGAATTTTGCATTAAAAAACCTAAGCTGGTTGACGTGCCATAAAACCGAACTAAACCAAACTAATTCCATTAAACATCAGTCATTTTTTTTATTCCCATTTAAATGATTGAACGGTTATATTTTTAACAATTTAGTTTAGCATAAGTATTTGTTTGCACGCAGTTTGAATCAAAAACAGCTTTATTTGACCCATAGATAAGACCCTATCGGGTTCTACCACTCCAAGTCAGAGTAATGGCAATGAATGGGTATTTCACATTCCCAAATCTCTAGGACTGGAGCCTTGCCATCAGATAGTTTAGTGTTACTTCGGAAGAATCAAAATGGATTTCAGAGGAATTTTGGCTATTCGTCGAATTCTTGAAGGTGTACGCGCAAAAAACCTAGAGGCAATAATATTATTTGTCGACTTCGATTCCATACAAAGAAGAAAGACGGAGCAAATACAACTCACCTCTGGTCTACCTAAAGAAACCGTCGCAGCCATAATGGTGCTCAATAGAAACACAAAAATAAAAGTCCGTTCCCCGGATGGAGACACAGACTATTTCGACATTGTAGTGGGTGTACTGGAAGGAGACATACTAGCCCCATATCTCTTTATCATCTGTCTAGACTACATGCTTAGAACATCCATACATAAAATGAAAGAAAACGGTTTCAAGCTAACAAAAGAAAGAAGGAGAAGGTACCCCGCACAAACTATAACGGACGCGGACTACTGTCGCATATTGCACTGCTGGAGAAACAACGAAAAACTCGTAGATATTTAAAAATATAATTTACATATTTTTATTCTTCGATGGCAACGATTGTGTGTAGTAGGAATACAGTCAGAGAGAGTTCGCACATATCTTTCTTCTGTGGCGAGGACCCTTTTTGTGAAGTAGTGCGGCGGCCGGAGAACACACACTACATGTTTGCTTGAGTGACCCGCAGGTCTCTCCGTTCCCTTGAGAGACAAGCGTATCTCTCCCCTTCGCTTGAGTGACCAGCGGATCTCTACCTTCAGTCAAAAATTACAGACCTTATATTGTCTTTTTAAGCCCTATGCGGAAATATGAGCCCGCCTCTTCGCCCAGGCATTTTTTTTTTATTTATGGCTGGTTATCGGAATTTACATACTTCCGTTTTTTTCCCGGTAATTTGTTGATCTTATCTGCGAACGGAAATATCTGTCACTCTATCCATAGGCAATAAATCATATTCTCACTATTATCTTCTCTTTCTCTCTTTCCTGTGAGACCACTTTGTTGATGTTATCTCGCGACCGCATTGAATCTGCTAAGTTCATCGTCGCCAGCTAAGCTAGTATATTACACTACGCCGATGACATAGTGCTTCGGGCAAATGCACCCACCCAAGCCGAATCCCTGCTACATAGCCGGGAACGAGCAGCAGCTGTCATAGGCCTCCATGTCAGTGTACACAAAACGGAATATATGTGTTTTAATCAAACAGGTGATATCTTCACACTAAACGGTAGCTCGCTGAAACTAGGAGACAAGTTCACCTGCCAAGGAAGCAGTGTCTCATCAACCGAGACAGACATCAACACGCGACTAGCAAAGGTATGGGCAGCCATCGATAGGCTATCGGTCATATGGAAGTCAGACCTGACCAATAAAATAAAACACAGTTTTTTCCAAGCAGCGGTCGTGTCGGTACTGCTATATGGATGCACTATATGGATGCTAACTAAACGTAAGGAGAAAAAGCTTCACAGCAACTACACAAGAATGCTGCAAGCAATATTGAACAAGTCCTGGAGGCAACACACCACAAAACATTAGATGTACGGCCACCTACCAACCATCATGAAAACTATCCAAGTTAGACGAACCAGACATGCGGAACACTGCCGGAGAAGTAAGGACGAACACATAAGTGACGTTCTCCTGTGGCTCCCTTCATATGGACGAGCAAAGGCAGGACGACCAGCTAGGACCTACATACAATAGCTCTGTGACGATACAGGATGTAGCCCTGAAGATCTGCTGGAAGCGACGGACGATAGGGAGGGGTGGCGAAAAAGGGTCAGGGATATCCCTGCTGATGGCGTGATCTGATTATATCCAGGACACTGGTTTTTTGTTTGTCAGAAAAATTCCTACCGAAATAAAAGAAAAAATAAGAAATAAAAAATAACAAAAACAAAATATTTTTTATTTACTCCATTTTTTTTTTTAAACCAATGAGTGGCTTTTGCCCTCTCGTGATTTCTTTTTTCGATACGTAATTCAGATATCAGTCCAAATCAAAAGAGACAGATGGTAGAAATGTATCACTTAGATTTTGGGGGTATTTTTCAGGTAAACATTTAAGATTTTCCTTTTAAAGTTTCAAAGATCAATGAAAATAGGTACATTTTCTATTTCTTACTGGCTACTTCTTTAGCGATTATCACTGTCAAATCTACGCAGCGTTTATAACTGAACTTGTCACTTGACTGAAAAACGTCAAGAGCGCTGGAGGGGTTAACATGTCAAATATCATAAATCATTCAGCCCAATCCATCTTATTCTCTACATTGTTCCATTTTCAAGATTTAATTATTTTCACCCGATAGCGACACTGATTTCTTTAATAATCGTTGGTTAGTGTTTAATAGATTATTTCATGCCAAATCTGTTTTTATGATTTGTAAACAAATAGTTAGTAGATACTTTCATATTTAAAAGAGGTTTTCGAGCTCTTTTGTTTGCGCATAGTTAAATGTATTCAAGTATTCCTTTCTAACTCTAATAATTCTATTTAATAGTAATCATTTTCTTCCGAGCTGTGGCTGTGTCAGTACTATTGTATCGATGCATAGAGAAAAATTTTGATGACGCATTGAGAAAAAGTTTGATGAGAACTACACAAGAAAGTTATCAGGCATTTTGAACCAATCCTGGAAGCAAGACACCACGAAATGGCAGTTGTACGGCCACTTATTTCCCATCTCAAAAAATCATCCAATTAGTAATTTGTTATATAATTAAGGAATGATTTTTTAAATCATTTTTCATCAACTTTATTTTGTCATTCAGTTTGGTTGGGCTTTGAACTATTCGGGTTAAGAGTTCAGGTATGTAGTCAATTAGTGCAGTTTACGCTCGTGCGCAAAGGATATGACAATCACCATTATCATAATAAACTCCAGACAGGAAATGAGGCTGGAGTGTGGATGACGTCATGCCCAAAAGAGATGGGCTGAGAATTTGGAAGATTTTGAAAAAAGATTCACGCATAAAATGGATTTAACATTAAATAATCTACAATGGTTGATATGCCATTAAACCAAACCTAACCAAACTCTTACGCTAAAGTGAATTGTTTGAAATAGAACTGTTTATTTGTATAAAAATAGATTTACCATTTAATATGCAATAAAGCCAAACCAAACGAGGGATGATGACATGCCATTAAACAAAGAAATCAAAACATCAGTAGCAAGGTCCGGTGAATATTGTCGAGGATGTATTTTTTTTATAGATAGTCCATGTAGTGCATCCATATAGCAGTACCGACATTTGTGCAAAATGAGGTCACCAGTTATCGTTGTGAAAAAATGATCTTTTTCTGTTTGTTAAAGAAGGATTTTTTTTTATTATTATCTTGGTTTCTTGGTTTCTTGGGTTTTAAGGCATTTCAACCTTTGTCGGTTATTTAACACCAAAATCTATTTTTATGTAAATAATCTGTTCTTTTTAAAACAATTCAGTTTAGCATAAGTACACAGTTTAATGGTCAAAAACATTTCTATTTCAAACTATTCAAGCAGTTATATATAACAATTCAGTTAAGTGTAAATACAGTTTTAATGTCGAAAAACAGTTCTATTTCGAATAATTCAGTTAAGCGTAAGCACGCAGTTTAAATGTAAGTACGGTTTAATTGTCAAAAACATTTCTATTTCAAGCTATTCAGTTTACTCAAACAATTCAGTTTAGCATAAGTATGCTGTTAGTTCTATTTAACCCATAGATAGGGCCCTATCAGGTGCTACCACTCCGGACCAGAGTGGACCTGGGAGCGATGGCAATGAAAGGGTACTCCGCATTCCCCAAAGCTCCAGCATTGCTGAAACCTCACCATCAGATTGTTTACTGTCATATCAAGGACACTCGTTGTGGGGGGGGTCTTACCCCTCTGCAGAGAAGCAGTCGGTGTATTCTACAGCCCCAGCCGACTGGGCAATTGTCTTTCATATAATGGCAATAAAGGGGTACTCTGCATTCCCCAAAGCTCCAGCACTGCTGAAACCTCATCATTAGATTGTTTAGGACACTCGTTAGGGTTTTTTTACCCCACTGCAGAGGTGCAGTCAGTGTATTCTACAGTCCCAGCTGACTGGACAAATTTTTATTATCCAAAGCTGCTTTTAGACTTCGGCTGTGATTATTTGATTATTGATCGTAATAAATGATTCTTTGTATATCCTACAATGAAAGAATCTTGCGTGGGTGGAAATCAGTTCTTAGCTGATAAGCCGCTTTTCCGCCCACGATTGACGCCCTCTCTTAACACTGTTATAAAGGACACCCTCTTCCCCACCAATAATGACTCTGTCCAGTTTAAGCTATAATCAGGCATACATGCTTGGACCCAGATTTGGGTCCATGACCAGCAAGGTATCCCAGGCTCACATTGCACTTAGTGGTTCGATGACCAGCATAGTCAAGCTGGACTCAAACCTCGGCTCGTGCCCAACCTTCCTCTCCCCTAAATCCCCACTATAATCAACCTTCGGGTCACTGAACTTGTATCAAGCCCCGTCTGGTGGGAAGCAGAGACCTATTTACCAATAATGACTCTGCCCTCAAAAAAGGCATCTGTTGGTGACGGATACGCATTGAAGAGCAATAATTGAAGCGGTGTTTGCGATTCTCTATTGATAAGTTATATGGAACCTTCTTTTCAACCCTTGACGCTTTTCATTCCGCAATGGGCAGTCGAATGGACACTCCTGAAAACCCCCGCTGAGTCCTCTAACTATTATATTAGTGTCAGCTCTAACGAATGCTTTTAGGGCCCCAGAATCATGTACACTGGGGTGAGATTCTCTTCGTCCATCCTTTAGACTGATGTCTCTTTTCTTCTAAACGAGGATATCTTCTAAAATTTTCTTTGATATTTTTATTGTCTAATAGGTTTTCACTTCTTTCATCTCTGTTAGAGTAGTTGCCATTTAAGTGTCAATGTTTTTCTCTAAGCAGTAGTTCAGTGTCTGTTGTTATTTAATACCAATATATATATATATATATATATATAGCGAGAGAGAGAGAGAGAGAGAGAGAGGGAAGGAAAAGCATTCGTGGTGTAATGCTTATTATCGGAGGAAATAGACAAAGTGGTCCGATTTCAAATCCTAGGCGAGGCTGTTTGTATTTCACATACAGCTAATACTTTTGGAAAAGTATGCCTCCACTTATTCTCCCTCTAAATTAGGGGATATAGTAGGGCAGACGAGGCTCTTTCAACCATCGTGTAGTTATGAACGTAGGGGAAGGATAATTGTGAATTCAAAGCAGTTAAACTCTGCTAAAGATTAATTTTGTATCATATTTTTCTGCAGTGGGGTTGGATAAATACACACGCGCGTGCATATATATATATATATATATATATATATATATATGCATATATATGGTGGTGGAGTGAAGAAGCAAAATTCGGAATATTCTAGTATAATAATAAAAGACTCTATTATAAAACAAGGTTAATTATAATTTGAAAAAATTAACAAGAAGATAAGAACCTAGACACAAAACAGTAAATTTACTCAATATGGCCACCATTTTTTTTTCAATATTTGTATCAACACGTCTTCGAAACGACTTGCATGCCTTCAAAATAAATTCTTCAGACATTTCATTCCATTCCGCCTCAACAGCAGTCTTAAACAAACCAATATTTGGATAGGAAGTTGCATTTGTTTTGTTTTCTGAAACGCCCCCTATAGCGTAATCAAGAGAGGAAAGGTCTGTGCCTATATCTTGTTTAATTGCTGTCCTCACAGTTTTCTCGTGGACTTTCAATTCATTAGCGGGCTTTATTATTGACGTTGTAGGGGTCTTTCTTAATCGCCATAGCGAGATCAATTAAAATACCCTGTTTTTCTTTTTTTTTCTTTAACCTTCCACTACCCCCCGTTTTTTTTTTTTTTGTTTTTTTAAAAAAAGAGTTCTTCTTTTTCTACAAAACTATCTAATATCGTTCATAATACTGAGAAGGGACTTGTAGAAAGGAGGAAACGTGTTGTCACTCAAACGCAAGTGAGAGACCATTGTGTGAAAATCTTGCTCGGAATGATAAAAATTATAAAGAAAGCTACGGAACGTGAGGGTGTCGGTGATATTAATTGTAACCGGTGCGCTCGAAACAATCTCCAAAGGTTAAGCGAGGAAACAGGAAGAGTTGAAAAGCGGAAGACGAATCGAGGCAATCCAAACTGCAGGATTGTTTAGATCGGTCAGAATACTGAGAAGAGTTCTGAAAATTTGAAAAGACTTGCTGTCACTCAGATTCCAGAGAAAGACCAGCATCTAACGATGTTGTGAAAAATTCTCGAGCATTTAAACTCCAGTGAAAAACCATCAGCTAAAACTGATGTAAAAAAAACTCAATGAGTAAATAATAATGATAATAGTTAGCCACCGTAGTCGAGAGTGACCCGAAGGCTTCCTTTTCAATAGCTACTACACCGAGGTGTAGGGGCGGGCGCTACTCATTTACCTGGATTGCTCCACTTTACCCTTGATCCTCACCTTATAATGCTGAGTGTTAAGCAAAGCGACATCAAGTACCATTTTTTGAGTC
The DNA here is from genome assembly GCA_963585895.1 of Sepioteuthis lessoniana. Classification (NCBI taxonomy): domain Eukaryota; kingdom Metazoa; phylum Mollusca; class Cephalopoda; order Myopsida; family Loliginidae; genus Sepioteuthis; species Sepioteuthis lessoniana. The sequence goes on from OY757934.1 coordinate 20,203,619, forward strand.
TTTGGTATGACTCGACCTGGGGTTGAACCCCGGTCTCCCGGACCATTGGCGAACACTCTAAGCATTAGACCAATGGCCCGATTGAAATGAATTAGAAGTCAAGTAAAAAAGAATGATTTGGTAGAAAAGATATATATATATATATATATATATAGTATTCTTTGGTCCAGTTAAACCGGTCTTTAGTATATATATATATATATATATGTCTTTTTTTCATCTTGATAAATCTAATAAAATCCTTTGATGCATGCAGGATTCTCTTTCGATCATTCGAATATTCACTCTTGATCATTGGAATATTATCCGGAAAAAATACATCAAGATTATTGTTTGTTGATTGTTTGAGAGAGAAAGGAGAAAGTAAATATAATAAGATATTGCCTTAAATTCATTAAAGAGAATTGTATATCCTTGCTCAGATTGTCGGATGACATCCTCGATTTTATCTTAAGCATACACATAAAAATCCCGACAATAAATCCAGTCAATCTGTCTTTCAATTTCGTTATGATTCAGTTCTCTACTGATGTTACTGATGATAACGAAAATCCACTGACTGATTTTGTCGTCTATTCGAAGGTAGACTGGAGAAATTCACACCTTCAATTAGCGATGACATGCCTTTTAGTTATTTAGTATGCCTTGTGGCTAGCATTGTGCGTATCTGGTCATTGTCCAGCGGCGCCATTGCTGGAAAAAGTAGGTGTCAAATTGACTGATAAGATCAGCGACAGTATATTCCGGTGATTTTTTTTTTATCGCTTCAACTGTCGTAATGAGTGCAGGTGTATATTTTCAACAGTTATAAATCTTAGTTGAATTTTCATCTCAATCTATCTTGTTTTGTTCATATTTACCAATTTGAAACACTCCAGAACACATACATCATTATCAATATCTGGCTCAGTTAGCTGGGGCGGCAAAATACACCGACCGCGTCTCTGAAGAGAGGTAAGACCCCCACAACAAGTGTCCTGGATATGACACTAAACAATCTGATGGTGTGGTTCCAGTGATGCTTGAGCTTTGGGTTATCATATTTACCAACCCGTCCGCTCGGGCAGGATATGACACAAGGTCACTTTTTAAACGGAGTTTAACAGGTTTGAATTCAGAGTTTTCCTTCTCCTAGACTAGTTGCCTCACCGAGGCTGAAGAATATAGTCCGCCCTACTATTTGCCCATAGCTGGAGGGAGAATAATTGGATTCATACCTTTCCTAAGGGTATTAGTGCTATGTGAAATGTAATCAGTAAGGTCCAGGATTTGAACTCGTGTCACCGTGTCTATATCCTGCGACGATAACCATTACACAACGAGCTCTGGGTAATGCGGAGTACCCTTTCATTGCTATCACTCCCAGGTCCACTCTGGTCTGGATTGGTAGCACCTGATAGGGTTGAATCTATAGGTCAAATAGAATTAAACTGCGTACTTATGCTAAACTTAATTGCTTGAAATAGAACTGATTTTACATTTAACTGTGGACTGATGTTAAACTGAATTGTTTGAAAAAGAACTGCTCCAATGTATAAAATGGATTTTCCATTAAATAACCTACAATGGTCGATATGTCATATAACTATTAGATTGATATTATCATCATCATCATGTCGTGCCGCTAGCACGGATATCCCTGACCCTCTCTCGCCACTTCTCCCTATCGTTCATCAACTCTGGTAGGTCTTCAGGGCCACATCCCGTATCCTCACATAGCTTCTGAATGTAGGTTCAAGCTGGTCGTTCTGCTTTTGCCCGGCCATATGTGGGGGTCCATAGGAGTACATCAATTATGAGCTCGTACTTGCTTCTCCAGCAGTGTCCTGCATGTCTGGTTCGTCTAGCTTGGATAGTTTTCGTGATGGGAGGCAGGTGGCCGTACAGTTGGTGCCTTGTGGGGTGTTGCCGCCAGGACTTATTCAATATTGCTCGCAGCATTCTTGTATAATTGCCGTCTAGCTTCTTTTCCAGCCGTTTAGTTAGCGTCCAAGTAGTGCATCCATACAGCAGTATCGATACGACCACTGCCTGGAAGAAGCTGCGTTTCATTTTATCGGTCAGGTCTGATTTCCATATGATCGATAGCCTATCGATAGCTGTCCATGCCTTCGTTAGCCGCGTGTCGATGTCCTTTTCGGTTGATTCGACGCTGCTTCCTACGTAAGTGAATTTGTCTACTAGTTTCAGAGGGGTCCCGTCTAGTGTGGTGATGTTGCCTGATTGATTATAGCACATATATTCCGTTTTGAGGCTGCTCGTTCCAAACTATTCAGTAGTGTTTCGGCTTGGTTGGGTGTATTTGCCAGTATCGCTATGTTATCGGCATAGTGGGCGTCAGTAATTGTTTTTGCGGGGTACCTTCTGCTTCTTTTCTTTGTCAGCTCGAAGCCATTTTCTCTGATTTTATCAATCAGTCTGCTTCTTTTTATCTCTCTAAGTTTGTTCATACCTGTCTATTTATGTATCTATTTTATTTTGTTCACGTCTACCGATTTCAAACACTCCATAACACATCTATATGTTAAATACTGACCGAAAGACTCCGTTTGAAAAGCTGCCAAAATTGCGTGGGTGGCATAACAAGATATAGACCTGTTTCCTTTAGTAAACATAAGGCAGATATTTCCTCCGTGGAAGTTGCGTGGGTAGATAGAAGGCGTGTTCATGTGCAACGCATAGAAGGGACGTGTTACCAAGAGGATAGTGTGGGTGCCCGAGAAATTAAATCAATTAAAGAAGATTTCGACCCCAGGAGTGAGACAACCCGAGAGAACGAAGAAGACCGCGACAGAGGAGCTACAAGACATTACAACGCTCTGGGCGCTGGCCTTACGCCAGACTATCCAGGGTTGAGATGATTCGGTGTCGTGGGGTGGCCTAGTACCAGTCTCGCACAAAGAGAAAACCGTTTTTGATGCTCTCCATCACTCTATTATTTCGCATATTTCGTAATAAAAGGAAAAGAAACCAGGGAGAATATATTTTTATAAATTAGCGTTGTTCTTTGTTGTATACAACGTATTTATCTCTATTCACGTCAGTCTGCTTATCTATCTATCTATCTATCTCTGCTCATTTCTATCTATCTATCTATCTATCTATCTATCTATCTATCTATCTATCTAAAACTGTTCATATCTATCTATCTATCTATCTATCTTTGCTCATTTCTTTCTATCTATCTATCTATCTCTCTATCTATCTATCTAAAACTGTTCATATCTATCTATCTATCTATCTATCTTTGCTCATTTCTATCTATCTATCTATCTATCTATCTATCTATCTATCTATCTACCACTGCTCATATCTATCTATCTATCTATCTATCTATCTATCTCTGCTCATATCTACCTATCTATCTATGTATCTCTGCTCATATCTATCTATCTATCCATCTATCTATCTATCTAAAACTGTTCATATCTATCTATCTATCTATCTATCTATCTATCTATCTTTGCTCATTTCTATCTATCTATCTATCTATCTATCTACCACTGCTCATATCTATCTATCTATCTATCTATCTATCTATCTATCTATCTATCTGTCTCTGCTCATATCTATCAATCTATGTTCATATTTATCTATAAGCATGAGGATAACGGAAGAAAATACGTGAGCTGCAAAGGTAAAAGGAAAGGCAAAGAACAGAGATTCTCAATGGAAAGAACAAGAAAAAAAAAAGAAAAAAAAAGAGGAAATGGAAAAGAGAAAACCTAAAATTCATCGGTACATTTTAAAAAGAAGATATTAAATATCCAATTAGTTGTTGTCTAGTCAAATCGTCAGTGCTAATTTTATATAACGGCTATTAAGTGTTAACTAAAATCATTTCAAATTACTTATTTTACTGCAATACTGTTTAATAGCAGAATAACCCTTGTGGGTTATTTAATAAATTTATATATATATATATATATATATATATATATATATATATATATATATATATATAAGTCATGGAATTTAGACTGCGACCCCTGGGTTTCCGGGAGTTTCCTTTGCAAAGCAACAATCATCACGCAGTTTAGAAAATGAAATGAATCGAAAATCAAACAATACAGTCATAAACCCGTTGGGATTTTGTAGGAATCTTTACGTGTGATTGTAAGTGTGTGAGTGTGTGTAGGTATGTGCGTATGTGTGTTTGTGTGAGTTATAGATGCGTATTATTGTGTATATATGTGGGTGGCATATAGGGTATGTGAAGTTACAAACGCAGCACGTTGTTTAACCGGATATAAATTCGTCGGTGTATCTAATTTTTGCTACTTAATTTTATTTCTCTGTGTGTAGGTGATAATAGTTAAGGAACTAAACATCACCATTGCATGTCGAATAGAATGAATAAAGATTTGATTTGTAAGGGTATTTAAACGGTTATAGTATATATATATATATATTCATTCATTCATTTTAGGGGGTTCATACATCATTTACCAAGAGTATTTGTACGAAATGAACCAAAGAGCGTTAATGGAATTCAAACTCACATTAGCTTTTACACTATAGGTTCTTCTCAAAAGAAAGAATGAAAGGACTGAGATAGATAGATAGATAGATAGATAGAGAGAGAGATACGAGGAGCATACGATAAGTTTCCAGACTTTTTCGTATGGGCACTTTTATTAATTGTACACGCATGAAACTCTTGTCCCCTTCGAAGTAATCTCCTCCGGCTGAAATACATTTGTTGTACCATTCCAGTAACTTCTGGAAGGCTCCATGGAAGTCATCTTCTGTGAAACGTGTCAATGACCTTCGTCACAGCCTCTTCCATCTCTTCAATTGTCTCATAACGACAGTCTCTGAACTTAGGGAATAACCAAAAGTCACAGGGAACAAGGTCTGGACTATAGGAACGGTGAGGAACTGTCTTGATACCCATCTTGGTCAAACAGTCTGTGACAAGGATGGAGTTGTGGACTGGTGCATTGTCCTGGTGGAAATACCACTGACCCGATTCGAAGAGCGCTGGCCTCTTCCCAAGGAATCTCTTCCTGAATTCCTGTAAAACATCAACATAGTAACCCTAACCGTTTGTCCAATCAAATCTGGTCTATTGACTTCCTTACTCCTCCCACACCTCTCTCACAGACTCCCTGGCTTCCTTGAATCTCTTATGCCACGAAACAACTGATGCTCGATTCATGCAAGATGGTTGAAAATCAGTCTGAAGCATTCCATACGTTTCTGTGGCATTTTTTCCAAGTTTAAAACAGAATGTTATTGCATATCGTTCTTCTAAAATGTCCCGACGTCCAGATTGGATTTTTGAAATTCACCAGCTGTGACAATCAGGCTTTAGTAGGGTGTATTCCAATTCCTGCTGTAGCTGTTCATTTGAAGCTGAAATTATAAAAATTGGTTAGTCGTCACATAAGATGTATAGCAAGAGTCTACGACAATTTTAAATGCCTGTACAATAAATGCCTGGAAATTTATTGAAAGTACCACGTATATGATGTTTGGGCGTCAAAACCCATCCATCATCCGATGAAGATTTTGTTGGTTGCTCAATTGTTATTCCTTTTATTTCTTTTCTTTTTGACGCAGCATGTTTATGTACGATTATTTACTAAACACTACAGGGAACGTTTGGATAACACCACAAAGGACGAGTGACTTCTTGAATAAACTCGATAAGCATCCACGTGTAAGGAGAAAATAATATCACATCAGAAAACGATGGATAGTCATCTTGATTAAGTCGCCTGCGTTGATAAGGGTGTAAGTTTAACACTGAGGTTGTAATTTGATAAAAACTATTCAAAATCAGGGGTTTTCCCTCACTAAACACAATTCCTTTGTTTATCGGTATGAGTTATTGGTTTAAAAAAAAACTAGTCGTTTTGTTATATAATTGCGGAGGGATTTTTTTTATATTATCATTTTTCGTTTTATATATCTTGCCTTTCAGTTTAGTTAGGCTGTGAACCTTTCGGCTTAGTGCATGGGTTAGTTAGGTGCACACATTGAGTGCAGGTGTTCATGCGCGCGCAGGGCGGATATGACAATCACAGATGTCACAATAAAAACCCCAGATAGGAAATAAGCTGGGGGACGTGAATGACGTCATGCCCGGAAGCGATGAGCTGAGGATTTTGGAATTTGAAAAAAAAACCCCAGAGAGTTGAGATTTGGGCTTGCAGAAGGTACCCCGCAAAAACAATTACCGACGCCAACGACGCCGATGACATAGCGATACAGGCAAATACACCCGACCAAGCCGAAACACGACTGCATAATTTTGAACGAGCAGCCGCAGGCATAGGCCTCTACGTTAATGCACACAAAACGGAATATATGTGCTATAATCAAACGGGGGACATCTCTACTCTAGAAGGAACCCCTCTTAAACTAGTAGACAAATTCACTTACCTAGAAAGCAGCGTCGAATCAACCGAAAAGGACATCGAAACGAGGTTAACGAAAGCATAGACAGCTATCAATAGGCTATCGATTATATGGAAATCAGACCTAACCGATAAAATGAAACGCAGCTTCTTCCAGGCAGCGGTCACATCGATACTGCTATATGGGTGCACTTCATGGACGCTAACAAAACGGCTGGAGAAGAAGCTAGACGGCAATTACACAAGAATGCTGCGTGAAATCTTGAACAAGTCCTGGCAGCAACACCACACAAGACACCAACTGCACGGCCACCTGCCCCCTATCACGAAAACTATTCAAGTTAGACGAACCAGACATGCAGGACACTGCTGGAGAAGCAGGGACGAACTCATAAGAGATGTACTCTTATGGACCCCCACACATGGCCGTGCAAAAGCAGGACGACCAGCACGAACATACATTCAGCAGCTATGTGAGGATACGGGATGTTGTCCTGAAGACCTACCTAGGGCGATGAACGATAGGGAGGAGTGGCGAGAGAGGGTCAGGGATATCCGTGCTAGTGGCACGACATGATGATGATTATAAGGGGGGTTCATTTCCATATTTCAATTCAATATTTAATGATAATCCATTTCACAAAATTATCAGTAAGTCGAATTATTTTAATTTTCATTTTTACATCAGGTTTTGTTTGGTTTTATGGCATATCAACCATTTTACGTTATTTAATGCCAAAACTATTTTTATACATATAAACAGTTCTATTTTATATGATTCAGTTTAGCATATGTACACAGTTTAGTCGTATTTGGCCCATAGATAGGATCCTATCAGGTACTACCCCGGGCCAGAGTGGACCTGGGAGCGATAGCGATAAAGAGATACTCCGTATTCCCCAAAGCTCCAGTATCACTGCAGCCTTACCATCAGACACTCATTGGGGGAATCTTACCCCTTTGCAGAAAAGCAGTCGGTGTATTCTACAGCTCTATCTGACTGGATATTTTTCTTCAGGTGAAGCCGGGTGGAATTTAAACACAAATACCGGAAATCAGGGATCATTCTACATTGAATTAAAATGTGAAAATCAATGAAAATGAACACCCCTTATAAAATAAGAAATTTATATTTAAAAAAGAAAAGAAAGATTACTGTGAGTTAGAGGGTCTAATTACATCAGATCGCAGAGAGAGAGAGAGAGAGAGAGAGAGAGAGAGAGAGAGAGAGAGAGAGAATGAACTAAACAAAAAAAAAATTTACATTTTATAAAAGGGGTCATTTTCACATTTAGATTCAATGAATTATGATCACCCGTTTCCGGAACAGTTAGAAAAAAATTCCAAGAAATTTCTTTTCCTGGTTGCCTAGTCGGGTAGGGCTGTAGAATACACCAACTGCACTCCTACAGAGGGGTAAGACCCCACCCTCCACCAACGAGTGTCCTGTTTATGACACTAAACAATCTAATGGTGACGTCACAATAATTCTGAAACTTTGGGGAATGCGGAGTACCTCTTCATTGTTATTGCTCCCAGATCCACTCTGGCCCGGAATGGTAGCACCTGATAGAGCCCTGTCTATGGGTTAAATTGAACTAAGCCACGTACGTATGCTAAACTGAATTACCTGAAATAGAAATGTTTTGATATTTAAACTGCGTACTTATGCTAAACTGAATTGTTTGAATTAGAACTGTTTGACTAAACTTAATAACTTGAAATAGAAATGTTTATCATAATTAAAATGTGTACTTACATTTAAACGGCGTACTCATCCCAAACTGAATTGTTTTAGATGGAACTGATTATTTGTATAAAAATGGATTTGGCATTAAATAAGCTACAGAGGTCGATATGTTATAAAACCCTCGTGGTGTAAGGGTTAAAGCGATTGACTGCGGAACCGTAGTAAACATGTTCGTACAACAATCGCGCTATTACGTTCATTTTCGAGTAAATACCCCTGGGAAAGGTATGAACCCCCTTATACTCCCAGCTATGGGTTAAATAGTACCACTACTGTTCTTCTAGAAGAAAAGCTTTGGTATTAAGTAATCTACAAAGGTTGATATGCCGTTAAAACAAAGAAATCAAACCCAAACAATCAATCAAGCTTTTTCCCGGTGAACTTGATGGGAAATCCGTACTGAATTTTTTCTTAATTTTTATTGCCTTTTCATAAGATGTCATTTAGCTTTCATTTTTTTTTGTTTCCGAAAAAACGTTATAATTACAGAAAAACATTGATTTACGATTTCCCAGAGTCAGTCATGTTTGTTGACATTCTTTGCGTGGAGAAGGTTGATATATATCCGTTTGCTCACAAATGTGGCATGAGGCCATGTTTATTTGGGATTTGCTTTTCAATGTGGCGCCTAATGAAAAGCGAGTTTATTTCTAAGGAATAATGAGTTGCGAAACAAGCTTGCAAACTGGTGTTGTGTGACGTTCAATACAAATTTCAGTTTGATAAATCTGAGAGCTTCAGCTGTAAGTCGTTCTAAGCGGCAAGTGTTTATGCTGACCTCTTGATCCCAGCATCAATAAGGTTTCACCTTTCACCTTCAACCTCGATAAGAATACTTAACCCAGAGAGGAGGGAACAAATATCTCGTTTGCGCCCCCACCCCCCATATATATATATATATATATGATCATTAGGTAAGTGTTGGAGATGAAAATACGTTATATACGTGTTTAATCAAAAATGATCACCTGATGATCGAAAGATTGTGAAATTTAAAGCTGGATGATAGGGACGGTGGAAACGAGAGAGTCAGGAAAATCTGTGCTAGCAGCGTGACTTGATGATGATTACAATGATGACGATCACACACACACACACACACACACACACACACACACACACACACACACACACACACACACACACACACACACACACACACACATTACTTTCTTAGTCTCTCTAAAGAGAGCACGACCTCTAAAAAACGTGTCGAGATTATAAGAAGCACCTAAAATGCCACGTTGAAATTCATTTGCAGACCTATTTATTAATCTCTATATATAGTAATCCCTCCTTGCTCAATCGGCTGGGGCTGTAGAATACACCGACTGCATCTCTGCAGAAGAGGTAAGACTCCCCATAACGAGTGTTCTAGATATGGCACTAGACAATCTGATGGTAAGGCTCCGGTAATGCTGGACCTTTGGTGAATGCAGAGTACCCCTTTATTGCCATCTGACCCGGAGTGGTAGCACCTGATACGGTCCTATGTAAATAGAAGTAATTACGTTAAACTTAATTGTTTGAAAACTGTTTTTACAATTAACTGTGTTTAAACTGCGTACTAATGCTAAACTGAATTGTTTGAAATAGAACTGTTTTATAAATTCAAACTGCGTATTTATGCTAAACTGAATTGTTTGAAATAAAACTGTTTTGACATTAAAATGTGTGTAAACAAAAATGTATTTATACAAAGCTGAATTGTTTTAAACTTTTATCAAAATAATTAAGTTCGGCATTAAATGACTGGAAAAGGGTTAATACGCCGTAAAACAAACAACCAACCAACGAAATAATTTTTTAATCAGAGTTTAACAGGTTTGAATTCAGAGTTTTCCTTCTTCTCGAGTAGTTGTCTAACCAAGAACCCGGTCTGCCCAACTATTTCCTCACAATTGATGATCGAAAGGTTGTGAAATTTAAAGGTAGGTAATATTTTTCTTTTTCTTAAACAAAAATCTTTTTAATACCGTCGTATTGTTTCGACGATGTTTTTATATTAAGCAGTATCTTTTAGTTTTTTAACAGACGAAAAAGTTACATGTTTCCGGAAGTTTAGAGAACTTATGTTAAAAGAACACACACACACACACACAAACACACACACACACACACACACACATATATATATATATGTGTGTGTGTGTGTATATATATATATAAATATAAATATGAATATAAACAAATTAGTGTGTGTTTGAATGAAGGGGAACTCCGCATTCCCAAAAGAACCAGCATTACTGGAGCCTCACCATCAGATTGTTTAGTGACATATGCAGAACATTCATTGGGGGAGTCTTACCCCTTTACAGAAAAGCAGTCGATGTATTCTGCCACCCCAGCCGACGGGGCCAAAAAGTCAAACTTTACTTTCTAAAATGACATTTTAGATTAAGTAGCAAAAAACAATCGAGGCTCATGTTTTGGCAAACTATTGTATATATATATATATAATATAAATATTGATTTACTTGCACCACATCGTATTGATGGTGATGAAAAAGTAGATATCGAAATACGAACATGATTGATTTCCACATACTACATTCTTTAAAAATACCTTTATCATTTACAGGTTGAAAGAAATGAGCTTAGGTTTTATCACTGAAGAGTTGATACTTTAAAATCGTGCAACTATGGTATTTCTCATATTCTGTCCAGTAAATCTTGTGGAAACTGTCGGAGATCATGTGTCCACCTGACCAATAGAAAAAAAACGTATGACATGTACTCGGCTGTAACCAGATGACGGTGACCGCTTTAGGGGTGGTGGCTTTGTTTCATGCTGTATTATAGCTAAATAAGTGATAAGGCGTCAGGGTAGAAGAAAGGAAAAGCGTACTATTTTCTGCATGAGTCAAAAGACCTCTGGAATTTATTGGGATATAGTAATAATATTCTTTACCTCCAAAGTTCGTATGTGAAGGGAGACCAGGTATCATTACGTCAGGGTCAGATGTATAAGATGTATATCGTCTTTATGTGCATGTACGAATATATCGATTCATTTAACCAAATCATATCTATCTATCTATCTATCAAATATTTTTACTTTCCTATCTATCTATCTATCTATCTATCTATCTATCAAATATTTTTACTTTCCTATCTATCTATCTATCTATCTATCAAATATTTTTACTTTCCTATCTATCTATCTATCAATCAAATATTTTTTACTTTCATATCTATCTATCTCTCTAACTATCTCTCTGTCTATCTAATATTTTTACTTACATATCTATCTATCTATCTATCTATCTATCAAATATTTTTACTTATCTATCTATCTATCTATCTATCTATCTATCTATCTATCTATCTATCTATCTACCTTTGTCCGATTCAGTAGGTTGATTGCTTGGTCGGTTAAATTTTATGGCATAAAAACCCTAATAGGTTCTTTAATGCCAAATCCTTTTTATACATATATATTAAATAGGATTTGTAAACACATTTTATTAATAAGATATTTAAAATAATCTCTGAGTTCGTTTGTTTGCACACAGTTAAATGGTTTAAAGTATTTATATTTGTTGTTTGCTCACAGTTAAATGGTTTCAAGTATTGCTATTTAACACTAATAATTCTAGCTGCATACAGATAAATGGTTTCAAGTATTGCTATTTAACACTAATAATTCTAGATGCATACAGATAAATGGTTTCAAGTATTGCTATTTAACACTAATAATTCTAGATGCATACAGATAAATGGTTTCAAGTATTGCTATTTAACACTAATAATTCTAGATGCATACAGATAAATGGTTTCAAGTATTGCTATTTAACACTAATAATTCTAGCTGCATACAGATAAATGGTTTCAAGTATTGCTATTTAACACTAATAATTCTAGCTGCATACAGATAAATGGTTTCAAGTATTGCTATTTAACACTAATAATTCTAGCTGCATACAGATAAATGGTTTCAAGTATTGCTATTTAACACTAATAATTCTAGCTGCATACAGATAAATGGTTTCAAGTATTGCTATTTAACACTAATAATTCTAGCTGCATACAGATAAATGGTTTCAAGTATTGCTATTTAACACTAATAATTCTAGATGCATACAGATAAATGGTTTCAAGTATTGCTATTTAACACTAATAATTCTAGCTGCATACAGATAAATGGTTTCAAGTATTGCTATTTAACACTAATAATTCTAGCTGCATACAGATAAATGGTTTCAAGTATTGCTATTTAACACTAATAATTCTAGCTGCATACAGATAAATGGTTTCAAGTATTGCTATTTAACACTAATAATTCTAGCTGCATACAGATAAATGGTTTCAAGTATTGCTATTTAACACTAATAATTCTAGATGCATACAGATAAATTGTTTCAAGTATTGCTATTTAACACTAATAATTCTAGATGCATACAGATAAATTGTTTCAAGTATTGCTATTTAACACTAATAATTCTAGCTGCATACAGATAAATGGTTTCAAGTATTGCTATTTAACACTAATAATTCTAGCTGCATACAGATAAATGGTTTCAAGTATTGCTATTTAACACTAATAATTCTAGATGCATACAGATAAATGGTTTCAAGTATTGCTATTTAACACTAATAATTCTAGCTGCATACAGATAAATGGTTTCAAGTATTGCTATTTAACACTAATAATTCTAGCTGCATACAGATAAATGGTTTCAAGTATTGCTATTTAACACTAATAATTCTAGCTGCATACAGATAAATGGTTTCAAGTATTGCTATTTAACACTAATAATTCTAGATGCATACAGATAAATTGTTTCAAGTATTGCTATTTAACACTAATAATTCTAGCTGCATACAGATAAATGGTTTCAAGTATTGCTATTTAACACTAATATTCCTAGCTGCATACAGATAAATGGTTTCAAGTATTGCTATTTAACACTAATAATCCTTGCTGCATACAGATAAATGGTTTCAAGTATTGCTATTTAACACTAATAATTCTAGCTGCATACAGATAAATGGTTTCAAGTATTGCTATTTAACACTAATAATTCTAGCTGCATACAGATAAATGGTTTCAAGTATTGCTATTTAACACTAATAATTCTAGATGCATACAGATAAATGGTTTCAAGTATTGCTATTTAACACTAATAATTCTAGATGCATACAGATAAATGGTTTCAAGTATTGCTATTTAACACTAATAATTCTAGATGCATACAGATAAATGGTTTCAAGTATTGCTATTTAACACTAATAATTCTAGCTGCATACAGATAAATGGTTTCAAGTATTGCTATTTAACACTAATAATTCTAGCTGCATACAGATAAATGGTTTCAAGTATTGCTATTTAACACTAATAATTCTAGCTGCATACAGATAAATGGTTTCAAGTATTGCTATTTAACACTAATAATTCTAGCTGCATACAGATAAATGGTTTCAAGTATTGCTATTTAACACTAATAATTCTAGATGCATACAGATAAATTGTTTCAAGTATTGCTATTTAACACTAATAATTCTAGATGCATACAGATAAATTGTTTCAAGTATTGCTATTTAACACTAATAATTCTAGCTGCATACAGATAAATGGTTTCAAGTATTGCTATTTAACACTAATAATTCTAGATGCATACAGATAAATGGTTTCAAGTATTGCTATTTAACACTAATAATTCTAGATGCATACAGATAAATGGTTTCAAGTATTGCTATTTAACACTAATAATTCTAGCTGCATACAGATAAATGGTTTCAAGTATTGCTATTTAACACTAATAATTCTAGCTGCATACAGATAAATGGTTTCAAGTATTGCTATTTAACACTAATAATTCTAGCTGCATACAGATAAATGGTTTCAAGTATTGCTATTTAA
>OY757934.1:20222596-20225096 GCA_963585895.1 Sepioteuthis lessoniana
GTTGAATGTAAAAACAGTTCTACTTCAAACAATTCCATTTAGCTTAAGTACACAGTTTCTTTATTACTCACAGTTAGACGTGCGTTTAAATTCATTTTTTATTTTTATTTTACCGACAGTTAAATGGAAAAAAAAAAGTTCTATTTCAAACAATACCGTTTAGCATGATTTCAGTTTTTGATGACACACAGTCTAAGGATCAAACAGATCTATTTCAAGCAATTTAGTTTAGCATATCAACAAAGTTAAATGCTTCCGAGTATTGTTATGTATGGCTAACAATTCAACTAAACATCAGCAATTTGTTTACATACAGTTAAATGATCAAACAGTTCTATTTCAAACAATTCAGTTTAACATAAGGATAATTTTTGTTTACACACAGTTAAATGTAAAATATATATATATCCAAAACAAATTCAGTTTAGCATAAGTAAAGTAAAGTAAAGTAGGCGACCATAGTCGAGGGTGACCCGAAGGCTCCCTTTTCGATAGCTTACTACACCAAGGTGTAGGGGAGGGCGCTACTCCTTTCCCTGGATTGCTCCACTTTACCCTTGATCCGTACCTTATAATGCTGAGTGTTAAGCAAGGAGGCATCAAGTACCATTTTTTGAGTCTTTGGTATGACTCGAACCTGGGATTGAACCCAGGTCTCCCGGGCGATTGGCGAACACTCTAACCGCTAGGCCAATCTCCGGTTAGCATAAGTACACAATTTAAATGTTAAACAATTCTATTTGAACCATAGATGAGACCATATCAAGTGCTACCACAACGGGCTAGAGTGGACCTGGGAGCGATGGCATTGAAGGGGTGTACTCTGCATTGCTCAAAGCCCCAGCATTACTGAAGCCTCACCATCAGATTGTTTAGTGTCATATACAGGACACTTGTTGGTAGGGAGTCTTACTCCTCTGCAGAGATGCAGTCGGTGTATTCTATAGCTACAGCCGACAGGGCTATCTTAGTATAAAACCTCTAATCCTCACAGATGATGGTTAAATAGTACCTCAACTGTTCTTCTACAAGATAAGATTTAGCATTAAATAAACCGTAAATGCTGATATGCCACTGAACAAAGAAACCAATCAACAATGTAAAATCTACAAATAAAAATGAGTTTAATTGCAACTTTTAAATCTGCAGCAGTACCACCAATAAACCCTTCATCAGATGAGGACCAAAGCATTGTTACTACTAACTAGGGCTCCCTAGCTGTACCTCACTATATTTCTAAGCTTTGCTATATATCTCATTGTGAATTTTCATGGATTTGGAACAGAAGTAAATATAGAAATTGCAAATCCATGAAAATAAACAAAGATATATACTATGGCTAGAGTGTTCGCCAATGGTCCAAGACACCGGGGTTTAATCCCAGGTCGAGTCATAATAAAGATTCAAAAAATGGTGCTTGATACTTCTTTGATTAACACTTAGCATTATAAGGTACGGAACAAGAGTAAGTGGAGCAATCCAGAAAATAAGTAGCACTCTTCCCTACGCTTCGGTCTGGAAGCTATTGAAAAGGGAGCCTTCGGGTCACCCACGACTACGGTTGTCTACTTCACTTTTTATATATATGTAAACTTTTCTTTTTTTGTTAGCCTAAAGAGAAAAAAAAAAGTAAATATTTTAAAATGAATAGGTGCACAAAGAGATTTAATTTTTGAATTATTTATTTTACTCCCACATGTGTTTCTAGCTTCCTATTGTATATATATATATTTATATATATATATATATATATATATATTTATATATCACCATCATCATCATATCGTGCTGGCAGCACGGATATCCCTGACCCTCTCTCGCCACTCCTCCCTATCGTTCATCGCCCTAGGCAGGTCTTCAGGACAACAACCTGTATCCTCACATAGCTGCTGAATGTACGTTCGTGCTGGTCGTCCTGCTTTTGCGCGGCCGTGTGTGGGGATCCATAAGAGTACATCTCTTATGAGTTCATCTCTGCTTCTCCAGCAATGTCCTGCATGTCTGGTTCGCCTAACTTGAATAGTTTTCGTGATAGGGGGCAGGTGGCCGTACAGTTGGTGTCTTGTGGGGTGTTGCTGCCAGGACTTGTTGAGGATTGCACGCAGCATTCTTGTGTAATTGCCATCTAGTTTCTTCTCCAGCCGTTTTGTTAGCGTCCATGTAGTGCGTCCATATAGCAGTATCGATGTGACCGCTGCCTGGAAGAAACTGCGTTTCATTTTATCGGTTTGGTCTGATTTCCATATAGTCGATAGCCTATTGATAGCTGTCCATGCTTTCGTTAACCTCGTTTCGATGTCCTTTTCGGTTGATTCGACGCTGCTTCCTAGGTACGTGAATTTGTCTACTAGTTTAAGAGGGGTTCCTTCTAGAGTGGAGATGTCCCCCGTTTGGTTATAGCACATATATTCCGTTTTGTGTGCATTAACATAGAGGCCTATGCTTGCTGCTGCTCGTTCCAAACTATGCAGAAGTGTTTCGGCTTGGTCAGGTGTATTTG
>OY757934.1:20230096-20262596 GCA_963585895.1 Sepioteuthis lessoniana
TGATTGCTATATACTGACATTAATTAATTAGTGACAGCTATATTCAAATGTTGATTTTATACAAAGCTTGATTAATATCAATTAGTGACAGCTGTATTCTAAGGTTGATTAATCCTATTTACCCAACCCCACCGCTCGGGCAGGATATGACACAAGATCAATTTTTAAGCGGAGTTTAACTGGTTTGAATTCACAGTTTTCCTTCTCCTAGACTAGTTGCCTCACCAAGGCTGAAAAAATCAGTCTGTCCGACTATTTTACCCATAGCTGGAGGGAGAATAATTGGATTCATACCCTTCCCAAGGGCATTAGTGCTATGTGAAATGCAATCAGTCTCGTCCAGGATTTGAACTCGTGTCGCCGTGTCCATTTCCTACGACGATAGCCATTACACCACGGGCACCTCCAGAGGTTGATTAATTATATGCAAAGGTTTATTAATTAACGACGGCTATATACAAACGTCGATTAATTACTGACTGTTATACAAAAACACTGATTAATAACTGCCTGCTAAATATATGAAGCTTGATTCCTTATATACTATGAAGTGAGGTGGTGTACAAAATGATTTTTATTCGACTGGACCGTGTGCCAAAAAAAAAAAAAAAGAACTATTTAGAAACAACCACGCAAAAATATAATTATGAACGTATTATGAATGTTATCACCTAACCCCAAAGGCATGAGATAAACCCAGACCAGTTGACATGCCATTAAATCAATCAACCAATCAATCCTGTTCACTTTTTCGTCCTTTTTATCATTTAAAACTGCATTTTATTGATTAAAAAATCGTTAAAAGGAATAAAATTAACATAAAAAAGATATAAATAAATAAATGAATAGATTGATTTAAAAAATGTTAATTTAAAAAAAATGTGACTTTACCTGGGATTGAACCTCCGTCTCCCTGACTATTGGCGAATACTCTACACACTAGATCAAATGCCCGGTTTTATAATACTAATAATGAATGCCAAGATACAAAGTAAAGCAATTAATTATCATTTTTTTTAATAGTTATTATTCTTTTTAATGATTATTATTTTTTAGATACAATTACACGATTTCAAGTAACTAATACAAAGAATCCTAACTAAATAATTAGAGATTCTAACTATTTTAAATATAAACGCAATATTTGACGGCATATAAGACGCATGGGTGTATAAGACGCACCCCAATTTCAGCAGGGCAAATCAAGAAAATAATTTAGTGAAACAAAATACTTGAATTAAAAGTGATGAAATTAATATAATAATATTATTATAATATAACTATAATCATAATTAATTATAATTAATATAATTATCAATGATAACACTTCTAATCTGCATAACAGCCTTTAAATAAAGAAAATAGGTATATGAATGTTACTCTAAAGTTTAAGATAATAGGATTTTTTCAGGTTGCTAATTTGGCCTTACTATGGCGAATTTTAAACCTACATAAAGCTTATTAAATGCAAGGGAATTTAAAATATTTTTTAGCAATAAAAGTGCGCCTTATATGGCGTCAAATACGGTAATTTTCACAGTCATAATTTGTGGCTTAGAAACATTAATAACTTAGAGCTCCAACTTATATATATATATATATATATATATATATATATATATATATATATATATATATATATATATATATATATATATATGTTTGTAAATATCGGATCAGCTTGAGTTAAACCTCTTTATGGCCGAGTCGGATGGGGCTGCAGAATACACCAACCCCATCTCTGCAGAGGGGTAAGACTCTTCCAAAAAGTGTCCTGGATATGACACTAAACAATCCGATGGTGAGGCTGCCGTAATGCTGAAGCTTTGGGGAATGCGGAGTACCTCTTTATTGCCATCGCTCCCAGGTCAACTCTTGCCCGGGGTGGTAGCACTTGATAGGGTCCTATGTATGGGTCAAATAGAACTAAAATGTTTTGAGATTTAACGGTGTGTAAACAAAAACCTATACTTACAGTAAACTGAATTGTTTTGAAATAGAACTGTTTTTGTTATTTAAACTGTGTACTTACGCAAAACCGAATTGTTTGAAATAGAAATGTTTTGATATTTAACTGTGTGTAAACAAAAACAACATTTATATGAAACTGAATTGTTTGAAATAGAACTGTTAGTATATATGAAAATGGATTTGGCATTGAATAATCTACAAAGATTGATGTGCCATAAAGCCAAAACATACATACAAACTTTTATTAAAATGACTCAGTAAGCAAGTAAAATAAAGTTTACAAATTTAGTCGAGGGTGACCCGATATATATAAATTTTTTAACCCCATAGACAGTGATTCGTTGTATATTTTTATCTTCGAATTACTTGCAGGTTTTTTCCCCTTACTGTAAGTGCTATTATTTAATATATATATATATATATATATATATATATATATATATATATATATATGTATTCTTCAATCCAATAAATCCGGAGTAGGGAACGATTCCATCAGGACAAATAAATTATTCAAATTTCGAATATTTAAACATTCCTGGTAAATAGCTTAATGTAAAAATAATTCAGTGAGCAAATAATATTATTTCAAGAAAAAAACAATATTTGGTCACATTAGGATAATACATTTATTTCCATCCTGTTAAAAGCATTGATATGAATCAAAGACTCTAAAATAATTGTTAACAGGACTTCATCAGATCCAATAGGAAAATAAAAGCTGGTTGTAATGTATTTTATTTTCCTATTGCATTTGATAAAGTCCTGTTAACAATTATTTTAGAGTCTTTGATTCATATCAATGTTCTTAACAGGATGGAAACAAATTTATTATCCAATAGTGACAGAATTTTTTAAAAAATAATATGTATAATCAAAGTTGGTGACCTTAGTTGAAGGGTGATTCGAAGGCTCCCTTTTCAATAGCTACTATACTGAGATGTAGGGGAGGGCGCTACTCCATTACCTGGTTTGCTCCACTTCACCCTTGATCCTTACCTTATAGTGCTGAATTCTAATCAAGGCGGCATCCAGTACTATTTTTTGAGTCTTTGGTATGACTCAACCAGGGATTGAACTCTGGCCTCCCGGACTATTGAACCCTGGCCTCCCGGACCATTGAAAAGAGTTGATACGCTGTAAAACGAAACAACCAACCAACCAAACATCTTTACGTTTTCAGGTATATTCTAAGGCTACCGATTCTTAAAACACGTATTTACATTTCCCTCAATCTCATCTGGATTTGGTGAGATAAATCTCAGCTTAGAAAAAGTAGCTTTTTTATGGCAAAAGAATCAGCAAAGCGATCTTTAGTGGGGGAAAGTGTAGATATCTGTTGTTTGGTTGAAATCCGAGCAATGTGCTTAACGAACCAACGTTAAGAGAAGACATGCAATGGCGTCTCGACAGCAATTTGAGGGGATCTTTTTTTCTCTCTTAAAAGGTGAATAAAGAAGCTACTTTCGAAAGAAATTATCACCCGTCAAATGATACAGGACAAATTACCCACTATTCAACCTGGGTAGTTTCTATATCCTTTCACTTTCACACACACACACACACACACGCGCGCGCGCGTGCACATTTAGGCACATTTCACTCGACTATATATATATATATATATATATATATACACGTGGTGCCTTCAGTAAGTTTCCAGACGTTCTTGGTACAGGCATTTAAAATTGTCGTAGACTCTTGAAAAGTCACTATATCATTGCTACACATCTTATAAGATGACTGACCAATCTTTATGATTTCAGCTTTAAACAAACAGCTGCAGCAGGAATTGGAATACACCCTGCTAAAGCCTGATTGTCACTGCTGGTGAATTTCAAAAATGCAATCCGGACGTTAGGACACTTTAGAAGAACGATATGCAATAAAATTCTGATTTAAACTTGGAAAAAATGCCACAGAAACATTTGGAATGCTTCAGACTGCTTTTCGACCATCTTGCATGAATCGAGCGTCAGTTTTTGAGTGGCAAAGAGATTCAAGGAAGCCAGAGAATCTGTGAGGGATGATGAGAGGTGTTGGAGGAGTAAGGAAGTCAATAGACCAGAGTTGATTGGCCAAAGTGTTAGGGTTAGGGTTACTATGTTGAGGTTTTAAGGGAGTTCAGGAAGAGATTTCTTTGGGAAGAGGCGAGTACTCTTCAAATCGGGTCAGTGGCATTACCAGTAGGACAATGCACCATTCCAAAACTCCATCCTTGTCAGAGACTATTTGACCAAGATGGGCATCAAGACAGTTCCTCAGCCTCCCTATAGTCCAGACCTTTCTCCTTGTGACTTTGGTTATTCCCTAAGCTTTCAGGCTGTTGTTATGAAACAATTGAGGAGATGGAAGAGGCTGTGACGAAAGTCATTGACAGGCTCACACAAGAGGACTTCGATGGGTCTTTCCAGAAGTTGCTGGAACGATACAACAAGTGCATTGCAGTTGGAGGTGATTACTTCGACGGGGACTAGATTTTAGGATCTGTATTTATTTAGTTTCAATAAGTCCTTGAGAACATGCTCCAATTGTCCGTAGTTTAGTTGAAAGCATACGTGTGCAAAGTTGCTCCCCTTTAACCTTACCTCATTATTAGTATCAAGTCCTATTTTTTGAGTCTTTCGGTATGATTCGACCAGGGATTGATAGAACCACGGTCTCCTCAAACTATTGGCTAGCACTCGACTCATTAGGCCACTGGCACAATATTATCTTACACGAATTATTTTGATAAGCATAATAACATCAGGTGCTACAACTCCGAGCCAGTGGCAATGAACGAGTACTCCGCATTCCCTAAAGCTCCAGCATTACTGGAACCTCACTATCTGATTGCTAAGTGTCATATCCAGGACACTCGTTGGGTGGCTGGGGGTTCTTATCCGTCTGCAGAGAAGCAATCGTTGTATTCTACAGCCCAAGCCAACTGGGCAATATTTGTTTCAGATAGGAATATTTGAAACCATAGAGCTGTGTAAAAATTATTCGTATCAGATGGGAATACTTGAAAAAAATAAATTTGTTTCAGGTTATATTTATTAGATAGGAAGTCTTGAAAACACGATTGCTTTGCAAAAGGAAAAAATGCTTTTGGCATTAATTAATCCATCAAGGAGAGATATAAAGTAAAACTAAATAACCAACGCCCCCTACTAACAAAGCAAGTAAGGTGGAGGTGCCCGTGGTGTAATGGTTATCGTCGAAGGAAATGGACACGGCGACACGAGTTCAAATCCCGGACGAGACTAATTGCACTTCACATAGCACTAATACCCTTGGGAAAGGTATAAATCCAATTATTCTCCCTCCAGTTATGGGTAAATAGTAGGACAGACTAGGCTCTTCAGACTTGGTGAGGCAACTAGTCTAGGAGAAGGGAAACTCTGAATTCAAACCTGTTATACTCCGCTTAAAAATGGATCTTGTGTCATATCCTGCCCGAGCGCAGGGGTTGGTAAAAAGGAGGCGCCCGTGGTGTAATGGTTATTGTAGTAGTGTCATATCCTGCCCGAGCGGAGGGGTTGGTAAATAGGACCAACAAAGCAAGTAAGAAAACTCAAAACCAAAACAAGCAACCAACTAAACAAAGATCCAGCCAACCAACCAATCAACTGATTCTTCTTATCCCTGCCAATCCATAACTATTTCTGTGCGTATACGTTTCATCTCCAATACATTCAACCTATTTTGTCCGTGTTAATAGCCATAAAATAAATGTGTATAAAAAGTCAAGATAGAAATCTAGATAGATAAATACACATATTTCTCTTTTGTTATGCGTCTGTACTGAAATAAATCACGGGTATTTATGAACGTCATATAGACATAAATGATAATCCATCCGTAAATATTCGGTTGATAGGCCATTACTCAGTTCTTTTTTTTTTACAATATTAGGGAAATCTTAAAAATGTATTTCAAGTTTACCCAGCTCTTTATGGCTCTTCGCCAATGGTCCAGGAGACCTTGGTTCAATCCCAGGTTGCGTCATACTAAAGACTTTTAAAATAGTACTTTATACCTCCTTGCTTAACACTCAGTATTATAAGGTACGTATTAAGGGTAAAGTGGAACAATTCAGGGAATGGAGTAGCGCCCTACCCTACACCTCTGTGTAGTAGTTATTGAAGAATTGCACAAATTGAAGAATTGCACAAATTATTATATTTTATAGTATTAGATTAACTTAGAAGGCTATTGCATTGCGAAATAATATGTATATTGTTTCTAACATGGGATCTTACAAATAGAGACATCAACGTCGGCTGACCAGCAAAGATTTATATTCTCCAACAAAATGCCAATATTGGTGTTGTATCGTGGTAAGGAAGAGATACTCAGTGAAATAGACTTAATTATTTATTAACCAAAATGGTACTGTCAGACTATTATTATAAGTCTCGCGCTATGGGTGTTACGTCCGAAGTTGGTCTTATTATTGACCGAGATCTTTCAGTACCAACACAACGTCTTTTACACCTCCACAGTATCGGAAGTCACGTGGTACGTGCTACTATCCAGCAATTAGATACAGTCAGTAGAAACAGCCAGGAGCGATGGATTATAGAGACGGATGGCGTATTCACGCGTGTGTGTGTATGTGTGTGTGTGCGCGCGAGCGCGCGCGCGAGAGAGAGAGAGAGAGAGAGAGAGAGAGAGTGAGAGAGTGAAGGAAATCCGTGCTGCCAGCACGACTTTATGATAATGATAATATATATATATATATATATATGTATGTATCTGGAGAAAAATTGAAGAGCAAAGTGATCTAAAGTGATGGATTTATCGTGAAAGAATATTGATGCTAAAATATTTCGGTTTTAATTAACTATCATCAAGACTGGGTGTTGTTAGATCAACGATGGATATTTAATAAAAGACGAAAACAAGAGCGGAAATTATATCAACAAAGAAACGAAGAATATACGACCGTTCAACCAATGAAACAATTCATATTCCCCCAATATATCACGTGTTTGTGTAAGGCAATGATATAAAACAAATGGAACCATCAAGAGATATATCGGATTAGAAAGAGTACTTTTTTTCCAATTTCTCTTCATACACTCGGATTCTTTTCCATTATTTACTTCCATATATATATATATATATGTGTGTGTGTGTGTGTGTGCACGTGTGTGTGTGTATGGTGTACTTTATTATCTATATTGACGCACGAGATTTCAACATTGCATGATGTGAACTCCCAGACACCCTACACAGTATTTTGGTTTGTTTCTTCATCGTAGATCTTTGTGACTTAGTTTCTCGTCTATATGTTCATCAGTCCAATCGGCCTAATGAGTTGAGTATTTGCTAATGGTCAGGGAGACTAGGGATCAATCCCGAGTCGAGTCATACCAAAGACTCAACATGGTACTTGATGCCGCCTTGCTTAACACTCAGCATTATAAGATAAGGATCAAGGGTAAAGTGAAGCAATCCAGGGATTGGAATAGCGCCCTCCCCTACATCTCAGTATAGTAGCTATTGAAAAGGGAGCCTTCGAATCACCCTTCAACTAAGGTCACCAACTTTGATTATACATATTATTTAAAAAAAAAATTAAAATTCGGTCACTATTGGATAATAAATTTGTTTCCATCATGTTAAGAACATTGATATGAATCAAAGTCTCTAAAATAATTTCAAACAGGACTTTATCAGATGCAATAGGAAAATAAAATACATTACAACCAGCTTTTATTTTCCTATTGGATCTGATGAAGTCCTGTTAACAATTATTTTAGAGTCTTTGATTCATATCAATGCTTTTAACAGGATGGAAATAAATGTATTATCCTAATGTGACCAAATATTGTTTTTTTCTTGAAATAATATTATTTGCTCACTGAATTTTTTTACATTAAGCTATTTACCAGGATATTTAAATATTCGAAATTTGAATAATTTATTTGTCCTGATGGAATCGTTCCCTATCCCGTATTTATTGGATTGAAGAATACCTATATATATATATATATATATTAAATAACTTATTGAATAATAGCACTTACAGTAAGGGGAAAAAACCTGCAAGTAATTCGAAGATAAAAATAGACAACGAATCATTGTCTAGGGGGTAAAAAAGATATATATATATATTGGAAAAAAGAAAGAAAAGGCCAACCTTGTCATACCAATTGAAAAAAATCAACAGATACGCAAACGATTGGTCAAAAGAAAAAATCACCTTAAATTGCTGCTAAGCTACAAGTGCAAAAAGTGCTCTATACTAAGTAGAGCAAAATAGTGACAAAAATTATTTCGTGAGTTAGGAACTAACCTACTAGAATTTCGCCTAAGCAGCTCATCAGGGTACCCCATCCCTATATATATATATATATATATATATATATATATATATATATGTAATACAAAATTAACTTAAATCGCAAGTCGGAATTCTACTAAAGTTTCACCTCAACTGACCGCATATCTCTTGATTTTTTTCAACTGGTGTGACGGAGTTGGCCTTATCTTTTTTTTGTCCTATGATATTTTTCCCCCGGGCAGTGATATGAGATATTTTTATCTCTTGTTCCTGGCGGTTTTTTTAATCTTTTTTCCTGGTAACCGTGAATGATGGTAGATAGTAGATTAGTAAATATATATATGTAATATATATTTATATATATGTGTAATATATATATTTATATATATATATATATAATATATATATATATGTAATATATATATATAAATGTATGTAATATATATATATATATATATACATGTAATATATATATATATATATATTTATATATAATCCTTTTGTGAGTTGTAATGGTAAGTGAAATATGTTAGTGAGTTGTTGCAAGTAATTTAGTTGTTCAATATTTCTGGTTTATAATTGATTTATAACAAAAATTATTTCAATCTCAGAAAAATATCTGTTTCGAGACTATTTGTAATAGCGGCAAATCAAACAGAGTGTCCTAATTTTGAAGTGAGATTTGATATAAAATTTTTTTGGCATAAAAGTGCGAAACTGACATGAACAATGAAACATATTTTAATTTAAAAAGATGTTAAGAAATCAGTTAAAATGGGTTTATCACAACGGCGAAAAGAGAGTCCATTAAGTAGAAATATACAGATTCAACGGTAAACAAAATGTTCCGGGCGCAGTGGTCCGTAAAGAAGCTCATGCTGTCAGCCTTCTGAGATATGAAAAAAGAGAAGACCCATCACTATAGATTTTTTTGAAAAAAGTGTGTGTGTGTTAGTGTGTGTGTGTGTGTGTGTGAGTGAGAGAGAGAGAGGTTTACTTGAGAATTTCAGATAGCAGACAAATCCAACTGTACCTCATTTACTCAGTAAAATCCCGTTCATGCACATTTTCAGTATTGTTTCTCACTATCTAGGATTGCATTTTAAGCTCTTTATCTTTTATTGATTGCTCCAGCCTTTCATTCGCTGGTAAAACGGAGGAAGGTGTCCTTCTAGTGTAATGGTTAAAGAGCTGGACTGCAGAATCATAGTAAGCGAGTTTGAACTCCAGTCGGGCTATTACGTTCACTTTCGGAAAAATACCCTTGGGGAAAGTTATGAAACCCTAACCTTCTCGTTATGGGTTAAATAGTACCACTACTAGGAGGATGGATTTGGTATTAAGTTACCTCAGAAGGTTGATATGCCATTAAACAACAAACGAAAAAGCAGGTAATACACAAGACACTATGGAAGTTATCTCGACAAATCTGTTCATCTGTTATTTCCCCCTTTGTTTTGCTCAGTCTGTCTGTCTGTCTGTCTCACTCTCTCTCTGTGAGTATAGCAAGCACACAATCGATTTACTGAAAATTAGATAGTCTCGCCTGGTGACCTCAAACTGATCTGGTTAAAGTCCAATCTGCATACACTCCGATGAACACAGATTAAAAAAAACTAGAGTCCTCCTAACACACGGCTAGGTGTTATCTACTAAACTTTTCTTAATCTGGCATGCAGGTTTTAGATTATTTACACCATATGATTTTCAGCGCGACGTAGACCCCACAAAATTATCATTCAGATTTAAATTGACCGGGCAAAGCTATTTGCTCTCTGAGTTAGAGTATTTAAAGCGTGCCGCTTTCAGAAAACTCTCGTTAGAATGTGTTGATTTTTCCAGAGTATATATATATATATATATATATATATATTCAGTCAGCGACCGAAGACAGTGGGTGTGGATTATTTCGCGTATAGAATATATGAGGAATATCATATAAATCTATGTGAATGCTCGATGTATGGCTATTGTTACATATCTTTTTCCTTCAAGGTGTATCTAGCAAAACTCACATACAGAGCGTATGTAGTGCAAGTAGAAGGAAATTCAAACCTGCTTAAATTGTAATTATAAATTTATTTCGCCGGAGAATATCATTATATCTCCTCAGATGACTATACATGTTTAACTTGAGTTTGAGTCATCTGAGGACACGGAGAGTATAATGATATTCTCCGGCTAAATAAATTTATAATGACAATGTAACCAGCACTATATATATATATATATATATATATACGAGGATCATTGAATAAGTTTCCATACTTTTTTCGTATGAGTACTTTTATTGATAGTACACACATGAAACTCTAGTTCCCTTCGAAATAATCTCCTCTGGCTGCAATGCTCTTGTTGTATATATATATATATATATATATATATATATATATATATATATATGTGTGTGTGTGTGTGTGGTGCCTTCAATAAGTTTCCAGACTGTTTTTGTACAGGCATTGAAAATTATCGTAGACTCTTGAAAAGTCAGTATGTTATTGCTATACATCTTATGAGATGACTAACCAATTTTTAGGATTTCAGGTTCAAATGAACAGCTACAGCAAGAATTGGAATACACCCTACTAAAGTCTGATTGTCTCAGCTGGTGAATTTCGAAAATGCAATCTAGATGTGAGGACCCTTTGAAGAACGATATGCAATAAAATTATGTTTTACACTTGGAAAAAATGCCACAGAAACGTTATAAAAGTAAGTAAGTAAAGTTAGCGACCATAGTCGAGGGTGACCCGAAGGCTCCCTTTTCGATAGCTGCTACACCAAGGTGTAGGGGAGGGCGCTACTCCATTCCCAGGATTGCTCCACTTCACCCTTGAACCGTACCTTATAATGCTGAGTGTTAAGCAAGGTGGTATCAAGTTCCATTTTTAAAGTCTTTGGTATGACTCGACCTGGGATTGAACCCAGGTCTCCCGGGCCAATGGCGAAGTAACCATACGAAAAAAAGTCTGGAAACTTATTTAATGATCCTGCTATAAATACATGTTGGGAGAAAAAGAGAGTGGTGGGGAGAAAGAGAGAATGAATGATTGTCAAAGAGCGTAGACAGAGTTAACGGCACTTGGTGGGAGTGTCAGTTTCTCGCTCATGCGATCGGCTAACGAAGCTCTCCTAACTTAGATATGAATGTTCTACCACTGATTTTGAGCACGTTTTAGTAATAAATAGAGCAAAGAATATTATTACTATATATATATGTGTGTGGATATATATATATATATATATATATATATATGAAATAGAAAAATAAGGTTTTGGAGAAAATCAAACGAATTAGGAATTCCCTTTTTCGATCTTCAGGTGAGATAAGCTGAATACTACTTCACGTAAAGATCGACAAACGCTTATCCTATTTTATAATTACTATATTATTTAATTTTTGAAGAATACCGCAATTTTTCTCTGTATTTTCGTTTATAGAGTACTGTAAAAATTTTACGAATTAAAAACGCCTTTTCTATTGAGTATATATATATATATATATATATATATATATATATATATATATATATATAAAGGCACGCATGAAATCCTTTGTATATATATGTATATATATATATATACTTGAAATCTATTGTATATATATATAAACATTAAACCTATGATAGACTATATATATATATATATATATATAATGTAACAAGTAGAAAACTTAACCAGGTTTAAATGGTCATTATAAATCTATTTCAGTAAAGTATATAATCTTCGTCCCTTCAGATGACATGCACGCCTTATTTGAGGGTGAAAACAGCAAATATGGGTTACAGTATATATATATATATATATATATATATGATAAAAATAAAAAGATGTTCAGACGGAAAGCAAATAGAAATGTAATGACATCATAATAATTTATTTTACAGGATTACTTTATACAAAAGTTCAACCGGCAACAAGAAACCCCAAAGTACAAACCCAACACGTGTTCCCCTTGGGTCGGATCGGCCACTGGAATACCCTTTTTCTGGGTTCTTAATATTTTTAAGGGTTTGACTTCCTTTCCTTTTCGTCTGAACATTTTGTATTTTTATTTTCATTTTTATTTTTTATTTTTCTTATTTCTATTTTATTTATATACTGTAATCCATAATTGCTGTTTTAACCCTCAAGTTAAGTGTGTATATCATCTGAAGAGACGAAGATTATATTCTTTGCTGAAATAATTTATAATAATAATCTAAGCGTGGTTGAGTTTTCTTCCAGTTACATTGGTTACGGTCTGTGAGTTTTCTTATATAAACCTGAAAACGAATATATAACAATAGCCATACATCAAGCACTCCTATAGATTTTTATGGAATCCCTCATATATTCTAAACAGGAATAATCCGTACCCATTGTCTTTGGACGCCGAATGGATATATATATATATATATATATATATATATATATATAGTTTCAAGTATTTCTACCAAAGACCAGAGACATGCACACCAGAATTTATATTTAATACGAATAATTTGTTAACATTCATATAGTTTTAAGTATATTTATCTAATACTAACAATTTTTCTATCGGACCATAAATGGTACGACCATTATACAATTTCAATGTCAAAACAGCTCAATTTCAAACTATTCAGTTTAGCATAATTACGTAGTTTACAAGCCAAACAGTTCTATTTCAAGCAATTCAGTTTAGCATATAGCAGAGTGGACCTGGGAGCAATGGCAATGAAGGGGTGCTTCACATTCCCCAAAGCTCCAGCATCACAGGAACCTCACCATCTGAATGTTAATGGTCATATTTTGGACACTCGTTCGGAGGAGACTTACTGCTCTGCAGAGATGCAGTCGGTGTATTTTACAACCCCAGCCGACTGGGTAAGTTAATGAGTTACCAATGATATATATATATATATATATATATATATATATATATATATATATATATATATATAACTCCACTTCTTTAAAACTATCCTCTTTTTTTTTTCTTGCTCTCTCTCTCTCTCTCTTTCTCTCTCTCTCTCTCTATATATATATATATATTAGTCAGACCTGACCGATAAAATGAAACGCAGTTTCTTCCAACCAGTGATCGTGTCGATACTGCTATATGGATGCACTATATGGACGCTAACCAAACGGCTGGAGAAAAGGTTTGACGGCAACTACACAAGAATTCTGCGAGCAATATTGAACAGGTCCTGGAGGCAACACCCCACAAAGCAGCAGCTATACGACCACCTACCATCCATCACGAAAACTATCCAAATTAGACGAACCAGAAATACGGGACACTGCTGGAGAAGTATGGACGAGCTCATAAGTCATGTACTCCAGTGGACCCCTTCACATGGCCGAGCAAAAGCAGGGCGACCAGCACGAACCTACACACGGCAGCTCTGTAAGGATACGGGGAGTAGCCGTGAGGACCTACCGAAAGCGATGAACGATAGGGAGACGTGGCGAGAAAGGGTCAGGGATATTCGTGCCGATGGCACGAAATAATGATGGTGTATATATATATATATATATGTGTGTGTGTGTGTGTGAGTGTAGTGCCTTCAATAAGTTTCCTGGCCTTTTTTGTACAAGCATTTAAAATTAGCGTAGAGTCTTGAAAGGTCAGTATGATATTGTTATACATCTTATGAGATGACTGACCAATTTTTATGATTTCAGGTTCAAATCAACAGCTACAGCAGCAATTGGAATATACCCTATGAAGCCTGACTGTCACAGCTGGTGAATTTCAAAAATGCAATCTGACACTTTAGAAGAACGATATGCAATAAAATTGTGTTTTAAACTTGGAAAAAATGCCACAGAAACGTATGGAATGCTTCAGACTGCTTTTTGACAATCTTGCATGAATCGAGCATCAGTTTTTGAGTGGCATAAGAGATTCAAGGAAGCTAGGGAGTCTGTGAGTGATGATGAGAGGTGTTGGAGAAGTAAGGAAGTCAATAGACCAGAGTTGATTGGCCAAACGGTTAGGGTTAGGGTTACTCTACAGAGGTTTTAAGGGAGTTCAAGAAGAGATTCCGTCAGAAGAGGCCAGCACTCTTCAAATCGAGTCAGTGGCATTTCCACCAGGACAATGCACCAGTCTACAACTCGATCCTTGTCACAGACTATTTGACCAAAATGGACATCAAGACAGCTCTTCATCCTCCCTATCGTCCAGACCTTGCTCCTTGTGAATTTTGCTTATTCCCTAAGCTCAGAGTCTGTCGTTATGAGACAACTGAGGAGATGAAAGAGTCTGTGAGGAAAGTCATTGACACGCTTACACAAGAGGACTTCCATAATTTGTTGGAACGGTACAACGAGTGTATTGCAGCCGGAGAAGATTACTTCGAAGGGGACTAGAGTTTCATGTGTATACTATCAATAAAAATGCCCAAACGAAGAAAAGTCTGGAAACTTATTTAATGATCCTCGTATATATATATATATATATATATATATATATATATATATATATAATCATTAGTATTTGATAGTAATATTTGAAAGCATTCAACTGATTGTAAATTATTTGAATTATATAGGAATACTCGATATCATGTAACTTTGTGAAAAAAAACATACAAACAAAAATATTATTAAAGCACTAAACAAAAAAATGTACATACAAACATACAGTGACTCCGATTCCCTAACCTCTTGTCATAAAATAACCCTAGGCGGATTGAGATTGCATTAAAATCAATTAATGAATCATTTTAAAGGTCAATAACATCGGCAGAGGCAGTGCCGAGAACAGAGATCCGTTTTGGGCGTTTTTTACTTTCATAAATATTAATGTCTTATAACTAAGGAAAGAATCGTGGTATTTTAGCTGACAGGTATTCAAAAAACAGAAGTAAATATTTGACGATGCGCTTTCAGGGTCGTCCGCCAATAAGTAGATAACCTGTATCAAAGTCACTCAAATCTATCATCGTGATTAGAACTAAATCATTCAACACATCCAAATGAAATGTCCGAAGCCAGTTGAGCTGCTTATACAACACGGTTCCCGTGGTGTAATGGTTATCGTCGTAGGAAATGAGCACGGCGACACGTGTTCAAATCCTGGACGAGACTGATTGCATTTCACATAGCACTAATACCCTTGGGACAGGTATGAATCCCTCCAGCTATGGGTAAATAGTAGGGCAGACTAGGTTCTTCAGCCTTGGTGAGGCAACTAGTCTAGGAGTAGGAAAACCCTGAATTCAAACCTGTTTAACTCCGCTTAAAAATTGACCTTGTGTCATATCCTGCCCGAGTGGAGGGGTTGGGTAAATATGATATACAACACGGATATGCAGTTCATGTCAGTAGCTGACATTCTTAACAAATATCGATTTCAATAATTTCTACAGTTCAAATCATAAATCAGCAAACTTATCGTTTTCTTAATAAAAACGACAGTCTGCTGAAAGATATCAGAATTTAATAATTTCTCGAGAATTTGACAATCAAAATGGATATTATCGAGTATTAAATATAGAAAAACCCTACAGCAGTGAAACTAGTTCATAATACGAATATGTGGCAGTCTAAAAATAAGTACATCTCTTCTTTGTATATATATATATATATATATATATATATATATATATATGTATATATATGAGCAAACTTTTCACTCACCGGATGGAGACACAGACTTCTTTAACATTGTCGCAGGTGTGCTGAAAAAGACAAAAAACCAGACGATACATCGCACTAACTATTACGGACGAGGATTGCACTGATGAGATAGGGCTTCTGGCAAATACACTCTTCTTGAACGAATCCCTGTTGCATTGTCTGAAGCGGGCAGCAGACAGCATAGGCCTCCTGGTCAACACAGACAAACCGGAGTACATGTGCTATCTTAAAACAAATCCTGGAGGCAACATCCTAAAAACAGCAGCTGTACAGCCACCTACCACCCATCTCGAAGACTATCCAGATTAGACGAACAAGACATGCGGGACACTGCTGGAAGAGAAAGGATGAATTCATAAGTGACGTTCTCCTGTCGACCCCTTCACACGGACACGCAAGTGTAGGACGACCGGATAGAATCTATCTTCAGCTCTGTATAGATACTAGATGTAGCCTGGAAGACCTGCCGGAAGCGATGGAGATAGAGACGGAAGATGAGAGAGAGAGAGAGAGAGAGAGAGAGTTAAGGAAATCCGTGATAGCAGCACGACATGATATATATATATATATATATATATATATATATATATATATATATATATATTTGTTTAAATAATATAGACATGTTTTGTCTACATATTTTTGTATTTATCCTTTCAAGTTGCCGTATCGATTTTATGATATCCGGCGGGAATTGGTTAATAAACATTCCAATAATCAATTGGTTCTCAAGTTCTTTCTGCTCGATCTTGGGCCATAATAATGGGGTATGTATATTGCAAAATAAAAGTAACCTTTGTATTTGCATAACTAAGTAAAGTTGGCGACCTTAGTCGAGGGTGACCCGAAGTCTCCCTTTTCGATAGCTACTACACCAAGGTGTAGGGGAGGGCGTTACTCCTTTCCCTGGATTGCTCCACTTTACCCTTGATCCATACCTTATAAAGCTTAGTGTTAAGCAAGATAGCATCAAGTACCATTTTTTTAGTCTTTGGTATGACTCGACCTAGGATTGAACCTAGGTCTCCCAGGCCTTTGGCGAACACTCTAACCTTTATGCCAATGTCCGGTATTTGGTTCTAAAAATAGCAGCAGTAGTACAAGAGAACCAGTTAATAATGGAAGGTTTATTCACCAATTCCCGCATGATATCAAAATCGATACGGCAACTTGAAAGGATAAATACAGAAATATGTAGATAAAAAAATATTTGTATTGTTTAATCAAATATGTATTAAGGGAAAAAAATGCTTCCCAAATACGCATATTTTAAACTTACTGATCCTGCAGCTTACCAATATAACAGCACTTTGAAATACAGTTGTGATCACGTGAAGAGACAAATTATATCATAAAATCGATACAGTAACTTGAAAGGATAAATACAAAAATCCTGAGACTAAATAAGTCTACATAGTTTGATTAAATATGTATTCACGAAGAAATGCTGCCCAAATACACATATTTAAAATAACTGATCCTGCAGCTTACCAATATAACAGCACTTTGAAATACAGTTGTGATCACGTGAAGAGACAAATTATATCATAAAACCGATCCAGTAACTTGAAAGGATAAATACAAAAATCCTGAGACTAAATAAGTCTACATAGTTTGATTAAATATGTATTCACGAAGAAATGCTGCCCAAATACACATATTTAAACTTACTGATCCTGCAGCTTACCAATATAACAGCACTTTGAAATACAGTTGTGATCACGTGAAGAGACAAATTATATCATAAAACCGATACAGTAACTTGAAAGGATAAATACAAAAATAAGTAGACGAAAAATATCTACACTGTTTAATCAAATATATATTAAAGAAGAAATGCTCCACAAACACACACACACACACACACACACACACACACACACACACACACACACACAGACATATACATGCATATATATATATATATATGTATTGAGTTAGACAGCAGATTTTCTTGTTGGCATATCCTATTTAAGATGACATACAAGCATTTGGAGTTGAGAACGAAGACTGTTTATTAATTGTCCGAAATCTTTCAGGATACGACCTGATAACATGATTTCTATATTTATGGGTCAATGTCGAGGATGACGTACTGATCTCGCCACAGACTGAGATGTTTTTATGAAATCTTTGTATATTTTGTATCAGAGCGTTCATCGCGTGCAGTTAACGGCATAATTAAACACACGATTCGTTTGCAATGATTTGGAGGTGTAGAATTCTCAGATCAGGATCACGTGACTATCAATAGCCAAGGCTAAATCTTTGTCTGTCATATATATATATATATATATAGTCATCCACAGACAGATCCGTTTCGTTCAATCAGAACTCATCAGTGTGGCTAGACAAATTAGCTTCCCGTAGCTGGGATTGAAACCCGGTTGACTCAAACGCCAATCCAAGCTTCTAACCCTTCAGCCACGAGTAGCATTGAAGTAAATTTTAAACGGTTATGAATCACAATTACTATTGTTTACATACATCCGTATATATATATATATATGTATGTTTAGGAGGTGCCCGTGGTGTAATGGTTATTGTTGTAGGAATTGGACACGGCGACACGAGTTCAAAATCCTGGACGAGGCTGATGGCATTTCACATAGAACTAATAGCCTTGGGAAAGGTATGAATCCAATTATTCTCCCTCCAGCTATGGGTAAATAGTAGGGCAGACTGACTTCTTCAGCCTTGGTGAAGCATCTAGTCTAGGAGAAGGAAAACTCTGAATTCAAACTCCGCTTAAAAATTGACCTTGTGTTATATCCTGCCCGAGCGGAGGAGTTGGTAAATATGTATATATATAAGTAAAGTAAAGTTGGCGACCATAGTCGAGGGTAACCCGAAGGCTCCCTTTTCGATAGCTACTACACCAAGATGTAGGGGAGGGCGCTACTCCTTCCCTGGATGGCTCTACTTTACCCTTGATCCGCACCTTATAATGCTGAGTGTTAAGCAAGGAGGCATCAACTACCATTTTTTGAGTCTTTGGTATGACTCGACCTGGAATTGATACATGATAAAAATAAGTGAAAAAGTGGACAAATAAAACACTTACGACAGTTTTGCTGGAAATATTTCGCTTTTTATTCGCTGAAGAACCTCTGACAAAACTTTTTTTGAGTTTTTCTACATTTTTGCCTAAATGTAGAAAAACTCCAAAAAAGTTTAGTCTAAAGAAGTTCTGTGAATGAAGAATGAAGTATTACCCGTAAAACACGTTGTAAGTGCTTGATGTATCTACTTTTCCGCCTATTTCTATTATCTTATCGGATTCACCAAAATCTACCATTTCTCTCTCTCTCTCTCTCTATATATATATATATATATATATATATTATCAGTCACAAACAGACTGTTTCGTTGTATCATAACTCTTCAGTGTGGCAAAACCCGTGAGATGCTTCAAGTCGAGATCGAGATTTTTTTACGTACATCTTTTTTACATCCTAAGAAGTATCTCGCAATTTTGAATATCTCTATGATTTTGGATTATCGACAAATACAAAATATCAATCAATATTGAAAGAAAACGAATTTCAGATCTCGGTCGAGATTATTATTAACAGGCTAAAGCAACTGATGGAGATCTCTGAAGGGGAAATATACCATCGAATAAGTCTTTGAGAGCATAATATCAGTACTTCCAAGTGCAGAGAAACCCTATTTAACCTAGGTAGGCTACTTTTTCGATCATATTAAATAACTAGACTTTATATTAAATTATTTGTATGAAATAACCTGACTATATTTTTTTAGAACTAGCTTTTTACGGATAAAGGTCAATGAAAGATAGATAGATTGGTTGGTTGGTTTTTATTGCATATCAACCCTTGTAAGTTATTTGATGCCAAATCCTGCTTATATATATATATATATATATATATATATATATATATATATACAATTTGTAAACGCGTAGTTTGTTGATTACATTTTTAAACAAGTCAGTGCTGAATTGTTTGCACACAGTTAAATGGTTTCAAGAATTATTATGTAATATGAATGATTTAATGTACAATTAAACATTTGTTTGCACATAGTTAAGGGGGAGAAATATACTACCAGTCAAAAGTATTTAGTCCCACTCAAACATTTTTATTTCTCGTCCTAAAAGTGTTATGTGTCACAATGGTTTTATTTATTACACTGAATAAAAGTCTTCCTGAACCACATTGATACAATTTAAACAAAAACCACAAAAAAATTTTTTGATACTTCAAAATGACGCCTTTGGGCCACTATCACTACTTTACCAATTCTTGGTATTCTTTCCCCCAAAGATAGGAGGTTGACTGAAAATAGTTCTTGCAGCTTTCTTGTAAGAGTTGCGAGAGGTGAGCCGCACTTGTGGTTTGTTTAACTGTCATCCCATATCTGTTTAATGGGATTTAAGTTCACTGAGTGTGCTGGCCAAGACTTCAGTTGAAGGACGTTCTGTTCCTCTTTGGTTTTAATGTACCTTTGGTGATTATTTTGCATGAGTACAAATGCTTGATCCACAAGCCACGTTCAAGATGGGATCGTGTGATACTGAAGTATACTCTGAGAACCGATTTGATTCAATTTGTCTTTCACCTCGCGCAAATCCCCGTCTTTGCCCGCGGCAAAAGTTCCCCCACGCCATTAAAAAGTCTCCTCTATACTTTACGTTAGGTGTGATACGAAGGGTTTCAGCTTTTTCATCAACCCTTCGCCGCATATAAATCCTCTTATTTGATCCAAAGATTTCGAACTTTGATTCATTAATCTACTGGACTTTATCTCATCGCTTTATTGTCCAGTGGAGTCTTTGGACATTGTTTTACTTCCTCAACAGTGTTTTCTTTACAGTGATTCTGCAATATAAGCCAGCTTCACAGAGTCTTCTCCTCACAGTGGATGTTGATAGATTTTTTTCACGGCATTGGTTCAGTTGTGCTGTGATATTTGGAGCAATCAGACTTCTGTCATGCAAGCTGGTGATTCTGATGAAATTGTCCTTTGCTTAGCTAAAAATATCTAGAAACAAAGCATAGTCTAACGTGAGTTCAAGTGGTGGTATAATGTAAATTTTGGAAAACGTTTTATTCATTCTCTGTACTAAAGAAGTAAAACACCTTCATATTAATTATTCAGAAGATATCTGGTTATACTGTAACATACCCATACAGGAATATGTGAAATATACATATAATGTTCATAACTCATATATAGATAACATAGGAATCCCGAAACACGAAAAACACTTACGACTTCTTAGTTCAGGTACGAAACTTTTTATCACCTTTGAGTTAAAAGGTTTTTCGACATAAGGAAGAGAGAGGCACAATCTTTCTATGACGACTTTTCCATCTGAACCACCCACCATGTGCGGCACCCACCGCAAGGCCTCGGCGAGCTCCGAAAGTCAACCGTCTTCCTCGGACGCTAAAGCTCAACTAACTGACTTTTCTCAAATCTCAGATCGTCGCTTCCGGTGCGTGACGTCATTCACATCCCGCAGTCACATTTTCTATCTGGTGTTTCTATTGTGACATCTCTGAATGACACGTCCGCTCCGCACGCGCGTGAACACCTGCGCTCATGTTTGCACCAAACTAACCCATGCGCTAAGCGAAAGGTTCTCATCCTAACTAAACCGAAAGGCAAGATATATAAAACGAAATCCCTCGGCCATTATATTACAATACAACGGTCAAAGTTATCGAGGAAGATTTGTATTTAGCACAAGTAAAAACCTTGTGGCGTTTAACTTGTTTAATTAAAAATAACACATTTAGGATGGGAATAAAACCTTTTGTGGGTGGCCAAATACTTTTGACTGGTAGAGTAGATAGGTAGATAGATAGATATGAACAGACTGACATAGATAGATAGATAGATAGATAGATATGAACAGACTGACATAGATAGATAGATATGAACAGACTGACATAGATAGATAGATAGATATGAACAGACTGACATAGATAGATAGATAGATAGATAGATATGAACAGACTGACATAGATAGATAGATATGAACAGACTGACATAGATAGATAGATTGATTGATAGATAGAATCATAAATAGATAGATAGATAGATAGAATCATAGATAGATAGATAGATAGATAGATAAAAACTGAATAAAAATACTTATTCCCCCCAGCTATGGGTTAAATAGTACCACTTCTATTTACTTGGATGGCTTTGGCATTAAATAACCCCTGAAGGCTGATATGTCATCAAAGGAAGAAGTCAACGAATTCTTATCTTCGTATTACCTTGTCCATTCTTTTTACTGTTTTATTGTCTAACATATAAAATTCTTTATCTATTTATTCATTTTTTGCTTTATGGCATATTCGTGGGTTATATAATGCCAAAGTCATCTTCGCAGAAGAACAGCATTGGTAAAATTCAACCTATATCTATTGGGAGAATAAGGAGGTTCATGCCTTACCAAGGGAAATAGTATCAAATGGAACTTAATAGCACAAATAGAGTCCATGCTCGTTTTCTACGATATCACAGATCAGCGTATTTGCCACTACGCCTAGGATATTTCCCCACACACAAGCATTTTTAACCATAAGTTGTCAATAACGTTTCTAGACATAGGTTAGCTACTCTTCTCGGCAGCAATGAAGAAGCTGATGTATGTTCGAGTGCTGGATCCAACTCATGTCGAGTAAAATTTGGAAACCGTGTAAATCTTGGCAGAGTTATCTGTCCGCCTCTGGCCCCTCTAGTAAGCGATATGTTGCCTATTGGCCCTTGTCAACGTCGACAGTAGACAGTTGTAAGATATAATGGGGTGGTTATACCGATCCGAACTGATTGAATTTCATATTATCGTCTCCATCTTCCCGTAAAAACTTGTATACAACGATTCCAGGGTGGGCTTTTGCAAGAAACAAACACCTTAACCAAGTCACGAATCACTTAACAGATAACATCATGAACATATATATATATATATATATATATGCGTGTGTGTCTGTGGTTGTGTGTGTGTGTGTGTGTGTGTGCGTGCGTGTGCTTATCTATTTTCTCACCTATCCGCATATTTTTAATTTCCGTCTTGTTATAAGACATTTCTCATATTCAGTAACTGAGGATACTTCAGATTTTACAAGTATTATAATATTCTTTTTGTTGGGCTTAGAATGCGCTGATCGCACTTCCTAGAGAGGGGTGAGTTGCACCACCAAAATGATATGCATCCAGTCTTGGAGATCTAGAGGTATGTGAGGAAACTCTTTCATTGCCATTACTCCCAGGTACACTCTAAGCAAGTAGCATCTGTTAGGGTCCCATCTAAGGGTCAAATAGATGTGTTCAAAAAACATTCGTATTCGATCAGACCATATGCAAAAGAAAGTCTTTTAAGAAACAACTAAACAAAATAGGAAAATATGAATATACAATGAACGCAATTCCCTAACCTCTCGGCATAAAATAACTCTTGACGGTTTGGTATGCCATTAAAACCAATCATTCGTTCAATCAGTTTTAGGGTATCAATAGATATATTGAATAGAATATCACACAGAATATACTTAGATATGAATATATATATATATAATTTTTTTGTTGTAGGTCCAATGAGAGAATAAAAATATTTTAAGATGAGTTGGTCCACGAAGAGATTTGTGTTTTTCGGGATTTATTTATTTATTTTGTTCTTACATAGGTGTATGTTTCCAGCTTGATGCTTTCGTCAGAGAACATGTATGGCGAAAGGCCTTGTTAATGGGGTATTCAATGAGACTTGAACTCACTCGTTTTTGCAGTTTGAATGGTTTTCAGTTGGTTATGGTTTTTTTTATGAAGGTTGCTCCTTTCTTTTTCTTAGTGTGTGGATCTGTTGGCCTACTTTATCCCTCATTATATACACATATATATACCGGCCCATTGACATAGTGGTTTGTGTTCGCCAGTAGACCAGGAAACCGGGGTTCAATCCCAGGTTAAGTCATACCAAAGACTCAAAAAATGGTACTTGATACCTCTTTGCTTAATACTCGGCGTTATAGGGTACGGATCAAGGGTAAGTGGAGTGATTAAGGGAACGGAGTAGCGCTCTCCTCTACACCACGGTGTATCGTTAGCTATCGAAAAGGGAGCCTTCGGGCCACCCACGACTACTGTCGACCAATTTAACTGATATATATATATATATATATATATATATATTCTTGTCATAATCCTTTTCCTATGTTCTGTTATTTTTTTGTTTGTTCAATTATTCAAATCTCAGAAGAAATTCACTCATCTGTTTTTACTTAACAAATATTGATTTGAGGAAAATCACCCTTAAATCATGAATTGAAATGTTTGCTGGTTAAAAAATTATTTAGTCCGCCCGACTCATTAAGAACCAATATTTACATTAGTATATCCATGATATACTAACACTGAAGCAATCGGAAGGAAAGACAAAAAAAAAAACAACACATTCCTACATCGAAGAATATTTAACCTTTCATATTCATAACATACCACAGGTATATATATCGGGAGTATTAAAATAAAGGGTACTTGAATGTGTCCCACCAAATAGAAATAAATACATATGGTTCCATGAACAAGCAGAATCTGGAGAGGGTACAAAAATGGGATTGATATTGCCATGCGGCCACACTGATTCATATCAGGGTTAAAATCAATGTTTTTACAGTTCAAGCAACGGAAAAATAAGAGGTTGATAATGGGTTTCTGAGACTGTCGTGTGAAACCACACGAGGTGTATAACGAACATTCTCATTCTCTGAGGGAGATAATCTACTTACCAATTGATCTGTGAAGTTTACTCAGAATTGATATTGTTCATTCTAAAATGGGTGAATGCCTTAGAACAACAAGCAACGTAAGAATTCTGAGACTCGTGTGCTTGATTTAAGAAAAGTTTAATAAATACTGTAGATATCTTTGATTTTACAAGTATTCAAATCTCAAAAGGGGTAGACTTTTCTTAATTAGGTTGGCCGGTAATGATTGCAATGAAGACACTCTTTAAGCGTTATATCAGCGAAGGTAAGCAAAGATGAACCAGCACACCGTTGTCTATCGCACCACGTTTTTGACGAAGTAAACCTCTGGTCGGCTTGGGTAGGAATTGAAACCGCTTTCTTCTGACAATGCTCACCTGGAACTGTAGAGACTCAACTGCCCTATCCACTGCGCCACGGGCCCCGAAGGACTATCAAGGCTGGATTTTTTGGTCTTATAAATCCAATTAATTGTTCTTATCTGGTCTTCCATAGTCGTACCAAATTTGTAATTGTCTTTATTGGGAATCCTATGGAAGGCAGTTATTACTGGGGATACGCTTACAAGACTCAGCATTCCTATCCGAGGTCATGGTTAATCACCTGAAGAAGGCCAGAGGTGAAATTTGGCCGAAACGTAGTGAGAAGAAACAAACAAAAAACTACCAAGACAAGGACAAAAAGTCCGCAATAAATAAAAAATTAATTCTCAGATTAAGAAGCCTCATCTCAAAAGGATTCCCAAAAAAGACAATTATAATAAACTCATTCTCAAGGCATTTTCTTAGTAAAATTATAAGTAATGAATTTTTTTAATGAATATATATGAATTCATAAGCACTTATGTTAAATAATTA
This sequence comes from Sepioteuthis lessoniana, assembly GCA_963585895.1. Lineage (NCBI taxonomy): Eukaryota > Metazoa > Mollusca > Cephalopoda > Myopsida > Loliginidae > Sepioteuthis > Sepioteuthis lessoniana. Next base: position 20,255,560 of record OY757934.1, read on the forward strand.
AGGTAATGATTTTTTTATATAAATCATTTTCCTTTAAAGGATATGAAAATCATCACCTGTCAAAAAAAAAAAAACAACAAAAAACAAACCTTAACAAGAAATGGAGCTGGACGACCGTTGGAGTGAATTGGGTGGTTGGTTGACGTCATATCCAAAAGAGACGGTCCTGAGAATTTATGGATTAAAAAAAAAGAGGTAGTTCGCGTTCGACCGTTGAAGCACGTGGTTATGTTTTTCGGATCTGATCAAAGCAGATCAGTTTGAGTCTCGACTTGCAGAGATGAGTTGAAATCTTAGATACCACAAGATGCACAGCGCACGCGTTTGTGCGTGTTGTATATTTCAAAGGAAATCGTCTTAATGTTTTTATTAAATTAAGAAAAAGCACAATTATTGAACATTTGAGGTGGATAAACCTTCAAATTATCTCCCCTTCTTGTATTGGGTTCATTACAAAAAGTTTCATTATTTGAAATACAATCGTCAAATTAAACATGTGGTGATTTATAGATACGTTAATCGATAGATTTTGGCTCAAATGAGGAGCTTTTATTTTCACACGGGATTGACTTATACATTACTTTCTATCTACATGTTCTCCTTTCTCTCTCTCTCTCTCTATCACTCTCTCACACACACACACACACATACACACACACATACTCTCTCTCTCTCTTACTCCCTCAATCTCTCTCTCTCTTTCTCTCCCTCTCTCTCTCAAACACACACAGATAATTTTTTAAGAGATAATTTCTTCCAGAAGCCAGCATCTAAAACTACTTGGCTTACGCGTACATTACTATCCACAGCCTTTGATCTGGTCTTTGCAAATCATCGATATTCGGACATATAATGGTTATCTAGTTTATAGACCTGATCAAAATATCGAAGGTAAATAAATGTCTGTCTCGTTTTACCTCCCAGTCTCTCTCCCCTTCCCGAACTTGACTCAGCCTCCAGACCATCCGACATGATATGACCCAACATGGTTGCACCGTCTTTTACCTGATCAGCCAAAACTCTGAAACACTTGGCAGAATAGAGACCATAAATAAAGAATCATGGCGGCAAAAGCTTGTAAGATTAAGGCCCGTTGCCACACGGGCGAGAGGAGATTCGAGGTTAAATATCGTGAAAAGGGTTTCTCTCCGTTACATATTCATTGCTATTGACCCTGACTGATCTCAGCCCACAAGGTCTTTCGAGCAATAGCGAGACATTTATGCTCTGTTTTAGCACAGAACGGGTTGAGAGCGAGGATAATGCAAGACCCGGGAAAATGCAAAACGGTCGGATCAGATGGAAATGCAAGCAGAAATATTAAACGTTCTCTTCCCGGTTTGTTCAGCCCTCTTACGAAACGAACGAAGGCACTGGGATTATCCAGGCGACAGTGTCTTGATGTTTCTCTTCTACAGATAATGCCTGTCATTCTTGGGGTTTTAAAACGTGAAGAAACTGTCAAGTTATTACGTGTTTAAAAGGTGAGGTGCTATGCAAGAAATAATTCCGAAAATAAAGGGGACAAAGCTACGAAAAGAATAGTTCTCAAATCGGAGGTATAGTGGTTAGCAAGTTCGTCGCAAATTATTTGGTATGTCCACGAACATAAAAAAAAATCTTTGCATCAAATTTGAGAAAGAGACGCACTTTGTATTATTGGTATCGCCGCTGGAAATGGTATCGGCGGTCCGTGTTCAAATCCTGGACGTTTGCGTTTCACTTCCCGCTAAAGTTCAAGGGAAAGGCATGAAACCATTTCTTCAGTTCTCCTCTTCCTCCTTGATATGGGTATCCCCAAGAGCAAAATATGTTCTTTATTTATACGAGTCTAGAAAAAAGAAAATTTTGTATTCAAACTAGCTGAACTACGCTTAAAAACTGATATTGTGTCGCAGCCTACACGAGGTAAATAGATCTCTCCCTCTTTCTCTCTCTCTCTCTCTCTCTCTCTATATATATATATATATATATATATATATATATATATATATATATTAGCAGCTTATTATTTTTTAAACATTTTTAATTAAGTCTTCCTTAAATCAGAGCACGTGGTGTAATGGCTGAACTGCGGAATCATTGTAAGCGAGTTCGAACTCCAGTCGCGTTATTACGTTCGCTTTCAGACAAATACCCTTGGGAAAGGTATGAACCCCCTTATCCTCCTAGCTATGGATTAAAGAGTATCACTACTGTTCTTCCAGAAGGATGTATTTGGATTTAAATAACCCTAGACGTTTGATATTCCATTAAACAAAGAAACCTGAAGATCAACTTAAATGTCTTTTCTACCGAAAATTCCTCTTCATTTTTTTTTTCTTCTTTTATGTGAATGTATATGATCTGTCATAGAGTTTCTCATTTCAAGACTCGCTCCCTCAAAGATGGTTCCAGTTGGGCCAAATATATGATGCCTTCCCAAATTCATTCTACCCAAAAGTCAAACGACGCATACGAAGACTTGAATGGATCAAAAATAGAATAACTAAAACAAAATCCATCCTATTTAATCAAATATATATATATATATATATATATATATATATATATGTGTGTGTGTGATTATCAAAGGTGGGAATTGTTATTATTATGTATGATAATCATACCGACATTGATTAATACAATTATCGATTTCAAAAATTATCTTATCAGCTTAGATATGTATATCAAGTGAATAAATCAATTATATATGTAAATATATATAAATTGGCGACCTTAGTCGAGGGGTACCCGAAGGCTTCCTTTTCAACATCTACTACACCGAGGTGCAAGGGAGGGCGCTACTCTACCCTGGATTGCTCCACATTACACTTGATACTTACTTTATAATACTGAGTGTTAAGCAAGGTGGTATCAAAAACCATTTTTTGAGTCTTTGGTATGACTCGACCAGGGATATCGGAGCTTATAATTTTATTAATATGATAGTAAATAGAATTATTAATTTCGATAACTATATTTATGAAATTGATAATGAGAATTGCAAAATTATATTTCGGGTTGATATTATAATTTTCATGACATTTAATATTATTATCTATTTCTAAAATTGTATTTATTAAATCTGGAGATCGTATTGATATTTCAGATAATTCTTACAGCCTGACTATTTATGATAATCAACTTTATAATTCTCGAAGAGTATAATTATATTTATTGCGGTTGAAAACAAAAATTATCGGAATTTTCCGTCTTGATCATTATGCTTCTCGAATTTGCAATTCCTAATTATAGAAAATGATAATTATTAAGCGATAATCGAGTTTGATAAGTGTAATTCAGGATTTGGCGGAATTATCGACATCGATTAATATATTTTCCGATTTGAAAATGATGAGCATTGATTAAATGATTGTAATTAGCTGTTTTGATAATTATAATTATCGATTCGATAAATACGATTATCGATCTATGGAGTAAAATTCTTTGTTTTGGTAATAATAATTATCAAAATAATTTTGAATTTCATGATTCTTAGTGTTTATACATTATCGAACTTGTTCATTTCAATTGTTAAATTTGATAATTTTGCCCAGTCAGCTTCGGCTGTAGAATACGCACGCTGCACCTCTGCAGAGGGTTAAGACCCCCCCCCACTGGAGGTAAGATTTTAGTAATGCTGAAACTTTGGGTAATGCAGAGTAACCCTTCATTGCTATTGCACCCAGGTCCATTCTGGCCCTGAGTCATAGCACCCGATAGGGTCTTATCAATTGGTCAAATAGAACTAAACTGAGTATTTACACTAAACTGAATTGCTTGAAATAGAACAGTTTTTGTTTGCTAAACTGAATTGCTTGAAATGGAACTGCTTTTGACATTGAAAATGAACTGACGTTAAACTGAATTGTTTAAAACAAGACTGTTTTGACATTTAACGGTATATAAACAAAATCTATACTGATTCTAAACTGAATTGTTTAAAATAGAACTATTTGACTAAACTGAATTGCTTGAAATAGAAATGTTTTTGAAAATTAAGCTTTGTACCTATGCCAAACAGAATTGTTTGAAATAGAACTGATTATTTGTATGAAAATGGATTTGGCATTAAATAACCTATAAAGGTTGATATGCCATAAACCCAATCAAACGAACAAATTTGATAATTATGATTATCTGTACTTGTCTTTAATTGGAATCATTTTGAGATGAGGCTTTTTAATCAGAGAATTAATTTTTATTTATTGCGGACTTTTCCCCCTCATCTTGGTAGTTTTTTTGTGTTGTTTCTTCTTTCACTACGTTTCGGCCAAATTTCACCTCTGGCCTTCCTCAGGTTCCAGGTGAGCATTGTCAGAAGATAGCGGTTTCAAATCCTACCCAAGCCGGCCAGAGGTTTACTTGGTCAAAAACGTGGTGGGATAGACAACAACTATGGAAGGCAGTAATTACTGGGGATACGGTTACAAGACTCAGCATTCCTATCCGAGGTCGCGGTAAATCCCCTGAGGAAGGCCAGAGGTAAAATTTGGCCGAAACGTAGGGAAAGATGAAACAACACAAAAAAACTACCAAGATGAGGGGGAAAAGTCCGCAATAAATAAAAATTAATTCTCAGATTATGATTATCTATTTTGATCATTTAAAATGATCAACTTCGCCAGCTTTCATTGTTCCGCTTTTTGTACTCTTTCAATTGTCTGATGCCAAACTGCCTAACTTGATTTTTACGACTTATGCTTGTTTATTTGTTCTTATTTAATCTAGTAATTACACGACTCTGTCAATACCTTACACAATGGAGGCACTTGCCTTAGAGATTCTCATTTACTGTACGTTTATATTTTTATAGTACGTATTATCATATTTACCAACCCCTCCGCTCAGGCAAGATATGATACAAGGTCAATTTTTAAGCGGAGTTTAACAGGTTTGAATTCACAGTTTTCCTTCTCCTAGACTAGTTGCCTCACCAAGGCTAAAAAACCCACTCTGTCCTACTATTTACCCATAGCTGGAGGGAGAATAATTGGATTCATACCTTTCCCAAGGGTATTAGTGTTATATGAAATGCAATGAGTCTCGTCCAGGATTTGAACTCGTGTCGTCGTGTCCATTTCCTACGACGATAACCATTACACCACGGGTACCTCCATATTGTACATATTATTGTTCCTTAAAGGTTATTTGCATACGGTTGAATACATACAGGTGTAATGGTTATCGTCGAAGGAAATGGGCACGTTGACCCGAGTTCAAAACCTGGAAGAGGCTGTTTGCATTTCAAAAAGCGAACGGTATGCATCCAAATAATTTCCCACCAACTATTGGTAAATAGGAGCGCAGACTGGTTTCTTTAACATTGATGTGGCAACCGGTCTAAGAGAAGGACAACATTAAATTCAAACTTAACATCTGCCTTAATTATTGACCTTGTGCCACACCCAACTTGAGGGTGGATAGGAATTAAATGAATACATATTGTTCCCCCAAAGCATATGAGCAATTTTTGAAGAGACAGAGTCGTTCAGTTTGAGAGATTTCTCGTGCACTATTCGAGCTGTGATATTTACAGTTTAAAAGTATTTTGTAATTTGCTTGAAGCATTGTTCAAATTATTTCATTTTATTGTATTGAATTAATTTAGTGGGCTATTGCAGCAGAATCAAATAATTATCATTTCACTTTCGGAGGTGCCCGTGGTGTAGTCGTTATCGTCGTAGGAAATGGACACGGCGACACGAGTTCAAATCCTGGACGAGACTGATTGCATTTCACATAGCACTAATACCCTTGGGAAAGGTATGAATCCAATTATTCTCCCTCCAGCTATGGGTAAATAGTAGGACAGACTAGGTTCTTCAGCCTTGGTGAGGCAACTAGTCTAGGAGAAGGAAAACTCTGAATTCAAACCTGTTAAACTCCGCTTAAAAATTGACCTTGTGTCATATCCTGCCCGAGCGGAGGGGTTGGTAAATAGTATCATTTCACTTTCGCCAATGGTCCGGGAGACCTGGGTTCAATCCCACGTGGCGTCATACCAAAGACTTTAAAAATGGTACTTGATACCTCCTTGCTTAACACTCAGCGATAAGGTACGTATCAAGGGTAAAGTGGAGCAATCTAGGGAAAGGAGTAGCGCCCTCCCCAACACGATGTTGTCGTTGCTATTGAATAGGGAGCCTTCGAGTCGCCCACGAGTACCTTCGCCCACCACTTACTACCATAAAGTTAACAGTTTAGTCGATACTTCAGAAGGAGGACGGATTCCTTTACCTTGATAATATCTCAGTGGTACTGTTGTATAGTGACCTCCGACCCGGCCTGGCTGTCAAAATAGGAAATGCACTTGTGTAAATAACAGGTGCCTCCGGTCGAGGAATAGCGGAGTATAACCTTGACCGTGGATGGGTTGAATGAGTGCAAATTGTGACACCCACAAGAAGAGGGTGGGTGTTGAACTATTATATAACTCAGTGTACAGGAAATTCAATCAGTTGGGGATCAGACGAGTTGGAGATAAGATGCGGTAGAGAAAACCAGCACCCAGAGAGGCTGGACCCCCAGGCCCCCGGTTGAGCAGCCCAGGAGAACGGTAAAGAAACGCGGTTATGGCCAATAGAGTGGGGATCAATATGTTGCAGTTCTGTTCGGTCTCCAACTCCCTCTCACACACACAATGCTTTCAAATTAAGTGAGAGGTATATTTTTCAAAGAACTGTGTCGCTCGTCTTTATTGTGTCGTCGTTATGTTTCTGCATATAAGTATTCAACAGTACGTGTCTTTGACACCTCATAATATTTTAGCCCAATATTGTTGGCAGCAGTTGGTGATTATTGGATGTTGAATAGACTTGCTCAACAGAAGTTGTGGTGACTAAGGATTGAGTTTTGAGTTTTTGCAAATTTGAGGTTGCTGCTTTTGAAATGAATAGGCTGCATTACTTTCAGAAACACATTCTTGCTCTATCGACTTGTGTCATTGTGTTCCCTCTTTCTGTTGTAATTTCTGTGGAAATGAGTTTGAGGAAGTACTTTCAGGACAACACACTTACTCTGTTCACGTGTGTCCTTGTGTTCCCTCTATGCGT
>OY757934.1:20267596-20277596 GCA_963585895.1 Sepioteuthis lessoniana
TAGTTTACGATCTTTTTTTCCTTTTAGATACGATTATTCTATCTATCTATCTATCGATCTATCTATCTATGTCTCTGTGTGATTCTAGTATGGTTAATATAAAAAAAAACTTCTTTCTTTTAAAAATTATTGACTCTCTATCTATCTATCTATCTGTCTTTTTTTCACACTGCTTCTATCTCGGTTGACTTCGTAGCGATATATTTCTCTGGCGCGAAAAGGAACTTTTATTTGCTTATAGTGGAGACGTAGGGCTGTCATCTCTTTTCATTTATGTTTAATATAAGAACAGCTGTCTATAATTCGGGAGGAAGCTTTTAGAAATAAATAAACAAACAAACAAATAAATATTATATATATATATATATATATATATATCGGAGGCATCGGTGGTTATGTTCGGGTCGGAGTTTTCAGCCGATAATGAAAACTACTGCGAGACACCTGATACAAAGAGAAGTCAAAATAAATGTAAAAAAGGTGAAGAAAGAAAACACAAAGAAGGGCGATGAAGATCACACACCTGTATACACAAGGAGTATCTTCCATTGAATGAAAACAGTCCCGGAGTTTGCCTACCTGGAGTTTTGACAGCAATACAGACAAAAGCAGAGACAGCTATCGACGGTGGATCCAGTTATCGTCGCCAGACTGACTGAATATCGTAAACTGGACAGCTACTGCTTGCTTTCAAACAGATATATATATATATATATATATATATATATATATATATATATATATATATATATATATACATATATATATAGCCTATTAGGACATATATGTCTGGTTTCTTGTCGCCTTAAAAACATACACTGAGAGTTTCAATAGCTGTTTTAAAGTGTTTCCCTCAGAATTTTTAAGGCAGCATATTTTTTATTCTTTCGGCCGGGATTTTGGATTGGAAATGTTAGTTGGTTGGTTGGTTAGTCGTCTTTAACAGCATATCAACCCTTGTAGGTTATATATATATATATATATATATATATATATATATATATTTGTAAAACAATTGTGTGTCGGTAAAATCTTTAATGTTTTAATGTTTGCTCAATGTTACGTGGTGCATCCAATAAGTTTCCGACTTTTTTTTGTACAGGCCTTTAGAATTGTTGCAGATTCTTGAAAATTCAGTAGGTCATTGATATACATCTTATGAGATGACTGACCAATTTTTATAATTTTAGATTCAAATGAACAGCAACAGCAGCAATTGGAATACACCATACTAAAGCCTGATTGTCACAGCTGGTGAATTTCAAAACAGCAATCTGGACGTGAGGACACTTTAGAAGAACGATATGCAATAAAATTCTGTTTTAAACTTGGAAAAAATGCCACAGAAACGTATGGAATGCTTCAGACTGCTTTTGGATCATCTTGCATGACTCAATCATGAGTTTTTGAGAGGCATAAGATATTCAAGGAAGGCAGGCAGTCTGTGAGGGATGATGAGAGGTGTTGGAGGAGTGAGGAAGTCAATGCACCAGAGTTAATTGCCCAAAGGGTTAGGGTTAGGGTTACTATGTTGATGTTTTAAGGGAGTTCAGCAGGAAGAGATTCCGCCGGAAGAGGCCAGCACTCTTTAAATCGAGTCAGTGGCATTTCCACCAGGACAATGCACCAGTCTTCAACTCCATCCTTTTCACAGACTATTTGACCTAGATGGGCATCAAGAGAGTTCCTCAGCCTCCCTATAGTCTAGACCTTGCTCCCTGTGACTTTTGTTTATTCCCTAAGCTCAGAGGCTGTCGTTATGAGACAATTGAGGAGATAAAAGAGGCTGTGATGAAGATAACTGACATGCTCACACAAAAGGACTTCCATGGGGCCTTCCGGAAGTTGTTGGAACGGTACAACAAGTGTATTGCACCTAGAGGATATTACTTTGAAGGAGGCTAGAGGTTCATGTGTGTACTGTCAATAAAAGTGCCCATAGGAAAAAAGTCTGGAAACTTATTTAATGATCCCCGTAAATGGTTTCAAGTATTGCTATGTAACAATGATATTTTTTGTGTACTGTTAAATGGTTTTAAGTATTGCTATGAGACAAAAATAGTTTTATTCGCATATTTTTAAATGGTTTCTAATATTTCTATCAAACACTAATTGTTTTATTTTCACTTAGTTTAGTGGTTTCAACTCTTCCTGAGAAAAACTAATAGTTTTATTTGCATACAGTTTAAAGGTTTTCAGTTTTGTTAATGATTAAACAGTTCTATCTGATCTATATTTGTACCATTCTGGATCTTAGATGACCCGGGGAAAAATGGTGTTGAAGGGGTACTCTACATTCTCCAAAGTTCAAGGACTGGAGCTTACCATCAGATGTGGTTTACTTTCATATCCGGGACACTGATTGTTGGAGAGGGTCTTACCTATCTGCAGAGATGCAGTCAGTGTATTCTACAGCACTAGCCAGCTGCATATGACTTCCTCGAAAAGTACAGTAAGTAAAGTTGGCAACCTTAGTCGACGGTAACCCAAAGGCTCCCTTTTCGTTAGCTACTACACCAAGGTGTAGGAGACGGCGCGACTCCTTTCCCTGGATTGCTCCACTTTAAACTTGATTTGTACCTTATAATACTGAGTATTAAGCAAGGTTTTTTTTCTTCCAAGCAGCGGTCGTGTCGATACTGCTGTATGGATGCACCACTTGGATGCTAACTAAACAGCTGAAGAAGAAGCTAGACAGCAACTGCACAAGAATGTTGCGAGCAATATTAAACAAGTTCTGGCGGCAACACCCCACAAAGCACGGCCACCTGCCTCCCATCACGAAAACTATCCAAGTTAGACGAACCAGACACACAGGACACCTGGAGAAGCAGAGACAAGCTCATAAGTGATGTACTCCTATGGACCCCCACATATGGACGAGCTAAAGCAGGAGAACCAGCTCTAACATACATACAGCAGTTATGTGAGGATACGGGATGTAGCCCAGAAGACCTGCCAGAGGCGATGAACGATAGGGAAAAGTAGCGAGAGAGGGTCAGGGATATCCGTGCTAGCGGCACGACATGATGATGATGATTAAGCAAGGAGGCATCAAGTACCATTTTTTGAGTTTTTGGTATGACTCACCTGGGATTGAATCCAGGTCTCCCGTACCATTGGCGAACACTCTAACCATCATGATAATTGTTATTATTTTACTAAAAAATCCCAAGTTAAAAAGAGTATAGTATTTGTCTATAATACACATTCATAAATAACATGCATTCTTAACTTTGGGCTATGTAATTCTAGAAAAAGTTCTCGTGTATAATACGAACTAACTTTCGTATATCAAGACCTAAAGAAATTTCAAATTTACGTGAAATGTAATATTAAACATGCTTATGGCTTTAAGGTCGCCTTAATGGAAATAAGCACAATAAATTAAGTTTAAATACTGAAAAATACAATTTGAATTTTAGCTTGTGTTAATCATCTTGGAAACGGTGATGTTTTCCCGACTTTCCATCTTGTCAGAATTGACATGAAATTATTTTCTAGTAGGAACCAACGGATAAATTGAAACTCTATCAGTTATATAGCTATAAAGGAATAAATGAATTACCATAACACTTCTTTACAAAAATGTATCTCTCTTTATTCTTTCTTTGGGTCAAAACTTTGTTGGTGTGTAATAGAGAGAAGAAGAGAGACGAAGACAAACGGAGAAGTCAGGCGAATTTAGGACTGCTATATTGACCTTTTTTTTTTTACCCACGTTGCGATTCCATATTCAGGCCCTTGCGACTCTGCTTCTTTGATGGAATATTCTTAATCAGGTCCCGCTGTGGGCCACTGCCCCCGCCGGCGCTCACGGGTCACTTATTAGCGGTCCCCGGACCACTTGATTGGCCGACCGTGACTCTGACACTTCGACTGACTGGATATCCGAGACATCCACTGACCCTATGTGCCGAGGGTATTCGAGTATATATAATTTCCCCATGCCTACCGTTTCCGGTTCACCCCACGTGATCTGCTTACACCCTCATATTGCTTGTTTTCCGGTTGTTTTCCGGTAGTCAGTAGTTTTACGAGTGCATCATATGTAGAGTGTAGCGATTAAATTAGTCTTCGTGTGATTATGATTCAACAAAAAGATTAAATGTGTTGAAATGAATAACCAGACTACATAGGTTGATTTGAAAAATTATAACGGGCATATATTTATTAATACGTGGTGCCTTCAATAAGTTTCCAGACTTTTTTGGTACAGGCATTTAAAATTGTCGTAGAGTCTTGAAAAGGCACTATGTTATTGCTACATATCTTATAAGATGACAGACCAATTTTTATGATTTCAGCTTCAAATAAACAGCTACAGCAGCAATTGGAATACACCCTACTAAAGCCCGATTGTCACAGCCGGTGAATTTAAAAAATGCAATCTGGAAATTAGAAGAACGATATGCAATAAAATTTGGAAAAAAATGCCATGCAATGAAAGCTGGATCTACTGCAATCACACAGGGACCAAGAGACAGATTTCCCAGTGTAAGCATGCTGGCTCTTCCTGACCCAAGAAGGCGAGACAGAGCAAATGCACCCACAAACTTTTGATAATCCCTTTTTTTGACAGCACTGGCATGATCTACATGCACAGGGTTCCTATTGGACAGAGAGTCAACAAGGAATACTATGTTGAGGTTTTAAGGGAGTTCTGTAGCATTTCTACCAGGACAATGCACTAGTCCACAACTCCATCCTTGTCACAGACTATTTGACCAAGATGGGCATCAAGATAGTTCCTCACCCTCCCTTTGACTTTTGGTCATTCTCTAAACTCAGAGGCTGTCGTTATGAGACAATTGAGGAGATGAAAGAGGCTGTGACGAAGGTCATTGACACGCTCACACAAGAGGACTTCCATGAGGCCTTCCAGAAGTTGTTGGAACGGTACAATAAGTGCATTGCAACCGGAAGCGATTACTTCGAAAGGGACTTGATTTTCATGTGTATACTATCAATAAAAGTTCCCATACGAAAAAAGTCTGGAAACTTATTTAATGATCCCTGTAATTGGCAATGAAAGAGCAATGCAAGCAAGAGAAACTTGCAAAGATTTGTTTCTACAAAAGAGTATTCAACGAAAAATTCTTTTCATGCGGATGAGTATATTTCTGCAAAAGAGAGTCCAAAGAAAAAGTCTGTTTGACCGAAATAGTTTATTTTTAAGAACAGAGTCGTTTTAAAATAATGCGTGTTTGTGTAATCTTTGATAAAATTAAGTGTTGCATGTACAAAATAGATAGTCCTTCATTCAATAAACTCAAGCGAAAATGCGTTCAGTGATAAGCAATGTAGTAGTAATTTTAGCAGCAGGGAACAGCAGTGAAATTAAAATTACTCATATTACAATTTTTGAAAAAAAAAACACGCGCGTTAAATGAGAGATACAAAGCAGAAACTGGTGAATTTTTAGTTATTTTCACTAACGCAAAGCAACTGGCTTAGCAGTTGGTTGTTTCGAATTGAAAGTTGATTCTCGCAGTCAATGTTTTTGAGTTCAGTAAGTTGACCACCAAAGATTCCTGCAATAAATTGTGACTTAAATGCCAGGCGAAGTTATGTAACATGTTGACCTTCGACCCAGCCGTCAATCAAGGAACAGGTGCATCCGGTCGAAGATATCAGGGTATAACCTTGATTGTGGACAGGTTGAATTGGGTGCAGATGCGACGCTCACAGAAAGCAGGTGGATGTCAAACAATGATATAACCCGGTGCGACAAGAAGTTCAGTGAGTTGGAGATAAGATGCTGTAGCGAGAACCAGCACCCAGCAGAGGGCTATGGGCCTTCAAGACCCCTGATTGAGCTGCCCAGCAGAACGAGAAAGAAGTGCTGCTAAAGACAAAGGAACTGGGGGGTCAATATGTTGCAGTTTGTTCAGTCTCTAACTCACCTCTCACACACAACCCTTTCGCAACCATTTCGAAAAAGCATGAGTCGTATATTTTTCTAAAGAAGTGTGTTCGTTCGTCATTATTGTCTTGACTATGTTTCCGCATCTATATGTATCATGGTTGTGACTATGCAACAGTTATTTTCACCTATTAACTGGATTTGGGACATGAAAACTGGATCAACTTAGGGTTTTGGTTATTGGTCCCTACGGTATTCTCCTTGAGGTTCATCTTAGACATCTGTCTCCTTTTAGGTTTGACAGTTCGTACTTTTTAGGTGAAGTCCTTACCTGGCACCCGGTAAAACATATTCTACCTAAACTTACCCGTCTGAAGACGGATATGCTCTTTATGACGATGCTCAACGGTTTGAGTCTACCTCTTTTCCCTCCCAGCAGTGGGCAATATTTTTGTATAATACGAACCCCTGAATTTGTACGAAAAAATTCTAGAAAAAAGAATTCTTGCGTAAATACCAACTGACTCTTGAGGATGTGTAGTAGGAAAATTTAAACAAAATTAAATATTTGTTCAACTTTTCATCATTCCTTGTGGACTAAAAATAAGAATTTATATATAGGGTGTTCCAAATAGATGCAACCCTTTAATATGGTCATTCATATGGCATCAAGTTATCTTTCATTTGAGTCTTAAAAAGCAATCATATCACTACAAAAAGGTCAAACCAGATGACAAGGACATGAATTGATTGATTTTATTCTACCGTGCACATGAAAGATGAAGTTCTTAGGAATATCTTCGAGGGACTTTTTCGGACTCCTTCCGACAGAATCTCTCACCGCATCCACGTTGTCAGGGTATCTAGTAGTCAACTTCCTGCCAAATCTGAGTTGCGAAACCCTCATACTGTTCAAGTTCTGCTAGCGGCAAGAAATGACTGTCACAACGTTCTCTTTTTTTTTGTTGGGCGAGGGAAGTTACCTTGGTATTGTGGCTTACGTGCTTGACGGAGACATTGTGATAAACGAGTTCGAACTCCACTTGCGGTATTACATTCACATTCAGACGAATACACTTGGGAAAGGTATGTACGTACTCATCCCCTACCCACGCTATGTGCTGATTTGCACCAATACTGTTCTTCTACAAGGACGAATTTGGCATTAAAAAACCTATAAAGGTTGATATGCCATTAAAACAAAGAAACCAAACGAAAGGAAACAACTGTTCTTTTCCAAGGACGGATTTGGTATTAAATAACCCATAAATGTTGATATGCCATTAAATGAAGAATCCAAACGAAAGCAAACTAATGTTCTTCTACAAGAACATCTTTGGTTTTAAATAACCCACGAAGGTTGATATGGGAACGAAACGAAACAAACTCTTATTGTTAGTTCCCGTGGCGTAATGGCTAAAGTACTAGACTGCAGCTTCCAAGTAGTAATTTACGAAGCTCTTTTGCTCCGATGTAGCACAAGGCCAAATGAATGGGGCACCCAATGCTACTGCAGCTTCCAAGTATATAAGTTCGATCTCTACTCCCGCGATTACGTTCTCGTTAGAACGAATATCCTTGAAAAATGTATGAAACTTGTTATGCCTTCTATGAACCTTCTGTCCTTTCTATGGACAATGGGTTCATCAGAACCACCAATGCTCTTTACAAGGGTAAGCTTCGGTATCAAATAACACAGCAAGGTTGATATGCCATAAAACAAAGAAACTAAAACCAAACCAAGTAAACTCTAATAGGGATTCTCCGTCACGTAGTGGCTAAAGTGCCGAACTGTGGTCATAAAGTAAGCGAGTTCGAACTCCAATCATGCTATTACACACATGAAACTCTAGTCTCCTTCGAAGTAATCTCCTTTGGGTGCAATGTACTTATTGTACAGTTCCGACAACTTCTCGAAGACCTCATGGAAGTCCTTTTGTGTGAGCGTGTCAATGACCTTCGTCACAGCCTCTTCCATCTCCTCAATTGTCTCATAACGACAGCCTCTGATCTTAAGGAATAACCAAAAGTCACAGGGAGCAAGGTCTGGACTTTAGGGAGGCTAAGGAACTGTCTTGATGCCCACCTTGATCAAATCGTCAGTGACAAGGATGGAGTTGCGGACTGGTGCATTGTCCTGGTAAAAATGCCACTGACCCGATTTGAAGAGTGCTGGCCTCTTGCGACAGAATCTCTTGCTGAACTCCCTTAAAACCTCAACATAGTAACCCTAACCCTAAACCTTTGGCCAATCAACTTCCTTACTCCTCAAACAACTCTCATCATCCCTCTCAGACTCCCTGACTTCCTTGAATCTATTATGCCAATCGAAAACTGATGCTCGATTCATGCAAGATGCTCCAAAAGCAGTCTGAAGCATTCCATACGTTTCTGTGGCATTTTTCCAACTTTAAAATAGAATTTTATTGCATATCGTTCTTCTAAAGTGTCAGATTGTACTTTTGAAATTCACCAGCTGTGACAATCAGGCTTTAGTAGGTTGTATTCCAATTGCTGCTGTAGCTGTTCTTTTGAACCTGAAATCATAAGAATTGGTCAGTCATCTCATAAGATGTATGGCAATAACATAGTGAATTTTCAAGAGTCTACGACAACTTTAAATGCACATACGAAAAAGGTCTGGAAACTTATCGTATGCACCACGTATGTCCACTTTCGGACTAATACTTGTGAGAAAGGCATGAACCCTCTTATCCCCTCTGCTATGAGTTAAATAGTATCATTACTGTTCTACTGCAAGAATGGCTTTGGCATTAAATAACCCACGAAGGTTAATAGGCCATTAAACAAAGAACTCAAACCAGCCTAATTCTATGTGTTAATCCTTGTGGCGTTATGGCTAAAGTGCCTCCAAGTAAGTGAGTTAACCCCACTTCCGCTTAAAGTTCACTTTCAATCTAATACTTTAATGAAAGGCATGAACCCTCTTATCCTATCAGGTATGGGTTAAATATTATCACTGCTTTTCTACTACAAGGTTGGCTTTGGCATCAAATAACCCACGAACTTTGATATGCCATAACACAAAGAAATCAAACTTTCCTTTTTTATTTCAGTCAGATTTAGATAAACAAGTTGTTCGAAAATGGTTTATACTAGGGTGACTCAAAAATTTTGTTACGTGAACGTTTGTCGTGTGAATATCACGTGACTAAAGCAGTTCAAGACGTGGTAGGTATCCACTGTGATTGCTAGTACCGTGGTAGTGGGTACACTGACACGTTGTGATTTGAGAACCGCACAGATGAAGGTGCAATGCAGTTTAATTCAGAAATACATACTTAACGGGATCGACGCAAAAACAATCAAAAACATCTTGTGCAAAAGTTGAGGAGCAGTTGATCAAAGTACAGTATCGATATTTATCCTAGCAAGTAAAGTTGGCAAGCGTAGTCGAGGGTGACCCGAGCGCTCCCTTTTCGATAGCTACTACCCCAAGGTGTAGGGGAGGGCACTACTCCTTTCCTTGGATTGCTGCACTTTACCCTTGATCTGTACCTTATAATGCTGAGTGTTAAGAACGGGGACATCAAGTTCCATTTTTTGAGTCTTTGGTATGACTCGACCTGGGATTGAACCTAGGTCACCTGGGCCCATTGGTTAGCCATATTTACCAACCACTCCGCTCGGGCAGGATATGACACAAGATCGATTTTTTAAGCGGAGTTTAACAGGTTTGAATTCACAGTTTTTCTTCTCCTAGACTAGTTGCCTCACCAAGGCTGTAGAACCTAGTCTTAACTATTTACCCATAGCTGAAGGGAGAATGATTGTATTCATACCTTTCCCAAGGGTAATAGTGCTATGTGAAATGCAATCAGACTCGTCCAGGATTTGAAATCGTATCACCGGGTCCATTTCCTACGACGATAACCATTACACCACGAGCACCTGTGCAGACGATATATATATATATATATATGTGTGTGTGTGTGTGTGTGTGTGTGTTTTATTTGGTCCAGTTAAACCGGAGTTGGGAGTAATTCCATCAGGACTAGAAAATTATTCAAGAGTGAACATTTAAATTTTCCTGGTAAAGAGCTTAATATATATATATATATATATATATATATATATATATATATATATATATATATATATATTATGTTACTC
>OY757934.1:20285096-20299152 GCA_963585895.1 Sepioteuthis lessoniana
GAGAGACGCAGACTTCTTTGACATTGTTGCTGGTGTTCTGCAAGGGGATAACTTAGCCTCATATCTGTTCATAATCTACCCAGACTATGTACTTTGAAGGTCAATAGATTTAAGGAAAGGCAATAGTTTTAGACTAAAAAAAGGTAAGTAGACGATACCTCGAACAAACATGGACACAGACCAGACAGATGACAGAGCGTTTCTAGCAAATACACTGACCCACGCCAAATTCCTGCTGCATAGTCTGGAGCAGGCAGCAGGTGGCATTGAACTCAGTGTGAATGCAGATAAAACGGAGTACATGTGTTTTAATTAACATGGAGACATCTCCACACTAAATGGGGGTTCTCTAAAACTAGTTGCCTAGTCGGCTGAGGCTGTAGAATACACCGACTGCTTCTCTGCAGACAGGTAAGACCCCCGCCACGAGTGTCCTAGATAGGACACTAAACAATCTGATGGTGAGCTTCCAACAGTGCTGGAGCCTTGGGAAATGCGGAGTACCCCTTCATTGCCATCACTCCCAGGTCCACTCTGGCCCGGAGTGGTAGCACCTGAAAAGGGTCCTATCTGTGGGTTAAATAGTACTAAACTGTGCTTCTTTCACTATACTGATTTTTGCATTTAAACTGCGTATTTATGCCAAACTGAATTGTTTAGAAAAGGACTGTTTTGACATTGAAACTGCGTACTAGTGTTAAACTGAATTGCTCGAAATAGAACTGTTTTTGACATCTAAACTGTGTTCTTATGCTGAACTGAATTATCTAAAATAAAACTGTTTGACATTTAACAATCACTTATTGCCCAGTCAGCTGGGGCTGTAGAATACACTGACTGCACCTCTGCAGAGGGGTAAAACCCCGCCACCAACAAGTGTCCTTGATATGACACTAAACAATCTGATGGTGAGGTTCCAGCAGTGCTGGAGCTTTAGGGAGTGCAGAGAACCCCTTCATTGCCATCGCTCCCAGGTCCACTCTGGCCCGGAGTGGTAGCACTTGATAGGGTGCTATCTATGGGTAAAATAGAACTAACAGCATACTTATGCTAAACTGAATTGTTTGAGTAAACTGAATAGCTTGAAATAGAAATGTTTTTGACAATTAAACCGTACTTATATTTAAACTGCGTGCTTATGCTTGACTGAACTATTTGAAATGGAACTGTTTTTCGACATTAAAACTGTATTTACACTTAACTGAATTGTTACCTATAACTGCTTGAATAGTTTGAAATGGAAATGTTTTTGACAATTAAACTGTGTACTTATGCTAAACTGAATTGTTTTAAATAGAACAGATTATTTACATAAAATTGGATTTGGCGTTAAATAACATATAAAGGTTGATATGCCATAAAACCCAACAAACCAAACCAAACCAATATAAAACTAGTGGACAAGTTCACCTACTTCAGAAGTAGCGTCTCATCAACTGAAAATGATATCAATATGTGACTAGCGAAGGTATGGACTGCTATCGATAGGTTATCGGTCATATGGAAGTCATACTTATTCGAAAATGCATTTTTTTCCAAGCAGCGGTCGTGTCAGTTCTACTATATAGATGCACCACATGGACGTTGACTAAGCATAGAGGAAAAGGGTTGATGGAAATTGGACAAGATAGCAACGAGCTATGTTGAAAAAATCCTAGAAGAAATATCAGCAGCTATACGGCCACCTACCCCCTATCTCGAAATAAATCCAAATTAGACGAACCAGACATGCTGGACCCTGCTAGAGGAGTAAGAACGAACTCATAAGGGACGTTCTCCTTTGGACCCCTTCATACATACGTGCAAGTGTTGGACGACCAACTAGAACTTATCTACAAGCTCGAAGTAGCAAATGCACCTTTAGGCAATTTGTAAACAGCTTTTTAACTAACACATGCTTCTACGTACATTTCACTCATTCTTCTGGAAAGTTTTCATGGTTTGCTCCTTTCAGCCACCAAATATTCGATAACTGGACTCTTTTCAAGTCTGGGCCACTTTTTTCCCAGTCATTTTGAATTGCCTCAAAACAAATATTTTATAAGATTAAAATAATTTCTACTAAAAAAAAAAAACGATCCAAATAATGCAGTGTTTGTACTTAGAAAATAAGTTGAATTAAACTTACTTAAATTTAATAATAAAATTTTAGAAATATGTTTAATTATGAAAATATATTTAATTATAAAATTTAATATAAAAATGTGTAGGCATATATTCAATAGTAACACTATTTTTTTATTATGAAAATATTTTTAATGATAAATCTAATCATAAAAATTTAGGGGCATATATTTAACTATAAAAATATATTCAATTATTAAAAAATATATAGTTATAGAATTTAATAATAAAAATGTGTGTGCATATATTTAATCATAAAAGTACATCAGATTATAAAAACATTCAATTATATAAATGTAAAAGTATCTATTTGGACACAGGATGTAGTTTAGAAGATCTGCTGGGATCGATGCGTGATAGAGGCGAGTGGTAAGAGAGTCAGGGAAATCCATGCTAGCAACACGACATGATGATGATGATGATGCTGTTATATAGGTTATTGTCATAGGACATGGCGAGTTGAATTTAAATCATGGACAAATCTGCTTGCGTTTTAACTAATGCTAATCCCCCTGTGAAATAAGTGAATCTTTCTGTGCTTCTGTCTGCTATGATTAAATTCTTGGCCAGGATTGGTTCTTAAGCATTGGTAAGGCAACCAATTTAGAAGAAGGTAATTCTCTGAATTTGAGAATTTCCCGCACAGTATTTCTTTCTTCTGTTATCAGCTCATCCAAAATGTACAGCTATCAAACCTTCATTACTTTAATCTATAATCGCCTGTGAGATAAGAATTTCTATGTTCTGATTGGTTTAGATAATTATACCCGACGACAATGGCAGTCATTGGGAGTTTGAAAGAGGAATAATAACAAGAGAACTATTTTCTGAGGAAATCTTTTACAGGCTTGTCCATGTTTAATATACGCATGAATTTGCTTTTAGAGAAATAAAAGTATTGAAATAAAACTTATTGACCGATTGATTTTATGTGATGCACTTAGCGTAACGATCATAGTTGGAGAAAATGAAATTGTTAACTTGAGTTCAAATCCAGAACGGTGCTGATCAGGTTTCACTTCCCGCTAATGCCATTGGGATAGGCATGAAGCTATCTGTTCCCTCCGCTTTTTGATAAATGATGTGTCCGACTGAACTGTTTAACCTACGTAAAGCATCCCGTCTAGGGGAAGGAAAACTCCAGAGTCAATAAATAAAACGAATTTTGCTTTAGAACTTGGCAATGTTATATAGCCAGAGGCAGTAACACTTGCTTATAAAAATATGAACTCCGTTAATCGAAACGTCATGATGGTTGTGTGTGTGTGAGAGAGAGAGAGAGAGAGGGGGAGAGAGAGATTCTGACTGATATCACTGACACAACGTTGCGATATTCAGTGCCTTGCTGCTTTCAAGGGAGGTTTAATACAAACCCGATTCTCATCCTGGGGTCACCTGCCGTACCCTTTTCAAAGAAATCAAAAGTGATGGGTCTCTTCATGTTCCACTAGAGTTTCTTTTCTGACTGCTGCTAGCGGATCTTGTCATTTACCGGATAGTCAGTGTTTATTTTTACTCCGGGGACTATATTTTTTACCTCAAGCTCGAAGTAGCAAATGCACTGTTAGCCAATTTGTCAACAGCTTTTTAACTAATACATGCTTCTACGTACATTTCACTCATTCTTCTGGAAAGTTTTCATGGTTTGCTCTTTTCAGCCACCAAAAATTCGATAACTGGACACTTTTCAAGTCTGGGACACATTTTTTTTTATTTCCTGTAATTTTGAATTGCCTCAAAATAAATATTTTATAAGATTAAAATTATTTCTACTAAAAAAACGATTCCAAATAATGTAGAGTTTACACTTAGAAAATAAGTTGAATTAAACTTACTTAAATCTAATAATAAAATCTTAGAAATATTTTTAATTATGAAAATATATTTAATTATAAAATTTAATATTAAAAATGTGTAGGCATATATAAACCCATATTTTATTATGGAAATATTTTTAATGATAAAATCTAATTATAAGAATTTAGGGGCATATATTTAATTATAAAAATATATTCAATTATAAAAAGATATATATCGTTATAGAATTTAATAATAAAAATATGTGTGCATATATTTAATCATAAAAATAAATCAGATTATAAAAACATTCAATTATATAAATGTAAAATTAATAAAAAGTTGCTGACCGTTGTCGAGGGTGACCAAAAGGCTCCCTTTTCAATAGCTACTACACCAAGGTGTAAAATAGGGCTCTACCTCTTTTCCTAGAATACCCCACTTTACTCTCGATACGTACCTTATATTGCTGAGTGCTAAGCAAGGAAGTATCAAGTACCATTTTAAAAGTCTTTGGGATGAGACGACCTGGGATTGAACCCAAGTCACCCGGATCATTGGCGAACACTCTACCCACTTGGCCAATAAACCGGCTCTATAAACGTATTTAACTATAAAAGTTAACAAAAAAATATGGGGACATATCATCATCATCATCATCATCATGTCGCGCCGCCTGCGTGGATATCCCTGACCGTCTCCCGCCATTTCTCCCTATCATCCATCGCCTCCGGTAGGTCTTCAGGGTTACATCCCGTGTCCTCACACAGCTGCTGTATGTAGGTTCGTGCTGGTCGTCCCACTCCTGCACATCCATGTGCGGGGGTCCACAGGAGTACATCGCTTATGAGCTCGTCCTTGCTTCTCCAGCAGTGTCCTGCGTGTCTGGTTCGTCGAACTTGTATAGTTTTTGTGATGGGGGGCAAGTGTCCGTATAGTTGGAGTCTCGTGGGGTGTTGTCGCCAGGACTTGTTTAATACTGCTCTCAACATTCTTGTATAATTTCCGTCCAGCCTCCTTTCCAGCCGCTTCGTAAGCGTCCATGTGGTGCATCCATATAGCAGTATCGACACAACCGCTGCCTGGAAGAAACTTCGTTTCATTTTATCAGTTAGGTCCGACTTCCATATGATCGAGAGCCTATCGATAGCAGTCCATGCCTTCGTCAGTCGTGTGTCGATGTCTTTCTCGGTTGATGAGACGCTGCTTCCTAGGTAGGTGAATTTATCTAATCATAAAATATAAATCTAATTATAAAATCTAATTATGAGAATGTATTATTATAAAAATATATTTGATCATATGAATATATTTGATTATGACATCAAAATGTGTGGGCTTTTATTCAAATATTGAAGATATATTTAATTATAAGATATTAATGATGATAATTCGAGGATCATTAAATAAGTTTCCAGACTTTTTTCGTATGGGAACTTTTATTGATAGTACACACGTGAAACTCTAGTCACCTTCGAAGTAATCTCTACCGGTCGCAATGGACTTGTTGTACCGTTCCAACAACTTCTGCAACGCCCCATGGAAATCCTCTTGTGTGAGCGTGTCAATGACCTTCGCCACAGCCTCTTTCATCTCCTCAATTGTCTCATAACGACTACCTCTAAGTTTTCCCTTGAGCTTAGGGAATAACCAAAAGTCACAGGGAGCAAGGGAGGGTGAGCAACTGTCTTGATGCCCATCTTGGTCAAATAGTCTATGACATGGATGGAGTTGTGGACTATTAACTCCATCTGATGGAGGTCATAACGACCAGAAATAAATCTATTATGAAAACACTGAATTGACGTTTTTTTTCGTCAAATCTATAGAAATTTTTTTTCGCTCGGCATGTAATTTTCGGTATATTTTTAATCGACAATTAATTATAGATCCGATAGCTGTCCTCATTGAGCCCTCAACGGAAAATCCAATGAACCTTGGATTACAACAAAATGAGTCTAAACCCTTGACTGTTTTCCTTTAATTATACACAATTATATATATATATATATATATATGTGTGTGTGTGTGTGTGTGCGTAACGATCTTCTATACAAGAAGTTCTGTGATTTGGTGTCTTTGTTTAATGGCATTTCAACCCTTGTTGGTTATTTAATGCCAAAACCATCTTTCAAGAAGAAAAGTAGCAGTACTATTTAATTCACAGCTGGGAGGATTAGGGGGGTTCATTTCTTTCCCAAGGGTATTTGTCGGAAAGTGAACGTAAAAGTGCGACTGGAGTTCGAACTCGCTTATTACGATTCCGTAGTCCGTCGCTTTAACCATTACACCACGAGGACACCCACCAGGAGTTCCGTCGAGAAGAAATAATCTCATCTGGGAGAATCTAATTATAGAGAAACCATTTTGTATTCAACTTAGACCTATACAAGATTTTAATTAAAGAGAAACCACATCGAATAGAATTTGTTAGCCGAGTCTTTTTTTTTTTTTTACAAATATCTCGCTAATAGCCCCCCAGCCAGCGGGGTTTTTCTCTACACCTTCTGACCCCCTATGACTAACTGCGCTAAC
Source organism: Sepioteuthis lessoniana (assembly GCA_963585895.1). Taxonomy (NCBI): domain Eukaryota; kingdom Metazoa; phylum Mollusca; class Cephalopoda; order Myopsida; family Loliginidae; genus Sepioteuthis; species Sepioteuthis lessoniana. The sequence goes on from OY757934.1 coordinate 20,291,553, forward strand.
TCGTTTATTGTTAACAGGACTGCAATAAATTGGATAGTAAATATATATTTTCGACGAACAAAGACGTTGTTTAGGTGGTTGGTTTTATTTTCTTAGGCAGGTGCTGAATATATTTCGTTTGCTTTAATGTTTGGTCATCGTATAACTTGTCTCAAATGACCATCTAATGTAGTCAACTTCTTTTGATGTCGAAATAAATAAATAACAGTGTTCCAAGTTGATTACATAAGCGTATAATAGTAGAAATAAAAAAGCAAACAATTTAATGTCATGGTTCGTAAACTTGATTATATTATCTATTCATCTACAGGTACGATATATATATATATATATATATATATATATATATATATATATATATATGTATAAGGTGTGGGGCGAGAAAAATTGAAATATCCCTGACCCTCTCTCGCCACTTCTCCCGGTCATTCATCGCTTCTGGCAGGTCTTCAGGGCTACATCCCGTATCCTAACATAGCTGCTGTATGTAGGTTCGAGGTAGTCGTCCTGCTTTTGCACGGCCATATGTGGGGGTCCATTGGAGTACATCACTTATGAGCTCGTCCCTGCTTCTCCAGCAGTGTCCTGCGTGTCTGGTTCGTCTAACTTGGATAATTCTCGTGATGGCAGGCAGGTGGCCGTATAGTTGGTGTCTTGTGGGATGTTGCCGCCAGGACTTGTTCAATATTGCTCGCAGCATTCTTGTGTAATTGTCGTCTAGCTTCTTCTTCAGCCGTTTAGTTAACGTCCAAGTAGTGCATCCATACAGCAGTATCAATACGACCGCTGCCTGGAAGAAACTGCGTTTCATTTTATCGGTTAGGTCTGATTTCGATATGATCGATAGCCTATTGTTAGCTGTCCAAGCCTTCGTTAGCCGCGTGTCGATGTCTTTTTCGGTTGATGAGATGCTGCTTCCTAAAAGGTGAATTTGTCTACTAGTTTAAGAGGGGTTCCGTCTTGTGTTGAGATGTCACCTGTTTGATTATAGCACATATTCCGTTTAATTAGGGAATTCATGCCTTTTCGAAGAGTTTTTGTTCGAAAGTAAACGTAACAGCTCGACTGGAATTCGAACTTGCTTACTCCGAGGTTAAAGGTCAACACTTTAGCTATTATGCAACCGGTACAACCTTGAAGTTCTTTTCTTCTTTGTAATTCATACAAGGTCTGGCCTTCTGACAGGAAATGGGAGAGACGTTTTCTATTCCAAAGTCTTTGATAGCTTTATTTGTCAAAATTTTTTTTGGAGAGGTAAGGCTTCGTGTCAGCGTTTTCAATCATTTTACTCTTGCACACATTGAAGTGAATAACCTTTCCCACCCAGTCATGCCTAGTTTTGTACTCATTTTGAGCTGTATTTATATATTGGGTGATTAACTGTTTCAGCTTTGTTACCACATAAGTTGCACATACAATTCTGTTGTGCTTCAACAATTTTGGTTTTAATATGATTGGTTCTTGTACCGGGCCATTGGCCTAATGAGTAGTGTTCACCAATGTTCACCAATTGTACTAGCAATATATATATATATTCTTTAAAGAAAAAACCAAAGACTGGTTATTTTAGGATTATAAATTTATTTCCATACTGTTTTGTGTTTCTGATGTAAAACCAAAACCGCGAAGAAAAATATAACAGGACTTCTTCAGATCTTATGGATAAAAAAACCGGACTGCCAGGGGTGGGGAGGAAGTGAGGTGAAGAGTTACCTCCTCGTTTTTTTTTTAGCTTCCGTTTTTTTATTTACCTATTTATTTTATTTTCTAAATTCTTCCGTCGGTTGGAATTATGGTAATTTAACTTTTTTTTATTTATTTTATTTATTTTATTTATTTTCTTTTCTTGTTAAATTCGATAAATAACTTTTATGTGCTATGTTAATGTAATAAATTTTTGTAAGGGAAATATTAATATTTTTATTAATTTCGATTCTATTTCCTCAGTTACCTATTTTTTCCATGTGCGTATATGATTTTCTTGTGCTGAAGGAATTACTCCCGAATAATACCTATATATATATATATATATATATATATATATATATATATATATTATTTCGTTATATATATATATTATATATTTTTATTTTCCTATTGGATCTGATGAAGTCCTGTTAAAAATTATTTTAGATTTTCTGATTCATATCAATGCTCTTAATAGGATGGAAATAAATTTATTATCCTAATGTGACAGAATATTGTTTTTTTTCTTGAAATATTTGCCCTGTAAATTTATTTACATAGAGCTCTCAGCGAGGAATATTTGAACATTCGAAATTTGAATAATTTATTTGTCCTGACCGAATTCTTCCCTACTCCAGATTGATGACTACCCCCCCACACACACACACATACATATATATATATGTATTTAAATATTCGAAATTTGAATAATTTATTTGTCCTAACCGAATTGCTCCCTACTCCAGATTGAAGAATACCCCTATATATATATATATATATATATATATATATATATATATATATATATATATATATATATAAATATGCCCATTGTCATTGTGAGTAGAGTGTTCGCCAATGGTCTAAGAGATCATTGTTCATTCACTGTTTGAGTCCTACCAAAAACTAAAAAAAAATATGGTACTTTATGCCTCCTTGCTTAGTACAAAGCATTTTATGATACGGATCAAGTGAGGGAGAGCAATCTAGGAGGGAATAGAGTAGAGTCCTCCTCTGTAGATTTTATTGAAAAAGTAGCCTTCAAGTCGCCCTCGACTACGATCGGTCAATATGTATATATATATATATATATATATATATATATATATATATATAAAATTAACTTAAATCGCGAGTCGGAAATCGTCTACTAAAGTTTCACCTTATCGGATCATCAGGAAGTCTTCCTGATGATCAGTTAAGGTGAAATTTTAGTAGAAGCCTCCCTATAGCCCCAACCTTGGTCCCTGTGACTTTTGGTTATTCCCTAATTTCAGAGGCTGTAGTTACGAGACAACTGAGGAGATGAAAGAGGCTGTGAGGAAGGTCATTGAGATGTTTACACAAGAGGACCTCCATGGGGCCTTCCAGAAGTTGTTGTAACGGTACAACAAGTGCATTGCAGCCGGAGGAGATTACTTCGAAGGGGACTAGAGTTTCATGTGTGTACTATCAATAAAAGTGAAAAAGTCTGGAAACTTATTTAATGATCCTCGTATATATATATATTTTTTTTCTGCAAATACTTATATAGTTTGAACGCATTAACATTTGTTTGACTTAGTTCGAGTGATATATCTGAGTCAGATCCGAGAATTACCATTAATAATCATAAAAAAGAAATGTCTTAAATCATATAATGTACAATGTATATATTCTTTCTAGATTTTGTATCGTTCTTCTATCTTAAAAAACATTTAACGTTAATGTCTTTCTTTTCAAAAATATGTCTATTGGATTATCTTACAGGAAATTTTAGTTGCCGGCAGTTCAAAGTTCAAATTTATTCAATAGAATAATACATTGTTATGACCTGCGCATAAGTACATAGAATTTATATTTACTCGCCACACACACACACACACACACACACACACACACACACATATATATATATATATATATATATATAGTTTAAACTTGTGTGAAATTTGAGAAATAACACATTTGCGTATATACAAAAAATTTCTTTAACGAATTCGAAAGATTGACCGCTTACATTCAATGATAAATTTATAGTATTGCATGTAAGATTTCGATCAATATATATCTATCTACCGATGTGGATTTTGTCTGTCCGTTTGTTGCTTTGTTGCTTTGCTTGTTTGTTTTTTGATTCATGCCATAGCAACCTTTGTAGGTTACTTAATGCCAAATCCATTTTTATACAAATAATCAGTTATATTCCAAACTATTCAGTTTAGCATAATACATTTTTTGTATACACACATTAAGATATAAAAACAGTTCTATTTCAAAAAATTCACATGAACATGAGTACACAGTTTAATTGTAAAAAATATTGCTATTTCAAGTTATTCAGTTTAGTCAAACAGTTCTAATTCAAACAATTCCGTTTAGTATAAGTATAGTTTTTGTCCACACACAGTTAATTGTCAAAACAGTTCTCTTTCAAATAATTCAATTTAGCTTTGTACAGTTAAAACAGTTCTATTTCAGACAAGTCAATTTAGCTTAAGTTTATATATAAAAACAGATCTTATTTCAAGTAATTTACATAAGTACGCAGATTAGCTTAACCCATAGATAGAGCCCAATCTGGTGCTACCACTCCGAGCAAGAGTGAACCTGGGAGCGATGGCAGTGAAGGGGTACTCCGCATTCCCTAATTTTCCAGCATTACTGGAACCTCACCAACAGATTGTTTAGTGTCATATCAGGACACTCGTTGGTAGGGGAGTTCTTACGTCTAATCTCTCAGCAGAGATGTAGTCGATGTATTCTACAGCCCCAAGCAACAAGACAAGTGGCTTTGTTTAACACACACACAGACACATTATATATATATATATATATATATATATGTGTGTGTGTGTGTGTGTGTGTGTATATATATCATCATCATCATCATGTCGTGCCGCTTGCACGGATATCCCTGACCCTCTCTCGCCACTTTTCCCTATGATTCATCGCCTCAGGCAGGTCTTCTGGACAACATCCCGTATCCTCACATAGTTGCTGAATGTATGTTCGTGCTGGTCGTCCTGCTTTTGCACGGCCATGTGTGGAGGTCCACAAGAGTACATCACTAATGAGTTCGTCCCTACTTTTCTAGCAGTGTCCTGAATGTCTGGTTCGTCTAACTTGAATAGTTTTCGTGATAGAGGGCAGGTGGCCGTACAGTTGGTGTCTTGTGGGGTTTTGCCGCCAGGACTTGTTCAAGATTGCTTGCAGCATTCTTGTGTAATTGCCGTCTAGCTTCTTCTCCAGCCGTTTTGTTAGAGTCCATGTAGTGCATCAATATAGCAGTATCGACACGACCGCTGCCTGGAAGAAACTGCGTTTCGTTTCATCGGTTAGGTCTGATTTCCATATAATCGATAGCCTATTGATAGCTGTCCATGCTTTAGTTAACCTCGTGTCGATGTCCTTTTCGGTTGATGCGACGCTGCTTCCTAGGTAAGTGAATTTGTCTACTAGTTTAAGAGGGGTTCCGTCTAGAATGGAGATGTCATCCGTTTGAGTGACACAAGACTAAAATCAAGATACCATACTTCCTTTTGTTTTTATGGTATATCAACCATCATGTGTTATTTAATGCCAAAGCCATGTTTGCAGAAGAACCATAGCGGTATTAATTAACTACAGCTGAGATAATAAGCAGTTTCATGCCTTTACCAACGCTATTAGTTTCAAAGTGAATATAACAGCCCTGCTGAGGTTCGATCTCGCATCTTACAATGTCGCAGTCCAGCACGTTAGCCATGAAACCATACTGAGTCCCCACTAGCAAGACTAGAAGAAAACAGAGAATTACCTGGAAAAGACAGCAACAAAGGAAAAACTGCTAAAAAATCCAGTCAAGCAGAAAAATGAGAAGATTAAATAAGAGAAGCTATATCTAGAAAAAAATAATGTAATTAAAATAATAGAGAGAGAGAGGGGGGCAGAGAGAGAGAGAGAGAGAGAGAGAGAGAGAGTGAGAGATTATTTGTGGAGGAATGAAAGATATACTTGAAATTTCGTGAGATTTTTTAAAAAGAAACTTTGTTACATGTTTAAAGATAATTACATATATTTACTGTAGGTTGTATGATAGGTCAAGTTTTCACAACAAAGGAATTTCCCATTAATCTGTTCAGAGACCAGGTTGGTAAACACACACACACACACACACACACACACACACACACACACACACACACACACATATATATATATATATATATATATATATATATACATATTTAATTCTAATCCGAACATCATATATATATATATATATATATATATATATATATATATATATATAAAGAAACACACACACACACACACACGCGCGCGCGCGCACAAACACGCACATATATATATATATATATATATATATCATCATCATCATCCTCATCATGTCGTGCCGCCAGCACGGATATCCCTGACCCTCTCTCCCCACTTCTTCCTATCATTCATCGCCTCCGGCAGGTCTTCAGGGTTACATCCTGTGTCCTCACATAGTTGCTGTATGTAAGTTCGAGCTGGTCGTCCTGCTTTTGCACGGCCATATGTGGGGGTCTATAGGAGTACATCACTTATGAGCTCGTCCTTGCTTCTCCAGCAGTGTCCCACGTGTCTGGTTCGTCTAACTTGTATAGTTTTCGTGATGGGGGGCAAGTGTCTGTATAGTTGGTGTCTCGTGGGGTGTTGTCGCCAGGACTTGTTCAATATTTGATATATATATATATATATATATATACCCTCAACTCTGGTGCAAAATAGTAAATATATATATATATATATATATGGGTGAGAAGGGGCAAGTTGTTTTTATCAAAATTATAAATATGAATGTTTGTGGTGAGTATCACACACACACACACACACACACACACACACACACACACACATATATATATATATATATACGTGGTGCAATAAATAGGTTTCCAGACCTTTTTGGACAGGCATTTAGAATTGTTGTTGACTTTTTAAAATTCAGTATTTCATTGCTATACATCTTATGAGATGACTGACCAATTGTTTTGATTTCAGCTTCAAATCAACAGCTACAGCAGGAATTGGAACACAGCCTGCTAAGGGCTGAGTGTCACAGCTGCTGAATTTCAAAAATTAAATCTGGACGTCAGGACACTTTGGAAGAACGATATGCAATAAAATTCTGTTTTAAACTTCGAAAAAAAGCCATAGAAACGTATGGAATGCTTCAGACTGCTTTTCGACCATCTTGCATGTATCGAGTGTCTGTTTTTGAGTGGCATAAGAGATTCAAGGAAGGCAGGGAGTCTGTGAGGGATGATAAGAGGTGTGGGAGGAGTAAGGTAGTCAGTACACTAGAATTGATTGGCTGAAGGGTTAGGGTTAGGGCTACTATGTTGAAGTTTTAAGGGAGTTCAGGAAACTCTTCAAATCGGGTTAGTGGCATTTCCACGAGGACAATGCCCCAGTCCACAACTCAGTGCTTGTCCCTGACTATTTAACGAGATGGACATCAAGACAGTTCCTCATCCTCCCTTTAGTCCATACCTTGCTCCCAGTGACTTTTGGTTATTCCCAAAGCTCAGAGGCTGTCGTTATGAGACAATTGAGGAGATGAAAGAGGCTGTGATGAAGGTCATTGACACGTTCACACAAGAGGACTTCCATTGGCCCTTCCAGAAGTTGTTGTAACGGTACAACTAGTGCATTGCTGCCGGAGGATATTACTTCGAAGGGGACTAGAGTTTCATGTGTGTACTATCCTAAAAAATGCCCATACGAAAAAAGTTTGGAAACTTATTTAATGATCCTCGTATATATATATATATATATATAATGTAAGAAATACGCTTGTTTGATTGAAATGCACTGGGTGGTGCTATCAGTTATGTCTTTTTGCTGGATCAATGGAAGTTTTCAGGTCTTTCAACATAATAAACCCCTCGCCATAATAAACCACTCG
>OY757934.1:20299352-20539352 GCA_963585895.1 Sepioteuthis lessoniana
GCAACACCATGCCGCAATTCTTTCCCACCAAAATTTGGAAACGCTAGGCTTTATTGCTTGGCATTCACGCCGGAAGCGTCAATTATGAAGATTTCGGAATCTTTGGAGCGACTCAGTCGTGGGACAGCGCAGAAGGATTTGAAAAGAGTTGGATGAGTCCAATAGTGATTATAAAGGTACGACTGCTTGGAAGCCTCATTCTGGTTGTTCTGATGAGAAATGAACTTCCGAATGTGTCAGGTCCATACCTAGAAATATAGAGGTGACTAATTATCTTATCAGGTATCTTGGGCATGAAGACATTCGTTATTTCTCATACAAGATGTGAAAGGGACAATTTTATTTTATCTCAAGCCGTGACGGTGAAGAAAAAAATGAAGACATTCGTTATTTCTCATACAAGATGTGAAAGGGACAATTTTATTTTATCTCAAGCCGTGACGGTGAAGAAAAAAATTACTCGGTAAAGCTTTTGAACAAACTCAATTTTTTCAACAATCGTATAAACACCCAATCCACATTATAGTGTTTTGGGTGGTCACTAACGACTCTGACGTTATCTCCTCTTGCCCAGTAAGATAGGGCTGTAGAATACACAGACTGCTTCTCTGCAGAGGGGTGTCCTGGATATGACACTAAACAATCTGATGGTGAGATTCCAGCAATCTTGTCAGATTTACCAATATCTACTATTTCTCCATATAAGCATATGGATACAAAATTGTTGTTGGTCGAAAGGGAGAAAGAATATTTTAAAATGAGTAGGTCCTCGAAGAGATTTGTATTTTGAGGGGGATTTATTTATTTATTTATTTATTCTTCTTACATGCGTTTATGTTTCCTGCTTGTTGGTTTCGTTAGAGAACATATATGGCATAAGGCCTTGTTAAAATGGGGTACTCAATGAGACTTGAACACACTCGTGTTTGCAGTTTGAATGATTTTCAGTTGGTTATGGGTTTTATATAGAGGTCACTCCTTTCTTTATCTGAGAACGTATTTAAGAAAAAAATACAAATTTCTTCGTGGACCTACTCATTTTAAAATACATATACATATAGAATTGTTTTATGCTGTGAAATATAAACTATTCTACAGTTTAAAGTAAGATATCTCCTTCATCTTACATCGAGATAGATAAATTTATATATCTATCTGTGTGTGTGTGTGTGTGTGTGTGTGTGTGTGTGTGTGTGCATGTGTGTGTGAATCAAGTTGTGTGTGCGTGTGTGTGTCTGTGTTTATGTGCATACATGATATTAAGTGAGCAACATAAGTTAAAACTTCGGGACACACCATTTAGGCCTCATTGTATCATTACTTCCTATTCATTCACGTTAATTAATCAAAGGTTTGGTTTCTTTATTTTCATGGCATATCAACTTTCCTGGCCAATGCCAATCTTTGTAGAAGAACAGCAGTGGTACAATTTCACCCATAGTTCGGGGGATAAGGGGGTTCCTAAGGGTATTTGTAAGAAAGTGAATGAAATAGTGTGACTGGAATTCGAACTCGCATAATACGATATCTATCTATATATATATATACAGAAAGAAAGAAAGAAAGACTTTATTTTTCCCTAGGTGTCCCATTGGTCTTTCCTTGTACCAAACTAGACTTTTTAAAAGGGACCAGTTCATATCTACAAAATATAGATTATTTGATGAGTTGAATATATATATATGTGTGTGTGTGTGTGTAAAAAAGGTAGATTTTGGTAAATCTGAAAAGAAAAGAAAAATCAGCGGAAAAGTGGAAATGTTACTGAATCCGTTGTCAGTGTTGGTTTATCCACTTTCCCACTTATTTTTATCATATATATATATATATATATACTCTGGTAGCCGATAGGGTATAAAAAATGTAAACAAACGGCTGCTGCTGTAGCTAAATAAATACCTTAAAAATTCCCTTAGCCAATGTGGTCTGATTGGTGGCCGAGAGGTCTGAAACTTAGTCTAACGTAAAGTTGGACGGGTTTTGATCCCGGCTTCGAGCGTCCTGCGTGTCTAGTCACACTGAAGAGTTCTGATAGAACGAAACAGTCTGTCTGACAATATATATATATATATATATATATATATATAAAGTCATCCACAGACAGATCTGTTTCGAAACAGAACGAAAACAGTCTGTCTGTGGATGACAATATATATATATATATATATATATAAAGTCATCCACAGACAGATCTGTTTCGTTAAATCAGAAATCAGTGTGGCTAGACATACTAGCTTTCCGTAGCTGGGATCGAAAACCGGTTGACTCAAACGCCAATCCAAGCTTCTACCCCTCAGCCACAAGGAAAGAGTAGCTACGAAGTAAATTTTAAACGGTTATCAATCACAATTACTATTGTTTACATACATCCGCTTAACGGCTACCAAGATCTCAATTCATATATGAAGAGACTTGCAATAAACGCTAATGGCAACACGATTACTTCAATTCGCTAGAGAACTCAACCCTACGGGGGTAGGGGAGTATATATCTCTATAGTCATCCACAGACAGATCTGTTTCGTTAAATCAGAACTCAGTGTGGCTAGACATACTAGCTTCCCGTAGCTGGGATCAAAACCCGGTTGATTTAAACGCCAACCCAAGCCTCTACCCCTCAGCCACGAGGAAACAGTAGCAACGAATTAAATTTTAAATGGTTATGAATCGCAATCACTATTGTTTACATACATCCGCTTAACGGCTACCGAGAGCTCAATTCATGTATGAAGAGCCTTTCAACAAATGCTAATGGTAACGCTATTACTTCATTTGCTAAGAGAACTCAACCCTACGCGGGTAGGGGAGTATATATATCTATAAAGGTATGAAAGCTGATATGCAATTAAACAAAGAAACCAGACTATCGTAGTTTTTTTTTTATGCCAAAGCTCCATACCTCTTTATCATCTGTTCAGATTACGTGATTAGAACTTCGATTGATAAAATCAGAGAGAACAGCTTCGAGCTGACAAAGAAAAGAAGCAGAAGGTACCCCGCAAAAACAATTACCGATGCCGACTACGCCGATGACATAGCGTTACTGGCGAATACACCCAACCAAGCCGAAACACTACCGCATAGTTTGGAACGAGCCACCGCAGACATTGGCCTCCATGTCAATGCACACAAAACGGAATATATGTGCTATAATCAAACAGGTGACATTTCCACACTATACGGAATCTCTGAAGCTGGTAGAGAAATTCACCTACCTAGGAAGCAGCGTCTCATCAACCGAAAAAGACATCGACACACGGCTAACGAAGGCATGGACTGCTATCGATAGGCTTTTGATCATATGGAAATCAAACCTGACCGATAAAATGAAACGTAGTTTCTTCCAGGCAGCGGTCGTATCGGTACTGCTATATGGATGCACTACTTGGACGCCAACTAGACGGCTGGAGAAGAAGCTAGACGGCAATTACACAAGAATGTTGCGAACAATATTGAACAAGTCCTGGCAGTAACACCCCACAAAGCACCAACTATACGGCCACCTGCCTCCCGTCACGAGAACTATCCAAGCTGGACGAACCAGACATGCAGGGCACTGCTGGAGAAGCAAGAACGAGCTCATAAGTGATGTACTCCTATGGACCCCCGCATATGGCCAAGCAATAGCAGAATGACCAGCTTGAACATACATACAGCAGCTATGTGAGGATACGGGATGTAGCCCTGAAGACCAGCCAGAGGCGATAATTAATAGGGAGAAGAGGCGAGAGAGGATCAGGGATATCCGTGCTAGCGGCACGACATGGTGATGATGATTTTAATGGCAAAGCCATCCTTCTAAAAGAACAGTAGTTTTACTTTTTAACCCATAGCTTAGAGGATTAAGGATTTCACACCATTCCCATGTGTATATGTCCGAAAATGAACGTAATGACGATTCCGCAGTCCATTGCTGTAACCGTTACACCATATAGACACCCCCAAACATATATATGCTCCCCGTCCCCACCTTGGAGTCAGCAGTCTAGTGCCAAAAATTTGCCGGTGGCCATATACGCGTAAATGCAATAGCTCTTCGCAAGAACTGAGCATACCAGGTAGCCGATAACGTATATGTAGAAAGATAAACTTTAGAAACTCATTCACTTACGTTAAGAATGTCCAAGCTTCTTGGGTAAGATATCCAACAGACGCAAAGTCAGCTGGGTTTCGATCCTCGCTTGAGAACTATATGAATCTAATTAGGCTCTCTCCACGGTAAATAGAAGAGCAGACTGGGCTCGTTAATCTTTGTATGGTAACCAATCTTGGAGAAGGAACACTGAATTCAAATCAGTTTAACTGCACTAAAAATTGAATTTGGGTCGCATCCTACTTCTGCGCAGGGTTGGGTTGAATATATATATATATATATATATATATATATGTATGTATTTTTTTTCTATATGATTATCCTTAATATAAAATCCTAGAGAAAGGCCCCAAATTTCGTAGAGCTTAGATCCTCAATCGGTAAATGTCCAACCTTGAGTATATTCTTTTTATGTGTGTGTCAGTAGGTCGCTTTATTCATCTGCAAGGGATGAAAATCAATGTATTCTTGACTACAGAAGTCGCGGAATTTACATAGATGTCACTGGAAGTTTTATTCATTTTTTGAGAATGCACACGATACTTGTTTTGCTGACTCACAATTCTTGACTTAATTCAGGCCCATTTAAAAATTTGAGATCTACGTTGGTCGATTGTTCCTCAATGGATATTTGGCTAATGGTCAAGTCTCAGTTACTTCGTCATGTCTAGAACACGGCATTAAGTTTGGTAGCAGTGCGTATAATTTTACCTGTAGTTAAGAAAAAAATGCGCTGGAAACGCCTAGTACGGTTTTTTCCCACAATGATGATTTCAGTAGTTGCTCAGTTGTCAAAGAGATTCTTCAAGGTTTCTATCTGGCTCCATTTTAAATAATTCAGAAAAAAATATAAAATTTGTAAAGAAAAAACTCGTTATTTATATTTATATTTAGGCACAAGGTCAATTTTTAAGCTGAGTTTAACAGGTTTGAAATCAGAGTTTTTCTTCTCTTAGAATAGTTGCCTCAGGAAGGTTGAAGAACCCAGTCTGTCCTACTATTTACCCATAGCTGGAGGGAGAATAATTAGATTCATATCTTTTCCAAGGGTATTAGTGCTATGTGAAATGCAATCAGTCTCGTCCAGGATTTGAACTCGTGTCCATTTTCTACGATGATAATCATTACACCACGGATACCGTCAATTCGTTATTTATATCGATTGAGAAGGTGAAAAAGTTAAACCATCTAAATCGCTCCAAGGCAGCTGGCTTTTACCAACCAAGTAAACGATTTTTTCTATGTTTACAAATATTAAGAACTTCAGACCTATCATCATGTAATTCTTTTGGGTTATTATATTATTAATAATATCTTTCGGGCTATTATAAAAAAATGATATTTAATTTCTCCTCTAAACACAATTGGCAAAATTTATCACTCGCCTAGAATTTACATATTTTTATAATTTCCCATTTTAGTATAAGGGTCTATCCTATTTACCAACCCCTCCGCTCGGGCAGGATATGACACAAGGTCAATTTTTAAACGGAATTTAACAGGTTTGAATTCAGAGTTTTCCTTCTCCTAGACTAGTTGCTTCACCAAGGCTGAAGCACCTAGTCTGCCCTACTATTTACCCATAGCTGGAGGGAGAATAATTGGATTCATACCTTTCCCAAGGGTATTTGTGCTATGTGAAATGCAATGAGTCTCGTTCAGTATTTGAACTCGTGTCGCCGTGTCCATTTCCCACGACGATAACCATTACACCACGGGTCTATGCCTAACCCAAATGTATTTCGATAAATTAGTACTATTCTTATATATCTCATGGGTGAAACTACATTTATGGTCATAAAATCCTCTATTAAAAACATCTTCAGTTGATCCAATATAAACTTTGGAAGAAGAAGAAGAAGATTAAGAAAAAGGTGAAGGAGGAGGAGAAGGAGGAATCACTTTTCCTTTTTTCTTTCTTTTTTTTTTTAAAGATGCACTACATGGACGCTAACTAAACGGCTGCATATGAGTATACAACATGTTTCTTTTCTGCGAATTCATTTCTTTTTGTCAGACACAACGTTTTAATTTTTTTGGTCCTATACTACTAAGACTTTCTGTGGGTTGAGAACCGAAAACCCAACTATCTGTCTCAATGGCAGAAACTTAACTATCTCCCTCCATGGTCCAATTTCAACTTCCAATTGACTCTTTTTCAAAATCCTCAAATTCTCAGCACTATCTCTTCCCGGGATGACGTCATTCTCCCTCCAGCCCTATTTCCTGTCTGGGGTTTATTATGACAATGGTGATTGTGATATCTTTTGCGTGCTAGCGTAAAACTGTACCCAATGACTATGCACCGGAACTTTTAACCCGAATAGTTAAAACCCCAACCAAACTGAATGATAAAATATAATTGACGAAAAATGATTAATATAAAAATATCATTCCTTAATTATATAACAGTAATGCAGTTGCTGATTATTTTTTCTAAATAAGGATGTTGTATTATTATATAAGTTGAGTGTGATATCTAAAAATTCAGTAATTTTTAAATTAGTTTGAATGTCTAACTTAACCCCGAACTTATTAAATATCCAGAGCAACTTTTTCCTAACAGTTTATTAGTTTGAATGCCTAACTTAACCCCGAACTTATTAAATATCCAGAGCAACTTTTTCCTAACAGTTTATGGGTGTACAATTAGGTTCAGTTATATGATTGAGGCGATGAAACAATAGACATCCAATAAGCTCACAGATTTCTGCTCCACCAAAAGAACCCATTGGCGAGTCGAAGTAGCGACTTTCTCCCTTTTTTATGCACAAACAATCGCTGTTAAAAATAGTAGAGATTTGTGTAGAGATTCTAAGGGTCTTGTAGTATATATTTATATATATAAGTAAAAATATATATTTGGAAATCTCAAACAGCGCTGATTAAAGTTTCTCGCTTAATTAGGAATCCATTAGAACATCAATTGAACATCACTAATTAAACGTGGAGCTTTTAGTTCCGCCTGTTTACCTTTAGAAAAATATATTCTTATTTTGGGATGTGCAAGAAAGTTATTGAAGGTACCACATACATGATCCTGTGGCTTACCACAACAAATCGGGTCAGTGGCATTTCCGCCTGGACAATGCACCAGTCCACAACTCCATCCTTGTCACAGGCTATTTGACCAAGATGGGCAACAAGACAGTTCCTCGCCGTCCCTATAGTCCACACCTTGCTCCCTGTGACTTTTGGTTATTCCCTAAGCTCAGAGGCTGTCGTTATGAGACAATTGAGGAGATGAAAGTGACTGTGACGAAGGTCATCGACAAGCTCACACTAGAGGACTTCCATGGGATCTTCCAGAAGTTTTTGGAATGGTACAAGAAGTGTATTATAGTAGATATTTGTGGTAATGCTTAATAATTTTAATCTTATCGTCTGAGATTGACATGTCTTCTTTAGCCAGATTTGAAACCTCATCGACAGCTTTCTCAGTAATTGATGGGTAAAATTATTCTACTTGATAAATGAACATTTGACGTTTTTATCATAATCTTTAAACCATTTAAATGCAATCCTTAGTACTGCGCCACTGGTTAATATTTGAAACTATTCTAAGGGTCGTACATATGTCTTGTAGTATATATTTATATATATAAGTAAAAATATATATTTGGAAATCTCAAACAGCCCTGATTAAAGTTCCCCGCTTAATTAGGAATCCTTTAGAACATCAATTGAACATCACTAATTAAACGTGGAGCTTTTAGTTCCGCCTGTTTACCTTTAGAAAAATATATTCTTATTTTGGGATGTGCAAGAAAGTTATTGAAGGCACCACATACATGATGCTGCGGCTTACCACAACACTGACACCCAAAAGTATCTCTGTAGTCTTGTTAAAAGATACACACACACACACACATATATATATATATACAATAGATCACTCATTAAGTCTCGGACCTAACTGATAAAACAACTTTTTGACAATATTCGACTTCTTCGATTCATCGATTACTCTGAGAAAAGAAAAACCATCAATAGCAAATAGTATATAGCATTATGGGTGCGTTTGAAGGAAGAATTTACCCCCCCCCCCGCAAAAAAAAACAGCCGCAAATGAAGACAATGTAGCGTGTCACAAATTGATCTTAACGATGGCAAAACTATATGAATTGCACATCGAATTGCTTCTGCGGCCACCTTATTCTCCAGATTTGGCCCCCAGCGACTACTGACTGTTTGCAGACCTCAAAAGAATCTTCCCGGGAAAGAGATTTACCTCCAATGAAGAAGAGACAGAGGAAACTGAGGCGTATTTTGTGGCCAAAGACAATCTATCCAACAAAAAAAAGCATCGAATTGTTAGAGAAGCGTTGAAATCAGTGTATTACCCTAAAAGGAGACTGTTGATGAATAAAGTCGAATATCGTCGAAAAGTTGTTTTATCAGTTAGGTCCGAGACTAATTGAGACTTGGAAAAAATGATGCCACTGAAACGTATGGAATGCTTCAGGCTGCTTTTGGAGCATCTTGCATGAATCGAGCATCTTTTTTTGAGAGGCATAAGATATTCAGGGAAGGCAGGGAGTCTGTGAGGGATGATGAGAGATGTGGGAGCAGTAAGGAAGTGAATACACCAGAGTTGATTGGCCAAAGGGTTAGGGTTAGGGTTACTATGTTGAGGTTTTAAGGGGGTTCAGTAGGAAGAGATTACTTGGGAAGAGGCCAGCACTTTTCAAATCGGGTCAGGGGCATTTCCGCCCGGACAATACACCTGTCCACAACTCCATCCTTGTCACAGATTATTTGACCAAGATGGGCATCAAGACAGTTCCTCAGCCTCCCATAGTCCAGACCTTGCTCCCTGTGACTTTTGGTTATTCCCTAAGCTTAGAGGCTGTCGTTATAAGACAATTGAGGAGATGAAAGAGGCTGTGACGAAGGTCATTGACACGCTCACACAAGAAGACCTCCATGGGGGCCTTCCAGAAGTTGTTGGAACGGTACAACAAGTGCATTGCAGCTGGAGGAGATTACTTCGAAGGGGACTAGAGTTTCATGTGTGTACTATCAAAAAAAGTGCCCATACGAAACTAATCTGGTAACTTATTTAATGATCCTCGTATTTTGAAGTATGTGTAGTTAGGCAGCAGTCGTTCATTCAAGTATGTTTCATTAAACAGTAAAGACACATATTCTCTGTATAGTTCAGATCCTTTCGAGTTTTGTGATAAGTGTCATGGTTTCAGGTTGGAATTGGTGGATGAGTTTACCAAAATTGTCCCACGCGCTTTCGGACCCTTGATATATATATATATAATCAGATTTTCGATATTGATTCTACATTTTGTTTAATGGTATACCAACGTTCACGGTTCTAGAGGGACAATTGTGGTATAATTTAAGTCAAAAGCTACGGGAATAAGGGAGTTACAACCTTTCCCTAGGGTCGTCATCCGTAAATAAATATAATAGAGTGATCTTGCTAACTACGATGTTTCAGGTTAGCCCCTAAATCAAGAAATCTTCCCCCTTTTTTTTTTCTTTACTTTGCCTTGCTGCAATATATTCAAAATTCGAATATACGGATACGTAAAATGTTCATATGCATAGGAATCCCGAAACACTGACGACTTTCTTTAGTTCAGGTACGAAACGTTTATTAACTTTTTTTGAATTTTAGTTTTTCGACACGAGTAGAGAGAGACACACACAATTTATACTATACTGACTGTTCCTACATCGTCCTTCAGTCAACTACACAGCTGAACTCTCGGCCCAGAGTCAGAATCTCAACTCACTGACCCAACAAACGCGCGTGCATCTCGTAGCCCACAAACTGGACTCGCCTCGCCCAGCTTCAAATCTCAACTAACTGTTTTTTTCTAAAATCACCAAAATTCCCAATCCCTCGCTTCAGGGCATGACGCCATTCACACCCCAGTCCTATTTCCTATCTGGGGTTTTTATTATAACATTTGTGATTGTCCCATCCTCTGTGAGCGAGCGTGAACTGCACTCAATGTGTGCACCTGCACGTGAACTAAGCCGAATAGTTCTAAGCCTAACCAAACCGAATGATAAGATATAACCAACGAAAAATGATAATATAAAAAAAAATCCTTCCGCAATTATATAACATTGCATCTTTTATCTCGTTGACAATGCTTACAGTTAGTTTATATATATATGTATAAGTTGGTGACTGTGGTCGAGGGTGACCGGCAGGCTCCCTTTTCGATAGCTCTACACCAAGGTGTAGAGCAGGGCGCTACTTCTTTCCCTGGATTGCTCCACTATACCTTTGATACATACCTTATAATATTGAGCATTAAGCAAGGAGGTATCAGTTACAATCTAGATTTTTTGGGCCATGTTGGCCGAGTGTAGTCAAGGGTGATCCGGAGGCTTCCTTTTAAATTGCTACAACACCGAGGAGTAGAGCTGGGCGCTACTCCATTCACTGGATGGCTCCACTTTACCCTTGATCAGTACGTTTTTTATGCCAAGTGTTAAGCAAGGTGGTATCAAATACCATTTTTTTAGTCTTTGGTAAGATTCGACTTGTGATTGAACCTCGATATCGGGGAACATTGGCGCACACTCTGATCATTATGTTAATTTTACCCATTCGCTACAGGCAGGATGTTACGTAAGCTCAAATTTAAAGCGGAGTAGAGCTAGTTCTAATTCAGAGTCTTTTCTTATCAAGGATAACGAACCCAACATTCACTACTATACATTCATAGTAGGAGAGAGAAAAGATGGTTTCATGCCTTTTTGAGGGCATTACTGTCCTTCCAGGCAGCGGTCGTATCGATACTGCTGTATGAATGCACTACTTGGACGCTAACTAAACGGCCGGAGAAGAAGCTAGACGGCAATTACACAAGAATGCTGCAAACAATATTGAACAAGTCCTGGCGGCAACATCCCACAAGGCACCAACTATACGGCCACCTGCCTCCCATCACGAAAACTATCCAAGTTAGACGAACCAGACATACAGGACACTGCCGGAGAAGCAGGGACGAGCTCATAAGTGATGTACTCCTATGGACCCCCACATATGGCCGGGCAAAAGCAGGACGGCCAGCTCGAACATACATACAGCAACTATGTGAGGATACGGGATGTAGCCCTGAAGACCTGCCAGAGGCGATGAACGATAGGGAGAAGTGGCGAGAGAGGGTCAGGGATATCCGTGCTAGCGGCAAGACATGATGATGACGATGACGCTGACTGTGAAGCCGATTTCACATGTCCTGGATTTGTGGCTCAGTCGGCTTAGGCCGTAGAATACACCGACTGCATCTCTGCAAAGGGGTAAGAGTCCCCCGACGAGTGTCCTATATATGACATGAAACAATCTTACGGTGAGGCTCCAGTAATGCTGGAGCTTTGAGGAATGCGGAGTACCCCTTCATCGTTATCGCTTCCAGGTTCACTTTGGTCCGAAGTGGTAGCACCTGATTGAGTCCAATGTATGAGTCAAATAGAACTGAAATGTTTACTAAAACTAAACCGAATTGTTTGAAATAGAACTGTTTTTAAATATAAAAATGGATTTAGTATTAAATAACCAGCAATGGTTAATTTGCCATAAATCCTAACCAAACCAAAAGCAGACGTCCAAAATTTTAAATCGGGTCACTGATTTCCTCCGTCGTTAATGGTCGACGAGCAAGTTCAATCAAAATATTTCAAATAATTTTTTTTAAAGATCATTTTCTTTAAAGATCCAATTTTTTAAAAATCTATAAAGATCCTTTTTTTAAAGATGAATTTTTTAAAGATAAAATTTTTAAAGATCATTTTTTTAAAGATCCAATTTTTTAAAAACTCATCAATTTTTAAAAATTCTTTAAAGATCATTTTTGTAAAGATCAATTTCTTAAAGATAAAATTTTTTCGAGATCATTTTTACTGATCAGTTTTTAAAGGTAAATTTTTTGAACATCAAGTTTTTTAAACATAAAATTTTTTAAAGATCAATTCTTTAAAGATAGATTCTTTTTGAGATCATTTTGTTGAAGATCAGTTTTTTAAAGATCAATTTTTTTAAACCTCAATTTTTAAAAGATCAAAAAATTTTTTACGATCATTTTTGGAAAAATTCACTTTCATAAAGATCAAATTTTTAAAGATCAATTTTTCGAAGATCAATTTTTTTAAACATCACATTTTTCAAAGATCAATTTTTTAAAGAAAAAACTTTTTTGAGATCAATTTTTTAAAGATGAATTTTTTAAAGATCAATTTTTTTAAAGTTTAAATTTTTTTAAGATCAATTTTTTAAAGATTAGATTTTTAAAACTTCAAATTTATTAAAGATCAAATTTTTCAAAGATACTTTTTTAAAGGTCAATTTTTTAAAGATCAAATTTTTTTGAGATCATTTCTTCAAGATCATTTTTTCAAAGATCATATTTTTAACATGGAATTTTTTCAAAGATCCTTTTTTTAAAGATGAATTTTTTAAAGATCAAATTTTTTAAGATCATTTTTTTAAAATCATTTTTTAAAAGGTCAATGTTTTTTTTAACATCAATTTTTTTCAAAATGAAATTAAGTAAGAATTCAAGAATTTATTCATAATTCAGACCAAAAGTGAAAACGGGAAATTTTCTGACGAACCACGTCCAAGAATTCCAGCGGTGGAAGTGGGTAGGGATTTGTACCAAAGGTCTTTTTCTTTCTTTCTTTTTTTTTGTTTTTTTTTTTTTGATATTCCAAATTCTAAAATCTGAAAAAAAAAATTAAAAGTCGGACGACATTCCATACTACACAAACCAATAAGTTTGCTACTGTTGGTTATTTTTTGGTGACGTTCGTGATGACATGGGATACAACCATAGGAAATAGACACGGCGACCCGAGATCAAGATGACTCCTGATAAAAACATTAAAACTCAGTATACTGACCTCAAACTATAAATCAAACAAATGGCAACAATTATGGGATGAAAATCCCAACAATAAGCTCTTTCAAATACAACCTATTTTAAAAGAAAGGAAGCTGGATGCGAATAATACCAGAAGAGAAGAATCTACCTTTACTCGACTACGCATTGGACCCACCCGACTGACTCACTCCTTCATTCTTAAAGAACCTCTTCCAAAATGTCTATGTTGAAATCAATACTCAATCAAGCACATTTTGATAGAATGCACAAAACTAAACCACACCTAGTAAAAGGCGAACAGCATGAAAGAACTATTTAAAAAAATACTCAAAAAATATAATCAACTTCTTAAAAAGAATTGGCCTCCGATAAAAAATATGTTACCAACACCTTCGACCTATCTTAAAACACTAATTCAAGACTATTTACAATTGATATTATATATATATATATATATATATATATATATATATATATATATATATATATATCAGAATTTGATATCCAATGACCCTTAAGAGGTTAATTTGCCATAAAACACCACCATCACCAACCTAAACATATGCGTTTACAAATCATATATAACATATTTGTAAAAAGGCTCTGGCATTAAATAAACTATAGAGGTTGATATACCATTAAATCCAACCAAACAACCGAGATCAAGTTCTGGGCGAGATTGGTTGTATTTCACATAGCGCTAATACTTTGGGGGAAAATATGCATCCAACTATTTTCCCTTTGGCTACTAATAAAAAGTTGGACCAAGTGGGGTCTTTAAATTTTTTATGGCAACCGGCTCGGAGAAGGAAAACTCTAATTTTGAATCTTCCAAAACTCCGCTTGAAAATGACAGTGTGTCACATCCTGCTCGTTTGGAGGGGAAGACAAAATGTCGTAATAATCCTTATTGATATCGTCAGATTTCTATAAAAGTTTGCATAACAATAATATTAATATTTTTTCTGCCAAAAACTGCTGCTAATTATGTATATATTCAGAAATTTGTCCATTTTGAATAGCGAACAAAGATGAGAGAGAGGGAGAGAGAGAGAGAGAGAGAGAGAGAGAGAGAGAGAGAGAGAGGTGGGGGGAGAAAGTGGGTGTGTACATATAGACATATAAGCAATTTAGATACGAACATTATTTTTTAAATTCGAATGTTTATTTGTTTTCATAGCAAGTAAGCAGCACACACACACACACACACACACACACATATATATATATATAGTGCAATTAGAAGGAAGCTCAAACCTGGTTAAATTGTCATTAAAAATTTATTTCGCCGCTGAATATTATCATACACCCCGTCTCATCAGATGACTCATTACATTTTTGACTTGAGGTTGTAGACCAGCGAAAAATAGTGATGTAACAATAGCCATAAATCGAGCACTCACAAAGATTTATATGATATTCCTCATATATTCTATAAAACAATTATCCACACCCATTGTTTTCGGACGCTGACTGGATACTACTACGACTGACGAAGGCATGGACAGCTATCGATAGGCTCTCGATCATATGGAAGTCGGACCTAACTGATAAAATGAAACGCAGTTTCTTCCAGGCAGCGGTTGTGTCGATACTGCTATATGGATACACCACATGGACGCTTACGAAGCAGCTGGAGAGGAGGCTGGACGAAAATTACACAAGAATGTTGAGAGCAGTTTTAAACAAGTCCTGGCGACAACACCCCACGAGACTCCAACTATACGGACACTTGCCCCCCATCACGAAAACTATACAAGTTCGACGAACCAGACACGCAGGACACTGCTGGAGAAGCAAGGACGAGCTCATAAGCGATGTACTCCTGTGGACCCCCACATATGGATGTGCAAGAGTGGGACGACCAGCACGAACTTACATACAGCAACTATGTGAGGACATAGGATGTAACCCTGAAGACCTGCCGGAGGTGATGAATGATAGGGAGAAATGGCGAGAGAGGGTCAGGGATATCCGCACTGGCGGGGCGACATGATGATGATGATATATATATAATATGGACAAAATAAATCTGTTACAAAGGTTTTATGTGTTTTTCACAATCTC
Source organism: Sepioteuthis lessoniana (assembly GCA_963585895.1). Classification (NCBI taxonomy): domain Eukaryota; kingdom Metazoa; phylum Mollusca; class Cephalopoda; order Myopsida; family Loliginidae; genus Sepioteuthis; species Sepioteuthis lessoniana. The sequence continues at coordinate 20,314,370 of OY757934.1, forward strand.
CTGACAACAGTCTGAAGGCAGTGGAAAAAACATGAAATTTAAGTAACGGACTTACTGTGTTCATTATATATATATATATATATATATATATATATATATAGATCACTTTGTGGTTATGTGTCGAACCAAGTGCAATATAATAAGGAGAGTAGATCTAGGATAGAGAAATTATATGATAATGATAATAAAAAAATATATATCTAATATATATATTTATTTATTATCCTTATATATATATATTATATATATATATATATATATATATATATTATAACAGTGTTGGTTGTCACTAAATCATTTTGTGGATTGGTGTCGAACCAAGTGCAATATAATATGGAGAGTGTTCATTATCTAAGATAAAGTTATTATATAATGATAAAAAAATATTTAGATGATATATGTATTTAATTATATACGTTTAATTCAGTCTAAATTCCACGAATTAAATATATATATATATATATATATATATATATATATATATATATATATATATATATGTGTGTGTGTGTGTGTGTGTGTTTAGTTTCCATAATTATATCATTTTTCGGTTTATACCAGCTCTGTTACGAAAACATCGACCACTCTTTTCATGCCACTGTTCTTATTTGCAGACCTTCTATCTATTTATATATTCATATATGTTCCCGATAGCATAATTACATATACGCACATACACATATAATTATACACAAACATGCACACATACACACACTTGTATGTGGGTAATTGTTTGTACCGTCGTGTGTGTGAGTGTGTGGTTGTGTATATGTGCGTGTGTGTGAGTGTGTGCATGTGCTTGTGTGTGTGTTGTTGATGTGTGTGAGTGTGAGTGAGTGTTTGAGAATTCAAGTGCTTAGTTATGTCCTGCAAACGTGTGTGTGTGTGTATGTGTGTGTGTGTGTGTGTGTGTGTGTGTGTGTGTGTGTGTGTGTGTGTGTGTGTGTGTATGGGTGCATAGTGTTGCGTGAGTGTGCGTGTGTGTATGGTGTTGCGTGAGTGTGCATGTGTGTGTACGGTGTTGTGTGAGTGTCTGTGTGTGTGTGGGTGGTTGTACTAGTGTATATATATATATATATGTGTGTGTGTGTGTGTGTGTGTGTGTGTGTGTGTGGGTGCATAGTGTTGCGTGAGTGTGCGTGTGTGTATGGTGTTGTGTGAGTGTGCATGTGTGTGTACGGTGTTGTGTGAGTGTCTGTGTGTGTGGGGGTGGTTGTGTAAGTGTGTGTAAGTGTATGAGTGTGTGTGTGGTTGTACTAGTGTATATATATATATATATATATGTGTGTGTGTGTGTGTGTGTGTGTGTGTGTCTGTCTGTAAATGATTCACCCGAATAGAAAGATGAAAAGAGACAGATACATCTATCATATACAGAATGACTTCGTAGACTAATTGGATTTTTTGTTGAGATATAGAGATTTTTATTACATTTCTTTTTCTTTGCTTTTTTTTTTTTTTTTGGCGGGGGGGGCGGGGTGTTCTTGCTTTTGTTTTCGCTGTTTTTTGGAGGTTTTTTTTTTCTTCCTTTTGTCTTTTATAATCTTTTTCGCATTTTTCCTTGTTTTGCGACATCGACTGATCTAACATCCTCTGTAGATCTTACTTTATCACTCGGCTCTCCTGTGTTCATTCTCCCTTAAACATTCTTGTAAATGAAATGCTGTTAACGGCTTCGTAAATAGCATAGGATCGCTCACACAACAAAAGCGAAAAAACCGGGCGATATTAAATAATACACTCACGCTCCAGTGAACCAACAAAAACGCCTATTGGCCACCTTATACGGGCACACTCGTTGTTCCAGTCCCAAGTTCTATGGTTATCTCACTTAGTTAATACGTATGATGCAGCAAACACACACACACACACACACACACACATATATATATATATATATATATATATATATATACGAGGTGCATACGATAAGTTTCCAGACTTTTTTTTGTATGGGCATTTAAAATTGTCGTAGACTCTTGAAAATTCACTATGTTATTGCTATACATCTTATGAAATGACTGACCAATTTTTATGATTTCAGGTTCAAATCAACAGCTACAGCAGTAATTGGAATACACCCTACTAAAGCCTGATTGTCACAGCTGGTGAATTTCAAATATGCAATCTGACGCTTAAGAAGAACGATATGCAATAAAATTCTGTTTTAAACTTGGAAAAAATGCCACAGAAACGTATGGAATGCTTCAGACTGCTTTTCGACCATCTTGCATGAATCGAGCATCAGCTTTTGAGTGGCATAAGACATTCAAGGAAGGCAGAGAGTCTGTGAGGGATGATGAGAGGTGTGCGAGGAGTAATGAAGTCAATACACCAGAGTTAATTGGCCAAAGGGTTAGTGCTGTGACGAAGGTCATTGAAACGCTCACACAAGAGGACTTCAATGGGGCCTTCCAGAAGTTGTTGAAACGGTACAACAAGTGCATTGCACCCGGAGGAGATTACTTTGAAGGGGACTAGAGTTTCATGTATGTACTATCAATAAAAGTGCCCAAACGAAAAAAGTCTGGAAACTTATTTAGTGATCCTCTTATATATATATATATATATATATATATATATATATATATATATATATATTGAGTTTCTAATTTCGTGCCTGCATTTTATTTCATTTTTTCTTTAATGTGCTGCAACCCTGAGTCAAACTGTGGACTGTCTGCGAGGAAAGCAGTCCAACAACAGATGACCCCTCTAAAAATTTGGAAATGCTACGCTACACTGTGTTGCTGGAAATGCTACGCTACACTGTGTTGCTGGAAATGCTACGCTACACTGTGTTGCTGGAAGCAACAATACAAATATTTTTTTTGTATTTTTGGGTGTCAATCTGCCTATTATTCATATTGAGAAAAAGCCAGTACCTTGTTCATATCATGGTGTTTGGGTTTGTCACCCGTGATGATGACCTTATACCTCGTCTTATCTAACCACATGTCATCACGATTAACACAGAAGTCTACATCAAGTGCCGGGGGAAGGTAATGCTGCTCTGGATCGAATGATGACTGGTGGAAAACCATGAATTTGGCTACAGGACTCTGTTGACACAAAAGCTGAAGACCCCAGTCTTGGCTGTGAGAAGAATTCTGCAACTTCATCACCAACCTAGAATCTTACCACCTTACTCGCCAGATTTCAATCCTCTTGATTATTAAATGTGGGGCACGACTGCACAAGAGACCTACAAAACATCATGAAACACTAAAAATGAACTGAAGGCAAGGATAATGGTAACATTTACCAAATTTAACAAAGAGACCTTCAAAAAGACCTGCCGGAGATTCTGAAGTCATCTTGAGTTCTTTGCCAATGACGATTTCTTTTAATAAAACTGGAGTATTTTGAGATATTTTCATGTAATTTTGTTAAGTATATTGAGGTGCCTGTGGTGTAATGGTTATCAATGTAGGAAATGGACACGGCGACACGAGTTCAAATCCTGAACGAGAATGATTGCATTTCACATAGCACTAATACTCTTGGGAAAGGTATGAATCCAATTATTCTCCCTCCAGCTATGGGTAAATAGTAGGGTAGACTAGGTTCTTCAGCCTTGGTTAGGCAACTAGTCTAGGAGAAGGAAAACTCTGAATTCAAACCTGTTAAACCTCGCTTAAAAATTGACCTTGTGTCATATCCTGCTCGAGCGGAGGGTTTGGTAAATATAGTTAAGTACATTAGCTAAAATCAGATGTCAGTGTTATTCTAATTTTTGCGTGATTTAGACGAGAGTTTACCAATTGCATCCACGATGTATATATATATATATATATATATATATATATATATATATATATCATCAACAATTGCTGCTATCATGGATTTCCCTTACTCTCTCTGTCCCTCTCTCTCTCTCCATTCGTCTCTATCATCCATTGCTCTGGTAGCTCTTCCTGACAACGTCCTGTGTCCGCACAGAGCTCTTGTTGATAGGTTCTGTTTGGTCGTCCAACACTTGCACGTCCGTGTGAAAGAATCCATATCATAGGACAGCGTCGCTTATGAGTTGGTAAGAACCAAGAGACGAGACTTCAGTTGTCTTAATCATTTACGGTTTTTATATATTCTAATATGTATTCAAAGTGTGTGCATGTAAATTAATGATATATTCAGTATTTAATTCTAACTTATTCTGAGGATGTAACTTAGCTATTAATAAACCCTCCTTAATTTTGAGATTACCAACATTACATACTATTGTTTCAATTTTCATGGAAAAAATATTATCATTATTTTTGTATTTAATCAAATGTTTATGGAATGAGGATTTACGTGTGTTGAGGTGTTCGTTAATTCTGATGTGGAGGGGTTTGATTGTCCTTATATAAAAATTATGGTATATTAAGCAAATTAAACGATAGCGTAAGATTTTTGGCATATATTTGGATATCTTATTGGGCAGTTGGCTTGATTGTATGTTGTGACAGTATTGTTATTTTTCTTCTTTATGTATTGGCGTAGTGAGGGTCCGAATGAATGATAATTTTCCCATTAAAATAGAAGCAATACCACTTAATGTTGTAAATATCTGAATTAAACTATTATATATATATATATATATATATATATATATATATATATATATATATATATATATCAGGGGCGGAGACGGGACTAGTGCTACTCGTGCCCGGCACGACCAATAACTCGGTCAATGTTATTCAAAATGGATTAAAAATCATCCATTAATTTCAAGCAAACATACTTTGTCTGATCTCAATTAAATTACATATCTATTCAAGTTTCGATAAATAAGTAGCCAAAAGTTCATAAATATGTCTGGGAATAATACAACGATGCTGTTTTGAACGGATGGTCTCTGTCCGGCCACCGTCAGATTCATTGAACTTCTCATAAAATCGGCTATAATGTTGAACACCCGTTTGCGTGCCCAGCACAAGACCCTTATAATAACAGTAATGTTAGCGAAATCGCGCTTTTGGCTGTAGCCAATTGAAAAAGTAAGCCAGATACTGTGCTCAAAAAAATTAGCACAACTGAGGGAGAGGGACCGAGAGAGAGAAAGAAAGAGAGAGGGGGGGGATAGCAGATTATAGCCGACGTCATCATCATCGCTATGGTAAATGTTGGTTAAACGGCGTGTTTTAATTCGTTTTTTCACTAACAGATCTCTATTTCTTTAATGAATGTTGCACATATTACATTCTGTAACTAAAATTTGTTTATCTGAATGCATTTTCAACAAATAATATTTATTTTAAGCGAAATTGAAACTACTAGCTGTGTCTGTGTATATTGTCATCAATTTCTTTATTCTAATAAACATATTTTTCTCGTGATAGTAATGAACATCTTCTCTTTTCTTCTATACTTTTGAAAGGAAAAAAAATTATCTTATCTACTGTATTAACAAGACTACAAATTATATAGTATCTTGATTGTTTACAACAAAAAAAAACACCATGCAAGGTACGTTTGTCAATCTGTGCTATACAATGGAGAATCACGCAATGGCAACTATGATGACTTAATTTGGGTCCACGGACCACGGGTTGGGAACTGAAGTTGACAGAGTGCTGGAGGGGGGCACGAGTAGCAAAAATAGGCTAGAGTCGCCACTGATATATATATATATAAGTGCTCATTGTATTATGATTACCGTCGTAGGAAATGGACCCGGTGACTAGAGTTCAAAACCCGAACAAGGCAGTTTGTATTTTCTCATTGTGTAAAAGTATAATAGGAAAAGTATAATCTCAGCTATAGTAGGGCAGACTGGCCTTTTTAAACCTGCTATGGCAACTGGCCTATGAGAAGGAAAACTCTAAATTCAAACCTAAATTTGTATATATATATATATATATATTAAGAAAATAGTGCATATGTTGGTCTTACCACTCTTTCCAAACGACTTACAATGCACCTTAATGATTCTAGCTCCATAGCCTTACATTTTAAAACCCATTCTATTCCTAAATCCAAGTTTCGAAAAATTCTATTTGAAAACACCACTACAGGATGGAACGATAAAATTGTCGTCCTAAAGAAAACATCACTACATCTTTATTTTAAAACTTTTATTGAAAAAATCAATTCAGGTAACTTGATTATGTAGTAGAGCTGACATCTACAGGGTGGAACGATAAAATTGTCGTCCTAAAGAAAAAAAACCCACTACAGCTTTATTTTAAAACTTTTATTGAAAAAATCAATTCAGGTAACTTGATTATGTAGTAGAGCTGACATCTATTCAATGTAGCTGCCTTCAGCCTCAATCACCGCCTCAGTACGGATCCGGAACTGGGAGCATGCCTTTTCCACAAACGCTGGCGGGAGCTGGGCGAATACTCGGCGGATGGCGGCGATCAGACTGGCTTTGGTGTTGTGGGAGATCATGGTGGTGATGTTCTCGACGTATGACCAAACGAAGTAGTCCAGCGGGTTGAGGTCGGGGAAGGAGGGGGCAGTGAGAGAAGGGTACAAAGTCGTAGCACTCCTTCTGAAGCCAAGCCTGTGTCTCTGTGGACTTGTGGGCCGGCACCGAGTCCTGCTGCCACACCCAGGGTCTGCTACCGGCCACCTGATTGTACCAGAGTATCACCACACTCTTCAGCTCATCCAGGTACACTTTGGTGTTGACTTTCAAGCCAACTTCGAGATGAGAGGTGGCATGATGTTGCCCTCACTTGAAACCACACCAAAGGCCATAACCGTAGCCGGAAACTTTGTTTTCGTCACCCGGGGCACGTCCCTGTTGTTCGTGGCAATCCAGATTTGTATTTTGAGGGTGCTGGCAATGGACCTGTTGTCATAACTTGGATCGGTAGAGAGGATGAGTTGTACAGCGGCGCATCTCCGATCTCGCTCGTTGAACATTGTGTCACTTTCAGACATGATAGACGGCTCCTATCTCTCTTGGGATTTTTCACAACTGGCCAACTAGTAGATGGTCTGCAAAAAAAAAAACAAAAAAAAAAAAACGGTTTTCATTAAACGTAAATGGAATCATGTCGTCTTTTCTAGGGCGACAATCTTATTGTTCCACCCTATATAATCGCACTCGAAACTGATAAGTGACGACTACAAATCATAAAAGCCCTACATATAAAAACAAAAAACCTTAAATCAATAGAATAAATTTTGAAAATCGCGTCAATGTTTTGAAATACCTTTAGAATTTTTCTTAAGATTCCGTATTTCATGATAATATTCTATTTCCGTTGAGAGCGTTCTGTTTTTTTTTTTAAATCATCAGCGACTCAGTTTTATCCAACTCTGCGTTTGCATATTTTTTTTATGTTATAAAAACTAAAAAAACTTTCAAAACTCATTTTAAAAAATTACACTCTTTACACATGCAAGCAACCCCTAATGATGGCCAATGAAGGGTCCAAAAGCGTTCAGAATAATTTTTGGTAAATTCATCCGCCAATTCCAACCTGAAACCAAGACACTTATCCGGAAACTTGAAAGGATCTTAATTAAATTATACAGACAAAATGGGTCAACTATTTAATGAAACATACTTAAATGAATGACTGCTGCCTACCCCCGCTATATATATATATATATATATATATATATATATAATCATCATATATTATCATCGCTGTCAAAGTAACTTCCTCTCTCTCTCTCTCTCTCTCTCTCTCTCTCTCTCTCTCTCTCTGCATTCATCCCTATCATTAATTTTCCTGACTCTCTCTTTGTCCCTCTGCATTCATCCCTATCATCCATCGCTTCAGGCATGTCTTCTAGATTACTTCCTGCATCTTCGCAGAGCTAATGTAGATAATTTCTTGCTGGTAGACCAACACTGGCACGTGCATGTCTGGGAGTCCATAGAATAACGTCCGTTTTGAGTTTGTCCTTGCTTTTCTAGCAATATCCCGCATGTCTTCTCCATCTTAGATGGACAGTTTTTGAGATTGGAGGTAAGTGGCTGTACAGCTGTTATTTTGTTGGTTATTGCTTCCAGGATTTGTTCAAGAGAGCTTCTGACATTCTTGTGTTTTCCTATCTAACTTTTTCTCTATGTGGTGCGTCCATATAGTACTCAGGACACAGCGCCAGCTTAGAAGAAATCCTGATCTTATCGGATAGATCAGACTTCCATATGATCGAAAGCCTATCGATATATATATATATATATATATATTGTTGGTCCTATGAGAGAAAAGTAAATATCTAAATATATATATATATATATATATATATATATATATACATTGGGTGAGAAGCAAAATTAGGAATATTTTAGTATAATAATAAACGACTTTTGTATAAAAGAAGATTAATTTTGATTTCTAAAAAATAAACAAGAAAATAAGAAGATAGATATAAAACTGTAAATTTACTCAATATGGCGAACACTTTTTAATTATTCCATCAACACGGCTTCGAAACGATTTGCTTACCTTTAAAATAAATTCTTTAGATATTTTATTCCATTCCTCCCCAATAGCAGTCTTAAGCGACCCAATATTTGGATTGGAAGGTGCAATTTTGTTTTCTAAAAGGCTCCCTACAGTGTAATCAGAGGAGTTAAGTTCTAGGCTTAAATCATGTTTGATTATTTTCCTTACAGTTTTCTTGTGGGTCCTTCTTAATCTCCGTAGCAAAAGGCAGTTAAAATGATTTCTTTTGATTTTTTTTTTTGTTCAACTCCACCTTTTTCTTAAAAAAGCTCTTATTCAGTAAAAAAATTTTTTTGCTTTGTATATGGTAAACAAAGGAACTTTGGCCTGGTTAAGCAAATCATGGATTCTTTGTTGTACACTCATATTTGGCTGAATTTCAATTAAAAAACAGTTTGGATAACGAAGCTAATCACGAAAACTTAGATTTATCGCGTTTTTTTTCTTCTTCAAAAACTGGACTGATCAGACTAAAAAAAAGGGTTTTAAAAATTATTCCCTATTTTGTTTCCTGTATATATACAATTTAACTAAACCCTCGAATTTCCTGGGGTCCTGTTCATTTATTTTTTAAGTCGAAATTTAAATGCTAAAAAGATTTACCGTTACGTTCTTGCTAGATCACCAATGTAGACACGACCCTCTTCAGCTGTAAATGAACAGTAGGTAATGTAATAAAAACAGGCAAAGCAAAACTTCGTAAAATTCTTATAACAACAAGGGACAACATTTATCATGTTATGAGATGGCAACGTGTAGATCTTAACTGAGAACATCTAAGCTGAACTTTAGTTCACTTGGAGTCAAAGTAACGAGTGAAATTTTGTAGGAAGAGAAGAAACCCTAATGGAGTTTTGGCAAAACAACATCTTTTATCAGATTTGTGAACACAATTAGAATCAGAGAAATGCATTCAAAATGAGTCGGGTATTTTTTATTTTCATTTTTAGTCATTTGTTTTTTATTCATTTGTTTTTTTATTCTATTTATTTGTCTTTTTCAATGTGTGTGTTCTTATCGCTGACTTTGTTAACACATTTTTACTCACCTCGACACATTGGTTTCTTTGTTTGTTTCTTTGTTTGTTTCTTTCTTTCTTGTAGTATATTCTCTCTGAGTTGATTTCTTTCTTTCTTTCTTTCTTTCTTTCTTTCTTGTAGTATATTCTCTCTGAGTTGATTTCTTTCTTTCTTTCTTTCTTTCTTTCTTTCTTTCTTTCTTTCTTTTTGATTATTGACTTTGTTTTTTTTTTCTGTTTTGTGATCTTAATTTTTTTTCTTTTTGCTTTCTTTCTTTTTCGTTTTCTTTCCTTTTCCATTTCTTTCTATCTTTCTTTCTTTATTTTGATCTTTTGTCTTCTTTCTTTTTTTTTGTTTTATTTCCATTTCTTTCTTTCTTTCTTTCTTTCTTTTTTTGTCTTCTTTCTTTTTTTGTTTTATTCCATTTCGATTTCTTTCTTTCTTTCTTTCTTTCTTTCTTTCTTTCTTTCTTTCTTTCTAGTATTCTTTTTTCATGCTTACCTTTTTTATCTCTTTCAATCTATTTTTGCTTTCTTTCTTTTTTACTTTTTGCTTTCTTTCTTTTTCCTTTTGTTTGCTTGTTTTTTTTTTTATTTTTTTTTTTCTCTTTTTGTTTTCTCCTGCTTTTTGTTGTTGTTTTTATTCTCCTTTAGCTTTCTTTCTTTGTCCTTTTTTATTTTCTTTCGTTTTTCTTTTTTGACATCATTCGTTTTTCTACTCGGTCAATTTTTCTTTCTTTCAACATATTTTCCTTTTAAATTTCTATCTTATTCACTTGCTATTCCAGCTTGTTTGTTTGTTTGTTTGTTCGTTTGTTTGTTTGTTTCTTTCTTTCTTTCTTTCTTAAGAATAAATTTTCTTTTTCAGTATATCTACTTTCTTTCTTTCTTTCTTTCTTTCTTTCTTGTCCATCTTTCTATGAATTTTCTTTTTTTTTGCATTTAAGTCATTTTCAAGCTATCTTCTTTCTTTCTTTCTTTCTTTCTTTCTTTCTTTCCCTGTCGTCTTTCCTCGGCGTTTCATTAGAATCTCATTATCTATCTTCTAACCGTTTTATTTCTATTTCTGATATTTGTTCCTCTTTTAGGCGTTCACCGTACTGACACCACCCCTTCCTCCCTCCACTATATGTCTGTCTGTCTGTCTGTCTGCTATCCATTCTGTGAATCTTTTGTTATGAGTTGCATACATCCATTTGGCGCCAAAAAGTGTTTAGCACGGACTGCCATTTTCTGGTGAGTCAGCAAAAAGTCAGGTAAGGTCAACCGATAAGGACGGGGATATGCCGAAAAGTAAGGAGACATTTATTTTTCAATTCCTTAATTCATTGCTAGACACAAGAACTCTTTGTACAAAGCAATGAGGGTTTTTTCTCTTTTCTTATCTTTTTTCTTTAATTATTCTTATTTATCTATTTTACTTACTGAATCTAAAATTCTTATACAATCATTTCCTTGTTTAATGAATGATGTTTGGATGAGCTTTCATTAATTTTCATTTAAAAAGAAAAAGAATAAAATTAAATCTTGTCGTTTTTGACGGGTTTATTGCCCGGATTTTATGTCCAGAGACGACTCTGTTGCAATCAGTCGGAATTCGTACGAAAGAAAGATGGATGCCAAAAAACGTTCATGAAACACCGCAAAATAAAAAGAGAAGACGCAAAACAACAGGACCCTGTACAATAATAATAATAATAACACACATAAACTCCAATGGGACTTTGACATACACACAGATCACCTAATCTCGGCCAGAAGACCAGACCTTATAATAATCAACAAAAAAAAAAGAGAATTTGCAAAATTGTTGACTTCGCTGTCCCGGCTGACCATAGAATAAAGCTGAAAGAATGTGAAAAGAAGGATATGTACCTCGACCTTGCTAGGGAATTGAAAAAACTATGTAACACGCAGGTGACAATTAAACCAATTGTAATTGGTGCGTTTGGAACAGTAGCTAAAGGATTACTGAAGGGACTGGAGGAATTGGAAGTTGGCGAACTAGTGGAGACCATCCAAACTACTACATTACTGAGAAAGGCCAGAATACTGAGAAGAGTCCTGGAGACTCAAGGTGACTTGCTGTCACTCAGACTTCAGAGAAAAACCATCAGCTAACGCTGATGTGAAAAACTCTGAAGGAGTAAATAATAATGATAATAATAATAATATTACTACTACTAATAATAAATAATGAAAAGTCGAAGATAAATAATAGAAGGAATAGAACTGCCAAATCAAGAAAGAATCGAAACACTTGGAGAAAAGGAAAACTACAAGTACTGGGGAATATTGGATGCGGACACCAAACAAGCGGAGATGAAAAAAGAATAAGAAAACAGTACTTCAAACAAAGGAGAAAACTTTCCGAAACCAAGCTCTGCAGCATAAACCTTATCAAAGGGGTAAATACCGGGGCAGCTCCCCGTGTAAGATACTCGCGACCATTCTTAAAATGGATGGGGGATGGGACTCAAAGAAAGGGACCAAAGGACAAGAAAGCTGACAACCATGCTAAGGTTTTCCAACTGAGAGATGACACAGACAGATTCTATGTGCCAAGATAAGAAGGAGGAAGTGAGTATTTCTCAGATGCCTTTAAATTCAAAACCTCTAACTCAGCTAATAAGACGCTCTGCAACATGAGTACAGACAGAAAGACAAGTAAACTAGGAAACAGAAACGAAAAGAAAAACAACAGTCTGTATATTTCAAACGATAAACTAGCATGATTGCATACACACGCACACATACACTCACACACGCACACATACATTCACACACGCACACATACACTCACACACGCGCACATGAATCGTGGATATGGCTACGAAACAAAAAATCTCAATAGAGAGACTGAATTGCTTCTAATAGTAACACAAAACAACCCCACGATGCCCAATTATATTAAAGCGATCCCAGTGGAAAGTCCACCAGCAAACGATGGTGTAAAAAAAATCTCAAGAAGAAAAACAAAAATGATGAATTATGATCAAAATTAAATTAAATCAATTAAATTAGATTAAATTGAATTAATTAAATTAAAATTAGTAATTAGCCACACACATGAGAAAATGTGGACGAGGCTAAAAAAAGGAGAGATACTGAATCTCTTCTAATAGCAGCACAAAACGACGCCATAAGGACCAATCATGTCCCAGCATCAATAGATAAGAAGTAACAAAATAGCAAATGTAGATTATATGGTGACAGAGACGAAACAATCAGTCACATAATAAGCAAATAGAATAAATTAGCACAGAAAAAATATATGACTTGACACGACTGGGTGGGCAAGGTGATCCTCTGGAAATTGAGAGAGAAATTGAAATTTGACCATACGAACAAATGGTAGATGCCCTATCAAGAATTTACCCTGGAGAATTAGACACAAACTCCTATGGGATTTTGAGATACAAACGGGTCGCCTTATCTCGGCCAGACGACCAGACTTTCTCATAAAAAAAAAAAACATGCCGAAATGTGGACTTTGCTGTCCCAGTTAACCACAGAGTAAAAGTAAAAAAAACAAAAAAACGAAAAGGTAGATAAGTACCTGGACCTTGTCAGGGAATTGAAAAAAATAAAGAACATGAAAGTGACGTTTATACCAATTGTAATTGGTACGGGGACTGGAAGACTTGGAAATAAGAGGACGCGTGGAGACTATCCAAACTACAATATTATTGAGATCGGCTAGAATACTAAGAAGAGTCATGGAAACTTGAGACGATTTGCTGTCACTCAAACTCTAGGGAGAAAACATCAGTGGACGCTTGTGTGAAAACATCGAAATGGAGTAACAATAATAATAATAAAATCAATTACAATTATAATAATAAAATTAATTATGATTATTATAATAAGAATAAGGATTAGGGTGCAAGATGCAGAAATCTCACCATACTAACAGAGCCTAGTCGGCTGGGGCGGTAGAATACATCGACTGCTTCTCTGCAGCGGGGTAAGACCCCCATAACGAGTGTTCTGGGTATAACCCTATACAATCTCATGGTGAGGTTTTAGTAATGCTGGACCTTTAGGGAATGCGTAGCACCCCTTCATTGCCATTGCTCCCTGGTCCACTCTGGCCCGGAATGGTAGCACCCGATAGCGCACTATCTATGGGTTAAATAGAACTAACTGCATACTTATGCTAAACTGAAGTGTTTGAATTAGAACTCTTTGACTAAACTGAATAGCTTGAAATAGACATGTTTTTGACATACTGTACTAACATTTATACTGTGTGCTTATGCTAAACTGAATTGTTTGAAATAGAAATGTTTTGACATTAAAACTGTACTTGCACTAAACTGAAGTGTTAAATATAGAACTGTTTTGACATTTAACTGTGTGTAAACAAATTCCGTACTTATACTAAACTGAATTAGCTGAATTAGAACTGTTTGAATAAACTGAATAGAAATGTTTTTGAAAATTAACCTATGACCTCATGCTAAACTGAATTGTTTGAAATAGAACTGACTATTCGCATAAAAATTGATTAGGCGCTAAATACCCTACAAAGGTTGATATGCCATAAAACCCAACCAACCAACCATACTAACAAATCGTATAGTAACAAGCCAGAATCTATCAAATAAAATTAGACGTATAAAATTCTAAAGTGATAATTAGTGAAAAAAAAAGTTACTTATCATCTAGTGGATTTTGCTGTTTCAGGGTGAAAAACCTTACAGAGAACTGCACAAACTGAGGAACATGTAGATGAAGTTGATACCACTAATTGCTGGTGCGTTTGGAACGGTTCCCAAAAGTCTTGGAAAAAAAAAACTAGAGGAACTAGAAAAAAGAAGAATTGAGATGATCCATAGCATTGTTGAGGTCAGCTAGCATTGTTGCATATTGACCTCCGACCCGGCCAAGCTGTCAAAATAGGAAATGCACCAGTGTAAATAACAGGTGAATCCGGTCGAGGAATATCAGAATATAACCTTGACCGTGGACAGGTTGAATGAGTGCGATTTGTGACGCCCACAAGAAGACGGTGGACGTCGAACGATTATATAACCCAAGTGAAGACAAGAAGTCAGTCAGTTGGAGATCAGACGAGTTGGAGATAAGACGCTGGATTGAGGACCATGTTCCAGAGAGGCTGGGCCCCCAGGCCCCCGGTTGAGCAGCCCAGGAGAACGGGAAAGAAACGAGGTTATGGCCAGAAGATTGGGGGTCAATATGTTCAAGTTCTTTTCGGTCTACAATTTCCTCTCACACACAACCCTTTCAAATAAAGTGAGAGGTATATTTTTCTAAAGAACTGTGTCGCTCGTCTATTATTGTGTCGTTGTTATGATTTTGCATGCATATGTGTTTGTATAGTTGGTCATGGCTATACTATAGAATATTGAGAAAAGTCCTGGGTCCTGAGGAGATTTGCTGTTACTCAGAATCTCTAGATAAATCACCAGCGTTAGTTGATATAAAAACCTTAAAAGGAATAATATATTTATTTAAATAAAAATAACTAGTTTCATTTTTTAGCAAATATCAATTTAGTATTTAGGACATTGGTGTAATGGTTAGAGTGTTCTCCAATGGCCTGGGAGACCTGGGTTCAATCCCAGGTCGAGTCATACCAAAGACTTTAAAAATGGTACTTGATGCTTCCTTGCTTAACACTCAGCATTATAAGGTACGGATCAAGGGTAAAGTGGAGAAATCCTGGGAAAGGAGTAGCGTCCTCCCCTACACCTTGGTGTAGTAGCTATCGAAAAAGGTGCCATCGGGTCACCCTCGACTATGGTCACCAACTTTACTTTATTTAGGACTAGCCGAATTGGTTGAGTGGAGACGAAGTACTTGACTGTGGTAATGTGGTAAGCGATTTCAAACGCCTGTCACGGTATTAAGTTCATTATCGAACTAATACCCTTGGCAATCATATGAACACCCTTATTCTTCCCCGGCTTTGGGTTCCATATTACCACTACTGCTCTTCTACAAGGATGACTTCAGTATTAATTACCCCACGTAGGTTGATATGTCATTAAACAAAGAAACTAAACGAAATTATATATTGGTAGAAGGACAATAAAGATTCTATTTTCTGAAGGAACCAACTAAGTTTCCTGTCTTTCTTTTTTTCTGGTTCTTTCTAAAAGAGAAAAGTACAATTGGTTTTCTTGCGTTAAATAATCCACGAAAGATGTTATGTCATTAACCCTAGAAACAAAGAAATTTATTAATCAATTCTTAACCACGTTCCAACTAATCTAGGTTAATTCTAAGACTAAGAAATTGAGGATGTTGTGAATTTAAATTTAAACATTCATTTTTCTTCATAAGATGAGTTTTTGGCTTTTGTTCCCGGTCTCATTTCCAAAAACTCAATGTAAAACATTCACTTTGATACTGATTCTTGCTTGTTGAAAGAATGTAGTACATTTAAAGATATCCAATAAAAAAAAGCAAAAAACTAAAAAAAACATTTATATAAGTGTTTGAACAAAAGCTTTACTTGGCCAAATACACCGAGTGAATTTCTGCTGAGGGTTTTGACTATACCTCCCCACTCAATGACCCTAAACCATCTCAACCCATTCGGATGGGGCTGTAGAATATACCGACTGCACCTCTGCAAACGTGTTAGACTATCGCCCCCAACGACTGTCCTGTGTTGTATAGCCACATAATACATATGCAACTATACACATCTGCATGCAGAATCATAACGACGACACAATAAAGACGAGCGACACAGTTCTTTAGAAAAATATACCTCTCACTTTTATTGAAAGGGTTGTGTGTGAGAGGGAGTTGGAGACCGAACAGAACTGCAACATATTGACCCCCACTCCTAACCGGGGGCCTGGGGTTCAGCTCTCTGCTGAGAGCTTGTTCTCACTGCTCGATCTCGAACGCTGCTTCAAGCTCTGACTTGTAACTGCTCAATCGGAGTGCCGAGGGCCCCCTCTGCTGGGTGCTGTTCTCTCTACAGGATCCTATCCCCAACTGATTGAACTTCCTGTGCACTGAGTTATATAATAGTTCAATACCCACAAATCGCACTCATTCAACCCGTCCATAGTCAAGGTTATTTTATGCCAAAGCCATTCTTCTAAAAGAACGGTAGTAGTAGTAGGATTCAACCTTGTGAACCTTTATCTAAGTTTATAATAAATCTTCCTCCCTCGATGGGGTATAGTATACACTTTACAATAATCATGGCTTTAGATGCTAGCTTGGTAAATACTGTACTACGGAAAGACATGTACCGCCTCCAATTATTTCAAAGAAAATTTACTTTTCATTGAACGGTTTTCAAATCAATCCACACGAATATTAGCGGTCATTAGATCAACGTATACATGTGTAAATTCCAGAAAGAAAAATTACAAAACAGAAATCTAAAACGGCAATAAATTGCTAAAGATAGAAATAAATAATTTTTAAAAATAAGGAAAAAAAGTAAAACAAACAAACAAACAAACAAACAAACAATCCGGAAGTAAGGAAAAAGTATGACGTCACGAAATGAGATGCTTGTTTCCATGTGGTTCCATGACATGTATAAACAGAGTTTTTGCTTGCATTTTTCCCTCTGGATTTTTGCTTATAATTTTCTCTTTTTTTATTGTCTGGATTAAGGCCCGAAAGACGAGTAAATACCAGTGAAGATTTTACACCCTTATCTCCAAGGGATTTTCGCTCATCTTCTTCAGTCTTTGGACTTTTTTTTTTTTTTTTTTTTTTCTTGTTACTGATATATTTCGATCTGGTGACAGGGGAGCTGAAGATCTTATGAATAATGATATTTTTATAGCGCCGGCAATAAATGAAATATACGCTTACCAGATAGCGAGGCGGCATTGAAAAAAATAAGTCAGCAATAAAAAAAATAAATAAACAGGGATTTTAGATAAAAATACGTGAAGAAATTATTTAAGAAATCGAATCCTTGAAATGACAAAAGCAATTCTAGTAGTATGTATTTACCCAACCCACAACAGATAAGAGCTAGTTTGAATTCGAAGTTTACCTTCTCCTAGACTGGTTAGCTAACCAGAACTAAAGAACCCAGTTTATCCATATATTTACCATTTTTCGGCATAGTTATAAACTCTAATATTCCATTACTGGGGGGCGACTGCAGAATACACCGACTTCACCTCTGCAGAGGAGGTAGACCCTACCCCGCACAATAACTGTACTGGATATGACACCAAACAATTTGATAGTGAGGTTCCAGTGATGCTTTGGAGAATGCAGACCACCCCTTCATTGCCATTGCCCCCAGGTCCACTCTGGCCCGGAATGGTAGCACCTGATAGGGTCTAATCTATGGGTTAAATAGAACTAAACTACATCTTTATGGGAAACTGAATTGTTTGAATTAGAACTGTCTGACGAAACTGAATAGCTTGGAATAGAAATGTTTTTGACAATTAAACTGTGTACTTACATTTAAATTGCGTACTTATGCAAAACTATATTGTTTAATAAAGAACTGTTTTGGCATTTAACTGTGTGTAAATAAAATCTATGATTGTACTAAACTGAATTGGCCGAATTAGAACTGTTTGAATAAACTGAATAGCTTGAAATAGAAATATTTTTGAAAATTAAACTGCGTACTCATGCTAAACTGAATTGTTTGAAATAGAACTGACTGTTTGCTTAAGAATAGATTTGGCATTAAATAAACCAACAAAGGTTGATATACCATAAAACCCCAACCAACCAACCAACCCACCAATCATGAAATATTCCAACCTGATACAAATAATTTGCACACTGCTGCATTATATTATATATCCTATTTACCAACCCCTTCGCTCGGGCAGGATATGACACAAGGTCAATTTTTTAAGCGGAATTTAACAGGTTTGAATTCAGAGTATTCCTTCTCTTAGACTAGTTGCCTCATCAAGGCTGAAGAACTCTGTCTGTCCTACTATTTACCCTTAGCTGGAGGGAGAAAAATTGGATTCATACCTTTCCCAAGAGTATTAGTGCTATGTGAAATGCAATCAATCTCGTCCAGGATTTGAACTAGAGTCATCTTGTCCATTTCCTACGACGATAACCATTACACTACGGGCACCTCCAAGTATTATATATTACTATCTGATATTTATAATGGAGTTTCCCTTAAAAATTGACCTTGTGTCATATCCTGCCCGAGCGGAGGGGTTGGTAAATATGGATATTAATAATCATATATTTCCTTATAATAATAGTCTCCGTAGTGTAATGGTTAAAGCGCTGTATTGCGGACTTGTAGTACGCTTGTTCGAACTCTACTCGTTCTATTACGTTGACTTTGGGACAGATACTCATGAGCTATGTATAATCCTCCTGATCCTCCAATCTATGGGTTAAATAATAGCACAACTGTCCTTCTATTGTATAGCCATGAACAATTATACATACACATATACATATGCATGCAGAAACAATTTCAACACAATAAAGACGAGCGAAGACACTTCTTTAGAAAAACATACCTCTCACTTTATTTGAAAGGGTTCGAAAGGGTTACTAAAGGTTTTACTTAGTGAGTGGTGAGTTGGAGACTGAACAGAACTGCAACATATTGACTCCCACTCTTATGGCCATAACAGCGTTTCTTTACCGTTCTCCTGGGCCGCTCAACCAGGGGCCTGGGGGCCCAGCCTCTCTGGGACATGGTCCTCATTCCAGCATCGTCTCTCCAACTGATCTGAACTCTAACTGATCTGAACATCCTGTCCCCGGGGTATATAATAATTTGACATCCACCTACTACCTGTGAGCGTCACAATTTCGCACTCAATTCAACCCCTCGACAGTCAAGGTCGCCCCTGATCTCCCGATATCTTCGACCGGATGCACCTGTAATTTACACAGGCGCATTTCTTCTTTTGACAGCCTGGTCGGGTCGGAGGTCAATATGCATCATGATCTATGGAACACATTGATGGGACTCTAACAGGGTCACAGAAGATTTGGGAGTTATAGCAATAAATGATGGTCCTGTCGGCTGGGGCTGTAGAATACACCGACTGCTTCTCTGCAGAGAGGTAAGACCCCTCCCCCAATGAATGTCCTAGATATGACACTAAGCAATTTAATGGTGAGGTTCCATTATTGCTGGAGCTTTGGGGAATGCGGAGTACCCCTTCACTGCTATCGCTCCCAGGTCTACTCTGGCCCGGAGTGGTAGCAACTGATAGGGCCCTATCTATGGGTTAAATAAAACTAAACCGTGCTTCTTTCACTATACTGATTTTGGCATTTAAACTGCGTATTTATGCTAAACTGAATTGTTTAAAATAGAACTGTTTTGACATTGGAACTGTTTACTAGTGCTGAACTGAATTGCTCGAAATAGAACTGTTTTTGACGTCTAAATTGTGTACTTATGCTGAACTGAATTAGCTGAAATAAAACTGTTTGACATTTAACTCTGTGTATTGCCCAGTCAGCTGGGGCTGTAGAATACACTGACTGCACCTCTGCAGAGAGGTAAGACCCCCCCCTAACGAGTATCCTGGATATGACACTAAACAATCTGATGGTGAGGTTCCAGCAGTGCTGGAGCTTTGGGGAATGCGGAGTACTCCTTCGAAGCCATGGCTCCCTGGTCCACTCTGGCTCGGAGTGGTAGCACCAGATAGGACCCAATCTATGGGTTAAATAAAACTAACAGCATACTTATGCTAAGCTGAATTGTTTGAGTAAACTGAATAGCTTGAAATAGAAATGTTTTTGACAATTAAACCGTACTTACACTTAAACTGCGTGCTTATGCTTAACTGAATTATTTGAAATAGAACTGTTTTTCGACATTAAAACTGTATTTACTCTTAACTGAATTATTACATATAACTGCTTGAATAGTTTGAAATAGAAAAGTTTTGATAATTAAACTGTGTACTTATGCTAAACTGAATTGTTTTAAATAGAACAGATTATTTACATAAAAATGGATTTGGCTTTAAATAACTAACGAAGGTTAATATGCCATAAAACCCAACAAATCAAACCAAACCAGCACTAAATGAGTACCCCACACACTTCAGATTTCTAGAAGTGATGCCTCGCCATCAGATACAGTTTAATGTCAAAACCAGGACAGGTGTTTTTTTTCTGGAGAAGAAGGCCTTAGCTCTCTGCTGAGATTACAGTAAGCAAGTTCTAAGCTTCGACAACAGGGTAAAGTATAAACTGGGAAGAGGCTCTTCGAGATAGTAATTTAATTTGCTTTCTGAATGAATCAAACCTTGCTGATCAATTCTAAAGTTGAAATACACTGGGAGCAGAGAGGAGAGATCTGTGTGTCGCACTAAACACTGTGCAACAAAGAAGAAGAAGAAGAAGAAGAAGAAGAAGGAAGAGTTGAAAGTAAAGAAGAAGAAGAAGAAGAAGAAGAAGAAGAAGAAGAAGAAGAAGAAGAAGAAATTAAGGAAGAAGAAGAAGAAAAGATTTAAAGTAAAGAAAAAGAAGAAGAAGAAGAAGAAGAAGAAGAAGAAGAAGAAGAAGAAGAAAGAGTTGAAAGTAAAGAAGAGAATAAAGTTAAGAAGAAGAAGAAGAAAAAGAAGAAGAAGAAGAAGAAGTCTAAAGTAGAGAAGATGTAGAGAAGAGAGAGTTAAAAGTAAAGAAGAAGAAGAAGAAGAAGAAGAAGAAGAAAGAGTTGAAAGTAAAGAAGAGAATAAAGTTAAGAAGAAGAAGAAGAAGAAGAAGAAGAAGAAGAAGAAGAAGTTTAAAGTAGAGAAGATGTAGAGAAGAAAGAGTTAAAAGTAAAGAAGAAGAAGAAGAAGAAGAAGAAGAAGAAGAAGAAGAAGAAGAAGAAGAAGAAGAAGAAGAAGACAATAAAATGAAGTTTTTACCTACTCTGCAAGTTGCATATGTTCATATGTTGAACAACGATTTTGTTAGTAGGTCAGTGAAGGTGTCTTTCTTGGCTCAGGGAGTTGATTAGATTCAATCAAATAGATTGAGCATTACGCATCCTCGAGTAACAAGGACCATCCCCAAGATTATTCCAATTGATGGACCCATGCAATTCAAGATTAAAGTTCTACAACTCTTCTCTAAAAATCAAACTGTCATTTTTACTGGCGACAAAGAAGGAAAAGAAACATTTCAGTATATTGCAACCCATTCCTTAAATTGAACTTTCTGTAATATTAAAGATATCTAATCTTAAAATGGCATTTTCTGTTGGAGGCTGCAGAATCAGACTGATTGAAAATTCTGGAATAACTAAAACAGTATTCGGGATTATTTTATTAGATTTCTTCAAAGTTTGTTTTGATAAATACGAGCTGTTTCGAAAAAAGTATCGAGACTAAAGCTGTATATACTAAGAGGGAAATGAACAATGAATGAAACGTTGATTTTCTTTTTTTGTTAGCAATTACGTCGTTTCAAGTAAATAATAATCTTTTGTAATCATTATTCCTTCTTAATTCTTATCACTTAAAATATTCAGATTACTGTCTTCATCGTCATGGTTACACAAACACGGTTTCGGCCGATGCATCCTTCGGCCAATGTGTCCTTCAGCCTTTTTAAAATGTTTGATGTTGAACTCCGGAGCAACACAGAACTTCGAACTGAAGCCTTTATTTAATCCCTGGGGGTAGATATAGGTATTTGGCTGAAAAGTGTTTCTACGCGAAATCATCTGGAGGATGTAGGTTCAATCCCGACTCCAGGTGAATATAAGGTATATTTATAATCGCTTAACACTTGTCCCACGTTATGGTTAACAAAATTAGAACAATCCACCCCGTTGATTGAATAAAATATTCACTTCGAGGTTCTGTTTAGGCTCCGAAGTTCGACATTGAACTGAAGAGGGCCGAAGGATGCGTCAGCCGAAACGTTGTAAGTATGACAATGGGGATGAACACATTAGTCTGAATAGGTGTAAGTGATAAAAACAATCAAACTTCATCTCAGAAATTTCGACAAAAAATATTCTTGTTTGAAATAACTATTATTAACGCACATATATATATTCTTTCAAGTATTCCAATCTAATACGAATAATTTTAGACCGAGGTAAATCATGTCAGGTTAGAGCAGATTTGGGAGTAATAGCAACAAGGAGTGTTTCTACACAACCAGGACTCACTAAATAAGTAAGTAAAGTTGGCGACTTTAGTCGAGGGTGACCCGAAGGCTCCCTTCCCTGGATTGTTCCACTTTACCCTTTATCTTAACCTTATAATGCTGAGTGCTAAGCAAAGCGACATCCAGTACCATTTTTGTGTCTTTGGTATGACTCGACCTGGGACCATTGGCGAACATTCGTCTCATCAGGCCAATAATTTAATATCATACCCAGGTCATTTCTTTTAGCTAGATCTTAACTCTTAGTTGTCTAAATTTCTGAGACGAAGCTTGATGATTTTAACATTAAGGGTTTTCAGACTATTGTCTTCTGCTGGACACATAGCGTAACGGTGATAGGCGTTGGTTCCCTAGGCTTCTAAGGAGACAACCATCTTGAGGTTCAATCCTGACTGCAGGTGAGTAACAATACAGGAATACTTAACACTTGTACCCGGTTATAGCTAACGGAATCAGAACAGGCAACCCACGTGGATTCAGTGAAGGACGCAATTCAAAGTTCCGTGAAGGTTCCCGAGTTCGACAAACCCCTGAAGAAGACCGGAGGACATATCGGCCGAAACGTTGTGGAAATAGTAATAAAGATGAAGACAATAGTCCGAAAGCCTTTAATGTTAAAGATCTTAACCCTATTCAGAGGAATTACCATGTAAAGTTAAAGTCGATTTGGGAGTAATTGCAGCAAACTTGTGGTTCTATAAACCCAGTGTTCACTCCTAGATGTAATTTGATATCATACCCAGGACATTTTTTTGGCTTGCTCTTAACCATATTCAGAGGATACAGTCGGGATATTCTACCACCCTCCTCACATTGCTGATACGGTGAGCTTAGGTCTGGTGAATATAGATGGTTTGGTTTGGTTTGGTTTATTGGGTTTTATGGCATATCAACCTTTGTAGGTTATTTAACGCCAAATCCATTTTTATGTAAATAATTTGCTCTTTTTAAAACAATTCAGTTTAGCATAAGTACACAGTTTAATTGTCAAAAACATTTCTATTTCAAACTATTCAAGAAGTTATATGTAATAATTCAGTTAAGTGTAAATACAGTTTTAATGTCGAAAAACAGTTCTATTTGAAATAATTCAGTTAAGCATAAGCCCGCAGTTTAAATGTAAGTACGGTTTACTTGTCAAAAACATTTTTATTTCAAGCTATTCAGTTTATTCAAACAATTCCGTTTAGCATTAGTATGCTGTTAGTTCTATTTAACCCAAAGATAGGTCCCTATCAGTTGGTACCACTCCGGGCCAGAGTGGACCTGGGAGCAATGGCAATAAAGGGGTACTCCGCATTCTCCAAAGCTCCAGTACTGCTGGAACCTCACCATCAGTTTGTTTAGTGTCATATCCAGGACACTCTTTAGGGGGTGTCTTACCCCCTCTGCAGAGGTGCAGTCGGTGTATTTTACAGCCCCAGCCGACTGGGCAAGGTGAATATAAAGAGTACTGCACTAACATCATCTTGTGCCTTGCCAAAAGTATTTCATTCAAAATGTATCGAGGCTGGCTGCAGATTTTTCTTTTCCTTTTTTTTTTCAAATTGGCCCTGACTAATATGGAAAGTGGGATTCTTTGGAAAAAAAATTGTGAAAGGAGCAATTTGTATAAAAAGCAAGCAGAATAACTAGATGTGCTTTTAAGATACAATTTTTCATCCTGGACAATACTGGGTTCTTCCACTTATCATGACAGTTTCACAGACTGCTTCAATGTAATTATTATATCATTAGCTTTCATAGTTGGTCTTTTTTAGGATCTTCGTATTTGCTGATTTTATACTCGTGGCTTTGATCCCTCCGCCTTTCATATTGATAATTCTACAACGATGGTTTTAAGGTTCGCCCTAAAAAGAAGAACAACATCTGATCGCAGACTTTTGCTAGATATTATTTTCGAGTAATCGTTATGCCATCCTTGTAGGTCGGCAGATATCTCCCAATGTCCACTTGATCCAAGAAGGTTTTGACCCGGTACAGCTCGATGCTTGATTGTTTGCTGGGAGCCGGCGTATATTGTCATTAGATTGGAGCTTCTTCTACTTCACAAAAGAAGGATTTCCTCTTGGTCTCAACATCAAGATCATGAGGGAAAGCTGAGGTTTATGGCCAGCCTGGCTGAAAGATTTGTCAGTAAAAGACAATGTTGATAGCCAACCTTCTTAGTCTCCACTCACTGGATTTTCTATCAGGATAAACTTCCCAAGCCTCTTCATGTTTTGATTCGGCTATAAAATGGTAAAGGTTGAAAAAAAAACTGTTTGACGACCGTTGACATATAGGAAGGTTAATTCACCTGCGAATAGGTGTTTGTTTTTAATCCTACTTGGGTGTCTAGACACCCTCCTCAGCAGGTCAAGTTGATGCAAGAACCAGTTTAATTGCTGACTGCTCGAACTTGCAACACATAGTACAGGCCGACCGTAGTTGATAACATGAAAGCTCACTTTTTAATAGCTACAACATCGAGGTGTTGGGGAGAGCGCTACGATTTTCCTTGGGTTGCTTTATTTACCCTTGATCCGTACATTATAATGCTTAGTGGTGCGACTCAACCAGAAATTCAACCCCGGTCTCCGAGGCCATTGTCGAATATATATATATATATATATATACTAGCCCCTGGAAAACAAATAAATCCTTTTATAATGAAGATGAACAGATTTCCTATGGTAAAATATATTTTACACCCCGTTTCTCAAAGAATACATTCAGGTCATTGGCCTAATGAGTATAGTGTTCGCCAATGGTCCGACAGACCAGGTTTCAATCCTAGGTCGATTCATACCAAAAAAGTAAAAAATGGTACTTGATGCCACCTTGCTCAACACTCGGCATTATAAGGTATGGTTAAAGGGTAAAATGGAGCAATCACTGTGGTATGGTAGCTATTGAAAAGGGAGCCTTCGGGTCACCCTCGACTAAGCTCGCAAACTTTACTTGAGATTATGAGAGAGAGAAAGAGAGTGAGAGAGAAAGAGAGAAAGTGAGAGAGAGAGTGTGTGTGTGTGTGCGCGCGTGTGATAGAGAAAGAGAGAGAGTGTATGTGAGAGAAATGGAGAAAGAAAAGAGTGAAAGAAAGAAAGAGTGAATGTATGCATGTGTTAGAGAGGGAAGAGAGAGTGTGTGTGTATCTGTAAGAGAGAGAGAGAGAGAGAGAGAGAGAGAGAGAGAGAGAGAGAGAGAGAGAGAAAGTAATTGTTTGTGTGATAGAAAGAGTGTATGTGAGAGAAATGGAGAACAAATGAAAGAAAGAAAGAAAGAAAGAAAGAACGAAAGAAAGAAAGAAAGAAAGAGTGAATTTTTTGCGTTAGAGAAGAGAGAGAGAGAGAGTGTGTATGTCTGTGAGAAAAAGAGAGAAAAAGAGAAAAAGAGAGTGTGTGTGTGATCTAGAGAGAAAGAAAGAGTGTATCTGAGAGAAAAAGAAAGAGGGAGAGAGAAAGAAAGAGTGAATGTGTGTTTGTGTTAGAAAGAGGGAGTGTGTGTGTGTGTGTGTGAGAGAGAGAGAGAGAGAGAGAGAGAGAAAGAGGGAGAGAGAAATAGAGTTTCTGTGTGTGATAGAGAGAGAAAGAGAACGTGCATGTGAGAGAAATCAAGGAAAGAGAGAGAGAGAGTGAGAGAGAGACAGAGAGACAGACAGAACGAAAGAATGAATGTGTTTTATTGTTTGAGAACGCGAGAAAGAGTGTGTGTATGAGAGAGAGAGAGAGAAAGAGAGAAAAAGAGAGAGAAAGTGTGTGTGTGTGTGAGAGAGAAAGAGAACGCGCGAATGCATACGAATGTTAGAGAGAGTGTGTGTGTGTATATGTTTATGAGAGAGAAGGAAAGTGAATGCGTGCATGTTTGAGAAAGAAAGATTGTGTAATAGGCAGAGTAAGTGTGTGTATGTGCGCTCGCGCGCGCGCGCGCGCGTGTGTGTGTGTGTGTGTGTGTGTGTGTGTGTGTACTTGTTACATCTCGATTAACAGGTACAAACACACCATGGAAAACAGAAAATTCAATTTATTTGTTAGGAGCAAAACAATTGAAGGGAAATATAATATGAGTGTTTGAAAAATAGAATATTCCATGATGTATATATATATATATATATATATATATATATATATATATATATATATATATATATACGAGGTGCATACGACAAGTTTCCAGACTTTTTTTGTATGAGTATTTAAAATTGACGGAGACAAGTTCAGTATGTTATTTCTATATATCTTATGAGATGACTGACCAATTTTTATGATTTCAGGTTCAAATAAACACCTACAGCAGCAATTGGAATACACCCTACTAAAGCCTGATTGTCATAGCTGGTGAAATTCAAAAATGCAATCTGACACTTTAGAAGAACGATATGCAATAAAATTCTGTTTTAAACTGGGAAGAAATGCCACAAAAACGTATGGAATGCTTCAGACTGATTTTGGAGCATCTTGCATGAATCGAGCACCAGTTTTTGAGAGGCATAAGGGATTCAAGGAAGGCAGGGAGTCTGTGAAGGATGATGAGAGGTGTTGGAGGAGTACGGAAGTTAATACACCAAAGTTGATGGGCCAAAGTGTGAGGGTTAGCGTTACTATGTTGAGGTTTTAAAGGAGTTCAAGGAGAGATTCGGTCGGAAGAGGCCAGCACTCTTCAAATCGGGTCGGTGGCATTTCCACCAGGACAATACACCAGTCCACAACTCCATCCTTGTCACAGACTATTTGACCAAGATGGGCATTAAGACAGTTCCTCACCCTCCCTATAGTCCAGACCTTGCTCCCTGTAACTTTTGGTTATTCCCTAAGCTCAGAAGATGTCGTTATGAGACAATTGAGGTGATGAAAGAGGCTGTGACGAAGGTCATTGACAATCTCACACAAGAGGACTTTCATGGGGCCTTGCAGAAGTTGTTGGAATGGTACAACAAATGCATTGCAGCCGGAGGAGATTACTTCGAAGGGGACTAAATTTTCATGTATGTACTATCAATAAAAGTGCCCATACGAAAATAGTCTGGAAACTTATCGCGTGCCCCTAGTATATATATATATATATATGTCTGTGTGTGTGTGTGTGTGTGTGCCAACTTGGTAAAGCAGACCAAATGAGAACACTGGAATGTCTTTTCTTAAGGATTAAAAAGACA
Source organism: Sepioteuthis lessoniana (assembly GCA_963585895.1). Lineage (NCBI taxonomy): Eukaryota > Metazoa > Mollusca > Cephalopoda > Myopsida > Loliginidae > Sepioteuthis > Sepioteuthis lessoniana. The sequence goes on from OY757934.1 coordinate 20,342,016, forward strand.
AAACAATCCGTAGTATTCTACCAAACCTTTATATATATATATATATATATATATATATATATAAAACTCAACGTCTGTCTGTATCTATAGATCTATGGGACGAAAGGGAATAGAAGATACACAAAAAGAAAGTACGAATTCTGTAAAATTTTACCATGAGCTTCATGAGCTAATATATAACCCTAACCCCAATGAGATTTATAACATTGCACAGACCGCAATTCAAAGTGCAAAGACATCAAGTTTTCATGGAAGATATATAAAAAGAAAGTATGCATTTTAATGTAAACTTTTACGAGAAATGCAATGAACAACATGAAATTCACTTTCCACTGCGATAAGGGGGATTAAAGAGGGTTAACGCCCGGCCCCGGGAAAATCTAAATACCTCTGATTTTAATGAAATTAAAATCGTATTCCTGATGTTTACAGGAATTCAGGATCTTTATCTGAGAGTGTTTACCTATTTGATAATTGGTTTGGTTTGGTTTGTTTGGTTTTATGGCATATCAACCTTTGTAGGTTATTTAATGCCAAATCCATTTTTATGTAAATAATCTGTTCTATTGAAAACAGTTCAGTTTAGCATAAGTACAGTTTAATTGTCAAAAACATTTCCATTTCTAACTATTCAAGCAGTGATATGTAATGATTTAGTTAAGTGTAAATACAGTTTTAATGTCGAAAAACAGTTCTATTTGAAATAATTCAGTTAAGCATAAGCACGCTGTTTAAGTGTAAGTACGGTTTAATTGTCAAAAACATTTTTATTTCAAGCTATTCAGTTTACTCAGTTCATTTTAGCGTAAGTATGCTGTTAGTTCTATTTAACCCATAGATAGGACCCTTATCAGGTGCTACCACTCCGGGCCAGAGTGGACCTGGCAGCAATGGCAATGAAGGGGTACTCCGCATTCCCCAAAGCTCCAGCACTGCTGGAACCTCACCATCAGATTGTTTAGTGTCATATCTAGGACACTCGTTAGGTGGGGGGGGTCTTACCCCTCTGCAGAGGTGCTGTCAGTGTATTCTACAGCCCCAGATGACTGGGCAATTGATAATTGGCAATTGAGAAAAATAATGAATCACATATTTCAAGTGTTAAATGATCAGAATTTTTAACGATTACTATTTGTCTTAATTTCTTTTTTTTAAAAACATTTATATCTTTATGCAGCCACATTCTTGATATAATGTTTGCCAGCATCATACATGATTTTATTTTGTATCATATATAATTATAATGAAGACGTTACATGTGATTATAATGAAGACGTTACATGTGATTATAATGAAGACGTTACATGTGATTATAATGAAGATGTTACATGTGATTATAATGAAGACGTTACATGTGATTATAATGAAGACGTTACATGTGATTATAATGAAGATGTTACATGTGATTATAATGAAGACGTTACATGTGATTATAATGAAGACGTTACATGTGATTATAATGAAGATGTTACATGTGATTATAATGAAGACGTTACATGTGATTATAATGAAGATGTTACATGTGATTATAATGAAGACGTTACATGTGATTATAATGAAGACGTTACATGTGATTATAATGAAGATGTTACATGTGATTATAATGAAGACGTTACATGTGATTATAATGAAGACGTTACATGTGATTATAATGAAGATGTTACTGTGATAATACTCTTTAATTGTTAATGTTTATGGAAATTTACTAAGCTTTTTGCTTAGATATGGCACAAGGCCATATGAAAGGGGCACCCAATGAGACTCGAACTCACTCGTGTAGGTTTGCTAGTCGAGCTTGCTAACCATTACACCACCAGAGGCGCCTTAATTGTTAATGTTGTAATTTACGAAGCTCTTTGCTTCGATGTGGCACAAGGCCGAATGAATGGGGCACCCAATGAGACTCGAACTCACTCTTGCAGGTTTGCTAGTCTAGCTTGCTAACCATTACACTACCCGAGGTGCCCCCTTAATTGTTAATGTTTATTGTGATTCTTGAATAAACATTGCAATATAGATATCTTCATCATTTTTCTTCGAGCTTTTATTTATTTGCATATTACATGCAAAAGCCGCAGTGTATGTGATGGCTGCTTTGATTTATAAACCAAAATATTGAAATAAAGAATAAGAAATCTGTATCAAACATAATTATATCTGGTTTAAAGGAAACAATCATCATCATCATCATGTCATGCTGACCCTCTCTCGCCACTTTTCCCTTTCGTTCATCGCCTCTGGCAGGTCTTCTGGACTACATCCCGTACCCTCACATAGTTGCTGAATATATGTTCGTGCTGGTCTTCCTGCTTTTGCACGGCCATATGTGGGGGTCCATAAGAGTATATCACTTATGAGTTCGTTTCTGCTTCTCCTGCAGTGTCCTGCATGTCTGGTTCGTCTAACTTGAATAGTTTTCGTGATAGGAGGCAGGTGGCCGTACAGTAGGTGTCTTGTGGGGTGTTGCCGCCAGGACTTGTTCAAGATTGCTCGCAGCATTCTTGTGTAATTGCCGTCTAGCTTCTTCTCCATCCGTTTTGTTAGAGTCCATGTAGTGCATCCATATGGCAGTATCGATACGACCGCTGCCTAGAAGAAACTGCGTTTCATTTTATCGGTTAGGTCTGATTTCCATATAATCGATACCCTATTGATAGCTGTCCATGCCTTCGTTAACCTCGTGTCGATGTCCTTTTCGGTTGATGCGATGCTGCTTCCTAGGTAAGTAAATTTGTCTACTAGTTTAAGAGAGGTTGCGTGTAGAGTGGAGATATCACCCGTTTGATTATAGCACATATATTCCGTTTTGTGTGCATTGACATAGAGGCCTATGCCTGCGGCTGCTCGTTCCAAACTATGCAGTAGTGTTTCGGCTTGGTTGGGTGTATTTGCAAGTATCGCTATGTCATCGGCGTAGTCGGCGTCGGTAATTGTTTTTGCGGGGTACCTTCTGCTTCTTTTCTTTGTCAGCTCAAATTTTACACAAAACTAGCGTTCATTTCTTGAGTTACAAGAATGGGTATAGATTTTTAATCGACATTATTGTTTACAATTTTTCAATTTGGATAAACGAGTACTGAATTTAGTAAAATGTTAGACTACATTATTTTTTGGTCAAAGCCTGGCGATAAGAGTTTGCATATATTTCCCTTCAAAACATTCAATATCGAAACTGTAACTTTTATAAATTAAGGTACAATTTTTGAAAGCTCTTTCGGAACTAACTTACGACGGGTATTTCTGCAAGTATATATATATATATATAGGTCTTACTTGTCAACGTTTGGATGTTCGAATAAGACAGAGGTATTTTAAATAAAGGCCGATTGACATCCGGGCAATCTCAGGCTATTGACTCGGCTATCTGCGAACATTTATTAGTCATAAATATCTGCAGGACCAATTATCAAGATGGCTGTTTTTCTGTTCAACATAGAGCTAGGGACAAAGAACAACTTAACATCTTAGAGGCGATCTATATTGCTGTAGATCACCCCTCTCTATGAAGACAGAGATGCAGTCACATTTTGAATATACTGGGGGATGCATTAAACACTGGTGAGACATAATTTTTTTCCCGTCACCCAGTCCTTTTCCACTTTATATAAATTACCCTGGGGGTGCCCTCGTGGTGTAATGGTTAAAGCGATGGACTGCGGAATCGTAGTACGCGAGTTCGTTCTCCAGTCGCGCTATTATGTTCACTTTCGGGCAAATACCCTTGGGAAAAGTATGAACCCCCTTATCCTCCCAGCTATGGGTTAAATAGTACTGTTCTTCTAGGAGAATAGCTTTAGCATTAAATAACCTAAAAAGAGTTGATATGCCATTAAACAAAGAAACCACCAACCATAAATTACCCGTTTTTACCACTTTCCGGCGTTATTGCATGAATAGAGCCTGACGAAAGGGCCCTCGCAGTTTTATTTTTAAAAATTGTTTTCCCCCTTTCTACCGATGATTCTGTTAATCCTTTGTTTGTATAAATTTTCCTGTACCATTAGTCTAATAATAATAATAATAATAATAATAATATATATATATATATATATATATATATATATATATTTTTATATATATATATACGAGGTTCATAAACTGATCAAGACACTTTCATAGAATGTGACAAAATGAGGTCTATTCATCAACATAGTTTTTGCTTTCTAATCACTTTTTCTAAACACAATACAGTGCTTTGGGCCGGAGTGGTAGCACCTGATAGAGTCCTATCTATGGTTCAAATAGAACTAAACTGTGTTGGTTGAGAGGGGGGCTGTTTTTGCATTTAAACTGCTTATTTATGCTAAAGTCAATTGTTTAAAATAGAACTGTTTTGACATTTGAACTGCATATTTATGCTAAACTGAATTGTTTGAAATAGAACTGTTTTTGACGTTGCAAATGTACTCACGCTAAACTGAATTATTTGAAATAGAAGTGTTTTGATATTTAACAAAAATTATACTTTTACTAAAATGAATTGTTTGAATTAGAAGTGCTTGACTAAACTGAATAGCTTGAAATAGAAATGGTTTTGACAATTAAACTGTGCACTAATGCTAAACTGAATTGTTGGAAATAGAACTGTTTATTTGTGTAAAAATGGATTTGGCATTTAATAACTAACAAATGTTGATATCCCATAAAACCCAAACAAACAAACAAACAAACAAAAAACAAACAAACCAAAATATTGTGATAAAGAATAAGTTTGTATGTAACTGTGATTATATCTGGTTTTAAGGAAGCACCTCTTTACACAAAACTGGCACTCCTTTCTTTTAAGTTTCAAAAACGGACATATAATTGTTAAGAATATTTTTATTAGGATAAACGAGTATTGAATTGAACAATATATTAGACTATGAAATTATTTGGCCAAAGCCTGGCAATAAGAGTCTGCATATATTCCGCTCCAAAACATTCAGTATCGAAGCAGTAACTTATATAAATTTAGAGTTCAATTTTTAAATGCTCTTTCGGTAGCCAGTCAAAGACGAGTACTTCTGTTAGTATATACATATTTACCCAAAGCCTCCGCTCGTGCAGGAGGCCAATTTTTAGGCAGGGTTTAAAAAGTTTGAATTCAGAGTTTTCCTTCTTCAAGACTAGTTGCCTAAACAAAGTTAAACAATCTAGTCTATCCAACTACTTATCCGGGAATGGAAAGAGAAGAAATGGATTCATTCCTTTCCAAGAAGCATTAACACGAAGTGAAATATAAACAGCTTCGTCCAGGTTTTGAACTCGAGTCCCCGGGTCCATTTCCCACGCTGAAGTTATTTTGTGTGGTCACCGACGTCTACTTTGTAAATGATAGCTAATCGTCGGCTGGGGAGTAAAATCACAAAAATACAATCGTCTTTGCATTAGGACCTTCGTTTATTTATTACTTCCGCTCAGATGCTGAGACCATGGAACCGTCACCTCTCGTAACTTTCTGTTAATATTTACCAACCCTTCCGCTCGGGCAGGATATGACACAAGGTCAGTTCTTAAGCGGAGTTTCAAAGGTTTGAATTCAGAGTTTTCTTCTCCTAGACTAGTTGCCTCACCAAGGATTAAGAACCTAGTCTGCCCTACTATTTACCCATAGCTGGAGGGAGAATAATTGGATTCATACCTTTCCCAAGGGTATTATGTGAAATGCCATCAGTCTCGTCCAGGATTTGAACTGTTGTCGCCGTGTCCATTTCCTACGACGATAACCATTATACCACGGGCACCTCCACTTACACCACAGGCACCTCAATTTTTGTTTGTATATATATTCTCTTTGAAATTATTGCCCGGTCATCTGGAACTGAAGAATACACCGACTGCATCTCTACAGAGAAGTAAAGCCCCTCCCTATCAAGTGTCCTAGATATGACACTAAACAATCTTATGGAGAGGTTCAAGTAATGCTGGAATTTTAGGGAATGCCATTGCTCCCAGGTCCATTCTGACCCGAAGTGGTAGCACTTGATAGGGCCTATCTATAGGTCAAATAGAACTAAACAATGTACTTGTGCTAAACTGAATTGTTTGAAATGGAACTGTTTTTGATATTGAAACAGTACTTTGGCTAAACTGAATTGTTTGAAGTGGACCTGTTTTGACATTAAACTGTGTACCTATGCTAAGCTGAATTTTATGAAATAGAACTTTTCATTTGTATGGAAATGGATTTGGCATTGAATAACCTGTAAGGGTTGATATACCATAAAACCAAACCAAAATAAACCAAACTTTGAAACAAAAATTGGAGCAAATTAAATAATTGTTTCAATTTACTCTAGGAGTATTATACAGTAAATAATTTCATACACAGATCAATACTGCACGGATTACAAAATCACGGATCTAATAACAGTACATACTGTTCTAAAAAAAAAAACAGTATCACATAATTTCTACATGAGGCAGTTTTACTTTCTCTCTCTCTCTGTCTTTCTCTCTGTCTCTCTCTCTCTATATATATATATAGACTATAGAGATATATACTCACCTACCTCTATAGTGTTGAGTTCTCTGGCGAAGAACTAATCGTATTGCCATTAGCGTTCATTGCAAGCCTCTTCGTATATGAATTGAGGTCTCGGCAGCCGTTGAACGGATGTATGTAAAGAATAGTAATTGTGATTTATAAGCGTTTGAAATTTACCTCACAGCTAATGGCTCCTCGTGGCTGAATGGTTAGAGGCTTTGGCGTTTGAGTCAATCAGGATTTCGATCCCAGCTACAGGAAGCTACTGTCTAGCCACACTAATGAGTTCTGATAGAACGAAACAGGTCTGTCTGTGGATGTCTATATATGTATATATCGTTTTGTACATATCGAGTAAACTGAAATAGTTTTTTAATATGCAATTTTTTTATTTTAATTTCCAAGCGTGTATATATATATATATATATATATATATATATATATATAGTTATGAAAATATTTAGATTGATAGATTGATAGAAAGATAGATAGATATGAAAAGATTGAGATAGATAGATAGAAAGATTGATAGATATGATAATATGCAGGAATTTTAATTTCCAAGAGTATATATATATATATATATATAATGATAGATAGATAGATATGAAAATATTTAGAAAGATAGATAGATATGAAAAGATTGAGATAGATAGATAGATAGATAGATCCAAATCATCGTTTTCCGAGTCAACATATAAGTTTTGGAGTAAGTGGAAGTGAAAGTGGGGGGGGTCTCTTATGCCGAAGTCAAACGTACAGGCGAAAACAAAAAGTGAAAAGACGTGATTCAATCATTCTAAGGAGCAAGTTCCAAAATCCAATTCCATTAAAAGAGTTTTGGAAAGGTTTTCCTATTGGAAGTAACTCAGAACAAGGATTTATGGTAGCTTTCTTTATGCTTCTTTCATATTACCAATGATTTATATATATATATATATATATATATATATATATATATATATATATATGTGTGTGTGTGTGTGTGTGTGTGTGTGTGTGTGTTTGGGTTTATGGCATATGAACACTTGTAGGTTATTTAATGCCAAATCCTTGTTCCTACAAATAATCATTTCTCTTTCAAACAATTCAGTTTAGCATGAGTAGAATGTTTAATAGTCAAAAACATTTCTATTTCAAGCTATTCAGTATTATCAAACAGTTCTATTTCAAACAATTCAGTTTAGTATAAGTATGTTTTTTTTGTTTACACATAGTTAAATGTCAAAACATTCCCATTTCAAACAATCCCGTTTAGCATACGTGCGCAGTTTAAATGAAGTACACAGTTTAAATGTAAAAACAGTTCTATTTCAAGCAATTCATTTATCATAAATACACAATTTAGTTCTATTGAACCCATAGATAGGACCCTATCAAGTGCAACCATTCTTGGGAGCGATGGCATTAAAGGTGTACTCCGCATTCCCCAAAGCTCCAGCATTACTGGAACCTCACCATCAGATTGTTTAGTGTCATTTACAGGACATTCGTTGGTGGGGGTCTTACCCCTCTGAAGAGGTGCAGTTGGTGTATTCTACAGTCCCAGCCGACTCGACAATATGTGTGTGTGTGTGTGTGTGTGTGTGTGTGTGTGTGTGTGTGTGTGTGTGTGTGTGTGTGTGTGTGTGTTTAGTTGGTCAGCAGTTCTTCATTTAAACGTGTTTGACTAATAGATATAGATACATTTTGACTATATAATTTTATTAGGATCCTTTCAAGTTTCCTGACAAGCGTTTTGGTTTTAGGTTGGAGTTGCTTAGTTAATATACCGAAATTGTCCCGAGCGCTTTTGGACCTTTCACGGGCCACCATTAGAAGTTGTTTGCATGTGTAAAACTGCTTTAAAAAATAGTTTTTAGGGTTTTTTTTAAAACATTGCAAAAATTACGTAATCATATAGTTGAATTTAACTGAAATGGTGATGACATCGAACGCTATCTAATGGAAATAAAATATTAAAAAAGAAAAAAAAAAAAAGAAAGAAAAAACGAAAGGCATTTCATAATATTGTTGCTATTTTCAAATTTTGTTCTATTAATTTTACGTTTTTTTGTTTTTATATGTTTTCTCCCTACTGATTCTACCAAAAAAATATGTCATCCTTTACTACAAAAAATCAATAACTTTCAACCTAATTATATATAGTTATTGTTTGGTTATTGTTTAATGGCATATCAAGCACTTGTGGGTTATTTAATATCAAATCTTGCTAGGTTTTTTTTTTGCGTATATAATTCATAAGCGAATAGTTTGTAGGAAAATGTTTTTATTATATGAATTCTTAGAGTGTAAGATAAAAGTTGGACCATTTTATTTGTCTAAATTTCTGAGACGAAGCTTGATAATTTTTATCATTAAAAAAAATGAGTATGAGCACAGGTAAAAAATCATACGTAATTGTAGTGATCCTCGTCAAGTAAGAACATAAAGTTTTTTAAGTCCCAAAAATTAACTCTAAACTGTCCAGCAGGACACCTATCGTAACGGTTATCATATTTATCATATTTACCCAACCCCTCCGCTCGGGCAGGATATGACACAAGGTCAATTTTTTAAGCGGAGGTTAACAGGTTTGAATTCAGATTTTTCCTTTATAGGCGTTCGTTCCCTAAGCTTCTAAGGACACAATCATCTGGAGGTTTCAGGTTCAATCCTGACGGCAGGGGAGTAACAATACAGGAATACTTAACACTTGTACCTGGTTATGGCTAATGGAATCAGAATAGGCGACCCCCATGGATTTAATAAAGTACGTAGTTCAAAGTTACGTGCAGGCTCCCGAGTCCGACAAACACCTGAAGAAGGCCGGAGGACATATCGGCCGAAACGTAGTGGAAATGACAATAAAGATCACGGTAATGGCCCGAAAACCCTAAATGATGAAAATTAGACTATTTTGGTCTGTTATTTCGATAAACGGTTTCGGTTCTTTGTTTTAATGGCATATCAACTTTCCTGAGTTAGTTAATACCAAAAGCTGCCTTGTTGAAGGAGAGTCGTGGAAGTATTTACCCATAGCTGGGGTGGGGGGATTAGTCCGAAAGTCAACGTAATAGTTCGACTGGAATTGGAAACGACGTTGGCATCCAGCAAGTTAAATACTAGGCAATAAAGACTACTTTTTCTTAATGACATATCAACGTTTGTAGGTTATTTAATACCAAATCTTTTTTTTTCTTTTGTAAATATAATTTAATGGCAAATAGTTTGTGGATAAAGATTTTTATAATAAAATGAATTGAGAATTTATTTTTTTTTTATTTATTGCGAACTTTTTGTGTTCATCTTGGTAGTTTTTGTGTTGTTTCTTCTTCACTACGTTTCGGCCAAATTTCACCTCTGGCCTTCTTCAGGTGATTAACCGCGACCTCGGATAGGAATGTTGAGTCTTGTTACCGTATCCCCGGTAATTACTGCCTTCCATAGTTGTCGTCTATCGCACCACGTTTTTGACTAAGTAAACGTCTGGCTGGCTTGGGTAGGAATTGAAACCTCTATCTTCTGACAATGCCCACCAGGAACCGTTGAGACTCAACGCCTCTATCCGCTGCGCCACGGGCCCCGAAGATGATAATAATAATAATAATAATAATAATAATAATAATAAACCATCAGCTAACACTGATGTGAAAAATACTAAAGGAGTAAATAATAAATTAATTCTCAAATTAGGAAGCCTCATCTCAAAATTATTCCAATTAAAGACAATAAAATGAATTGCTTGTAAGTTGCACAAAAATTAGTGGACAATTTCTCCCATCTCAACAATTCATCTAGTAATAAGAATATTTAGCGGGAAACTCTCCGTCTATATCAGTCTGTCTGTTTGCCGGTCTCTCCTCTATCTCTCTCTTTCTCTCCCTCTCTCTATATATTGAATGACACTCGTGTATATATATATATATATATATATATATATACGAGTATCATTCAATACGTTTTTTTTAAATCAAAATAAATTTATTTTTTCATAATTTTTACCCATAAATGTAAAATCTGGATTGTCAGGGATTGTTTTATTGCAAAAGTTATTTTAATCTCGCAAAAATATTAGTTTTGAGGCAAGTTTAAATGAAGGCAATTCAGAGTGACGGAGGTCTGTTATCAAATTTTTGGTGGCTAAAAGTTACAAACCTTGTGAAATTTACAAAAGAATGTGCGATATTTTCGGGGAAGCATGTTTTCGTCCAAAATATCTTTACAAATCGGCTAGGGTTTTGTGAAATTCTTTGGCGAAATGGCCAAACTACCGAACTGTGACATCGTAGTCAGTGAGGTCGAATTTTAGTCCCGCTACTACGTTTACTTTCAGATTAATAAACTGAGGAAAGGAATAAACTCCCTTAAGTACCCCGATCTATGGATTAAATACAGTTACTACAGTCGTTACTACAGGATTACTTTGGGATTAAAAAACCCGCAAAATTTGACATGCCATTAACCAAACCAAACTAAACATGGGTTTGTCATTACGAACTTGAGTCGAAAAGATAGTTCATGGAGTGGAAGCATACTGACCTTCCGGTAAAGAAAAAGTTCCGGTTGACTGGCCAATAAAAAGGCCATGCTAACAGTCTTCTGGGATGTGGAAGGATGAACCACTGTTGATGAGCTTGAAAAAGTTACGCCTGTAAACAGAGCTTCTTATTGCCAACAGCTTAGGCAATATTTCCCCTTGTTTATTGAATGAACCTTTTATGTTTAAAAAAATGAATTCTAATGGCCTTCTATCAAAATAATTTGCTTGTTTTTGAATCCCAAGATTGAGCAAGTGAGTAAACTTCGATATACAACACACAAAATACCGAGGACGTTAGAAGGTTAGGTTAGATGAAGTTATTTGGTTAAATAACATTAATTGGAGGTGCCTGTGGTGTAATGGTTATCGTCGTAGGAAATGGACACGGCAACACGAGTTCAAATTCTGGACGAGACTGATTGCATTTCACATAGCACTAATACCCTTGGGAAAGGTATAAATCCAATTATTCTCCCTCCAACTATGGGTAAATAGTTGGACAGACTGAATTCTTCAGCTCTTGGTGAGGCAACTCGTCTAGAAGGAAAACTCTGTATTCAAACCTGTGAAACTCCGCTTAAAAATTGATCTTGTGTCATATCCTGCCTAAGCGGAGGGGTTGGTAAATATGAAAACATATCAACCTGCGATGGTTATTTAATGCTACATCCTGTTAAGATTTAAGAGTGAATAGTTTGTTGGTAACATTATCTTTTAAACGGACCAGAGCTCATTTGTTTTCACATTGTTAAACGGTTTCAATAATTACTGTTGTTTGCCCACAGTTAATTGGTTGTTGTTTGCAAACTATTAAAGAGTATTGTTATTTATTGTTTGCACACAGTTAAATGGTTCCATGAATTGCTGTTGTTTGTACACTTTTAAAGGGCATTGTTATTTATTGTTTGCCCACAGTTAATTGGCTGTTGTTTGCAAACTATTAAAGGGTATTGTTATTTATTGTTTGCACACAGTTAATTGGTTCCAAGTATTTCTGTTGTTTGCACACTTTTAAAGGGCATTGTTATTTATTATTTGCCCACAGTTAAATGGTTTCAAGTGTCACTGTTTTTTGCACACTTTTAAATGGTATTGTTATTTATTGTTTGCACACAGTTAAATGGTTTCATGTATTGCTGTTTTTTGCACACTTTTAAATGGTATTGTTATTTATTGTTTGCCCACAGTTAAATGGTTTCAAGTATTGCTGTTGTTTGCACACTTTTAAATGGTATTGTTATTTATTGTTTGCACACAGTTAATTGGTTTCAAGTATTGCTGTTGTTTGCACACTTTTAAATGGTATTGTTATTTATTGTTTGCCTTCAGTTAATTGGTTTCATGTATTGCTGTTGTTTACACAATGTTAAATGGTATTGTTATTTATTGTTTGCACACAGCTAACTGGTTTCAAGTATTGCTATTTGTAGTTTGCGCACAGCTAAATGGTTTCAAGTATTCCTATTGTTTGCACACGGTTAAATGTTGGTTGGTTTTATAGCAGATCAAGCATTGTAGGTTATTTAATGCCAAATTCATTTTTATACGAATAATCAGTTCTATTTCAAACAATTCAGTTTAGCATGAGTACAGTTTAATTTTCAAGAACATTTCTATTGGAAACTATTCAGTTTAGTCAAACAGTTCGAATTAAACCAAATCAGTTTAGCGTAAGTTCAGTTTCAATTTTAAAAATTCTCGTAAGTACAGTTTCTAAATAAAAAACAGTTCTATACCGAACCATTCAGTTTAGCATTAGTACGCAGTTTAAATATCAAAACAATTCTATTTCAAGTAATTTAGTTTAGCATAGGTACGCAGATAAGTTCTATTTAACCCATAGATAGGATGCTATCAGGTGCTACCACTCTGGGCCAGAGTAGACCTGGGATCGTTGGCAACGAAGGAGTATTCCGCATTCCTCAAAGCTCCAGCATTACTAGAACCTAATCATAAGAGTGCTTAGTGTCATGTCCAGGACACTCGTTGGAGGTTTTACTCCGCTGCAGAGGTGCAGTCAGTGTATTCTATAACCCAAGCCGACTGGGCAAACAATTAAATGGTCTTAAGTATAGCTTATTTATTGTTTGCACACCGTTAAATGGTTTCAAGTATTGTTATAAATCATTTGCACGCAGTTAAAAGGTTCAAGTATTGCTATATATAGTTTTCACACGGTGGAATGGGTTTAAATATTGCTTATTTATTGTTTGCACACAGTTAAATGGTTTCAGGTATTGTTTGCGCACAGTTAAATGGTTTCAAGTATTGTTGTTGTTTGCACGCTCTTAAATGGTTTCAGGTATTGTTATTTATTTTTGGTACACAGTTAAATGACTTCAGGTATTGCCATAGCTTACACATAGGTAAGTGGTTTCGAGGATTGCTGTTTGTTGCTTGCACACAGTTAAAATGTTTTAATTACTTCCAACAGTAATGGTTCTATTTGCACACAGTTAAATTCTTTCAAGCATTATTATCTAATACTAATAATTCAATTTGATATCAATTATTTGTATGCACACTGTTAAATGCTTTCAAGTATAGTAAAAGATCAAATGATTCGATTTGACCCTCAAATAAGACCCTGACAGGTACTAGCGTGGATATGAAAGTAATGGACATGAAAGGATAGTCCACATTCTGCCGAACCTCCGGACAGGAACCTCACTAACAAATTATTTAGTGTCATTTCTAGAATCCTTGTTTGGAATGCAGTCTTATCCCTCAGCAGATATGCAGTCGGCGTGCTGATGGAGGTATGTAGATAGGTAGGTAGGCAATTTGTCACAACAAATAATACAAACATGTCAATTGTGGAAAGATCTAATGTATCAATCTTTTAATTTAAGTAAAGTTGGCGACCATAGTTGAGGGCTACCAGAAGGCTACTACACCGAGGTGCAGGAGAGGGCTCTAGTCTTTTCCCTGGATAGCTACACTTTACTCTTGATTCGTACCTTATATTGCGGAGTGTTAAGCAAGGAGGTATCAAGTACCATTTTTAAAGTCTTTGGTATGGCACGACCTGGGATTGAACCCATGTCTCCCGGATCATTGGCGAACACTCTACCCACTGGGCCAATGAGTTCCCCATTAGACTTCGGACTGACTGTTTATATATATAAATATGTGTATAGGGGTGTGTGTGTGTGTGCGTGTGATAGAGAGAGAGAGAGAGAGAGAGAGAAAGCGAGAGATAGAGGGGGGGGTTAAAAATAAATTTCAAGTACCATTTTTAAAGTCTTTGATATGACGCGACCTGGTATTGAACCCAGGTCTCCCGGACCATTGGCGAACACTCTACCCAGTACGTCAATGTGAGCTTTGCTTTTGAATTTAATAATCCTTCTCCTTTGCCGGTTGCCATACCAATTTTAATTAGTCCAGTCTATCTAACTAATTTCCCATAGCTGGAGCGAGAATGGTTAGATTCAAACTTTTAGCAGTGTTGGGTTTGAATACTAACGTAGGTAGGTAGATAGTTTGTTACACCGTTAATAATATAAGCATGTTAATTGTAGAAAGATTCTTATATATCCATCTCTTAAAAAATTCTCGTAAGTACAGTTTCTAAATAAAAAACCAGTTCTATATCGAACCATTCAGTTTAGCATTAGTACGCAGTTTAAATATAAAAGCAGTTCTATTTCAAGTAATTTAGTTTAGCATAAGTACGCAGATAAGTTCTATTTAACCCATAGATAGGACGCTATCAAGTGCTACCACTCTGGGCTAGAGTAGACCTAGGATCAATGGCAACGAATACGTAAACGTAAATACGACCATCGGGATGGAATTTAATAAACCTTTTTAATTTTCCTTTTCCTAAACCGGTTGACATACCCTGGTTAAAGAGCTCAGCCTGTCCTACAATTTGCTCATAACAGGAGAGCGAATAGTTGAATTCATACCTTTCGCGGGGGTGGGTATTAGTGTCATGTGAAAAGCAAACAGCCTCGTTTCGTTTAATGTAAGTACGACCATCTGGATAGAAAATTGACCTTCACCTTTCGAACTTCATAATCCATTCTTTATTAATTGGAAAATATCCAAAACTTCCCCACCACCCGACACCTACACATATCGACCAAAAATTGTTAATTTATGAAGAACTGAAAGAAAATCTCATCAAATCTTGAAAATCCCATTTTAAAACCGGTTGAATGAACGAAATAAATCAATCAACCCAAAACATCCACAATCCTTTCAAGAATCAAAGAGAAAAGAAGAAAAAAAAATAGCAGCATAATCCATTAAATCTCGTATTAGAAATATTTTTGATTAATTATATTAGTTTCTAGCCCACAGCATATCATTGCTTGAAATGCGGGTGAGAGATATGGAATCGAGTTTCTATCAACTGTTCAACTGCATATACTCGTGTAACACGTGACTTTCCGAGAGCAAAATCGAGATCTTTCATAGCTTGGAATTGTTGCCTTACCAGTTGGCCTAGGCCTAGCCTTGGCCATTTATTTACGTACGCAAAATTTGTATCTCGCGCCTGGTGTAACACCCTAATTTAAGGTCTTCGAAAGTTGTACGATACAAAAGTGATGAAATTTTATAATGTTTTGTTTTACATGAGCAGACCGCATGATTAATTTTGGTATGGTTTAGTTGGGTTTTTTTTTGGGGGGGGCATATCAACTATTATAGGTCATTTAATACCGAATCAATTTTTATACATACAAATAGTTCTATTTCAAACAGCTCAGTTTAGCCTAAGTACAGTTTTTATTTACACACAGTTTAATGTCGAAACGGATCTATTTCAAACAATTCGCATAAGTACAGTTTTTGTTTTCACACCGTTAAATGTAAAAACAGTTCTATTTCAGACAATTCAGTTTAGCATAAGCACACAGATTGGTACTGTTCAACTCATAGATAGGATCCTATCAGGTGCTACCACTTCGGAGCAGAGTGGACCTGGGAGTGACGGTAATAAAGGGGCACTCCGTATTCCCCAAAGCTCCTCACCATCAGATTGCTGAGTGTCATATCTTGGACACTCATTGGGGGAGTTTACCCCTCTGCAAAGATGTAGTCGGTGTATTCTGCAGCCCCAGCCGACACGCTAAGTTTGATTAGATTTCTTGGTGTGGATTTATGGGTTAATTGTAGGATAACCGACCGTTTGTGAGTTCGATTTTAACTAGGTACATCATAATTCTGAGGAGAAAATACAATGGCGTATTGGCTGAAGTGTTGGACAGCAACTGTGAAGTAAGCGCGTTCGCACTCCAGTCGGGCTATAACATTTACTTGCGAACTAATACCCTCGGGATAGGTATGAAACCCTTTATCTTCCTAGGTATAGGTTAGATAATATCACTGCTGTTCTATAAGGATGGCTTGGCCTCGAAAAACCTAGGAATTATGATATGCTATTATAACCAAGAAACCAAACTAAACCATGCCCCTGGCATTGTGCCAAACCATGTCAGGAAATGACAACCCGTGTAAGTAGAGTTAGTTCAATCCTTACAAAAAAGAAAAAAGACAGTGATTGTTTATATGTCGAACTCTCTCTCTCTCTCTCTCTCTCTCTCTGTCTCTCTCTCTTTCTCTCTCTCTCTCTCATTGTGCCTTTACAATAAAAATACCTAGGATACCGTGAAAAGTTCTGGAGACTTGATTGGTTTGGTTTTATGGCACATCAATGCCAAATGCATTTTTATGCGTATAAACAGTTTTATTTCAAACAATTCAGTTTATTTTAAGTATAATATTTTGTTTACACGCAGTCAAATGTCAAAACAATTTTATTTCAAACAATTCAGTTAAGCATGAGTATACAGGTTCAATATCAAAAACAATTCAATTTCAAACAATTCGATTTTGCTTAACTAAACAGTTTAAATGTCAAAAAGAGTTCTATTTCAAACAATTCAGTTTATCATACAAAAACAGTTCCATTTCAAACAATTCAGTTAAGCATGAATATACAGGTTCAATATCAAAAACAGTTCAACTTCAAACAATTCGATTTAGCATAAGTACGCAATTTAAACGTCAAAAAAGTTGTATTTCAAACAATTCAGTTTAGTATAAGTACACAGTTTAGTTCTATTGGACCCATTGATAGGACCCTATCAGGTTCTACCACCCTGAGCCAAAGTGGAGCTGTGAGCGATGGTAATGAAGGGCTATTCCACATTTCCTAAAACTCCAGCATTACTGGTACCTCACCATCAGATTGCTTAGTGTCAAATCCAGGTCACTCGTTGGGGAAGTTTTACCCCTCTGCAGTCGGTATATTCTACAGCCCCAGCAACTGGAGACTTTTCTGTGAAAAACCACCGTGATTCTCAATGATAAAAATGTCTGAATATTATCTTCTAATTTTTTATATTTTCATATCCAGCTCACAGAAAAGAGACGAATCAGAGGTGCTTCAACCAAAGGAAAACTCGATGGAATAAGTTTGTGGAATACCAATGACACTATTTCGAAGTAAATCATCGTTTCCTTAATTGTTAATTTCTGAGCCTGAATACTTCTTTTTTAACGCGCTTCATATATATATATATATATAGAGAGAGAGAGAGAGAGAGAGAAGGGAGAGAGAGAGACCGTTTCTTTAAATCAGATCTGAGATAATCACTCTTATATCTACTTCAAGATTTCAGACATTGTAATTAGCATGCACTAAATAACCTTTGATGAAATAATATCCATGAATATTTAACTTTCAAAGTCGGAATATTTTACTATAAATCAACAATTTCCCCATTCACCGTTGGGCTTTATTAACGAAGTTCATTTCAGTACGCGACCATAGGAAGAGAAGGGAGGAGTGAGGACAAAAGGGGTTGAACACTGGGTTGCAACTAAAGGGGATAAGTGGGGTGCCCAGTCATTATGCGGTTAGTCACGGTTTTTATGGTTTTTTTTTTTTTTTTTGGTTTTCTTCTTTTCTGACGTTAACCCTTTGACGTTCTTTCATCTCTCCTCATTTCTCTCTGTTAAACATCTTGTCCAAAGTCACCATATCCGTGCACCAGATCAAGAAAGGAAAGAGTATTTGGGGTCATTATTGCCCTTCTTCTTCTTCTTCTTCTTCTTCTTCTTCTTCTTCTTCTAGGTCATTTTTTTCCTTACATATCATTTCCTTTGTTCGATAATTCCCCTCGCCTTCTTCTTCTTCTTCTTCTAGGTCATTTTTTTCCTTACCTATCATTTCCTTTGTTCGATAATTTCCCTCGCCTTCTTCTTCTTCTTCTTCTAGGTCATTTTTTTCCTTACCTATCATTTCCTTTCTTCGATAATTTTCCTCACCTTCTTCTTCTTCTTCTTGTTTTGACAATTATTATTTCTTGATATATATATATATATATATATATATATATATATATATATGTGTTTGTTAGTTTGACTGTCTTTCTTACTATCTTTTTGTTTTTCTCTGTTTCTGTCTCCGTATATATATACACACATCTCGATATATATATATATATTATTGTAGGTGACTCACCTATGACCAGAATAATGGACTTATCCAAAGAGAATATTAACCAAGAACTAAGCTGGTAGAGCAGAGAGTAGCAGTAGCAGCTGTAGTAAGCACCTTGCCTGTCTTCGTGTACGTTGAACCAAGGAGAACCTCCTCAGAGACTTGGATACCTTTACGTAACACCTCCTATGTCTGTGTTGTGTTATTTAATTACTGACCCCTAATAATCGGTCATAACATATATATATATATATATATATGTGATTATGAAAATAATTCCTACATGGCCAAGAGCGAGTCTGCCTAGGTTTCAATAAACGGCTCTTCAGGTTTGCTGTGGCTTTTTTTTAAAGAGCCATTTGGTGAAACGTAGGTAGAATCATTCTTAGCCATGTAGGAATTATTTTCATGATGTTAGCTCTATCTCACTTATTGAGCACTTTATTAGATTTTAGCTTAAATAATTCAGTCGGTGTTTTTTTTCTTTTGACTATACATACGTGTGTAATATAATGGCCGAGGGATTTCGTTTTATGCCTATGGGTTTAGTTAGGCTGAGAACCTTTCGGCTCAGTGCATGGATTACTTAGGTGCAACATTAACGCCGGTGTTCACGCGCGCGCGGACGTAGCGGACGTGTCACTCAGGGATGTAACAATAGCCCGAGATGGGAAACGGGGCTAGCAAGTGCGAATAACGTCACACACCGGAAGTGCGCGGAGGATTTGCGGAATTTGAAGAAAGATAGTAGAGTTGTGACTAGACCCCGAACGAGAAGGGTTGACTTGAGCATGTGTCGCACGAGATGGGGGGAGGGCAGATGAAAACCCCAGAATAGAGAGATTGTGACTCTCTCTCCCTATGTCAAAAAACCTTTAAACTCAAAGGTAATAAAAAGTTTTGTACCTGAACTGAGAAGTCGTAAGTGTTTTTCGTGTTTCGAGATTCCTACGTTCTATGTTATATATATATGAACATTACATGTCCATTTCGCATATCCGTATCTGGCTATACGTGGTGCTTGATTATTTTCAATTAACACGTGTGTTTTTCATCTTTTCTTTTTTACGGATTTTTTTTCCACATATGAGTTTGTAGAATTTGCTAATTGTACAATCTGGAATTTTTCTCACCCACAGAATTATAGATTAGATATAAAGATTATATATATATATATATATATATATATATATATATATATATATATATACAATCAGGGGTTATTTAAGTGGTGTGTGTCTTGGGTATAGCATAAGAATGTATTTGTCAAAGAGGCTTCAGTTTAGGTTCAAATACCTATGACCAATATTTACTATAGCACTTAAGAACACTACCTTCTGGAAAGTTATCATGATTATTAGAATAAGCAGAAAATATGTTAAGTATTGCTTAAGATAATTCAGGTGTCATGAAGGATTCTGGGGAATTCTTCTGTATCTGAATCTTCAAAATACCCCAAATGTATCTCTGCAGAAGGATGTCCTGGATATGACACTAAACAATCTGATGGTGATCCACTTTATAAGAGTTAGATAGCGATACTTGAAACCATATAACTGCGCAAAAAGATGATCTCAGGCTTATTTAAAAAGTTCTTCAACAAAATATGTTTACAAATCCCATATATATATATATATAGATAGATAGATAAATAGTATTTGCCTTTGAATAACTTATAAAGGTCGATATGCCATAAAACTCAACCAAATTAATTCTTCTCTCAAAATAGCATTGTTAGTCTGTTTTTTGTATTCTCCTCCAAATCTCAACACAATTTTAGAAAAATTCTATTAAAAAAGAAAAATCAAAACTACAAAATATAACTACGTGAATACCTTTAATTCATTTTTTTCTGCTTTTAACACTAAGAAACAGACAATCAGAAGTAAAAATACTTGGGTGAGTCAAAAGTCTTGCAATATTTTAATTCATGCTAATATGTACTGCGTATATCACCTGACCAAAACAATTCAAGTAACGGAAAGATACCCGCTGAGGCTGGTAGCTGGTGCGCTGACACATTGTATTTGCTTTACTCCCTATTTGATCCGAAAGCCACACGGATGAATGTGCAACTGAATCTAATTCGGTAATTTGTGCTTTACGTGATCGAACTGTACCCTAATGCCGCGGAAACAGCCCAAAACATTTGTTGTGCGAAAAGAAAAGGCGAAGTTGATTACCGTGCACTTTAACTAGATGGTTCAAGAAATTTTTCTCGTTGTTCAAGACCGTTAACGATCAGTCAAGATCAGGCGAGACAAAAAGCGTAAATTCCCAAAGCGTAAATGTGTCCCAAGTTATAGAGACAGAACCGGAGATTACCATTCGAAAAGCCCCAGGTAAGCCCAGCCTCTCGTAATTCCATTACAATTTCGTGACTCGTTACCAAAATCTTGGAAAACATTTGTCTCGCTCTGTTACTTATGAATCTTAATATACATATATATATATATATATAAAGTTGTAAGCTGGCAGATTTTATTCATTTAATAAGCAAAATAGTTAAAACTGACCTTTTGTCGCATTCTGCTTGAAGAGTAGGAGTTGGGTATATACGTACATAAGGGCATACATACTACAACAAATACTTAATCTGTTAATCTTCGAAAAGGATACCCTGGGTATGCCAAAAAATCACATCCGGTTATGAGGCTTCATTTCTGAAACTCTGGGTGTGTAGATTCACAGATTCATTGCCATTACTCCCCCGGTCCACTTTGACCTGTAATGATAGTATTTGTTAGAATCCAAGGTAAATCGATCCGTCCAAAAATCATTTTTATTTACTTGGAATACTTGAAATAATTTAAATGTGCACAAATAATAATAATAATAAGTCCTTGAGACTTGAGGAGAATTGCTGTCACTCAGTCTTCAATGAAAGACCATCAGCTTACTCTGATGTGAAAAACTCTAATGATTATTATTAATAATAATAATAATTAGTAGCACAAAACAACGCCGAAAGAACCAATCATATCAAAGCGAGAATAGATAAGACTCAACAAAATAGCAAATGTTGGCGATGTGGTGAATGAGATGAAAGCATCGATCACATAATAAGCGAATGCAGCAAATTAGCGCAGAAGGAATATAAGACTAGACATGACTGGGTGGGCAAGGTGATCCACTGGGAAATGTGCAAGAAATTTAAATTTGACTATACAAACAAATGGTATATGCACAACCCAGCACCTGTCCTAGGAAATAACACACATAAACTCCTATGGGACTTTGACATACACACGGATCACCTAATCTCGGCCCGAAGACCAGGCCTTATAATAATCAACAAAAAAAAAAGAGAACTTGCAAAATTGTCGACTTTGTTGTCACGGCTGACCACAGAATAAAATTGAAAAAATGTGAAAAGAAGGATAAGTACCTCGACCTTGCTAGAGAATTGAAAAAACTATGGAACATGTGGGTGACAATTATACCAATTGTAATTGGTGCTTTCGGTACAGTAACTAAAGGATTACTAAAGGGACTGGAGGACTTTAAAGTTGGCAGACGAGTGGAAACCATCGAAACTACAACATTATTGAGAACGGACAGAATAGTGAGAAGAGTCCTGGAGACTTGAGGAGACTTGCTGTCACTCAAACTCCAGTGGAAGACCATCAGCGTTAGCTGATTTGAAAAAACTATAATAATAATAATAATAATAATAATAATTGTCGATGGTGCGAGGAGCAACGAGAGATGGGAGGTGTATGAGTAGGAAGAGGTAACAGCGGCGGAGGACAAAGCAACAGTGGCAACCCCGACAAACGGCATCATGGAGTTAAATTACTTAATATACACTGGAGCAAAATTAGTCTGTGAAAAAATCGGGGTCCCCTTGAAGACCACAGACAGATAATTAAAAACCAGGTGGGGACTCAGACTTGAATCGCAGATAAAAAGATTACGACGACTCGCAAGAATACTAAAACGGAACATTAAGTTTCGGACGAAACTGAAAAAGCACTGCAATTTGAACTCAAAAAAAGCTTAAAGAGACCAACCAAAAAATTACTAGCGAAAGAAAGAAGACTAAAATTATACCGAAACAAAACTAAACAATATACACAAAAAAGACGTTCCAAAACGACGACAAAAAGTTCTAACAACAATTAGAAGAAAGAGCGAAGCCATATCAACAACCGGATGCAAGAGAGGCAAGAAGATTTTGGAGTAAAATTGGGGAACGGAAAGATCATAACAGAAAGCCAAATGGATAAACAACATGAAAACAAAGTTGAAAATACTTGAAGAAGGCTCTCAAGTGAACATACACCCCGACACACACAAGGCAAAGATTAAAAAGATAGCAAACTGGAAAATCCCTGACCTTGATGGCATACACGGATTTTGGTTTTAAAATTCACCTCTGTACACGATGGACTTGCTACTGCAATGAATAAATCCAAACAAAAAGCTGAGATACCCGAATGGATGACCAAAGAGAAAACTACTCTAATCCAAAAAGACCCTCTCAAAGGAACTGCCCGAACCAACTATGGACCCATAACGTGCCTACTGAGGATGTGGAAAATACTATCGGCACAAATTAGGAAGAACTACAACTCACTGATAAGCCGCGGAATCTTCCCCGACGAACAGAAAGGATGCCGCAAGAAAACCAGAGGCACAGAGGAACTACTATATATAAATCAACACATCCTCAACGAAAGTAAAACGAGACGGAAAAATCTAGCTATGGCCTGGATCGACAACAAAAAGCTTACGATATGGTCCCCAAAGCTGGATACTACACTGTCTCAAAATGTATGAAATACCCGACCAAATCGTACAGTTTATCGAGAAGACCTGGAAAGTAGAATTGTCAGCAGGAGGACAAAGTTTAGCAGAGGTAAAGATCCAAAGAAGCCTATTCCAAAGAGATACACGATCACCATCACTATTTGTGATAGCCATGATACAACCCAACCACATCCTTAGGAAATGCACAGTCGGATACAAACTCAGTAAATCGTAGGAAAAACATCAACCACTTGATGTACATGGACGACATCAAACTTTTTGCCAAAAACGAAAAAGAACTGGAAACAAACAGTGAGAATATGCAGTCAAGATATAGGAATGGAATTTGGCAATGACAAATGCGCTATGTTAGTAATGAAAAGTGGCAAACGACTCATAACGGAAGGAGTCGAACTACCAAATCAAATTGTCATGAGAACATACGGAGAAAATGTTGGTTGGTTGTTTGGGTTTTATGGCATATCAACCTTTGTAGGTTATTTAACGCCAAATCCAATTTTATGCAAATAATCAGTTCTATTTCAAATAATCAGTTCTATTTCAAACAATTTTGCATTTTTAAACATCCATCGTTGGCTTAAATCGCTAATATCACTCCCTCATGGTCCTGATGATGGTTCAGTAGAATCGAAACGCTATAGTGTCGACCTTTCGATAAATCTCTCCTTCCACTTGGATCGTTGTCATCAATTTTTCTACATATTGTCGGATTACAATCCTTTATTTACTTTTCATTGTTTTATTTCTAACGGTAGAAGAATATTTGACTGAGAACTTTCTGATAAAAAGATACATTTAACTAAGTAATTATTGCTAGATTCCTTCATTGAAGAGTTCAAATTATATGATCTGTGAAAAGGTTTTTTTTAATGGGTTTCTTTGGTTATGGTATAAAGGAGGCGCAAGTAGAGCAACGGTTATCATCGTTTGAAGAGGATCTGGCGAAACCATCATTGGGAATGGTATGAATCCTATTCTTCCAGCTATTAGTAAAATACGACGGCAGACTGTTTTATTTGGCAACTGTTTTTTGGAGAATGAAACCTCTGAATTAAAGTTAGTTGTAGACCTAGAAATATGGGCTCTTTCAGGCTATTATAAAAACAATACTTTTTTAAAAATGTCTGCCAGAGTTTAATCCTGGTATCTCTCTTGACTTTATTTTATAGAAGGTAAATAAAGACTTCATCATTCCTGCCTCTTTTTACGTTATCATCAACATACTTACTAATACAACGATTCAATCTACTCAGGATACACGTGTCAGAGAAAAAAAAACATGTGTAGCAATATCACAAACATTAAAGACGAACAAAACCGACGATGTACTAAAAGAGAGAGAGAGAGAGAGAGAGAGAGAGAGAGAGAGAGAGGGAGAGAGAGAGCGTGTGTGTGAGAGAGAGAGAGAGGGAAGGAAATATATCCGGGTGAAAGGTGATGTGATAGAAACAAATCATTGACGAACGACATTCAGGCGGAAGGATATCGAAACGAAAAAAAAAAGAAGGAAAACAACGACCAAATGAAAGAAATAGTGCGTCTTTCTTTAACCCTCCTTAACTTTCTTCAAATTCCCCCGTGGGGGCTTTTTTAAACAGACTAACTAAGATCACGTAGAATATTTATGAGCAAGTGGAAATTTGCCTCGACAATGACGAGTGCAAATGAATGAATAAAACAAACAGGGGAAACAAAAAGAAAATAAAAACTAATAGGAAAAACAGAGGTGGGAACGGGGGTTCGGGTGGATATTTTAGGGGCTAGAGAGGAAAGGTAGGGTGTAGAATAGAGGGCCACATTTCAAAGGGGATTCTTTTAAATGAAAAAAAAAAGGGATTGAAAAAGATAAAAGATAAGAATGGGGGATAAAGTGTAGAGAAGAGCAAGAGAATAAGGTACGAAAGGTTAACGGATGTTGGATCTGTAAATCTGAATGTGGATACTTACAACTTTGAAGCAGAAATAAATAAGAACGTATAACATCTATATACCAATCTATTTCACTGAATTCATATCTATCTATCTATCTATCTATCTATGTCTATTCATATCTACCAATCATATTCATTATATCACGAGCTACCTATCAACCAATATATATATATATATGTGTGTGTGTGTGTGTGTGTGTCCCGTGGTAATGTTTCAGTGACATCGTAGAAAGCGAGATCGAATTCAAGTCGCCCTTCGACATTCCCTTTCTGAACTAATACTTTTGTAAAAGGTACGAACCCCTTACCCTCCCATGAACCATGGCATTGAATACATCACAAAGGTTGATGTGTCATTAAACAAAGAATTCAAACCAAACCAATATATACATGTATATATATATTGTCATCCACAGACACACAATTTCATTGTATCACAACTCTTCAGTGTGGCTAGATACGCTGGACGCTTCAAGTTGGGATCGAAACCCACCTAACTTTTGTTTATATATATATATATATATATATGCCTAGTGCCTCCTCTTTAAAGGTGTGAGACCACCCCTCATAAGTCCTGGGTATGCATCCCTTGCAGAGAAGTAATTCCCCACCCACCAAAAAAAAAAAAAAAAAGATTAAAATTAACAAAGAAATGGGGAATCATGTTTATAACACCAGACGTCATCCTGTGGTAAGGCTCCACTTCTTAAGTTCTGCGGAGTGTGAAGTCAACACTATGTTGTCATCATTCTCTGGTCCGCTCTGACCCGGAGTAGTATTTGTAGACGTAGTAACCTGTTAGGGTTCAGTCTGTAGGTAAAATACATTTGTTTGTCTAAATTTCTGAGATGAAGTTTGATAATTATTATTACTACTTTAAGTATAAGCCTTAATACATCTAGCGCCGGAGGTTCCTTGGTGAGTTTCGGTTCTTCCAACATCATACTCCTCTCACCAAGCAAACCCAATCAGAGATTGTCAGTCTCTGATACGCCCTCCGGTTTACGCAACATTGGAAAGAAAGAAAAAAAAATTGATTGCATGTTTACCAATGGTCCGGGAGACCTGGGTTCAATCCCAGGTCGTGTCATACCAAAGACTTTAAAAATGGTACTTGATACCTCCTTGCTTAACACTCATCAATGTAGGGTACGTATCAAGGGTAAAGTGGATTAATCCAGGGAAAGGGGTTGCTCCCTGCCCTAAACCTTGGTGTAGTAGCTATTGAAAAGAAAGCCTTCTGGTCGCCTTCGACTAAAGGGAGACAACTTTACTTTACTTATCTATTTGGACGATTCTGAACCGATCATCCGTGCTTCTGATTGGTTGTTGCAAACAAGAGCTGCGTACTAGACAGGAAGACAGGAGCTGTGTAAGTACGCAGCTCTTGCCAGACAAGGGTGTCTGGTTTTATGAATTTTTTTCTTTTCCTTGCTCTTCCATCACCCCTCACTAAAAAAATTCACCTCAATAAAAATTCAAATATTTCTAAATTCACCAAGGTTAAATTATATCAGCATTGATCTAATTTACTTACTTAGAGTATTCAGACGAAAGACCGCATCTTTCTAAATACGACGTTTCGGCCGATATGTCTTTCGGCAGATGTTTCATGTCGAATTCAAGAGTTTACATAGAATCTCAAAATAAACCCTTTACTTGAACGGTTGGGAATGACTGTTCCAATTCTCTTAACCAGGAGCAGTTACAAATTTTAAATTAAGTATTCTTTGTTAGTCTTACCCTATTTACCAACCCCTCCGCTTGAGTACAAGGTCAATTTTTTAAGCAAAGTTTAACAGGTTTGAATTCAGAGTTTTCCTTCTCCTAGACTAGTTGCCTCCCCAAGGCTGAAGGATCAGTCTGCCCTACTATTTATCCATAGCTTGAGGGAGAATAATTGGATTCATACCTTTCCCAAGGGTATTAGTGCTATGTGAAATGCAATCGGTCTCGTCCAGGATTTGAACTCGTGTCGCCGTGTCCATTTTCTACGACGATAACCATTACACCACGGGCACCTCGTTTGTTAGTCTTACGGTTGTTGGGATTGAACCTGTAACGTCTCGATGATTTTACTCAGAAGCACCTTCAAACCAATTGCCCTATCCACTGCGTCACGTGTCCTTGCAGTAGATTTTTTGGACACATAAACCTAATGTCTCCATAACATTTCTAATCAAACCTTTTTGATTATTGGTTCCTAAATCGTGTTCATCTCTACATTTGGTCCACTCAACAGGTCCCTGTAGCCCAACATGTGCGTCCTATCCTTCAGTGTTCTTCCCAGTCAATTATTTTTGGGCAGATGATTTCCCTTTTCCTTCCATATATGGTCAGCCATAACCGACTTTTCAATTTCTCCCTGACACACTGTTTTTGTGATTATAACAATGATATCAAGTCAATAATCCGAATATTCTAAGTCATAAAAATAGTTTGGTTTTGAAAGCTATTTGTATTAGATAGGAATACTTGAAAATATATAACTTCAATCGAAGTATTTGCTTCAAACTTCGGCTTTAAATAATTCATAAGGTTTCGATATGCCGTTAAACACATAAACGAACCCAAACTAAACGAAGTGTTTATTATTGAAAAATATTTCAAAACCCAGATTATTGCTGTCAAATAGTGTTCTCAGTAATCGTGCTCAACATTCAAGTTAGAATTATACCTTTTCCAGTTCAAAATGGGAGTAGTTTAGTTCAAAATGGAAAAATTATTGTAAGTATAAAATGTTAACAATTTTATTGCTAAAATAATTTATAAAATATGTTTTATATTTGTACTTATAATAATTTTTCCATTTTGAAGTGAACTATTCCTATTTTGAAATGAACTATTCCGATTTTGAACAGAACTATTCCCATTTTGAACTGAACTATTCCCATTTTGAACTGGAAAAAGTATAGTTTTATATCAAACACTGAATTATTCCCACGTTTTTCGTACGTGGTGTATTGGTTACCGTCGTAGGAAATGGACGCTGTGACCCGTATTCAATTCTGGGACGAGACTGTTTACAATTCATGAAACTCTAATGCCCTTTGGAAAAGTATTCTCCCACCAGCTTTGGGTAGATATTAGGACAGACTGGACTTTTTAATCTTGCTATGGCAACCAGTCTATGAAAAGGAAAACTCTCAATTGGACTCATTAACCTAGATACGGCAACCAGTCCACGAAAATAAAAACTCTTAATTCAAACTTGTTAAATTCTGTTTAAAATTTGCCCTGTGTCTCATCCTGCTCGTGCATAAGGTTTGGGTAAATATATACATGTTATTCTCAACTATCTGTCTCGTATTTTCAATCTTATATCTCTTTTCATTCCTTCGTTAACATCTATAACTTTATCGATATCAATCTCTGTCTGTCTTTCTGTCTCTCTCTCTCTCTATATATATAAATATATATATATACGTGGTGGTGTATTCAATAATTTCCAGACTTTTTTGTACAGGCATTTAAAATTGTCGTAGACACTTGAAAATTCAGTATATTATTGTTATAGATATTATGAGATGACAGACCAATTTTTATGATTTTAGCTTCAAATGAACAGCTACAACAGGAATTGGAATACTCCCTACTAAAGCCTGATTGTCACAGATGATGAATTTCAAAAATGCAATCTGGACGTTTGGACACTTCAGAAGAACAATATGCAATAAAATTGTGCTTTAAACTTGGAAAAAATGCCACAGAAACGTATGGAATGCTTCAGACTGCTTTTGTAGCATCTTGCGTGAATCGAGCATCAGTTTTTGAGTGGCATAAGAGATTCAAGGAAAGCAGGGAGTCTGTGAGGGATGATGAGAGGTGTGAGAGAAGTAAGGAAGTCAATAAACCAGAGTTGATTGGACAAAGGGTTAGGGTTAGGGTTACTACGTTGAGGTTTTAAGGGAGTTCAGTAGGAAGAGATTCCGTCGGAAGAGGCCAGCACTCTTCAAATCGGGTCAGTGGAATTTCCACCAGGACAATACACCAGTCCACAACTCCATCCTTGTCACAGACTATTTGACCAAGATGGGCATCAAGACAGTTCCTCGCCCTCCCTATAGTCCAGACCTTACTCCCTGTGACTTATGGTTATATATATATATATATACCTCCTGGAACATCGGCGAACTCTCTACTAATTAGGCCAATGGCTTGCCCCAAAATATCGACATGGCAAACTATATATATATATATATATATGAATTGTATATATATATGAAATGAATATATATATATATATATATATATGAAATGTATATATATATATATATATATATACATTTCATATATATATACACATACATTACATATATATATGTAGATATATAAATAAGAAATGTATATATATATATATATATAGTTTACCATATCGATATTTTTGGGCAAGCCATTAGCTTAATTAGAGAGTTCGCCGATGGTCCTGAAGACCGGGGTTCAATCCCAGTTCGAGTCATACCAAAGACTCAAAAAACGGTACTTGATGCCGCCTTGCTTAGCACTCTGCATTATAAGGTGAGGATGAAAGGTAAAGTGGAGCAATCCAGGAAGTTGTGTTGCGCCCTCCCTTACACCTCGTTGTAGTAGCGGTTGAAAAGGGAGCCTCCGGGTAAATCTCGTCTACGGTTGCCAACTTTACTTTACTTTATATATATATATATATATATATATACATATATATTGTCATCCACAGACAGATCTGTTTCGTTCTATCAGATCTCTTCAGTGTGGCTAGACTGGCCAGATTCCCAAAGCTGGGATCGAAAACCTACCACTCAGCCCGCGAGGAAACTAGCGCAAGCGAAGGAAATTTAAACGCTTATGTATCACAATTGTTTTGTTTACATATATCCGCTTAACGGCTACCGAGAGCTCGATTCATATGAAGAGCCTTGCATTATGCTAGTGGCAAACCTTTTAATAATTTCGCTATTGTTTTAGTAATATATATATATATATATATATATATATATATATATATATATATATATATATATATCATCATGTCGTGGCGCTTGCACGGATATCCCTGATCCTCTCTCGCCACTTTTCCCTATCGTTCATCGCCTCTAGCAGGTCTTCTGGGCTACATCCCGTATCCTCACGTAGCTGCCGTATGTATGTTCTAGCTGGTTGTCCTGCTTTAACTCGTCCACATGTGGGGGTCCATAGGAGTACATCATTTATGAGCTCGTCCCTGCTCCTCCAGCAGTGTCCTGCATGCCTGGCTCGTCTAACTTGGATAGTTTTCGTGATGGGAGGCAGGTGGCCGTATAGTTGGTGCCTTGTGGTGTGTTGCCGCCAGGACTTGTTTAATATTGCTCGCAACATTCTTGTGTAGTTGCCGTCTAGCTTCTTCTCCAGCCGTTTTGTTAGCATACAGGTGGTGCATCCATACAGCAGTATCGACACGACAGCTGCCTGGAAGAAACTGCGTTTCCTTTTATCGGTCAGGTCTGATTTTCATATGACCGATAGCTATATATATATATATATATATATATATTACTAAAACAATAGCGACATTATAAGAAGGGTAGTATACCTATATTTGTGTAAGTAATGGAATATAGCAAATTCCAGTATAAATTGCAAATGGTGATCATCATTACATTGAACATTATTAATCATTCCTATTCATATGTTTCTGAAATTCACATGTTTACATACCTGAAAGGGATGTATGTATTTTTCAAATCCCTCGGCTATAAGCAGGATGTGACAAGGTCAATTTTACGCAGGATACAGCTCATTTGAATTCAGCTTTTCCTTCTCCTAAACAGGTTGACTATCTAAGACAAAAGAATCCAGTTTCGCTCTTCTATTTAGCCATTACTTCGACGGGGGAGAACAGATGGGTTCATGCCTTCCTCAAAGTTTCGAAATGAAACTCAAATAGCGACCTGCAGGATTCGAACGTGGGTCACTCACCGATTTCATTTTCATTACATTGCTTACGGCAAAAAGAGAATTGAAAAATTTTTGAATTCGAAAATTTTTTTAATTCTAATTTCAAATTTTTAAATTAAAATTTTTTTTCTGAATTATATCCAAATATATAACTGTTTTTTTTTGCCATTTGATGGATATATGTATGTAATATATTCACGTCCAAAAATATACGGCCAAGATACGAATATATAAAAACGTTCATATATATATAGGAATCCGAAAACACTCGAAACACTTGATGACTTTCTTTTGGTTCAGGGACGAAACTTTTTATCTTTTTGAGTTTAAGGTTTTTCAACACGAGGAGAGAGAGACACAATTTCTTTCTATGCTGACTTTTCCATCTGACCCCACCACGTGCGGCATCCCGCCGCAAACTACTGGTCTGGCCTCGGCGAGCTCCGAAAATCGACTTGCTTCGTCCAAGCCCAAATCTCAACTAACTGTTTTTTTTTTCAAATCCCAAAATCCTCAGCCCATCACTTCCGGGCATGACGTCATTCACATTCCCAGACGTCATTTCCTATCTGGGTTTTTTATTGTGACATCTGTGATTGTCACCTCCTCCCCGCGTGCCCGTGAACACCTGCACTCAATGTGTGCACTTAACTAACCCATGCGCTAAGCCGAAAGGTTCTCAGCCTAACTAAACCGAAAGGCAAGATATGTAAAACGAAAAATGATGATATTTTTAAAAATTCCACTGCAATTATATAACATATATATGTGTAACATAGCAAAAAATGGTGTTTCATCGTGAGTCTATAATTAGATTGATTGGTTGATTGATTTTAATGTCATGTCAATACGTTAAGGATTTTTTTTATGTTAAGTGATCATAGAATCGTGATCATTTTACATTTTTGTAATTGTTTCTTTTGAGTATTTCCACCACAAGGTCAGATCAAAATAGGAATCTTTTTTTAAACATTCGACCTATCGAGGAGATCCTCATAGAAAATACCATTCACAATCAGAATGAATTAGGGAGTTGTGGCAATGCAGGATATCTCCTCTCTACCCAGATTTACAGCGCGGGAGCCTCACAATCAGACAAGAGTTTAGTGTCTAACCTTGAAAACCTCTTATTTTATTTTGGTCGGGGCTACTCCACTCTAAGGTAAACAATCTTTGTATTCTTAGCCTCTATTGTAGCAATCCTCTCAGAATTTACTTAGAGAATTGGAACAGTTTGGAGTGTAATTTTCAATGGAAGGAGGATTTTGGGGTGTCAGCGTTTAACTAGAGGATAAAACGGAGGAAAAAATACTGATAAGAATCCTTCGCTTCTACCTAAATAGAACTATCGATATCATCAGACCGCCAGCCCTGTCGTCTGAGTCTGTAGAATATGCTGACTGCATCTAGGCAGAGGCATAAGAGTGTCCTAGATATGTCGCTAAACCTTCTGATAGTAGAACTCCAGTTCTGAAGGATGTAGAATGCCCCTTCTTTCGGATGAGTGTAGAGTACTCCTTCATTTTTGAGAGTGTAGATTACCTCTTCCTTCCAGGGAGTATAGAATTCTCCTTCAATCTGGATAAGGTAGAATACAATTTTATCCTGGAGATAGTACCCTTTCAGTCTCGAGAGTGTAGAGTAGAATTTCATCCTTGAGATTGTAGAGTATCCCTTCATTCTGGAGAGAGTAGAGTATCCCTTCATTATGGGGAGTGTCGAGTACTCCTTCTTTCTGTAGAATGTAGAGTACCCTTTTATCCTGAAGAGAGCAGACTATTTTTTCATTCTGTGTAGTCTTGTGAACGCCTTCATTCAGGAGAGAATAGATTACCTCTTCATTCTAGGGAGCGTTGACTATCCTTCATTCTGATGAGTGTAGACTACTCCTTCATTATGTGGTGTGTCGAGTACTCCCTAATTCTGGATAGTGTAGAGTGTCCCTTCATTTTCGGGTGTTTAGAGTGAACTTTCATTTTGGGATGGGTTGAGTACCTCTTAATTCTGGGGAGTATGAAGTACCCCTTCATCCTGGAGAGGGTAGAGTACCCTATTTATTCTGGGGAGGGTAGAGAACAACTTAATTCTGGAGAATGTAGAGTACCCTTTTTTTCTAGGGTGTGTAGACTACCCCTTCATTCTAGGGAGTATAGATTACCCTTCATTCTTGGGTGTATAAAGTACTACTTCATTGCCATGACTCCCAGATCCACTCTGACTCAAAGTGTTAGTACCAGTTAGCGTCTCATCTATGGCATTAATATTTTATATAATTATTAGAGTTAGATAGAAATAGTTTAAATTATTTAACTGTGTGCAAATAGAATTATTAATATTTCATAGGAATACTTGAAACCATCTGTGTGCAAGCACTAATTAGCAATACTTGTCATCATTTTACTGCGTGCAAAGAGAACTATTGAGGTTAGATAGCAATACTTGAAACCATTTAACTGGGTGCAAGCAGTAATTAGCAATATTTGAAACCATTTGACTGTGTTTACAAAACACTACTGCATAGTTTGGAATGAGCAGCTGCAGCCATAGGCCTCTATGTCAATGCACACAAAACGGAATATATGTGCTATAATCAAACGGGTGACATCTCCACTCTAGACGGAACCCCTCTTAAACTAGTAGACAAATTCACTTACCTAGGAAGCAGCGTCGCATCAACCGAAAAGGACATCGACACGAGGTTGACGAAAGTATGGACAGCTATCAATAGGCTATCGATTATATGGAGATTAGACCTAACCAATAAAATGAAACGCAGTTTCTACCAGGCAGCAGTCGTATCGATACTGCTATATGGATGCACTACATGGACTCTAACAAAACGACTGGAGAAGAAGCTAGACGGCAATTACACAAGAATGCTGCGAGCAATCTTGAACAAGTCCTGGCGGCAATACCCCTCAAGACACCAACTGTACGGCCACCTGCCTCCTATCACGAAAACTATTCAAGTTAGACGAACCAGACATGCAGGACACTGCTGGAGAAGCAGGGACGAACTCATAAGTGATGTACTCTTATGGACCCCCACACATGGCCGTGCAAAAGCAGGACGACCAGCACGAACATACATTCAGCAACTATGTGAAGATACGGGATGTTGTCCAGAAGACCTGCCTGAGGCGTTGAACGAAAGGGAAAAGTGGCGAGAGAGGGTCAGGGATATCCGTGCTAGTGGCACGACATGATGATGATGATATCTACAATATCTGTATGTATTGAAAGGATTTGGCATTTAATAAGTTACAAGACTTTATGAGCTATTATACACAACTAACCAAGAAAACAGTCTGCTGTTAAAATGGAAACCGCAGAGCTTCGTGTGTCGTCTAGTTTTAAATAATGTTCCTTTTATAATATTCATAGTTTTGTTTTTGTAAGGTGGGAATAGTTTCAACATCTGCGTTTTATATCTCCTACTGTGTTACAATCTGCCTCAATTGTTCCCCACCAACACTGTTATTAGCAACACAAAAGTTCATAAATATATCATAAAACTCAAACAATGAACTCCAATAAAATAAAACGTCTCCATGTCGATGCCAAATTATTTCACGTTCTTTTTAATTTCTACGTCTGCCTGGCAGACAACCCGCTCTCTCTCTCTCTCTCTCTCTCTCTCTCTCTCTCGCTCGCTCTCTTTGGTTTTTTTATATATCTATTTTCTTAGTGTTTTTTTTTTTTATCTTCGTACTTTCGTTAAATACGTATAGCCGACAGATTATAAGTTACCATCACGAAATTTTTTGAAATGTCTTCATTGTTTGCCACTATCCGATACAGAGTCACCCCTATTGACTCCCCTGCCCCCAGGGCCGGCTTTGAAGTATCGTCCGAAGACATACCGTGCGCAGGCTGTGTCCATCTGTTATGTGTTCAGATTACAACAAGGCCGCAGCCCATTGACCGGCACCCACGTTCGCACTTGGCGTCCGCACCGTCAGCCCACTGACAAATGGCTGACTGACTTGGGAGAAGTAGAAAGAATACTTCGTCTTCACCTGCGACTAAATTAACATCATGACCTTACTATCTCTCTTAAAGCTTATCAGTTAATTTCACTTGATTTTCTTTCTTTCTTTCTTTCTTTCTTTCTTTCTTGCTTGCTTTTGTTTACTTTCTTCTTTCTTTGTTTCTTTGTTTCTTTTATTCTCGTGATTTCTTTCTTTCTTTCCTT
Organism: Sepioteuthis lessoniana; assembly: GCA_963585895.1. Taxonomy (NCBI): domain Eukaryota; kingdom Metazoa; phylum Mollusca; class Cephalopoda; order Myopsida; family Loliginidae; genus Sepioteuthis; species Sepioteuthis lessoniana. Next base: position 20,377,281 of record OY757934.1, read on the forward strand.
TTTCTTTCTTTCTTGTTTTGTTTACTTTCTTCTTTCTGCGCTTCTCTTTGTTTGTTTGTTTGTTTGTTTCTTTCTTTCTTTCTTTCTCTTCTTGCTCTTGTTTACTTTCTTCTTTCTTTGTTTCTTCGTTTCTTTTTTCTTTTTTCTCGTGATTTCTTTCTTTCTTTTTTCTTTCTTTCTCTCTTTGCTTCTCCTTGTTAGTCAGTTTGTTTGTTTGTTTGTTACTTTCTTTTCTTCTTGCTCTTGTTTATTTTCTTCTTTCTTTGTTTCGTCGTTTCTTTTTTCTTTTTTCCATGTGATTTCTTTCTTTCTTTCTTTCTTTCTTTCTTTCTTTGCTTCTCTTTGTTAGTCAATTTGTTTGTTTGTTTCTTTCTTTCTTTTCTTCTTGCTTTTGTTTATTTTCTTCTTTCCTTGAGTCTTCGTTTCTTTTTCTTTCTTTCTCGTGATTTCTTTCTTTCTTTCTTTTTTCTTTCTTTCTTCCTTTCTTTCTTGTTTTTGTTTACTTTCTTCTTTCTTTGCTTCTCTTTGTTTGTTTGTTTGCTTGTTTGTTTGTTTCTTTCTTTCTTTCTCGTGATTTCTTTATTTTTCTAGATTTTTTTCTTTCTTACTTCCTTCTTTTTTCTTTCTTTTGATTTGCTTAAATTTCTTTCTTTCTTTCTTTTCATTAACTCATTGCTTTCATTCATTCTTTCTTTTTTTTCTTTCTTTCTTTCTTTCTTTCTTTCTTTCTTTTGATTTATTTATTTTTCTTGATTTCTTTCTTTCTTTGTTCTTTCTTTTTTCTTTCTTTGATTTGCGTATTTTTCTTTCTTTCTTTCTTTCTTTTTTTCTTTCTTTCTTTCTTTCTTTCTCGAAATTAATTCATGTATTTACTCTTTTTGTTTTTCTTCATCTATATTTTCTTTCTTTCTTTTTTTCATCTTTTTGTTTTTCATTCACATTTCTTCATGTGCTTTTTTTCTTTTTTTTTCTTTGTTTTCAGGTTTTTCATGTTTTTTTCTTATTTCTTCTTCCTTTTCTCGTAATGCGTTTCTCTTTCATTTTGTCTTTTCCTTTCAATCGTTCTTTGTTTCATTCGCCTTTTTTCTGTCATTTTTATTGATTTCTCTTTCTTTATTCCTTTCTCGTTTTTCTTTTTTCATTCTTTTCTTCTAAATTTTCTTTCTCATCTTTTGTCTTTTCTTTTTCTACCTTCCTTTTCTCTTTTGTCTTTCGTTTTCCTTCTGTATTTTCCAATCGTTTCTTTATTTCTTTCTTCTTCCTTTCTTTTGAATCAAGATTTTTAAAGATTTCTTCTTTCTTTCTCTTTTCCATTTCTTTTTCGCTTTTTTCATCTTTTCTCCTCTTTTCTTTCACTTTCTTTTACGTTCTTATTAAAAACTACCTCTTTCTTTCTTTCTTTCTTTCTTTCTAATTTAAAAAAAAAACATTTTTTCGTTATGCCGTTTCCTTTATCTCATATTTTCTCTCCTTAATTCTCCTTCTACTCCTCCTCTTAGTTCTTCTACACACACACACACACACACTCTCTCTCTCTCTCTCTCTCTCTCTCTCTCTCTCTATCAAGGCTCTCCGTTGGTTTTCTTTGTATATTACGCCGCATCTTCGCTTAATTGACTCAGAATTATTAGATTTCTGCTAAATTGAGTCCCTTCAACACTTTCTTTGTGTCAGTAGACTACCCATTGAGATATTTGAGGTTCTATCACAAGTCCCTTATCTCGACAAATAAAAAATTTAATCCATGACTACAATCCTTTTCTTTTCAAACATATTTTGAAGGCCACTCTCTCTCTATATATATATATGAACTAAAATCCAGTCGACAAGTTAATTATGTTTTTTTTTTTAATTTGGTAAAAAGTTCGCTGAAATTCAAAAGTACAAAATCTTTTCTGATAAACAAAAATAATTTTAGCCAGAGCGTAGATTTTAATGAAGTATAGCAGTGATTGTTAGCTTAAAATCATCATCATCGTCATCATGTCACGCTGCCAGCATGGGTCTCCCTGACCCTCTCTCGCCACCCTTCTCAATTGTCCATTGCTCCCGCTAGGTCTTCAAGGCTATATCCTGTATCGGCAAAGAACTGCTGTATATAAATTCAAACAATTCGTCCTCACTTCGCTCGTCCATGTGAAGGGGTCCACAGTAGTATGTCACTTATGAACTTGTCCTTACTTCTATATCAGTGTCCTGCTAGTCTTGTTCGTCTAACTTGGATAGTTTTCGTGATGGGTGGTAGGTGGCCGTTTAGCTGCTGTTTTGTGCGATGTTGCCGACAGGACTTGTTCAATATTGCTTGCAGCATTGGGGAAAGGATTGTTTTTCTCGAAAGCCATGGAAAACTGTATGGTGGACGTATAGTCGAGTGGACAAACCCTATGACGGTTCAACGTCATGCCTAATCAAGTTCTGGGCATACGAATCCTACGGGACAACAGTCTGGATCAAATAGTTTGATCGGGGAACTACTGCTGCTCATCTATAAGGATGGTTTCTACAGATGAGAATAAAAATTGTACCATATTCAAAATTAACGCTATGTGCGAAATGGACATATAAGGTTCATTACGATAGAACATATAAGGAACATAAGAATCTCAATATTCGAAAACACCTAATGACTCCTTGTTCAGGTACGAAACCTTTTTATTAACTTTGAGTTAAAGGTTTCGACGTAAGGAGGAGAGACACAATCTTCTATGCTGTCTTATTCATTTGGCCCCCAACTCGAGCGGCCCCCCATAGGGTGCAAGTTCGCCTCGCGCCTGCGAGCTCCAAAAGTCGATCCTTCTCGTTTGGCGTCTAATTCTCGACTCTCTCTTTCTTCAAATTCTCCACAAACCTCAGCGCGCTTCCGGTGCGTGACGTCACCCGCACCCTGTCACCCGTTTTATCTCGGAGTATTGTGACATCTGAGTGACATGTCCGCTCTGTGCGCGCTCACGCATTACCACTTGCATCAAGGTTGCACCCAACTAACCCATGCGCTGAGCCGAAAGGTTCTCAGCCTAACTAAACTCAAAGGCATGAACCGAAATCCCTCGGCTATTATATAACAAAAGCACAGCCAGCGAAAGATTACCATGACTCACACTCAAACGAAAACTTAGCTTAAAATAAAGGAACATTCTGTGTGTAAAAGTTCTTTTGTATAATATTTCTTTTGTATAATATTTCGAATATTGAGATTCCTATGTCGCTATTTGATAGAGAAAATTTAATTATACCTTAAAGAACATATATGTGAACTGCTGCTGATAACATAAATATAAATGTAAAAATACATTTGCTTAATTTACGAAAATTTAAATGAGATGAAATGGGATTCATTATAGACAGAATCAAGTGCACATTATCACTCTAAAGAAATAAATCGATAAGTATTTAAGTAAATTATAGTTCATTATTTACTGTTAGTTCAGAGAGCATAGACAAATCCATACTTACTCATAGTTGATTAGGCATTAAAAAAATCCAATTAACTGAAGAAATATTTATTTCTACGCTTATTTATACAATTTAAGTGGGCTCGAAATAAGTTAAAAGAGACTTGGTTAATTATCTATGAATCCAATGGGCAAAGAAATTCTACTTTTCGTATTTTTGAAGAGAACATATTTTAAGAATGATTTCCGGTTTTATTTCTTCAAATTTTTTTTGTCCTCTGCAAAATATCTCTAAATTTCAAAACTAACGTTAATGCACCGACTGATTAATAAAATTTAAAATATAAATATAAAACTTACAGCTTCTCGATCCTATTTTTTGTACAAAAAAATTTAACACTTTTTTGTTTGGAAATCATTTGAATTCTCATGTCTCTCTCTCTCTCTCTCTCTCTATATATATATATATACATGTATGTATGTGTGTGTTTGTGTGTGTGTGTGTGTGTTGAAAAAGAAGAAAACAAAAGAAAAATACATATAAATGGATAAGAAAAGTTTATTAATGAATATTAATTAAGGTCCACTGACGCATTACGACCAATATCAATGAAAATTTCAGATTGAAGGTATTTTATGTTATCTTAATGGTTCGAACGTCTGGGGATGATGAATTTGAAATAATCGTTTCATATCTTAGATAATTTCATTCATATTGGTCGAAATGCATCGGTGGACCTTTACTAATATTTGTTAATAAATTTTCTCATCCATTCATATATATTTTTCTTTCCTTTTTCTTCATTTTACAACATATCTGTCTGATTAAACTTCTTATCTTACTCAAATATATATATATATATATATATATATATATATATATATATATATATATATATATATATATACATATATATATACTGCTCAGGCAGGATATGAGACAAGGCCAATTTTTAAGCGAAGTTTAACAGGTTTGAATTCAGAGTTTCTCCTAGACTAGTTGCCTACAATTTACCCATAGCTGGAGGGAGAATAATTGGATTCATACCTTTCCCAGAGGTATAAGTGCTATGTGAAATGCAATTAGTCTCGACCAGGATTTGAACTCGCGTCACCGTGTCCATTTCCTACGACGATAACCATTACACCACGGGCACCTCCATATATATATATATATATATATATCAATGTTAGCCGACTAGTAAGAATTTGTACACACACACACACACACACACACACACACACACACACACACACACACACACACACACACACATATATATATATATATATATATATATATATATATGTATAAAGTATTAACGATCCCTTTCGAGACCAACATCGACTGGGCGCATCAGCGGAAATTGAAAAAGTACGAAGACCTACGTCAACAGTGTACTAAGAATGACTGGTCAACAGAAATATTTCCTCTTGAGGTTTTATTTCGAACGCAACATCAACATTTTTAACCAAAATCAGACTTTCACCAGCAAAGAAGAGGGAGTATATAAAAAAGATCCAAAAGAAGGCTGTAACTGCATCTGAACGGATATGGCATTCGGACAGATTAAACACTCTCCAATAAAGTCTGGTAGTATTGTGATATACTGCTGGGGCGCCCTGGGTTAGTGGTAATGATCCTTCGGCTCCGAAACCATGTCAGAACCCAGGGTCATCATCTGATGAAGACTTTACTGGAAGCAAAACTGCTTCTTTTGCAGCAGTTTTTGTATATATATATATATATATATATATATATATATATATATATATATATATATATATATATATATCCTTGATTGGCAACCTAATTAAGGTTAAAGAACCCAGTCTCGATAGCTGGAGGGAGAACAAGAGGATTCATGCCTTTCTTACAGTAATCAGTGTGAAGAGAAACACAAGGAGCCTAGTGAAGAATTTGAACGTAAATGTCTGATTCCATATCCAACGATTATAACTGGTACTCTAACGGCGCCTCACGGAGAAGTAATGCCTTTTAGAGTCTCATAGGTCCCATATATCTATCTGAGATTTATGAGTATCGGCAGCATATAACTGTGCAAATCAATAATTATACTTATTAGCTAGAAATAGTTATTTGAGACAATATGATTGTGAATAAATTATTAGTATTAGATAGGAATACTTGAAACCATACAATTGAATGCAAAGAAATTATTATTATCTATATGATAATAATTATAAGAATAATTATTTGAAAGCATTTTATTGTGTATACATTTTTAGTATTTAGATAGGAACACTGGAAGAGTTGTATTTGTGTGAAAACAAATTATTCTTTTTTATTTACTCATTAGAGTTTTTCACATCAGCGACATCTGATGGTCTTTCACTGGAGATTGAGTGACAGCAAGTCTCCTCAAGTCTCCAGGACGCTTCTCAGTATTCTGGCCATTTTCAATAATGCTGTTATTTGGATTGTCTCCACTCAGCCACCAATTTCCAAATCATCCCAGCCCTTTAATAACCTTTTAGTTACCGTGCCAAACGCACCACTCACAATTGGTATAATTGTCACCTTCATGTTCCATCGTTTTTTTTAATTCTCTAGCAAGGTCGAGGTACTTATTTCTCTTTTCACATTCTTTCTGTTTTATTGTGGTCAGCTGGGACAGCAAAGTCGACAATTTTGCAGATTCTGTTTTTTTTTGTTGATTATTATAAAGTCTGGTCTTTTGGCCAAGATTAGGTGATTATTATTATTATTATTATTATTATTATTATTATTATATATGAAAGTATACGCTTGTGTATCAATTATCAGTATTAGATAGGAATACTTGAAACCATAAAATTATGCAAAGAAATTATCGTCATATGTAAATAATTACTTGAAAGCTTTTAATTGCGTATAAATTATTGCTATTTGACAGGAATATTTGAAACCATATCATTGTTTGCAAAGAAATTATTATCATTAAGGTTTTTCGAACTATTACCTTCATCTTTATTGCTATTTCCACAACGTTTCGGCCGATATATCCTCCGGCCTTCTTCAGGTGTTTGTCGAACTCTCAGGGCCATACAGTGGACCTTGGAGCGATGGCACTGAAGGGGTACTCCGCATTTCCCAATGCTCCAGTATTGCTGGATGGTTTGGTTTGGTTTGTTGGATTTTATGGCATATCAACCTTTGTAGGTTATTTAACGCCAAATCCATTTTTATGTAAATAATCTGTTCTATTTAAAACAGTTCAGTTTAGCATAAGTACACAGTTTAATTGTCAAAAACATTTCTATTTCAAACTATTCAAGCAGTTATATGTAACAACCCAGCTTAGTGTAAATACAGTTTTAATGTCGAAAAACAGTTCTATTTCAAATAATTCAGTTAAGCATAAGCATGTAGTTTAAATGTAAGTACGGTTTAATTGTCAAAAACAGTTCCATTTCAAGCTATTCAGTTTACTCAAACAATTCAGTTTAGCAGAAGTATGCTGTTAGTTCTATTTAACCCATAGATAGGGCCCTATCATGTGCTACCACTCCGGGTCAGAGTGGACCTAGGAGCGATGGCAATGAAGGGGTACTCCGCATTCCCCAAAGCTCCAGCACTGCTGGAAACTCACCATCAGATTGTTTAGTGTCATATCCAGGACACTCATCAGGGGGGGGGGTCTTAACCCTCTGCAGAGGTGCAGTCAGTACATTCTACAGCCCTGCAAAGTATTGCTGGAGCTTCACCATCAAATTGTTTTGTGTTATATCCAGCAGACTCATTGGTGGAGTCTTACCCCTTTACAGAGATGCAGCCAATGTTCTGTAGCTCTAGCCTGGGGCATATATAATTGGATACCATAATTATTGAAATAGTAACCTAATAATGTTGTATATTGACCTTTGACCCGGCCAAACAGGCCATTCCAAAGACGCGGAAGTTGCATATTCCATTGGCGTAAGGCGGGCTTAGCTGACAATATGGGACAAGGTAAAATCCCGCGGTACAGTCAGACAGATGCACCGGAATAGAGTGACCTGTGAACTGCATGACAGTTATTTCCGCTTGATGACGATCAAACATGCCATTCCAAAGATTGAGTGGACGATTGAACTATTATATAACTCGGTGAAGACGGGAAGTCAGTTTGTTTGGAGATCAGACCCGTTGGTGACAAGATGTGGTAGAGAAAGCCAGCACCCAGCAGAGTGGGTCTCCAGGCTTCCGGTTGAGCAGTCCTGGAGAACGGGAAAGACACAAAGCTGATGGTCATAAGAGTGGGTGTTAATATATTGCAGTTCTGTTCCGTCTCCAACTTCCTCTCACACACAAATCTTTCAAATAAAGTGAGAGGTATTTTTTTTTAAAGAAGTCTTCGCTCGTCTTTATTGTGTCGTGATGATTCTCTATGCATATATATATGTATTATGTGTTTGTATAGTTTAATCATGGTCATAGTTATTGTGTGACTATACAACAATACGGATTGATGAAAAATGCTTATAAATGAGAATAAACAATAAAATATAATAACGTAAATTGCGGTGTATGTTTATCTTTTAACTCTGAAAAAAATCTCTACAAAACAAGAGAACTACTTATACATCAGGGCTAAAATCTAAACATTTATCATAAAATGGTCAACCAGTTGAACAATACACTTAACAATCAATATACAACACGTACCGTATTTCCAACAACCTACTACGAACATTTCTGGCTTAAACTCGTGTTGCTGAACATATTTAAAAAAGGAACACAGATATAAATATAAAATAATAAAGCTGCTATAAAAATTAAGAATTTGGCCAAGTAGCTAGAGTGTTTGCCAATGGTCTGCGAGACCGGGGTTCAATTCCAAGTCGAGTCATACCAAAGACTTAAAAAATGCTACTTGATATTTCCTTGCTGAACACGCAATATTATAAGGTACGCATCAAGGGCAAAGTGGAGCAATCTAGGGAAAAGGGTAGCGCCCTCCCCTACATCTCGGTGTAGTAGCTATTGAAAAGGGAGCCTTCTGGTCGACTACGGTGATCAGCTTTGCTTTTATATCACGCGTCGCTTCCAAAAGTTCATTCACTGGCTACTAACACTAACCAGAACGTCATTGTTCTCAGCTGTGTGTTTTCAGATTGACCAATTCAGTAGGAATTGGTCAATTGGTATAACTCAGAATTTTCATTTAAAACTCTTGAAGTCGACTTATTTGCCAAGTCGACTTGTATGTCACAATTAACGATATATACATATATATATACATATTTACCAACCCCTCCGCTCGGGCAGGATATGACACAAGGTCAATTTTTTAAGCGGAGTTTAACAGGTTTGAATTCAGAGTTTTCTTCTCCTAGACTAGTTGCCTCACCAAGGTTGAAGAACCTAGTCGGCCCTACTATTTTACCCATAGCTGGAGGGAAAATAATTGGATTCATACCTTTCCCAAGGATATGAGTCAGTTTCGTCCAGGATTTGAACTCGTGTCACCGCGTCCATTTCCTACGACGATAACCATTACACCACGGGCACCTCCAATACATACATATATATATATATATATATATATATCAGTGGCGACTCTAGCCTATTTTTGCTACTCGTGCCCCCCCTCCGTCAACTTCAGTTCCCAACCCGTGGTCCGTGGACCCAAAGTAAGTCATCATTGTTGCTATTGCGTGATTCTCCATTGTATAGCACAGATTGACAAACGTACCTTGCATGGTGTTTTTTTTTGTAAGCAATGAAGATACTATATAATTTGTAGTCTTGTTAATACAGTAGATAAGATAATTTTTTTTCCTTTCAAAAGTATTGAAGAAAAGAGAAGATGTTCATTACTATGACGAGAAAAATATGTTTATTAGAATAAAGAAACTGATGACAGTATACACAGACACAGCTAGTAGTTTCAATTTCGCTTAAAATAAAGATTATTCGTTGAAAATGTATTCAAATAAACAAATTTTAGTTACAGAATGTAATATATGCAACATTCATTAAAGAAATAGACATCTGTTAGTGAAAAAACGAATTAAAACACGACGTTTAACCAACATTTACCATAGCGATGATGATGACGTCGGCGACGGCTATAATCTGCTATCCCCCTCTCTCTGTCTCTCTCTCTCGGTCCCTCTCCCTCTTCCCAAGACAGCTATCAGCAATCAGCAGTCAAAATGTGCCAAGATTTTTGAGCACGGAGTTAGTGTTGTTGCTCTTGCTATTGGTTACAACCAAAAGCGTATTTCTCTAACATTACTGTTATTATAAGGGTCTAGTGCTGGGCACGGATTGCGCGTTCAACATTATAGCCGATTTTATGGGATGTTCAATGAATCTGACGGTGGCCGGACAAAGACCATCCGTTCAAAACAGCATCGTTGATATATTTATGAACTTTTGGCTACTTAGTTATCAAAAGTTGAATAGATACGTAATTTAATTGAGATCAGACTAAGTATGTTTGCTTGAAATTAATGGATGATTTTTAATCCATTTTGAATAACATTGACCGAGTTATTGGTCGTGCCGGGCACGAGTAGCACTAGTCCCGTCTCCGCCCCTGATATATATATATATATATTTATATATATATATCGTAAATTGTGACCAACTACCGACTCCCGCAGTCTCTTTCTTTTAGTCCTTACTTCTGTGGAGCATTTCCGTTCTCTCATTACAGTTCATTTTATGGTTTATGCCGTATTTAATTCCATAAGTTGGTAAGAGATGCATTCAAATTCTTCACTTAGGAATCTAAATATTTCTTTGCTACTATTTAGCTATTATTATCATTAACTTAGTCATAGTAGTAGTTCTTGTGATGTTAACTGTGGAGGCTGTGACACTAGTGATTTCATCCCCATTATCATCATATGGAAACTTATTGAAGGCACCACGTATATAACAGGATTTAGAATTAAATAGCCTTCATGAGTTGATATGCCAAAAAATGCAATCAACCAAATAAACAGCTCTAGTAATGAAAAATCAAAAAAGAATGGTAAAGAAACAACCCAACAAGATGTGGCATGCCGTACAATTAAACAACCACCCAAATGTTTGCAAAACTTAATGAGTAAGTTAATAAAAAAAAAATAGATAAAAGCAATTTTTAAGCGTGTTAAAGAGCACCTTACAGATGAACAATCTGTTGTTAGATAAATAAAGCAATAAACACTTCCATTTCAGTTGCCTAACAGAAAAATGTGAAAATGAATGAATGGAACGCTGTAGGCGCAATAGTATTGTACAAATAATGAAACGAAGACGACAACGAATCATTGCCAATTGAATCGCTTTAAGTGTGAAAAGACTACGTATTTATTTTCTCTTTTTTTTTTTTTTTTTTTTTTTTTTTTTGTTAAATATTCTTCGTGTTTGACGTTGGCCACTGAATATTTTTTTATTTTATTTTGTTTTATTTCGATTTTATTTTGGTTTATTTTGTGCCAGTTTTTCCAGCTAAAACGTTTTCACACTTTTCCACTTAAGACCTGTTTATTTGTCGTATTTGTCGGTACAATAGCAAAAAAACGTTAGAGAAACACAGAGTATTTCAAACACTTCTTCCATCAAATTTTCTCTCTCTCTCTCTCTCTCTCTCTCTCAATATATATATATATATATATATATATATATATATATATATATATCTGTACAAATAATGTTTCAAAAAATTCCGACGGCACATAAGAAACAAAAAAACAATTTTAAAAATCAGATTGACATATTTCAACAGAGGTCATATGTCACAGGAATACGTCATAAATATATATATATATATATATATATAGTTATATATATATATATATATAACTAAACACTGCTAAAGGTGAACTGAATTGTTTGAAATAGAACTGTTTTTACTCTTAACTGTGTGTAAACAAAATCTGTGTATTCATGCTAAGCTGAATTGTTTGAAATAGAACTGTTTGATCATTCAACTGTGTAAAACTGACTGATGTTTCATTTAATTGTTATTGCTAACCTGCAATATTTGCAACCATTTAACTTTGTTGACATGCTGAATTGTTTGAAAGAGAAAGTTTGACATATTTTAAAGTGTGTGTAAACAAAAAAAAATCTGCATTTAAACCAATGACTAACTTTGTGTACAGAAAAGACTGGAATTCTGCTACACTGAATTATTTGAAATTACATGAAAACATTTAACCGTGTGGTTAGAAAAACAAGTTTTGATATTTTGATAGTAACATTTTAAAACTTGTTTTAAAATGTTACTATCAAAATATGTTCGAAATACCTATATTTAATATATGAATTTAAAAAGTTTGACTTTAAATGACCTACAGTGGTCAATATACCTTAAAACCCAACCCCACCAAATACTTAATATATATGCATAAAGAGAATTTAGCATTAAATAACCTACAATGGTTGATATGTCATAAAACTCAACTAAGTAGGATCCTATTTATTTAACATATATATATATATATATATATATATATATATATATATAAAGAGGATTTAGCATTAAATAGCCTACACTGGTTGATATGCCATAAAACCAAACCAATCCTAATCATATATATTTAATATTTATGTATAAAGAGGATTTAGTATGAAATAATCCACAATGGTTGATATCTCATAAAAGCCAACCAAACCAATCATATATATTTAATATATATGTATAAAGAGGAGTTTGCATTAAATAACATAGCATTGTTGATATGCCATAAAACCAAACCAAACCAAATCATATATATTTAATATATATGTAAAAAAGATTTAGCATTAAAATAACCTTTAATGGTTGATACGCCATAAAACCAAACCAAACCAAACCAAATCATATATATTTAATATATATGTATAAAGAGGATTTGGCATTAAATAACCTACAATGGTTGATATGCCATAAAACCCAACCAAACCAAATTGTATATATTTAATATATATGTATAAAGAGGATTTGGCATTAAATAACCTACAATGGTTGATATACCGTAAAATCCAACCAAACCAAATCATATATATTTAATATATATGTATAAAGAGGATTTGGCATTAAATAACCTACAATGGTTGATATGCCATAAAACCCAACCAAACCAAATTGTATATATTTAATATATATGTATAAAGAGGATTTGGCATTAAATAACCTACAATGGTTGATATACCGTAAAATCCAACCAAATCATATATATTTAATATATATGTATAAAGAAGATTTGGCATTAAATAACCTACAATGGTTGATATACCGTAAAATCCATCCAAACCGAATCATATATATTTAATATATATGTATAAAGAAGATTTGGCATTAAATAACCTACAATGGTTGATATACCGTAAAATCCATCCAAACCGAATCATATATATTTAATATATATGTATAAAGAAGATTTGGCATTAAATAACCTACAATGGTTGATATACCGTAAAATCCATCCAAACCGAATCATATATATTTAATATATATGTATAAAGAGGATTTGGCATTAAATAACCTACAATGGTTAATATGCTATAAAACCAAACCAAACCAAACCAAACCAAATCATCATACAAACTGCCACAAACATTTCCGACTTAAAATAGTATTTGATGAACATAATTAACAGCTTACTTCCGTTCATACATGGAACAACATTTTCAATAAAAGTTACTCGAAGGGGTATTTTATTGATGATTAAAATGTTGATACTAATATACCCCACTGTAATTTTTAAGCATTTTCTTAAACACATTTATAATTTTAAACTTTAATATGTTCAAAAAAATAATTATTTAATACTAAAAGGATAAATGATCACATTTTAAAATCTTTGAATGTTTTGTTCAGATTCTGTCCATTATCTGTAGCTAAATTCATGTCTGAGGATCCACCACTACAGTCACCGTCAGACTAACACAAAATTTTGGTTTCCTAGCTGTAGAATACACCGACTCCTTCTCTGCAGAGGGGTAAGACCCCCACCACTCAACGAGTGTCCACGATATGACACTAAACAATCTGATTGTGAGCTTCCAGTGATGCTGGAGCTTTGGGGGATGCAGAGCACCCCTTTATTGCCATTGCTCCCTGGTCCACCCTAGCCGGGAATGGTAGCACTTGATAGGGTCCTATCTATGGGTTAAATAGTACAAATTGCATACTTATGCTAAACTGAATTGTTTGAATTAGAACTGTTTGACTAAACTGAATAGCTTTAAATAGAAATGTTTTTGACAATTAAACTGTAGATACATTTAAACTGCGTACTTATGCTAAACTTTTAACAGTGAGTAAACAAAATCAGTACTTATCTGTAGCTAAAATCAGTACTTATCTGAATTAGATCTGTTTTAATAAACTGAATTGCTTGAAATAGAAATGTCTTTGAGAATTAAACTGTGTACTCATGCTAAAATGAATTGTTGGAAATAGAACTGAATATTGGTATAAAAATTAATTTGGCGTTAAATAACCTACAAAGGTTGATATGCCAGAAAATTTTGGGCAGAAAATTTTGAGGCAGTTGACCAACACGCTAGCTATAAGTTTAACCGAAAATTTTCGACTGAAAATTTTGAGAGGGTTGACCTACAAAGTAGCTATAGGTCTAACCCAAAATTTTCTGCCGAAAATTTTGATATCAACTCATATGGCTGATTGACTTATACGCCATAATTCATTGGAGTTGAAACCATTTGCGTATAGATTATTCGTATTAAGGATAGTTACTTGAAGTTATTATGAACAAATGATTGGCGGTGCCCGTGGTGTAATGGTTACCGCCGTAGGAAATAGACACGGCGATGCAAGTTCAAATCCTGGACGAGACTGATTGCATTTCACATTAATACTAATACCCTTGGGAAAGGTATGAATCCAATTATTCTCCCTCCAGCTATGGGTAAATAGTCGAGCAGTCTAGGTTCTTCAGCCTTGGTGTAGCAACTAGTCTAGGAGAAGGAAAACTCTGAATTCAAACCTGTTAAACTCCGCTTAAAAATTGACCTTGTGTCATATACTGCTACACAAAACACATGCATACATAGGTATACACTGAGCTCAATGTATACAGACACATGGACAGACGAGTTTACACAGAGAAAAGAATGTATATATGTAAGTGTGCAAACGTACTTTTCTGTACATACACACAAACATACATCCATGCACACTAACACTTATATATATGTACACGCACACATACAGTCATGCACACTGATATGCACACGTGCCCAAATGCATGCATATATCATGGCACACATACACACACACACGTATACATAGACGAACGCAAACATACCGCTACATACGCGTAAATAATATAATTATTATTATCAAATAATTATTATTAGCGCACAGGTATATTCTTTCAAGTATTCCAATCTAATACAAATAATTTTTAGACAGAGATGATACCATGGCAGGTTAGAGTAGATTTGGGAATAATAGCAGCAAAGAGTGTTTCTACACACTCAGGGCTCACTAAGTAAGTCAGTAAAGTTGACGACCTTAGTCGAGGATGACCCGAAGGCTCCCTTTTCAATAGGTGTAGGGAGGGCGCTACTCCTTTCCCTGGATTGCTCCACATTGCTGAGCCATTTTAAAAATCTTTGGTATGACTCGACCTGGGATTGAACCCAGGTCTCCCGAACTATTGGCGAACACTCTACCCACTAGGCCAATGAGAAGTATACATAATCAGATGTATACTTACACTAATTGTCTAAATTTCTGAGACGAAGCTTGACGATTTTTTTTCATTAAGAGTTTTCGGACCATTGTCTTCATCTTTTTTGTTATTTCCACAATGTTTCGGCTGATAGGGCCTCCGGCCTTCTTCAGGTGTTTGTCGAACTCGGGAACTTCGAAGTACGTCTTTTATTGAATCCACGGGGGTCGTCTGTTCTGATTCCGTTAGTCATAACCGGGTACAAGTGAAGTATTCCTGTATTGTTACTTGCCTGCAGACTGGATTGAACCTGCAACCTCCCAATGATTGTCTCTTTAGAAGCTTACGGAACCAACGCCTATAACCGTTACACTATGTGTCCTGCTGGACAATTAAGAGGGAATTTTGGGGACTTATAACGTACACCTCCACACACTCGTACACGTATCCACCTACATTTCTCGCTGTTCTTTACACGCTGAGAATTTGTTCGTACATTGTATGTGTGCGGGGGCAGACAGTCATTCTTGTCGCTGAGGTCTCGTTTATTTATCATCACTTGTATTCTTCTCGAGGTAATTGCTCCTAAACGCTGAATTTACAAGAATGCATGGGTGGGTAAAGATGAAGCAGCAGGTTTCGGAATTAGTGTGAGGGGTTGGGCGGTCACCAGCGGAGCCCAAACACATGACATGATGCCAAAAGGAGCCTTAGACAAACAAACATGGTCGAATTAAACAATTGCCGTCGGAAAACATTTTAGTAGGGGTCGACCGTTTCGACGTCATTCTAATTCACAGCATCTAGAACCTAAAGGAAATCATGTGGGAGACTTGACTGCGGGAGTTGTTTCTGTGTCGCCTGTGTTTGAATCTAGTGGTAAACAGTGCTTACAGATATGATTCGGTTGTTAGAGACAAAACTTCTTTGAATAAGATGGTGTTCACCGAATCTAGCAAAATACCAAATAGAATATCGCTAATTAATAAGTGAATAATTACGAATTAAGCAAAGAAAAACGGAAAAAAGAAATTTACTTTTTATCTAAAGTTTCATATTGTTTCTTTGTAGAATAGCATATCAACCTTCGGTTCTATCTAATGCCAAAGCCATCCTTGTAGAAGAACAGTAGTGGAAAGAGTTTACTCATATATATTTACCCAACCCCTCCGCATGAGCAGGATGTGACACAAGGTCAGTTTTTAAGCGGAGTTTAAGATATTTGAATTCAGATTTTTCATTCTCCTTGCTCAGTTGTCATACCAAGGTTAAAGAGCCATGGTTACCTTACTATTTACCCTGAGATGGAAGGAGACTAGTCGGGTTCATGCTTTTACGAAGGGTATACACTCCGTGAAATGCAAATAGTCTTCTCCAAGAAATTAACTGGTCATACTCCTCAAGGCTCCAGAACGGGAGACTCACCATTGGATGCAGGTCTATCTCCCTGCAGAGGATGCATTCAGTGTATTCTATGTCCCGCTGAAAAGGCTTTGGCTATAAGTCTAGCCGTGCCTCTGATCCAAGTTTTCACTTCTTATATATATATATATATATATATACCTACAGAGTCAGAAGAATCTACCTAGGTTTCACCTAACCGGATCATTAGGACGATTCTAATCATAGAAGGGTTGGACCAAAAGTACCTTTTATTGATTAAAAGACCGACAGAAAGAATAAAATTAGCATCATATATATATATATATATATACCCATCCCCTCCGCCTGGGCGAGATGCGACTCAAGGTCAATCTAACATGTTTGAATTCAGAGATTTGTTTCAGACCGGTTGCCATACCAGGTTTAAAGGCCCAAGTCTGCCCTACTATTGACCCATATCTAGAGGGTGAATAATTGGATTGATACCTTGCTTAAGGTTATTAGCGCTACGTAAAATGCAAACAGCCGCTTCCGGGGGTTGAACTGAGGCCGTCGTGCCCATTTCCAGTGACGGTTACAATGGCAACGCAAACGTGCCATTTATCTCATAAGCAGGATGGTATAAGGGGATTCATATGGTTATACGTCTGAAAGTGAATGTAATATTACGACTGGAGTTCGAACCCGCTGACTATTATGGGGTGTCAAATCTTTATTGTATTTTGCTTTTGTTTCAATGGTTGTGGATTGTAGTCGTGGTTGGTGGTAGAATTTTGGTTTAGGTATCTGACTCCATTGTTCTCAACTTACTCCATTCAATTTGTTTTCTTCTTTGTCCGAGAAGGCTGCAAAAGATTTCCGGAAGGAAGGAAAGAAAAAGACGAAAATACCTTTCAAATTTCAACATTATTTTAGGGTTAGATACGGCTATTCAGTAGCACATAAGAGATTTCAATCTGTTGTCTTCCTTGTCCGAGAAGGCTGCAAAAGAACTGCGAAAGGAAGGAAGGAAAGAGACGAAGGTACCTTTCAAATTTCAACTTTATTTTAGGGTTAGATACGGCTATTCAGTAGTGCATAAAAGATTTTAATCTGTTGTCTTCTTTGCGTGTGAAGGCTGCAAAAGAATTCCGGAAGGAAGGAAAAAGACGAAGGTACCTTTCAAATTTCAACATCATTTTAGGGTTAGATACGGCTATTCAGTAGCGCATAAGAGATTTCAATCTGTTGTCTTCTTTGTCTGAGAAGGCTGCAAAAGAATTGCGAAAGGAAGGAAGGAAGGAAAGAGACGAAGGTACCTTTCAAATTTCAACTTTATTTTAGGGTTAGATACGGCTATTCAGTAGCGCATAAGAGATTTCAATCTGTTGTCTTCTTTGTCTGAGAAGGCTGCAAAAGAATTGCGAAAGGAAGGAAGGAAAAAGACGAAGGTAACTTTCAAATTTCAACATTATTTTAGGGTTAGATATGGCTATTCAGAAGCGCAGAAGAGATTTCCTGGACTATTAGAAAACATTCCCATCTCTCCCAAACAAGGCGTTGAAACATCTTAGTCATTTTTCAGTGGGTGATGATTTTAAAGTCTGTAGTTATGTCCAGTAGGTGTTTTTGTGACGTTATGTTATCAAAAACGGTTGCTATATGTTCAGCAAAAGCCTGCTATTGGTGATCAAGTGAGCCATCGTGCCGTTAAGCAGACAGGTGGTCTTACCCACCAACCACACTAGAGAAGTTGTTCTTTTTCGTCCAGGTGGTCACTAATGAATGAGTCAGATTTTCTTTTTAGCACTGGTAAGTCTGTCTTTCAGGCATGCACGGCTCCTACTTCCTGTAAGAGGTTTCAGGTAACTGTTACTCTTTTTGATTTTATTTCATTACATCGCAGTCAAGGACTTTAGTCACTATGCTACGGGGATTTTCCTTTACCGATCTTCGAAACAAAGGTAGCAGACGACGTCAGAAAAAAATGGATATTATTCGGTACTATTTGTTACCAAATTCAACACCAGCAAAACTCGACTCACATTTTCATTGCTGCGATGACGGCATTATTGTCCGGAAAAAGGTGAACATGTATTCCATTTTTCATCAGTTCTATTCCCACTGATTAAGTGATCAAGGCGCTTTTCATTTCGTGGACTAACAGCATCGTTGAACGTGGCTTATCTTTCTCATTGCTATTGTCACTGCTGAAAAGCATTGCCCATATCCTAACTATGTTCTCTTATACAGTTTTGTTTCAGTAAGCATTCACCAGGTGTCGATGAATTTTAATTTGCTCATTTTTTTTGTATGAACAAATTGAATTAGGCATCCTAGCTTTCATGTCAGATGTCTTTTTGTCAGACTGCCGCTCTTTTCGATATTACTGATAAAATATTTAGATAAGGGTAGTACTTTCTGAGTGGCATGCCGACTTGTTCATCGTTTCTAAAAATATATTGCCCAAGGTGAGAATTTTCTCGATAAATAATGTTTTTTTAATTGTATAGCAATTGAGTTTGTTGCATCTCTTGTGGAAAGAAATAGAATACATTACTTTTTTCATTACTCTTTTTTTTTTTTTGCGTGAATAAATTCAATTACACATCTCAGCTTTCATGTCAGAGGTCATTTTGCCTGACTGGGGCTCAACAAGAGTGTGGTCATTTTGATATGATAAATAACATATAAGAATAAGGGTATTACTTGTGGTGCGGCATGCAAACTCTAGTTCATCGTTTCCAAAAATGCATAGCCAAAGGTGGAAATTTTCTTGATAAATAATGTTTTCTAATAGAAGACTTGTTATTTTTTTTTTTCTGTATCGTCGAAGTTTCGGTGAAAATAATTTGGAGGCATTACTTTCGGGACAAAATTCTTGCTCGACTTACTAGTGCAACTGTGTTCGCTGTATCTCTTATAGAAATAGATAAGATGCATTACTTTCGAAACAGCACACTTGCTTAATGCACTGGTGTTATTGTGTTCCTTTTATCTGCTGCAGTTTCCATAGAAATAAATTGGAGATATTACTTTCAGAACGACACACTTATTCCATCCACAGGTGTTATTTTCTTCCTTGTATTGCTTGTAGTTTCTTCGGCAATAAATAGGAGGCATTATTTTCAGAACGACATTCTTGCTCTATCCAGCTGTGTTATTGTGTTCCCTTTATCTGTTGTAGTTTAATGTGGCTATAAATATGGACCGGACATTGGCCTAGCGGTTAGAGTGTTCGCCAATCGCCCGGGAGACCTGGGTTCAATCCCAGGTCGAGTCATACCAAAGACTCAAAAAATGGTACTTGATGCCCCCTTGCTTAACACTCAGCAATATAAGGTACGGATCAAGGGTAAAGTGGAGCAATCCAGGGAAAGGAGTAGCGCCCTCCCCTACACCTTGGTGTAGTAAGCTATCGAAAAGGGAGCCTTTGGGTCACCCTCGACTATGGTCGCCTACTTTACTTACTTATAAATAGGTGGAAATACTTTCAGAACGACAATCTTGCTCTACCCAATAGTGATATTGTGTTCCCTTTATCTGTTGTAGTTTCTGTGGTTATAAACAGGTGCCATAACTTTCAGAAAATCACTCTTGCTCTATCCAGTTGTGTTATTGTGTTCCCTTTATCTGTTGTAGTTTCTGTGGTTATAAACAGGTGCCATAACTTTCAGAAAATCACTCTTGCTCTATCCAGTTGTGTTATTGTGTTCCCTTTATCTGTTGTAGTTTCTGTGGTTATAAACAGGTGCCATAACTTTCTGAAAATCACTCTTGCTCTATCCAGTTGTGTTATTGTGTTCCCTTTATCTGTTGTAGTTTCTGTGGTTATAAACAGGTGCCATAACTTTCAGAAAATCACTCTTGCTCTATCCAGTTGTGTTATTGTGTTCCCTTTATCTATTGTAGTTTCTGTCACTATAAATAGCAGGCACTACTTTCGGAACGACAAACTTGCTCGATCCAGTGTTGATTTTGTGTTCTATCTTTCCTTTTTTTCCGTTAGTTTTTTCCTCTTTTTTGTTGATATAATCGATTCATTACTTGTGGAATTTTCTCCTTCTTAATGATTCATTTCGGTATTTCTCTTTTCTTTTTCTCTTCTTTTTAATCTTTATTCTCACTGATTTGCTGAGTTGCAAATTTAGAAATGAACCTAAGAACGCACATAAAAAATAGCATCGACTTAGTCCCGTTAGAAACCAGTTTGAAATTGCATAAAAATAGACCCACCCCCAAGGCTGGAGACTTATTTTCATTATAAATATGTAATTCCCTGGCCTCCAAGTTTTTTATGGCGTTGGAAATTTTAACTGAATGAATAATTTCCACCTTCTTTTTAATTTCCATTCGTTAATTTTTTTTACTTGGGTTTTAAGGTAAATATACTTGTTCTTTATTCTATTTTTCCCGATTTCTTTTTCTTTTTTCTCCGACATACGTTTTTAAAACCAATGTTGGCTATAAACAAGGAGTTACTAGGAGGTTGTTTTTGTCTTATAGATAAATCCAGTCTTAGTAGAATCGAATAATCGTATATTTTATATGACTGATTTCTTCGGTAAATGCCCATAAAATTGATGGTAAACTTCGTATAAAATTTACGTTATTTTTTACCTTGTGTCTTGTGAGGCGAACTTTTCTAAATGGCATACACTAAAGAAGGAACCTTATATTTTTTTCATTAGTCGTGAGGGGTATAAATAAAAATTGTTGAGTTGAGCGATTGGTTTGGTCTTGTGTCATTAGGATTCAACGCCTACACCACCACGACAAAAGAACTATAAATAGACGATTTTAAAACTCTTGATTTCGCGATTTCAGTCCCTTTCAGATTCTAATTATACATTGACCTTTTTTTTAAGATACCGATTCTGTAATCAATGAATAGGCTGTTTAGAGGTATACCAGCTCAGGAACTCGCTCGCAGACAAAAGATAATGGGAAGAGAGTTAATCGGTCTAACGAGAAACAAAAACGAATTTGATGAATCCGTGGGGAAACAGTAAATAATTATCTCCCTTAGGAAGCGGGCGTGTCTACTGGGTGCCTGTTCGAGTGTCACATAACAATCAAAGATATCTATTCTCGTTTTCTTTTGACTCTGTTCTTTGAACAGATTATACGTTTTCTCTTATGCCATTAAACGGTTAAACCAGTATAGATATGATGATTTTACTGTACCTCTTCATTAAGTAAGCCTTTTCTATTCTTGTACATCTTTCACATACTGCTTGTTCGTATGTGCATATCATAATTGCATATGTGCATATTATATTTGCACACATTCGCGTATTCTTTCAGTATTCCTCGAATGTATATTATGTACATATTAAACGTTTCTGCTTGAGTAAATGAACTTACCTTGTCTTTCATTCCGTTTATTCAATGTTAGTATATAAAGACTTTAACGAAGCACAGTGAAAAAAGGCTAGATGAGAAACACACAATGATGCTGTGTGCTGCTTTTGCAGATCACTGAAGCAGCAAACTATAAAATATCAGCTGTATAGCTACCTACCTCCCATCTAACAAAAATCATCCAAGTAAGACGAACAAGACTTATTTGGACACTAGTGCGAAAGTAGAGACTAATTAATGTCTAGGTTCTCGCGTGGGCACCATCACATGGGAAAAAAAACTAGCGTTGGCTTCATATTAAAGACTTAAACTCAGTGCAGACACCGGATGCCGTTAAGAGGACATGCCAAGTGCAATGGAGGGTAGGGATGGATGGCAAGAGTGACTCATGAAAAAACGTGCGGTCGGTACAACTTGATAATGATGGTATCGCCGATTCATTTTACTGGTCCTTAGAGTTAGGGTATTTGACTAAATATCTTTCTGTTAATACAAATATTCCGACTATATATCTTTTTATTCATACGAAATATCTTTTTATTCTTAGTAAATATCTTTCTATTTCTACAAAATATCCCACTTTTCTTACAAAATATCCTATTCCGATTAAATATCTTCCTATTGTTTCCTAAATAGCTTTTTATTCTTACTTAATATATTTCTATTCCTACAAATTATCCGTCTATTTTCTACTAAATATCTTTCTATTTATGCTAAATATCCTTCTCCTCCAACTAAATATTCTTCAATTCCAGCTAAATGTCTTCCTATTGCTATTAAATATCATTTTATTCCTGCAAAATATCTTTTTATTTACACTAAATATTTTATATTTCAACGAAATATACTTCTATTCCGACTAGATATTCCACTTTTTTACAAAAATATCCTATTCCGACTAAATATCTCTTTATTCATACGAAATATTTTCTATTCCTACCAAATATCCATCTATTGTTAACTAAATATCTTTCTATTCATACTAAATATTCTTTTCCTCCAACTAAATATATTTCTATCCCTACTAAATATACTTCTATCCCTACAAAATATCCCGCTTTTCTTACAAAATATCCTTCTATTTTGACTAGATATTTTCCTATTGTTCCTAAATGTCTTTTTATTCATACGAAATATCTTTTTATTCTTACTAAATACTCTTCTATTTCAACTAAATATCCTTCTATCCCTTCAAAATATCCTTCGCGAATGGTCTGAGAGACCTGGGTTTAATCCCAGGTTGCGTCATACCAAAGACTTTTAAAATGGTACTTGATACCTCCTTGCTTAACACTCAGCAATACAATATAGGTATCAAGGGTAAAGTGGAAGAATCCAGGGAAAGTAGTAGCACCTTCCCCTACACCTCGGTGTAGTAGCTATTGAAAAGGGAGTCTTAGGGTTGCCCTCGACTAAGGTCGCCCTCGACTATGACTACGACTACGATTCCAACTAAATATCCCAATTTTCTAAAAAAATATCGTTTCTATTCCAACTAAATATTCTTTTGTCCTTCCTAAATTTCCTTCTATTCTCACGAAATATTTTTTCTATTCCTCCTTAATATTTTTCTATTCCTATTAAAAATTCAATTCCTATTGAATATACTTCTATTCCTACAAAATATCCATCTATTTTCTACTAAACATCTTTCTATTCATACTAAATATCCTCTTCAAATTAAATATATTTTTCTTCCAACTGAATATCATTTACCCCCGTAGGGTTGAGTTCTCTAGCGAAGAAGTAATCGTGTTGCCATTAGCGCCTTTGCAAGTCTCTTCGTATTTGAATTGAGATCTCGGCGGCCGTTGAACGGATGTATGTAAACAATAGTAATTGTGATTCATAACCGTTTAAAATGTACTTCGTAGCTAATAGATCCTCGTAGCTAAATGGTTAGAAGCTTTGGCTTGGCGTTTGAGTCAACCGGGTTTCGATCCCGGCTTCAGGGAGATACTGTCTAACCACACTGATGATTTCTGATAAAACGAAACAGATCTGTCTGTGGATGATTATATATATATTAAGCAATATTTATTCGATGAAATTTTATAAAGCATTTATTCTTTTTGCTTCAAAGAAACATTCGTTTGAGACAAATGCCTGTTTATGTTTTTTTTTTTCACGGAATTATTAATTTTGGATCTAAATTCATAATTTTTTTTGTAGTAGGCGGAGGAAATATCCGATAACTGAATTTATATTCGTTGTCTCTTTCTGAAGCAAAGTTTTGTTTTAAAAGTCTTTTGGGCTTGTTGATTATCGAAACGAGGTTAACGAAAGCATGGACAGCTATCAATAGGCTAACGACTATATGGAAATCAGACCTAACCGATAAAATGAAACGCAGTTTCTTCCAGGCAGCGGTCACATCGATACTGCTATATGGATGCACTACATGGACGCTAACAAAACGGCTGGAGAAGAAACTAGATGGCAATTACACAAGAATGCTGCGTGCAATCCTCAACAAGTCCTGGCAGCAACACCCCACAAGACACCAACTGTACGGCCACCTGCCCCCTATCACGAAAACTAT
The DNA here is from genome assembly GCA_963585895.1 of Sepioteuthis lessoniana. NCBI lineage: Eukaryota > Metazoa > Mollusca > Cephalopoda > Myopsida > Loliginidae > Sepioteuthis > Sepioteuthis lessoniana. The sequence goes on from OY757934.1 coordinate 20,401,548, forward strand.
TCAAGTTAGGCGAACCAGACATGCAGGACATTGCTGGAGAAGCAGAGATGAACTCATAAGAGATGTACTCTTATGGATCCCCACACACGGCCGCGCAAAAGCAGGACGACCAGCACGAACGTACATTCAGCAGCTATGTGAGGATACAGGTTGTTGTCCTGAAGACCTACCTAGGGCGATGAACGATAGGGAGGAGTGGCGAGAGAGGGTCAGGGATATCCGTGCTGCCAGCACGATATGATGATGATGATGATGAGATATTAAAAAAAGTTGGCTGTTGACCGCTTCAGATTTTGTTTTTCTCAAACTGTGATTACTCTTCCACGAAGAGGCAGGGACTTAGATCCAAGCCAAAACCACAGCACGACCATTAGAGTTTGCATGTTTGATTGGTTTTAATGGCATGACAACCTATTCAGGGTGATGCTGAACACTGCAGTCAAACTCATAGGTGAAGTTCTCTAATTGACTATTACACATGTACACACCAGTGTCGGCTAGCCAGCAAAGACTTCATTCATCAACTCTGTGTGGATACTGGGTGCCGTTTAGAGGACTTAGCAAGTACGATGATCGATTGGGCCAGAGAATCAAAGGAATCTGAGTTGTTGATGTGAATGAGATGATTTGCTGAAAAACGTTGCTTTTATTGGATTCCTGGAGCTGCATTTTAGGACCAAGTGGTCCCTTTTTGAGATCCTTCTGAGTTAGGCCCTTTACATGTTTTCCTGTTCGAAATTTTAGACACACTTTTCTAGTGTACTACATATTGACCACGATGGATTATGGAGGGTTGGGACGGACCAAGCGATTATCTTCATATCTCGCCGCGTTTTATCTATCAACGTGGCAAGCGTTCTGTCAATCTCATTGCAGATAGAAGTGTCTGTCTGATAAGGTGTCTTTGACAGAATATGTATTTGGTTGGAAAACTGTAGCCTCCATGCTAAAAGATTCCTATCGTTTCCTTCACTTCTTGATCAATGGGAAATCATACAAGACCCTCGAACTGATCGTATTGTGGTGTGCTTGTGTGTTAGGTGAGCTTATGGTTATGTATGTGTATTTGGGGAGAGAGAGAGAGAGCGAGAAAGAGAGGGGGAGAGGAAACAAATTGAGAGGGATCGGGTAGACAAAAACAGAGATAAGGAATAGACGAAGAGAGAGAGAGAGAGAGAGGCGGAGAGAGAGAGAGAGAGAGAGAGAGAGAGAGAGAAGTAGACATTGACAGTTCGGGTCACAAAGAGAGAAAGATAGTAGACGAATAGAGAGTTTATACAAAGAGCGTTAGAGAGAGAGAGAGAGAGAGAGAGAGAGAGAGAGAGAGAGAGAGAATGAGAGGATGTAAACAAAGAGAGAAATAGGAAGTAAAGAGAAGAAAGAGAGAAAGAGCAAGAGGGTAAACAATGAGAGAGAGAGAGAGAGAAGGGGTAAACATTGAGAGTGAGGGTAGTAAAAAGAGAGACAGTAGAGAAATAAAAAGAAAGTTTAGAAAAAGATTGAGAGAGAGAGAGAGAGAGAGAGAGAGAGAGAGGATGTAGACAAAGAGAGAAATAGGGAGTAGACAAGGAGAAAGAGAGCGAGGGTGTACATAAAACAAGAAAGCAAGAGAGGAGGAGGAGGTATATATAGACAGTGAAACTAGATGAAGAGAGAGAAAGAGAATAGACAAATAAGAAGAGAGGCAAGACAAAGAGAGAGAGAGAGAGAAAGAGAGAGAGAGAAAGAGAGAAGGTACACAAAATAAGAGGGAGCTGACAAAAAGAGAAAGCTAAAGGAAATAAAGAGAAAGCGTAAACATAAAGAGAGAGAGAGAGAGAGAGAGAGAGAGAGAGAGAAGTGTTCAACAAAGAAAGGGCAAATTAAGAGAAAGAAAGAGGGCGTAGACAAATAGAGAGAGTGAGAGAGTAGAAAAAGAGAGATAGAGAGAGATAGAGGGTGACAAAGAGAGAGAAGGAGAGAGGGTAGAGAGAAAGTGAAAGAGTGGTGATTTGCACAGTAAAAGAGAGATAGAAGGTTGACTAAGAGAGAGAGAGAGAGAGAGGGAGAGAGAGAGAGGGCCGTGGAAATACAGAGAGTAAGAGAGTTGACAAAGAGAGATAAGTTGAACGAAGAGAGAAAAAGTGAGAAGAGAGAGAGAGAGAGAATCAATAGACAATGGAATGTAGGGAAGAGAAGAATAAATTCCAAAAGAAGATATAGAATTACAGCGATCCGCTAAGCTGAAAAGTGAATTAGTAGAAAAGAGAGAGAGAGAGAGACAGACAGACAGACAGACAGACAGACAGAAAAAGAGGAAATGCAAAAAGAAGATGAAATAAAGAATGAAGAAGAACCTGAAAAAAAAGAAGGCCAAAAGAAGAAAGAAAGGAAGACGGAGGAACAGAAAAAGAAAAAAAACAAGGGAAGACGAAAATAATACGGAAAAGAGAGAGGAGAAAATGAAGAAAGAGAAGAGCATAGAAAAAAGAAGAAAAATAAGACGAAGAAAGAAAGAATGAGTAAAGAAAACAATGGACGCGACGGAGAACCGGAAGTGGAGAAGTAGGAGAAGAATAACAAGAAGTGAGATTATTTCATTTGGTTTCTTCATTTAATGGCATATCAACCTTTGCTGAATTATCTAAAGCCAAAATCATCTTTGTAGAAGGACAGGAGTAGGTACCATGTAATATATACCTGGAGGCATAGCTTTCCCACGAGTATCAGCTCGAAAGGGAACCTAATTGCGGGACTGTAGTTCGAACTCGTTTACTTCGTGACCGCATTCCTGCTCGACCACGACAACTTCTCCTCAAACATAATAATAATCATAATGATAATAACAGTAATAATAATAATAATAATAATAATAATAATAATAATAATAATAAGAAGAAGAAGAAGAAGAAGAAGAAGCCGAAGAACGAGGAGGAGAAAAAGAAGGAGTAAAGAAGAGTAACACTAGGAAGCAAATGCTAATAATCTGAGGTAAAAAAGAAAGAAAGAAAAGAAGAAGAAGAAGAAGAAGAAGAAGAAGAAGAAAACAAGGATGAAAAAAGAAAAAGAAGTAATCCAAGTACTTCAAGCCGAGGTAGGATTGATAGTATCGTGGTTGGAGGTACGGTGACACTTTGTGCATTGCTTTACTATGAGTGTGATTTGAAAGCTGCACAGATAGATAGATAGATAGATAGATATAGATAGAGACTGACATAGAAACAGGGAGGAAGGGAGAGAGAGAGAGAGAGAGAGAGAGAGAGACAGAGAGAGAGAGAGAGAGAGAGAGAGAGAGTACATCAAAGCTGAGGTGATAATGACGTTAAGACTTTTAAAGATATTTATCTATCTAGCTAGCTAGCTAGCTAACCCTCTTCATATATATATATATATATATATATACATATTATATATATATAAATAAATATATATGTGTGTGTGTGTGTGTGTGTGAGAGAGAAAAAGAGAGAGTGCGTGTGTGTGCGTGTGACTGTTTTTCTATCTGCATCAACTAACATCTATCTAAAAAGATTGAACTCGCATACGTACATACAGACACACAAACGCGCGTGCGCGCGCACACACACACGCACAAACCCTGAGCGTTGGAAAATGATAGAAAGTGGAAGAACAAAGAAAGAACTACCTTAAATCTAGATTAAAAATAAATAAATTTAAAGAAGAAAGAAGAAAAAAGAAAAAGGGTAAAGAAAAAGAAAAGAAAGCAAAACTGTATCATCGTTAATCGTGATAGTAACAAAGGGAGGTAATCGAACAGAGAGAAAACGTCCCGGCAGAGATCGATTCTCAAGAGCTAATTCATCTCTTCCATCTGTATCATGGCTCCCACTGACACTAAACCACACAGCTACCACTCCTCATCGCCAGTCCAACAGTTTGCCATCATTCCGACACTAATCACCATTTCTCCAACACCATCTCCTTCACCTTCTCCTGCTTCTCACCAACAACGCTGCACACCAGCACATAATTTAGCACCGTTTCGATATCAGCTCAAACGATCTCTGTGCATCTATTTCTCTTGAAGACAACCAGACGAGAGTTCAACCGATAAACTGCGAGAGAGTTCGAGAGTAAGGCCTCCCCGTCCACTCCAACCCAACGTCGTGTTGGTTTCTATATAAGCTTCTCCTCTCCCTGTCCAATGGGTATTTCTGATCAAAGTGTGATATGTCATCGCTAGCCATTTCTCGTTCGTATCACCTCTCTGTCGTTTTCTGTCCCTCTTTCTTCTCCCTCATCGTTAGAAAATACCGGCTCCCCCGGGGGACACCGGACCAAATTCGACTTGTTTAGTGCTTTGCGCCGTCCGCGCTATATCCAAACGAGTTTCTACTCCTTTAATATTAACATCAGTATCAATTGTCTATTTCTTGTGAGAAATAGGGGAAATGCTTCAAAATGTGCATTTTTTCTTTTACTACGCTTAATAAAAATGTACACCATAAATCTTGATAATTATTCCCACATCTCTGATCAGGTTTCTCCCCTGATAAGTCTGGAATATACTTTAATATTTCAGTCCCTTTCGCTTCATGATTTAAAATAGAAAGAATCCAATTTTAGATACATTTAAAAAGACGAATAACGACATCTACATATCAAGAGGGGAAATTTTGAAACTTATTCTCTGAATTGCCCGGGAGGGAGAGGAATCTCGGTGGCGTAACGGCTAAAGTGTTGGATCAAGTTCGAACTCCAGTCACACTTAAGAAATATACAAGGCTCATTAAATAAGTTTCCCAATTTTTTTCGTATGGTCACTTTTATTGAGAGTACACACATGAAACTCTAGCCCCGCTTCGAAGTAATCTCCTCCGGCTACAATGCACTTGTATCGTTCCAACAACTTCCTTCTGGAAGGCCCCATGGAAGTCCTCTAGTGTTAGCGTGTCAGTGACCTTCGTCACAGCTTCTTTCATCTCCTCAATTGTCTCATAACGACAGCCTCTGAGCTTAGGGAATAACCAAAAGTCACAGGGACCAACGTCTGGACTATAGGGATGGTGAAGAACTGTGTTGATGCCCATCTTGGTCAAATAGTCTGTGACAAGGATGGAGTTGTGGACTGGTGCATTGTCCTGCTGGAAATGCCACTGACCCGATTTGAAGAGTGCTGGCCTCTTCCCAAGGAATCTCTTGCTGAACTCCCTTAAAACCTCAACATTGTAACCCTAACCCGAACCGTTTGGCTAATCAACTTTGGTGTATTGACTTTCCTACTCCTCCCACACCTCTCATCATCCCTTACAGACTCCCTGCCTTCCTTGAATCTCTTAAGCCACTCAAAAACTGATGCTCAATTCATTCAAGATGGTCGAAAAGCAGTGTGAAGCCTTCCATACGTTTCTGTGGCATTTTTTCCAAGTTTAAAACAGAATTTTATTGCACATTCTTCTTCTAAAGTGTCCTCACGTCCAGATTGCATATTTGAAATTCACCAGCTGTGATAATCAGGCTTTAATAGGGTGTATTCCAATTGCTGCTGTAGCTGTTGATTTAAACCTGAAATCATAAAAATTGGTCAGTCATGTCATAGTATGTATAGCAATAACATACTGAGTATTTAAGAGTCTTCGACAATTCTAAATACATGTACAAAAATAGTCTGGAAACTTATTGAAGGCACCTAGTATAAATCCTCTAATCCCTCATGTATGGGTAAAATAGTACCACCGCTGTTCTTTTACAAGGATGGCTTTAGCATTAAATACCCCACGACGTTTGATACGCCATTAAGCAAAAGAACTGAACCAAACCGACTTAATAACCCTGAGTATAGATAAACGAGAACGTAAAAAGGTTAAAGGTGAAAGGGCTAGGGTTAGGATTATCTACAAGGTGTCAAATACCAGGTCAAAGGTCAAAATATACCAAACAAAAAGTAAATGAAAATGGGTCATGGTGTACCATACCCATGTTACGGATATATGTTAAACGTACATCGAATGTTCATAACATACATACATTGAACATAGGAATCTCGTAACACGAAAAACACTGACGACTTCTTAGTTCAGGTACGAAACTTTTTATTACCTTTGAGTTTAAAGGTTCTTCGATATAAGGAGAGAGATACACATTCTTTCTATTCTGGCTTTTTTATCTGCTCCCCACCAACACATGCGCACCCGTCGCAAGGCCTCCGCGAGCAAGCGAAAGTCAACGGTCTTCTCCCGAGGCAGGACTCAACTCAACTCCCTGACTTTTTCAAAATCCCCCAAATCCTCCGCGCGCTTCCGGCGCGTGACGTCATCCGCACACTGTAGCCCCGTTTCCCATCTGAACACCTGCGTTAATGTTGCACCTAAGTAACCTATGCACTGAGCTGAAAGGTTCGCAGCCAAACTAAACCCAAAGGCATAAAACGAAATCCCTCGGCCATAATATCACAATGGTTATACGTCATATTATGCAATGTAACGGTTATAATAGGTTATATTACGCAATGTAAGATGCAAATATATAATAATGCAACAGTTAATATTGTCCAGTCGGCTGGGGCAATGGAATACACCGACTGCACCTCTGCAGAAGGGTAAAACTCCAGCAACGAGGTCCTGCATAATACACTAAACAATCTGATGGTGAGATTCCCGTAATGTTGATGCTTTGGGGAATGCGGAGTACCCCTTCATTGCCATCACTCCCAGGTCAACTCTGGCATGGAGTTGTAGCACCTGATATGGTCCTATCTATGGATTAAATCGAACTAAACTGTGTACTTATGTTAAACAGTATTGTTTGATATAGAACTGTTTTGATATTTCATTGTTTGTAAATAAAAACTATACTTATAATAAACTGACATGTTTGAAATTATTTCGGCGTTAAATAAACAGCATAGGGTTGAGATGCCATCAAACAAATCAACCGACCAACCATATTTACCTACCCCTCCGCTCGGGCAAGATATGACACAAAGTCAATTTTCAAGCGGAGTATAACAGGTTTGAATTTGGAGTTTTCCTTCTCCTAGACTAGTTGCCTCACCAAGGCTGAAGAACTCAGTCTGTCCTACTATTTATCCATAGCTAGAGGTAGAATAATTGGATTCATACCTTTCTCAAGGGTATTAGTGCTATGTGAAATGCAATCAATCTCGTCCAGGATTTGAACTCGTATAGTCGTGTCCATTTCCTACGACGATAACCATTACACCATGGGCACCTCCAAATCAACCGACCAACCAACCGTTAATGCACTTCACGTACGCTAAAAAAGCGCAGAGAGAAAAGGCTTGATGGTAACAGGACAAGAATGCTACCAGCGATATTGAACAAATTCTGGAAGCAACACCTTACAAAACAATAGCTGTACGGTCGCTAACCTCCCATTTCACAAACCATCCAAGTAAGACAAACAAGACATGCGGTACACTATGGACCCCGAAACATGAACATGCCGTTGTTTGCCGACAAGCAAGAACTTATCTACATCAACTGTGTACGTTATGCAGGATGTACATTGGAAGACATGCCGGGAGCGATGGATGATAGGGACGGATGGAGAGAGAATGTCAGGGAAATCCGTGAAAGCCATACGACTTAATGATTATGATGATGGCGTTGCTATGAGTTGATACGGAGACAATAGTTCAATCAAAGACATTAAAAAAAGCAAAATTGGAGAAACATCTAAGGGTGTAAGGAATCTTGTTTATAAAGCTGAGTTTTATGAAACCGTTGTTTCATAAGAATTGAATATAGAAAATATAGAAAGGAAACTTAATTTTTTGATAACATTTGTCTTTACTTTCTACATCTTATTTGGAGACAATATCTGTTAGATTATATGATTATAGTTCAAATACTGCATAGTGAGGTGGCAATTGCATTGAGGACTTCTCAAAAACAGTCAAGGCTATAAGAGTGGTGAGCCTGTCACGAAGCAACCAATTCGTCTGCAGGGTGTTGCGCAGAGCGGGTGAGATCGCTTAATCTTTACAAGAACGTTAAAGAAATCTATGTCGGAACCCCTCTGAAACTAGTCGACAAATTCACTTATCTTGGAAGCAGCGTCTCATCAACCGAAAATGACATCGACTCGTGGCTAACGAAGGCATGGATAGCTATCAACAGGCTATCGATTATATGGAAATCAGACCTAATCGATAAAATGAAGCGAAGTTTCTTCCAGGCAGCTGTTGTATCGATACTGCTGTATGGATGCACTACATGGTCGCTAACAAACCGGCTGGAGAAGAAGCTAGACGGCAAATACACAAGAATGCTGCGAGCAATATTGAATAAATCCAGGCGGCAACACCACACAAGACACCAACTATACGGCCACCTGCCTCTCATCACGAAAACTATCCAAGTTAGACGAACCAGACATGCAGGACACTGCTGGAGAAGCAGGGACGAACTCATAAGTGATGTATTCCTATGGACCTCTGCATATGGCCGGGCAAAAGCAGGACAACCAGCTCGAACATACATTCAGCAGCTATGTGAGGATACGGAATGTAGCCCTGAAGACCAGAGGCGATAAACGATTGGGAAAAGTGGCGAGAGAGGATCAGGGATATCCATGCTAGTGGCACTACATGATGATGATGATGATCGGTATTGATATCAATCGATAACGCCAAAAATAACAGGACTTCTTCAGATATAATGGATAAAATAATTACCGTCAGAATAAACACTAGAGGGAGAGGTGAAGAGTTTCGTCCCCATTTACCCACTTCCGGTTTTTCTTTTTTATTACCGGTTGGAATCACAATAATATAACTGGACTTATATTCAAAACTCACTTTCTACAGTAAATTAATTTTTTTAATTCTAAATACATTTCAACGTAAACTACAGATTTAATAATAATTTAGGAAAGTAAAACATTTCTTAATTTCTCTAGAGGTCCAGAAGACCTGGGTTCAATCCCAGGTCGCGTCATACCAAAGACTTTAAAAATGGTACTTAATACCGCCTAGTTTAACACTCTGCGATATAAGGTACGTATCAAGGGTAAAGTGGAGCAATCCAGCGAAAGGAGTAGCGCTCTCCCCTCCACCTCGGTGTAGTAGCTATTGAAAAGTAAACCTTCTGGTCACCCTCGACTAAAGGTCGCCAACTTTATATATATATATATATATATATATATATATAGACTGGTGGTACACACGGTAGTGGGTTTTCCACCAAGTATAGGTTAGTTGTAGGGCTTACTGGACTCTTTACTCTTGGTAAGATGACCGGTGTGAGAGAAGGAAAACTTTAAATTCAAACCTATTAAACTTCGCTTAAATAAACCTTGTGTCACATCCTGCTCATCCGACTGGGTTCGTATATATATATATATATATATTTCAAAATGAATAGGTCCACTTAGGGATTTGTATTTTTTCTAAAGAATTTTTTTTTTCTTACATACACGTATGTTTCCAGCCTGTTACTTTCGTCAGAAATCATATCTACATGAGTGAGTTTGAGTCTCCTTGGGTGCCTCATTCACATGGCCCTGTGCCACATATGTTCTCTGATGAAAGCAACAAGCTGGAAACACACGGAATAAAGTACGAAATACTTTATCATTTGTAATGCATTTTCATAATACGTCATTTGTCATGAATTTTTAAAAGGACGTCATTTGTAATGCATTTTATAGTGTATCATTTGTTATGCCTTTTATAGTGTATCATTTGTAATGCATTTTCATAATACATCATTTACCATGCATTTTTAAAATGACGTCATTTGTAATGCATTTTATAGTGTATCATTTGTAATGCATTTTCATAATACATCACTTACCATGCATTTTTAAAATGACGTCATTTGTAATGCATTTTATAGTGTATCATTTGTAATGCATTTTATAGTGTATCATTTGTAATGCATTTTGATAATACATCATTTACCATGCATTTTTAAAAGGACGTCATTTGTAATGCATTTTATAGTGTATCATTTGTAATACATTTTATAGTGTATCATTTGTAATGCATTTTCATAATACATCATTTATCATCCATTTTTAAAAGGACGTCATTTGTAATGCATTTTATAGTGTATCATTTGTATTGCATTTTATAGTGTATCATTTGTAATGCATTTTAGTACATTATTTGTTATGGATTTTTGTAGTATATAATTTGTAATGAATTTCTATAGTACATCATTTGTAATGGTTTTTCATAGAACATCATTTTCAACGCATTTTTATAGTACATCATTGGTAATGTGTTGCATACTCATATGCAGATGCATGCAGAATCATAACGACGACACAATAAAGACGAGCGACACAGTTCTTAGAAAAATATACCTCTCACTTAATTGAAAGTGTTGCGTGTGAGAGGGAAATGGAGACTGAACAAAGACTGCCACATATTACCCTCCCCAGCTCCTTCGGACATAGCAGTGTGTCTTTCTCGTTCTCCTGAGTTGCTCAACCGGAAGCTCGGGGGCCCAGCTCTCCGCTGAGTGCTGTTTTCTCAGCAGCATCCTATCTCCAACACATCTGATCGCCAACTCATCTGATCTCCAACTCATCTGATCTCCAACTCATCTGATCCCCAACTGCCTGACTTCCTGTCTTTGCTCGGGTTATATAATTGTTTTACGTCCACTCAATCTCTTTCCATAACTGGGCAACGAAATATGCAACTTCCACCGTCCTTGGAATGGCATATTTGATCGTCATCGAGCGGAAATAATTGTCATGCAGTTCACAGGCCACCCTCTTCCGGTGCATCAGTTTGTGACTGTACCGTGGGATTTTAACCCTGTTCCATATTGTCAGCCAAGCTCGCCTACGCAAACTCTTACAATCACTGGCCAACGGAATATGCAACTTCCACCGTCTTTGGAATGTCATGTTGGAGGTCAACATACAATAAATGCATTTTTATAGTACATCATTTGCAACGCATTTCTATTCGCTAGCATGTGTAATAACTTGCTTAGAGTTACTAAACTTCCTATATAAACAGGGTAAGTGTATTCAGTGTAAGGAAGCAATACACTCTCCATCTTGGGAGAGTTTCCTTGATGCAATGGCTTACGTGCTGAACTGCAGTAACAAATTTAAAGAGTTTGAACTACTGTCGCCCTATTCCTTCAAGTTTTGAACTAATATTCCAGGGAAAGGCATGAACCCTCTTATTCCTCCAACTATAGGTTAAATAGCATGACTGTTTTACTTAAAAGCGGATGACTTTTGCATTAAATAACCTCCGAGGGTTGATATGCTATTAAACAAAGAAAAGTGGAGGTGTCCGTGGTGTAGTGGTTATCGTCGTAGGTAATGGACACGGTGATGCAAGTTCAAATCCTGGTCGAGACTGATAGCATTTCACATAACACTAATACCCTTGGAAGGGTATGAATCCAATTATTCTCCCTCCAGCTACGGGCAAATAGTAGGGCAGACTGTATCTTTCAGCCTTAGTGAGGCACCTAGTCTAGGAGAAGGAAAACTCTGAATTCAAACCTGTTAAACTCCGCTAAAAAATCTACCTTGTGTCTTATTCTGCCCGAGCGGAGGGGTTGGCAAATATGATTAAACAAAGAAACCATCCAATCACAACTACCTTGATTTAATTAGTAAAGAAGAGACATCTCTCTTTACTCGCACTTTGTGTGAAAGCAAACCTTAGGCATGGGGTACTATTTACCAACCCCTCCGCTCGGGCAGGATATGACACAAGGTCAATTTTTAAGCGGAGTTTAACAGGTTTTGAATTCAGAGTTTTCCTTCTCCTAGACTAGTTGCCTCACCAAGGCTGAAGAACCTAGTCCGTCCTACTATTTACCCATAGCTGGAGGGAGAATAAGGGGGTTCATACCTTTCCCAAGGGTATTTGCCCGAAAGTGAACGTAATAGCGCGACTGGAGTACGAACTCGCGTACTACGATTCCGCAGTTCATCGCTTTAACCATTACACCACGAGGACACCCAACCTTAGGCATGGGGTCTTAGAATACGCTTGCTTTATTTCCGACCGGGAGCTAAGTTCCTCCCAAAAGGGTGTGTTCTGTTTATGACACAAAAATATATTTGTTGCTGACTCTTCATTTGTGGAGCTTTGAGTAGTATCAAGTCGCCTCTTTATTGCAATTATTCCCAGGTTCACTCTCTCCTGAGTGTTAAAACCTATAAATATCCCAAATCTGGGTGTGTTTAAAAATTGTTTTTGCATTCATTAGGTATGCAAAAAAGAGAAAAACCCTAAGAAAAACACAAACTAAACATCAAATATAAACGCAGTTCCCTTATCTCAAGGCATAAAATAACCCTGGACCGGTTGACATGTCTTTGAAATCAATCAATTAACCAATCCTTTGCATAAAAAAGAACAACTCTGATTACGCCTCCCATAGAAAATTTAAAAACAACACAATGAAAAATTGAGTGAAGGAATTTGAGAATTTGATTAGGAATGAAATTTCCTTTTTATAATAAAGTTAGTTTATTTTGTCACTTTCGCATTTGCATAAAAAGAGAAGAAATATATTGACCGACAACTTAACAATTCATTCAACCCAAATGACGCATTAACAAAAAAAAAAAGTGACTAAGAAAAGATTGTTACAATTCCTTTATACTTCCGGCCAAGCTATTACTGAAAGTTTTTCTTTCGCTTAATGCTGCCTGATTTTTGGTTTAAAACATTTCCAGACAATGCAGAATTTACATTTATGGAAAAAATTCTGTAAAGAAGTTTTTTTTCCCGCTTTTTTTCATAAATTATTCTTATTTACTTAATAATCCTCATATATATATATATATATATATATATATATATATGAGGTAATTTTGTGTTGGTCCGGTCTATTTCTAAACTATATCAAGACTGTACCTCATTGAACAGAGAGTGAATATGCAGAGTGCAAAAGAATCGTGACTTGTATATGACACTAAAGAGTATCTGTTGGTGAAGATCCAGTGCAACCTCCTTGGGCATTATTAGCAGGTCCCCAGGAACCCAGAGTGGCATCGTACTTGGTAGGATCCCATTTACGTGTCGAACAGAGCTGTTTGAATTGCGCTAAGGCTTTGACTTTTAAAACGTGGATATTAAAACTAAGTATGATGTGTTTAGCTAATTGAAATGATTAAAAACTTTATGAATACTTTGGCTTTATGTATATATTTGAACAAATTATTGGTACATGACAAATTATATAAACATACTATTAGGGGAATCATAAATGATTTGGGAGAACAAGATAGAATAAAAAATAAAAGGATATAAGGGGCCTTTCGTCCGGTACATTTTAAACATTGACACGGGAGAAACGATTAAAAACGAGAAGTTAAATTGGGATTATAAAGGTGTAGAAGTGACTTAGGGAAAAAAGGGTGGGGGAACCTTATGTCGCACAAGAACTAAGAATGTTTCCCAATACATGCAAAATATAACTTGGTCTCTGTCTACATACAGAAGGTCGATCTAAGAATATATATATATATGTATATATATATAAAAGTGAATGAAGTAATCGTGTTGCCATTAACGTTTATTGCAAGGCTCTTCATATATCTATGAATTGAGCTCTCGGTAGCCGTTAAGCGGATGTATGTAAACAATAGTAATTGTGATTTATAACAGTTTAAAATTTACTTCGCTGCTATTAGTTCCTCGTGGAGGAGAGGTAGAGTCTCGGAGTGGCGTTTGAGTCGACCAGGTTTCGATCCCAGCTACGGGAAGCTAGTATGTCTAGCCACACTGATGAGTTCTGAATGAACGAAACAGATCTGTCTGTGGATAACTATAAGTTTTCTATCTGATAATATTGAAGACATTTAAAAAATTTCAAGAAACACTCCAAAATAACTTTGTTCTCAGATTTACTTATCAACTAAATATAGATAATAGAATTCCTTTTCTTGACGTATTCAAATGATCATAATTTTAACATCTCTGTATAAAAAACATGCTTATATAATTTATGTATTCTAAGTGATAAAAGGATATGCCCACATAGATATAAAATAGTTCTCATAAAAAATCTGTTAAATCGCGTAAAATAAATCTCTTTATGTGACGATACCCCCCGCCCCCCACGTTACATCAACTCTTCTAACCATTTCACATCTTTACGCCCGGTGATCAACTAGTGGTCCTGATAGGGGTAACGCACATTTCTTGCCACTACAAGAATAGAATCGAGGGAACAGGAGAAACGAACAAAACGAACAATATGCTTGGAGTTAACTCAAGAGCAAAAAGAGGAGTTATGCAACAGTACATTTCCGATAGCATATATGGTCTAACGCTAGCATGGATTACAAGCGAAAATTCCACAAAGCAACTGGAATGCCGATATCTTGACTCGATCTTCTTCGCTGGACCCTATCTCATGCTGCCTCGCCTCTCTGCTCGGGTGTCCACTGTCGACCGCCTCTGTCCGTATCCCGTCGCCAACTCTCACTTCGAGCCCAACTCTTTTCTCGCGTCCCCTTCCACTTCCAGTCACGGCGAGATTTCAAGTCCAAAACCCTTTGTCTGGTTTCGCGCCAAAACAGGCAAAGGAATCGTCTGCTTGGCGGGCCACCTACATAGTGTTACATTTATCCAATAAAGTATTCTATAATGGATTAAAAGATAGAAAACAAATCCTTAACAAAGGATTTACAAACTACTTATAAGACGAAAAAATTAAACTAATTATTAACAATAAGAATAAAATAAAAGATAAAAGTTATGTTACACATAATAATTATAAACATACTAATTTATCTTATTATAATCAAATGCATCCGAATTTTAGATTCGATAAAAAAATTCTCAAAAACATAATACTTCCTACTGACAAGATTAATAGAATAAGATTTATAATTTACAATAAAAAAATTTAAAACGTTATATTTAGGGGTTAATAATAATTCTTTTCCTCTCATAAAGATAATGGAAAAAAAAACCCAATGTTATTGATCAATTTAAATGTCCATTGGGAGAATGCATCTCCGACAATAAAAAACATGTCATATTGGTTTTACAACAAAATTATCAAGGAGGCTCACCCTACACCTTTCCGATTCGAGCTCCAAATGTCAACATAAAAAATGCACAATTGTCTTAATGCAATATTTAGAAATATTTTAGTTAATAATACGAAAATACTCCATAAAGACAATAATGTCAAAAATTTTAAATCCTAGAAGCCTTATATATTAAAGTTAGACAACCCACTATTCACAGAATTGACTTCGAAACTTGTGATAGTATTCTAAAATGTTTAAAATAGAGAGAACAATACATATTACATCTATATATATATTTTTTTCATCATACAACGTGTGAAAGCACGTGCGATACCCTAGCCTCATCAGCCGCCAACCAGGGTGATAACATTACTGTGTTATCACCCTGGTTGGCGGCTGATGAGGCTAGGGTATCACACGTGCTTTCACACGTTGTATGATGAAAAGAAGTGAGAACAAAATTTATTCTACTTGACGTAATAGAAATATTTAAAAATAAACTGCCACAACCGCTTAGGATGACTTTGATGATAAAAACAAGCCTCAATTTGATAATAAAAACAAAAATGAAATAATAATTTATGTACCATAACCCGATATACGGATATGCAAAATGGACATATAATGTTCATATATATATAACATAGAACATAGGACTCTCGAAACACGAAAAACACTAACGACTTCTCAGTTCAGGTACGAAACTTTTTATTACCTTTGAGTTTAAAGGTTCTTCGACATAAGGAGAGAGAGGCACAATCTTTCTATCCTGATTTTTCCATCTGCCCCCCACCATCTCGTGCGACACCTGCCCAAGGCTTCCGCGAGCAAGCGAAAGTCAACCGTTCTCGTCCGGTATCTAGTCTCAACTCTACTAACTTTCTTCAAATTCCCAAAATCCTCCGCGCGCTTCCGGTGCGTCACGTCATTCGCACTTGCTAGCCTCGTTTCTCATCTTAGGCTATTGTGACATCTCTAAGTGACACGTCCGCTCCGCTTCCGCGCGCGTGAACACCTGCGTTAATGTTGCACCTAAGTAACCCATGCACTGAACCAAAAGGTTCTCAGCTTAACTAAACCCAAAGGCATAAAACGAAATCCCTCGGCCAATATATTACATTTAGTTTAAATACTAAACAACCTTAATTTACAAATAGCTTATACATTACATTGATGAACGTTCTGACGAGAATAGAAAGTACTTGGTATAGCACAAATAGCTCCTTTCGAGAAACCATCAACAAATTTCAAGATTGTAACATAAAAAAACGAAAAAGCATAAGGACTCTAGAAAGAAAAAATTAAAAAAAAAAAACAAGGATTCGATTTTATTTAATCCAACATATTTAAATGAAAATTGTCCAGTCTGCTGGGGCTGTAGAATACACCAACTGCTTCTCTGCAGAGGGGTAAAACCCCACCCTAACGACTGTCCTAGTAATATGACCCTAAACAATCTGATGGTGAGGTTCCAGCAATGCTGGAGCTTTGGGGAATGCGGAGTACCCCTTCATTGCCATCGCTCCCAGGTCCACTCTGACCTGGAGTGGTAGCACCTGATAAGGGTCCTATCTATGGGTTGAATAGAACTAAACCGTGCTTCTTTCAGTATACTGATTTTTGCATTTAAACTGCGTATTTATGCTAAACTGAATTGTTTAAAATAGAACTGTTTTGATATTGGAACTGCGTACTTGGGCTGGGCTGAACTGAATTGCTCAAAATAGAACTGTTTTGGACTTATAAACTGTCTACTTATGCTGAACTGAATTATCTGAAATAAAAATGTTTGACATTTAACTCTGTGTATTGTCCAGTCGGCTGGGGTTGTAGAATACACTGATTGCACCTCTGCAGAGAGGTAAGACTCCCCCCTAACGAGTGTCCTGGATATGACACTAAACAATCTGACGGTGAGGTTCCTGCAGTGCTGGAGTTTTGGGGAATGCGGAGTACCCCTTCATTGCCATTGCTCCCAGGTCCACTCTGTCCGGGAGTGGTAGCACCTGATAGGGCCCTATCTATGGGTTAAATAGAACTGAATACTTATGTTAAACTGAATTGTTTGGTTGAATTGAATAGCTTGAAATAAATGTTTTTGACAATTAAACCGTACTTACATTTCAACTGCGTGCTTATGCTTAACTGAATTATTTGAAATAGAACTGTTTTTCGACATTAAAACTGTATTAACTCTTAACTGAATTGTTACATATAACTGCTTGAATAGTTTGAAATAGAAATGTTTTTGACCATTAAACTGTGTACTTATGCTAAACTGAATTGTTTTAAATCGAACAGATTATTTACATAAAAATGGATTTGGCGTTAAATAACCTACAAAGATTGATATGCCATAAAACCCAACAAACCAAACCAAACCTTAAATGAAAAGAGGCCGCCTAAATACACATTTTTTGAATATATATATATATATAAATGAACCCTCTTTCAAGTCTGATGATTGCGTCAATTCTACATGAATCTTAAAGTCAGAATCACCGTGATAGTATTATAAGTAATTACTTCAAAGTTTTGACATTGCTCTGTTCATAGGTATTTGAACGTTCCGATTCTTATAACCCAAATTTTCTTTTGCATTCTTCTTCTTCTTCTTCTTCTTTGACTCAGTCTTTTTCTGTTCCCTTTCTTCCTCTCTTCATATATATATATATATATATATATATATATATATATATAAAGATAGATAGGTCGTTGAAATGAGTTGTATTTGTTTAATTAATTTATTTATTTTGTTCTTACATACGTGTACGTTTTTAGCTTGTTGCTTTCCTCAGGGAAGGTATATAGCCTTGATAATGGGATACTCAATGAGACTTGAACTCACTCGTGTTTACGTATATATATATGTATATATACATATGTATGTAGACCGGACAAAGGAGAAATTATTATATAAAACAACGATTTACAAATAAATAATTTTTTATTTCTTTAAAGTGAATGAAAACTTTGTAAAAAATAGAAGTTACAAAGTCGTTTCTTATGCGAAAAATGAATATTAGTCATGAGAAGAAGTAAAGATTTATGCATGAAATGTAGCAATTATTGTTTGCCTTTATCCAAATGGACATATCTTGTGAGTGTAAAAAGTCTTTGAATGAGTGTTTAACTGTATCGTGGAAGAACAACGTTATGACACTAAAGTCAGTTTGTCTGTAAAATAAAACAATCAACCAACAAGATGTTTTTTGAAATAGTAATACTAATAGATCGATGTAAAACAATAACATATTCGTTTAGTTTAAGATAATAAAACGATATTGAAATTAAATGCATTCTTAAAGGAAAAGAATTTAGACTTTTACTCATGAGAAATAACTGAAAATTGTTTATTAGTTTGGTTTGGTTCGGTTTTATGGCATATCATCCATTATGGCTTATTTGTTCGATGACAAATCCTCTTTATACATATATATTAAATATATATTATCTCGTTTGGTTGGCTTTTATGGCATATCAACTATTGTTGGTTATTTCATGCCAAGTCCTCTTTATACATCATCATCATCATCATCATGTCGTTAAATAACCTATAAAGGTTGATATGCCATAAAAAACCAACCAACCAACCACCCAAATCATCTTCTTCTCTTCTCGATCTCTCATTCATTCTCTCTCTTTCTTCTTTACGCTTTTCTTCTTTATGCTTTCTTTCTCCTTACTTTCTTTTACTTAGTATACACCTCTTCTTTTTCACAATTTTTTCTTCGCTTTCTCTCTTTTCCTTTCTCCGTCTCTCTCTTCTCCATACCTTTCTACTTCTCTTTCTCGATTTTCCTATCTTTCTCTCTTAGTTTCTTCCACATTCTCTTCTTTCTCTCCATTTCTTCTCCAAACTTCTTTTCTCTTATTTCTCTCTTTTATTTCCATAGTTAGCTTCTTCTTCTTCTTCTTCTTCCTCTTCTTCTTCTTCTTCTTCTTCTTCTTCTTCTTCTTCTTCTTCTTCTTCTTCTTCTTCTTCATTCTCTTTTATTCTCTTTCTTTCTTATCTTCTTTTTTCTTTATTACCTTCTTCATATGTCCTTTCCCCCCTTTCTCTCTTTCCTTCTCCATACTTCTCTTCTTTTTCGTTTCTTCTTTTTTTCTTTTATTTTCCATACTTAGCTTCTTCTCGTTCTCACTTTTCTTCTCTTTCTTACTTTTCCTCTTGTTCTCTATTATCTTCTCTCTACTTTTCTTCTCTTTCTTTCTTTTCTTCTTTTTCGTTCTTTTTTACTTTTTCTTCCTTCCTGTCTCATGGCCACTTGTTTTGGTTCGACTTTTCAGCTGGATATTCAAACTTCGGCCAGTTACTGCTGGATAAATCCATAAATTAGAAACTAACTCGCCCTCAGTTGGCCGACTGACGCTAAACAATCTTCCTCTAATGTTCCTTCTGGATTCTTTGGTCGTACTTATCCTCAACCAGTAACAAAGGGGAGCTTATGGAATTCTCTTACGTAATCTACTCGAAATAGAATACATTGGCGTTTGTCCACGTTCTTAAGTGAGGTCTACAATCGTATTAAAGCAATTAAGATCTGGATTTCTTTTGCTATCAAATATTTATAATCTGACCAAAGCTATTAGAACGATATTTCAAATATCAAAGTTGGTCGTAAAGTGAGACCTTTACGCGCCAGAAACGTCTACATCGGGTAGGCATTATCTACGTCGATGCAACTAATAATGACGTGAATTGTACAATTCTCCTATAATGATTTCCGGGGCACACCGTAATTGCGACAGGTGCGACCAAGCATTGAATAACATTGTTAACGATGGTGAAGGGACGCTGGGTTAATGCATTTATTGACCTTTGCCAATCAACCAATAGGATTTAATGTCTTGGTTAGCTATGAAGTGGTATTGATCATGTGACCCTCTTATATAGTTGCAAGTTGTGTTTCGTTATTAAACGGATGTTGGGGATACAGGCGATCTAGAAAACTTTCGATGCTTGTGCGAATCATCAGAGATGGACACACTCACAGGGAATCTCTCTCTGTCTCTGTCTCTGTCTGTCTGTCTCTCTCTCTTACACACACACACACACACACACTTTCCCAGTTGGCTAGGGCTGTGGATTACACCGACTGCTTCTCTGCAGAGGAGTAAGTCTCTCCCCAACAAATGTCCCGGATATGACACTAAAAACTCTGAGTGTTAGCATCTGATAGGGTCCTCTCTATGGTTCAAATAGAACTAAACTGTGGACTTATGCTAAACTGAATTGTTTGAAAGAGAACTGTTTTGACATTTAACTGTTTGTAAACAAAAAACTATACTTATCCTAAACTGAATTGTTTGAAAGAGAACTGTTTTGACATTTAACTGTTTGTAAACAAAAAACTATACTTATCCTAAACTGAATTGTTTGAAAGAGAACTGTTTTGACATTTAAATGTTTGTAAACAAAAAACTATACTTATACTAAACTGAATTGTTTGAAATTTAATTCGGCGTTAAATTAACTGAAAAGAGTTGATACGCCGTAAAACCAACCAACCAACCATACACACACACACAAAAAGTAGAAAAATCTATAAATTGTTTTTATTTGACGAACTAAAATCTAAAATATTGTAATATTTACACAATAGTATGTAACCAACATCTCTGCACGAGCTGCCAGCAGCACAAGTTCTAGTTTTAAGCAAAGATTAACTAAGTTTCTCTTCTTCAAGACCAGTTATTATATCAAGTTTAAAGAGTTCAGTCTGTCCGACTATTTATTTATCGCTGAAAGGAACTGGTTTCGTAATTTTCCCTAATATATTATCCCTATGTGAAATGCAAACAGCCTCATCAAGGTTTTGAATTAAGTCACTGTATCCATTTTCCTACGACAATTACCGTTGCACGATGGGCACCTCTATATGGATAATATATTTAAAATATGTGAACATGAATAAAAAAGTGTTATTCTTTCTTAGATTAATGCTATAGTTGTACCCTTGACTTTGATTTTATGTAAAATAATTGACGGCATCATCATCCGATCGGACAATCTCTCTCTCTCTCTATCTATCAATCTCTCTCTCTCTCTCTCTCTATCTGTCTATCTATCTCCCTTAATTTTGTGTGCTCGCGCGCACACACACACACATACATATATATATCATCATCATCATGTCGTCCCGCTAGCACGGATATCCCTGACCCTCTCGCCACTTCTCCCTATCATTCATCACCTCTGGCAGGTCTTCAGGGCTACATCCCGTATTCTCACATAGCTGCTGTATATATGTTCGAGCTGGTCGTCCTGCTTTTGTTTGGCTATATTCGGGAGTCCATAGGAGTACATCAGTGATGAGCTCGTCCTTGCTTCTCCAGCAGTGTCCTGCGTGTCTGGATCGTCTAATTTGAATAGTTTTCGTGATAGGAGGCAGGTGGCCGTACAGTTGATGCCTTGTGGGGTGTTGCCGCCAGGACTTGTTCAATGTATCTCGCAACATTCTAGTGTAATTGCCGTCTCACTGCTTGTGACCGGTCCTGTTTTTCTCACTTGCCATGTCAATTCACTGGTTCGCTCCGTCCTACTGAGAAGCAACAAATGCAACAACAACAACAATGCTGAGACAACTCCTTTTATACCAGTTCTGGCTGGCCGAAATTTGCATATGTCACAAACCCCGTCCTACCGGACACGAGACATGTGACCTACAAATTGTACCTCCATGGACGCTCGGGCATCCGTTTATTCTATACTTCCGGCACTTCACGCGCAAGACACACACGCGCTCGTTTTGAACTTCGAGGTAGGCCATTTTGCTCATCACTTCTTGCTTGTTTCTTTCTTCCTTTTTGTGTTGATATGAAGGGAAATCATTCCACACAGCTTCGTTGTCATATTTCATTTCTCTCGTTTGTCCGGCTCACCACCTGTTTTTTATTCAGCCGGAGACAGTTGCTGGATTTACGTAAACGTCGGCTGTTCTGCCTGCATATACAGCATACGACTCGTTGGCTCTTTGAACGACCAACTCCGGTTATCTCATCGGAGGCAGCAGTCTATGGGTTCTGCCTTTTATTTTCACTACAAGATTTAATATAATAATTAATAAACATACTGTTGTAATATATATATATATATATATATATATATATATATATATATATATATATATATTAAAAATGAAGTCAGAGTGCTCATTATCGGTGAGAGAATAAAAAGAGATCTAAGTTAGGATAGAGTTTGTTGACTGTCAGTTTCTCTCCTGAATGATAATCGGATCAGTCTCTCAATTTTATGATCACATAGCCAAGAAACTGACTGATGCCTAGCGATGTTAATTCTGTCCCAATGTCCTTTAAAATAAAAAAGGCATTTCAAACATTGTCACTACTTTCAAAATTCATTCTATTAATCATAGCCTTTTTTTGTTTTCCATTTTGAAAATATTTGTTCGTTTTTTTTTTTGGGGGGCGGTTGGTTTGGTTTTATAGCATACCAACCATTGCAGGTTATTTAATGCCAAATCCATTTTAATGCATATAGTAGTAGTAAATTAAGTTGTTGACCTTCGTCGAGGGTGACCCTGAAGGCTCCCCTTTCAATAGCTACTACACCGAGGAGTAGCGGAGGGCACCAATCCATTACCAGGAATTCTTCACTTTACTCTTGATCCTTATGATAAAATCCTGAGTGTTAAGCAAGGCGGCACCAAATACCATTTTTTTAGTCTTTGGTATGTCTCGACCTGGGATTGAACCCTGGTCTCCCGGATCATTGGTGAACACTCTATTCATTAGGCCAATGGCGAAAAGATCTATTTAGATCAATTCACTTTCGCATAAGTACTCTGTTTAGTCCTACTTAAGCAGTAGATAGGACCCAATCACGTGCTACCACTCCTGGCCAGTGAACCTGGGAGCGATGGCAATAAAAAGTTACTCTGCATTCCCTAAAGCTCCAGTATTACTAGAGCCTCACCATCAGGTTGTTTAGTGCCATATCCAGGACACTCGTTCGGGAAGTCTTACCCCTTTGCAGAGATGCACTCAGTGTATTCTGCAGCCTCAGCCGACTTGGCCAGTTTTTTTTTTGCATCACTTAATAAGGAAATTAAAAAGATAGAACGTTTTTAAAACATTCTATTTCTCTTGATAAAATATTCCATTTGTGTGATATCGTTTTCTTTTAAATCTATTTGATGTCATTACAATCTAAGTTTAATCCAACAATACGTTCATGTGATTTTTTTTTTTTTTCGCAATTTAAAAAACTTAAAAAAACATTCTTTACATTTGACAAACCCCTGATGATGGCATATGATAGGTTCCGAAAGTGCAAGGGACAATTTGGATAAATTCATAAATTTTCATACTAAAATCAAAGCACTTGTCATGAAACTTGAAAGCATCCTAATAAAATTTTGAAGAAAATATGTGTATTTATTATTTTATCAAACCGACTTAAATGAAGGACTGCTGCTCAACTGCACAGACACACACACACACACAAACACACACATACACATTCACACACACACACACACACACACACACATGCACAAACACACGCTCGCACACACATGCACAAACACAAACACACACACACACACATTCACACACACACACACACATATATATATATATACGTGTATGTGTGTGTATGTATATATGGATAGATAGATAGTTAAACATCAAACAAACATCATGAATATATATATATATATATATATGTATTGATAGACAATCATTATATGTATATATATATATATATATATGCGAGGTGTCACTGGAAAGGAAAAGAGACTTATATCAAAAACAATTTATTTCAATTTCAATCAACAAACTACATATTTTCTGTTTCAAAGTAATACCCCTTGATTCTGTTTTACTTTCCCATCTCTCTCTGTTATACTCATATGCATTGCTGGAAGAATTCTTCTGGGATATTCCTCGGTTCCATTATTACGACTCTCTTGATGGCCCTCACACCTTCGAAACTATTCCTCTCGATTATTCTTTTGAGTTTGGGGAAAAGAAATAAAAAGACACATCGAGCATGATAAGTTGAACAGTACATCGATGTTCCTCTCGTCTAAGAACAGCCAGATGCACAGAGAAGTGTGAGCAGTTGCATTGTCGCGGTGAGGCAGCCACAATTTTGTCCTGCTACAACTCTCGTCTCTTCTCGCGCACTGAGTGAAACCAAAGAGTCTTGATCTCGCGACAGACTTGCCAATCGATCGTTATAGCTCAATCGCAGGAACTTGCTGTGGACGATGCCACTCACATCGAAGAACGTGATCAACTTGATTTTGACTGCCTTGATTTCTTCGGTCTTGGTAACTTCGGAGACTTCCACTGACTGTTCTGGCGTTTCGTTTCCGGGTTGACTCCACGAAGTAAGTCTTGTTTACTTTGAAGATGTGCGGTGATATCATGACACATCTGCTTGTGTTGTTTTTTGTGATCGTCATTCATCAATCTTGGCACCTATTTGGTGCAGACTTTTTGGATGCCAAAATCTTCGGTGATAATCTTCTAAACACTTTATATGTCCAGCTGATTTTCGCTGTTTCGAAATATTAACTGACGATCGCCTCACACCATGTGCCTTATCCGCTTAATATTGACCTCAGTGATTCTATTTAGCTCATAGCTGGAGGAATAAGGCGTTTCATACCTTTCACACAAGTATGTTGGCAATAACGCAACTACAATTCAAACTCGTTTACTTCAAGGCACGTTAGCTACTTTACCACGAGGATTCTAACCCAAATAATTGTGTGCAAATATAATTATTATTACATAATAAGAATAGTCACTTTGATTCATACAACTGTGAGCGAATTATTTGTATTAAATAGGAATACTTGAAAAACATTGAACTGATTACCTATCATAAATATCCGAGAGGTGCCCGTGGTGTAATGGTTATCGTCGTAGGAAATGGACACGGCGACACGAGTTCAAATCCTGGACGTGACTGATTGCATTTCATAGCACTAATACCCTTGGGAAAAGGTATGAATCCAATTATTCTCCCTCCACCTGTGGGTAAATAGTAGGGCAGACTGTTTTCTTCAGCCTTGGGGAGGCAAGTAGCCTAGGAGAAGGAAAACTCTGAATTCAAACCTGTTAAACTCCGCTTAAAAACTGACCTTGTGTCATATCCTGCCCGAGCGGAGGGGTTGGGTAAATATGAATATTTGAGAGGAATACTTTAAACCAAGAAACCGTATTCAAATTTTTGGTATTTAATATGAATACTTAATATCATATAAGTGTGAGCTAACAAATAATAACAGACAAATAAAAAAAGTACATTTATGTAAATTTCTGGCTATTGTTATATTCACAAGATTTTGGCCAATGCGATTTTCGGCCTTCTTCATGTGTATCATATGGAACTCGGGAACCTACACATAACTTCGAACCGAAACCTTTGTTCAATCTACGAGGTTTGATTTTTCAAATTCCGTTTAGCATGATCAGAATTCTTTATTATTTATGCCAACATGGTGGACCTGAAGAAGGCTGACGGACGCATCGACTGAAATGTTGTGAATATCAATGAAAGTGAACACAGTATTCTGAATACTCCAAATGATAAAAATAATAAGTGAATGCATCGAAACATTGAAAACATAGTTGTGATTATAATCCCAACCCCCATTTAGATGTTGATTTGCCGTTAAGTAAATGGACGATATTAAATTAAATCAACGTCAGCATTGCTGGCATTCGACTTAAGATGGCGACGATGAGTTAAAGATCATGTTCTTGTTCAATAATCGTATTTTTGTCGACGGCTCAGTACAACAAATGTTCCTCGGATAGGAGGTCCCGATTCAAAGGCAAAGATGGAGGAGAGCCTCAGTTATCGATGGCCAGCATTCAGCCATAAATTTTACGGAAGGTGAACATTCCGAGAGCAAAGAGAGAGAGAGAGAGAGAGAGAGAGGGGGGTGTAGATAATTAAACGTTCTGGCCTTCTTCATTTTTCATCGAGGTGACCGTCTCCTTTGTTGATTAGTCGACAAGCAATTCTCTTGTACACTTTTCAAACGAAGGACAGAACGATGTAGTTGTTATGCTGTAATATAATGGGATTTCGTTCCATATATCTTGCCTTTCGGTTTAGTTAGGCTGAGAACCTTTCGCTTAGCGCATGGGTTAGTTAGGTGCAACATGAGCGCAGGTGTTCACGCGCGCGCGGGGTGGGGAGAATGTGTCATTCAGAGATGTCAAAATAAAAATCCCAGATAGGACTTGGGGATGTGAATGACGTCATGCACCGGAAGCGTGCGCAGTGGATTTTGGGGGATTTGAAAAAAGTCAGTTGAGTTATTTTGTCAAGTATTCTCACTTAATGCAAATAATAAACAAACCAGCATTCTATTCATATCTATCTATCTATCTATCTGGCCCAGAATACACCGACTTTCTATCTGGCTGCAGAATACACCGACTTTCTTTACAGAGGAGTAAGACTCCCCAAACGAGTAATCTGGATATGACCCTAAACAATTTGATGGTTAGGCTCCATTAATGCTGAAGCTTTGGGAAATGGGAACTACTCCTTTATTGCCATCGCGTTCCAGTTCACTCTGTCCCGGAGTGGTATCACCTGAGAGGGTCCTGTTTATAGGTCAAATAGAACTAAACTGTCTACTTATGCTAAACTAAAATGTTTGAAATAGAACTGTTTATAAGTATAAAAATGGATTTGGTATTAAATAACCTACAATAGACGATATGCCATAAAACCAATCGAAACCAAACCAAACCAAACCGTACTATCTATCTATCTATCTATCTATCGCAGAAATTGTTTGGCTTGTGCATAGCCAGTGTATACAATTTCGACAATCCTCATTGGGTACCCTTTATTAAACTGTATTAAGCCTCATGAATATGTAATATTTCAACACTCTCTTATATCACGTTTATTTATCAAATTTTATTTTATTGCATTTTTTTATTTATTTTTTAATGTATTTTTGGATGCTGACACACTGAAAAGTGACTTCGATAAGTTTGTCAGAATTCTAGGAAGTAGAAAGAAATGCATGAAAGAAAAGGAGAGAGAGGGAGAGAGAGAGAGAGAGAGTAGAAAGAAATGCATGAAAAGAGAGAGAGAGAGAGAGAGAGAGTAGAAAGAAATGCATGAAAAAAGAGAGAGAGAGAGAGAGTACAAAGAAATGCATGAAAAGAGAGAGAGAGAGAGAGAGAGTAGAAA
This sequence comes from Sepioteuthis lessoniana, assembly GCA_963585895.1. Taxonomy (NCBI): domain Eukaryota; kingdom Metazoa; phylum Mollusca; class Cephalopoda; order Myopsida; family Loliginidae; genus Sepioteuthis; species Sepioteuthis lessoniana. The sequence goes on from OY757934.1 coordinate 20,428,684, forward strand.
GAAATGCATGAAAAAAGAGAGAGAGAGAGAGAGTAGAAAGAAATGCATGAAAAAAAAGAGAGAGAGAGAGATTAGAAAAAATGCATGAAAAGAGAGAGAGAGAGAGAGAGAGAGTAGAAAGAAATGCATGAAAAAAGAGTGAGAGAGAGAGAGTAGAAAGAAATGCGTGATAAAAAAGAGAGAGTGAGAGAGAGAGTGAGTAGAAAGAAATGCATGAAAAAAAAGGGAGAGAGAGAGAGAGTAGAAAGAAATGCATTAAAAAAGAGAGAGCGAGAAAGAGAGAGAGAGAGAGAGAGAGAGAGAGAGAAAGTAGAAAGAAATGCATGAAAAAAAGGAGAGAGAGAGAGAGCGAGAAAGAGAGAGAGAGCGAGAGAGAGTAGAAAGAAATGCATGAAAAAAGAGAGAGAGAGAGAGAGAGAGAGAAATGCATGAAAAAATAGGGGGTGAGAGAGAGAGAGAGCGAGAAAGAAATGCATGAAAAAAAAGGAGAGAGAGAGAGAGAGAAAGAAATGAATGAAAAAAGGGGAGAGAGAGAGAGAGAGAGAGAGAGAATGTAGAAAAAATGCATCATAAAAAAGGAGAGAGAGAGAGTGAGAGAGAGAAATGCGTGAAAAAAAGGAGAGAGAGAGAGAGAGAGAATTGAAAGAATTGAGTAATTGATCCGTGATTACATTGGCGTGTCAAAAGGTAGTAACAAAAATGTTGGTGAAAGGCACCTTTGATCAAAATCTCGGATCAGGTTACTGTCATTGGAGACAATGATTTTTAACTCTTCGAACTGCGGAGATTTCCGTTCCTCCTATTTCCCTTTGGTTAATTGTTTCCGGTCGAACAAGAAGACATTACGCTATCATTTATTTCACTCTCTTCACCAGACTTTTTCTTTCTATCTATCTATCTATCTATCTATCACATTCTGTTAATATATATCTATTGATCTATTTATCAATCCATCACATACCATTCATATCTATCTATCTATCTATCTAATTCTATTCCTATTTAGCTACCTATTACATTCTGTTAATATATTTCTACCAATCTATTGACCTTTTTATCAATCCATCTCATACTATTCATATCTATCTATCTATCTATCTATCTATCTATCTATCTATCTATCAAATTTTGTTAATATATAACTATCTATCAATCTGTTCATCAATCTATCTTATCCTATTCATATCTATCTGTCTATTTAGCAATCTATATGATTTGCAATCAATAGCGGTCAATGCTTTGCCAATGTGATCGTTGACATCGCTATTGTAGATAAGATATTGCTACTAAGCAATACGAACTTGTCAACTGATTTCAGAGGCTTACCATTTCATGGGCGGGAGCTCCATCTTTCTATTTCTGTTCATATCTATCTATCTAGTAAATTTTATTCTTTTAATATAATGGCCGAGGGATTTCGTTCTATGCCTTTGGGTTTAGTTACGCTGAGAACCTTTCGACTCAGTGCACGGGTTACTTAGGTGCAACATTAACGCAGGTGTTCACGCGAGCGGGCGGAGCGGACGTGTCACTCAGAGATGTCACAATAGCCCTGATGGGAAACGGGTGCTACAGAGTGCGGGTGATGTGACGCACCGGAAGCGCGCGGAGGATTTGGGGGATTTTGAAAAAGTCAGTTGAGTTGAGTCTTGTCCGACGAAGAAAGATGACTTTCGCTTGCTCGCCGAGGCCTTGGGTAGGTGTCGCACGAGATTGAGGGAGGCAGATGAAAAAGCTAGAATAGAAAGAATGTGTATCTCTCTCCTTATGTCGAAGAACCTTTAAACTCAAAGGTAATAAAAAGTTTCGTACTTGAACTTTTTCGTGTTTCGAGATTCCTATGCTCTATGTATATATATATATGAATCTTATATTTTGCATATTCATAGCATGACTATGGTGCATTCTTTTTTTAGCTACCTATTACATTCTGTTAATATATTTCTACCTATCTATCGATCTTTTTATCTAGCGATCTCATATTATGCATATCTATCTGTCTATCTATCTATCAAGTCGAAAAGCTGTCAGTAGCGGTCAATGCTTTGCTAATTCTAATGTTGACATTGCTTTTGACAGATGAGATCTTTCTACCGACTGATATGAAGTGATTCATGTAAATTTCTGTAGAGACCTATGCTTCTTATTCTTTGTTCTAGGTCATACTGCAGAGATTCGATAAGGGCATGAGTATTTGTAAGAACCCCTACGACTTCCGCATAGTCAGCATCAGTAATAGTTTCCGCGGGATATCGTTTGCTTTTTTGCCCTTTTTAGGGTGATACATTTTTTTTTTCATTAGCTCTATTGTCGTACACATGATGATGGTTTATTAAAACCGAAACGTTACAGCGTCGACTTTCTTTTATAATGAATTCATCACTTAGGATTTCTTTGTTTTTCAATTCTTCTCCGTATGAATATGGCTGTAGAATACACAGACTGCATTTCTGCAGAAGGGTAAGACTTCCCCAACAAATGGCCTGGATATGTCATAAAGCAATTTGATGGTGATGTTGGAGTTTTGGGGAATACCATCACTCCCATGTCCACTCTTGCCCGAAGTGGTAGCACCTAATAGGGTCCTATCAGTGGGTCAAATAGAACTAAACTTTGTACCTATGCTAAATTGAATTGTTTGAAATTGAAATGTTTTGACATTTAAACTGCGTACTTATGCTAAACTGAATTGTTTGAAGTAGGACTTTTCTAGGGATAAAAATTGTATTTGACATTAAATAACCTACAATATTTGATATGCCATAAAACCAACCATCAACCCCCCCACACACACATATATATATACATATATATATAACTTACGGATGGAAATGTGGCCCTTCACTCTCTCCCAGCATCCATCTCTATCGGCTATCGCTCTTAGTAAAGCCTCTAAATGGCATCAAGTGTCAGTACAATGCTGATGAATCATTATTTTTAAGCTGAGCTAACGCTGGTTTATCCATGTGTACGTGCCCATAGGTGCACGCCTCTTATGAGTTTATTCTCTCTTCACCAGCAGTGCCCAACATGTCTCGTTCGTTTTAATTCGATGGTTTGTGAGATGGGAGGTTGGTAGGTGTACAGTTGCTGTTTTGTAGGGTGATACTTCAAGTCTTTGTTCAAAACAGCAAGAAGCATCCTATAGTTGTTCACATCTAGCAATTTTCCAAAAGATTCGTTTGAGTCGAGGAAGTATATATATATATATATATGGAAGTGAATAATGAAATAAGTCCAACACTATAAAGGTTATAGAAAAACAAAGCAATCCAAAACTGATGAATTTATTATGATGGAAAGCCAATGTTAAAACGCTTCGGTTTTAATAACTTTTATTCAACACATTTTTAGCCATAATTGCCTGTGCCTATCACGTGAGAGTTTTTTTTTTCAAAAAAGAGCGCTGTTTAAACGGATGTGTGATCTTACTTTGTATATGTATTTTGTCTTGTTATTTCAATGAAATATCCATCGTTGTTTAATCAAGAATTTTCACTTAAAGTCTTAACTTAAAGTCTTAACTTAAAGTCTTTAACGTTGACTTTTAATTATAATAACGCCATCACTTTGTGATTACTTTGTTTCTCTATTTTCTTTCTTTCTTTCTTTCTTTATATATATATATATATATATATATATATATATATATATATATATTCTACGCTTACTAATACACTTGGAAAAGGTATGAACTTCCTTGATCTCTAGCTCTGTAATAAAAAGTATCCCAATTGTTTAAATAATTCAAGAAATGCTATATGCCTTTAAACAGAGGCACCAAAAACCTCTCTTTCTCTCTCCATCTCTCTCTCTCTCTCTATATATATATATATATATAATTCTATCTATCTATCTATCTATGGAATAGATCGATAGATATAGAAATAATAACAGATTTGCGCAGATACGAGGATCATTAAATAAGTTTCCAAACTTTTTTCGTATGGGCACTTTTATTGATAGTACACACATGAAACACTAGTCCCCTTCGAAGTAATCTCCTCCGGCTACAATGCACTTATTGTACTGTTCCAGCAACTTCTGGAAGGCCCCATGGAAGTCCTCTTGTGTGAGCGTGTCAATCACCTTCATCACAGCCTCTTTCATCTCCTCAATTGTCTTATAACGACATCTTCTGAGCTTAGAGAATAAGCAAAAGTCACAGGGAGCAAGGTGCATTGTCCTGGTGGAAATGCCACTGACCCGATTTGAAAATTCCTGGCCTCTTCCCAAGGAATCTCTGGCTGAACTCCCTTAAAACCTCAACATAGTAACCCTAACCCTAACCCTTTGGCCAATCAACTCTGGTCTATTGACTTCCTTACTCCTCCCACTCCTCTCAATATCCCTCACAGACTCCCTGCCTTCCTTGAATCTCTTATGCCACTCAAAAACTGATGCTCGATTCATGCAAGATGCTCCAAAAGCAGTCTGAAGCATTCCATACGTTTCTGTGGCATCATTTTTTCCAAATTTAAAACAGAATTTTATTGCATATCGTTCTTCTAAAGTGTTCTCACGTCCAGATTGCATATTTGAAGTTCACCAGCTGTAACAATCAGGCTTTAATAGGGTGTATTCCAATTGCTGCCGTAAGTGTTCATTTGAACCTAAAATCATAAAAATTGGTCAGTCATGTCATAGTATGTATAGCAATAACATACTGAATTTTCAAGAGTCTACGACAATTTCAAATGTCCGTATAAAAAAGTCTGGAAACTTATTGAAAGCTCAACGTACATATATATGTATGTATATATATGTAAGTATGTGTGTCAGTATGAATGAAGATAGATAGATAGATAGATAGATAATCACGCATCGACTTTCTTTTTCTAAATTGTCCGAAAGCAAGACGTGGTTCTACAGGCTGAAGATGTGAAGCAAAAGAACGCAGGTGTCCAACTCTTAAGCTCTCCTGTCTTTTAATGCTAAGACTTCGACACGCTCAACTCAGATCGGATTTGTGTTGATTCTTGGCAAGTGTGAATCCTTCTCGCCCATCAATTGTCTTGTTTGCTGTGTATGTGAGTGTGTATGCAAACGTAAACAATTATTGCCACTCGGCTTGACGGTTGGCTTGACACCGGCACGGAACCTCAAGCGTACATGCCAACTTAGGAACAATCGAGTTGATAGGATTTCTTGGGTGGTTTGGTTGCTTTTTTATGGCATTTTAACACTTGTGGGTTATTTGTTGCCAAATCTTATCTATCTTTCTATCTATCTATCTATCTATGTGTGTAAGCGAGTGTAGTTGGGCAGGAGTCTTTCATTTAAGCATGTTGGATTAAATAATAAAGACACATTTTGTCTGTAATTTAACAAAAATCCTTTCAAGTTTCCTGATAAGTGTCTTGGTTTCAGATTGGAATTGGTAGATGAATTTACCAAAATTGTCCCGAGTGCTTTCGGACCATACAAAGGCAATTATCTTTATTATTTAATCAAACTTGCCGATATGTATATATATATATATATATATATAGGCTAGGATTGAAGGAATTAAAAGGTACACACATTGGAAAAATATTTTAAATATATCAGCAGATATTTATCAAAGTTGATATCAAGGACTCCCTTTATTTGTGTCTCACCATATCTTGTGTCTCACCATATCCCTCCAAATATGTACGTCACCCTTTCTCTATCTCTCTATCTCTTTCTACACACACACACACACACACACACATAAATATATATATATATATATATATATATATATATGTTTAATAAAGACACATTTTGTCAATATAATTTTATTAAAATCCTTTCAAGTTTCCTGATAAGTGTCTTGGTTTCAGGTTGGACTCGGATGAATTTACCAAGATTGTCCTAAACACTTGCGAACCTTTCATAAGCCATCATCCGGGGTTGCTTGCATTAATAAAGAGTGTTTTTTAAAAAGTTTTTTTTTAAGAGTTTTTTTTTTAGTTTTTTTATAACATTACAAAATGACGTAAACGCAGAATTGGATAAAACTGAGATGCTGATGAATTTAAAAAGTAGAAAACTATGAACAGAAATAAAATATTATCAAGAACTATACAATATTAGAATAAATAAATAAAGGCATTTCAAAACATTGTTGCTATTTTCAAAATTAATTCTATTAATTCGAGGTGTTATTGTTTTTATATATAGGGCTTCTAGGATTTGTAGTCGTAGCTTATTAATTTCGTGTGCTATTATAGTGGTGTTTTCAACTTGAATTTTTCGAAATTTTGATTCGGGAATAGAATGGGTTTTAAGATGTAAGGTTATGGAGCTAGAATCATTAGGGTGCATCGTAAGCCGTCCAGAAAGTGTTGCAGTGGTAAGACCAACATACATACTATTTTCGTTGGAGACATTGTCTCCCAAGGGACATTTAAACATATATTCGAAGTTTGTCCTATCAAGAAGTTCAGGGGAAGGGATAGAGTTATTGGAAATAATTAGGTTGGAAGTTTTAAATTGTGTGTGTATATATTTTTTAAATCACAAACTGCACCAAAATGAAGATGAACGAACGTCTAATGTAATGTCCGCTTTTAGTTGATCTTGTGTATACATAGATATATGTTTCTTTTAAATACCCTATCCGGTGGCAAAAGCTGCTCGGTAGCGCCAGGAGTGGCAGTACCGCCTTGAGCTACCGAAACTGTGTTATCACCCTGGTTGGCGGCTGATGAGGCTAGGGTATCGCACGTGCTTTCACACGTTGTATGATAAAAAAAAATTTAAAAAAATAAGGAGAAAAGGTAGATATTTTTAGTAGACTTTACAAGATAATGAAAAATAAATACAATAGTGGATATAACAAAAAACATAATTACCAACCCCTCCGCTCGGGCAGGATATGACACAAGGTCAGTTTTTAAGCAGAGTTTAGCAGGTCTGAATTCAGAGTTTTCCTTCTCCTGGACTAGCTGCCTCACCAAGGCTGAAGAACCTAGTCTGTCCTACTATTAACCCATAGCTGGAGGGAGAATAATTGGATTCATACCTTTCATAAGGGTATTAGTGCTATATGAAATGCAATCAGCCTCATCCAGGATTTGAACTCGTATCGCCGTGTCCATTTCCTACGACGATAACCATTACACCACGGGCATATAACAAAAACACAAAAAACGAATTCAGTTCAAAATATTTCGATGGATAAATTTTTAACAAAAAAACAGGACAAATTATTTTTCTCCTACAGTGCGTCCATATATTTTTTTCCTTTTAGTGCCTCCATATATGGAGTTGCAGAATACACCGACTACCCCAATGAGAGTCCTGATTATGACACTAAACAATTTGATGGTAAGGCTTCAGTAATGCTTCAGTTTTGGGGAATGTGGAGTACCCCTTCAGTGCGATTGCTTCTAGGCCCACTCTGGCCCGAAGTGGTAGCACCTGATAGAGTCCTATCTATGAGTCGAATAGAACAAAACTGTGTACTTATGCTAAACTGATTTGTTTGAAATAGAACTGTTTTTACATTTAAGTATGTGAACCAAAAATTGTACTTATACTTAATACCGGCTCATTAGAGTAGGTTGTTCACCAATTGTCCGAGAGATATGGGTTCAATCCCAGGTTGGGTCATACCAAAGACTTTAAAAATGGTACTTGATACCTCCTTACTTAACAAAGCAATATAAGGTATGTATCAAGGGTAAAGTGGAACAATCCAGGGAAAGGAGTATCACCAACATCTCGGTGTAGTAGCTATTGAAAAGGGAGCCTTTTGGTCGCCCTCGACTACGGTCGCCAAATTTTCTTACTTTTATGCAAAATTGATATTGTTTGAAATTGAACTGTTTATATGTATAAAATAATTTGGCATCAAATAACCCACAATGGTTGATATGTCATAAAACCGAACCAAATAGTTAAACAGTTCGAAGTATTACTCGCGCTAATACTTTTTTTAGTATTAGTCAATTGTTTACAAACAGTTAAATGGTTTCCAGTACTACTAATTCAATTTGATATTAGTCATTTGTTTGCGCATAGTTAAATAGTTTCAAGTATAGTAAATGATTAAATAGTTTTATTTGACCAATAAACTGAACCCTGTCTTATGACAGGTAGCAACAACACACTAAATAATAAAGTAACTTGTTGAAAAAAAATTCCATTTAATTTGGCTAAAACGGAAATACGAGTTGCCTATGATAAGTTTCCAGACTTTTTTCGTATGGGCATTTAAATTTGTCGTAGACTCTTGAAAATTCAGTATGTTATAGCTATACATATTATGAGATGACTGACTAATCTTCATGATTTCGAGTTCAAATGAACAGCTACAGCATCAATTGGAATACACCCTACTAAAGCCTGATTGTCACAGCTGGTGAATTTCAAAATGCAATCTGACACTTAAGAAGAACGATATGCAATAAAATTCTGTTTTAAACTTGTTAAAAAATGTCACAGAAACGTATGGAATTCTTCAGACTGCTTTTGGACAGCTCACAGGCTGTCGTTATGAGACAATTGAGGAGATGAAAGAGGCTGTGATGAAGGTGATTGACACGCTCACACAAGATGACTTCAATGGGGCCTTCCAGAAGTTGTTGGAACAGTACAACAAGTACATTGCAGCCGGAGGAGATTACTTCGAAGGAGACTAGAGTTTCATGAGCGTATTATCAATAAAAGTGCCCATACGAAAAAGGTCTGGAAACTTATCGTATGCACCTCGTATCAAGAACATCGTATGCTGCAAACACATCAAATAAATCAACAAATTCACAAGTTTCGCAATCAAAAAATACTTTTAAAATTTCACATGAATTGAATTCACGCGTAAAAGTGAAATTTATTTATTGGAATGCAGACACAGCCAAAAACAATATGTGAGAAAGTTAGAATGGTCGTTTGCCAATGGCCCGGGAGACTGGGTTTCTATCCCAGCTCGAGTCATACCAAAGACTCAAAAAATGCTACTTGATGCCTCCTTGCTTAACAGTCAGCATTATAAGGTAGGGATCAAAGGTAAAGTGGAGCAATCCAGGAAAAGGAGTTGTGCCCTTCCCTACATTTCGGTGTAGTAGCTATTTATTAGGAAGCCTCCGTATCACCCTCGATTATGGTTTCTAACTTTACTTTCTTTTATATAACAACAGATGCAAGATCAAAACAGAACAGTTTACTCTTCTGCACAAACGGTCACGATTTTAACAAAGATGCAAAATTCACAGTCATTAGAAGGTCGACAAATTAATAAACATGAAACCAATAATTGAAAAAATGAAAAAAAACCCCCCAAAAAACAAAAAAAAACAAGCGGATAAAAATCTTAAAACCATATAATTTTGCTAAACAGGAAATATCAAGAATGGGGTGCACAAAGCAGTTTCTTCCAGGCAGCGGTCGTATCGATACTGCTGTATGGATGCACCACTTGGACGCTAACAAAACGGCTGGAGAAGACGCTGGACGGCAATTACACAAGAATGCTGCGAGCAATATTGAATAAGTCCTGGCGGCAACACCCCACAAAGTACCAACTATACAGCCACCAGCCTCCCATCACGAAAACTATCCAAGTTAAACGAACCACACACAGGACACTGCTGGAGATGCAGAGACGAGCTCGTAGGTGATGTACTCCAATGGACCCCCACATATGACCGAGCAAAAGCAAGACGACCAGCTAGAACATACATACAGCAGCTATGTGAGGATACGGGATGTAGCCCTGAAGACCTGCCAGAGGCGATGAATGATAGGGAAAAGTGGCGAGAGAGGGTCCGGGATATCCGTGCTCGTGGCATGTCATGATGATGATGATGATCGGTATTGATATCGATCGATAACACCAAAACTAACAGAACTTCTTCAGATATAATGGATAAAATAATTACCGTCAGAACAAACACTACCACTGCCAGAGGCGATGAACGATAGGGAGAAGTGGCGAGAGAGGCTCAGGGATATCCGTGCTAGCGACACGACATTATGATGATGATGATTAATCCGAAAGTGATCGTTATAGAGCGACGTGGGTTCGAACCTGTTTACTACGATATCACTGTCCAACACTTTAACCACTACAGTTCGGTGATTACTCGGGGTTGAGGGTTAAAATATCACATGGATATTGATTTGATTATCATTGACTATGGGATAAAAACTTTTGCAATCATTTGAGGTGGAATTGTTTTTCCGAGTCTGTTGAATGGATGAAAGCTCGAACATCTCATAATTATAAGACGTTCGCACTTTTATACCTTCAAGAGTCAGCATTATAAGGTATGGCTCAACGGTAAAGCGGAGCAACCCAGAAAAAGGAGTAGCGCCCTTCCCTACATTTCGGTATAGTAGCTATTTATAAGGGAGGTGCCCGTGGTGTAATGGTTATCGTCGTAGGGAATGGACACGGCGACACGAGTTCACATCCTAAACCAGGCTGATTGCAATTCACATAGCACTAATACCCTTGGGAAAGGTATGAATCCAATTATTCTCCCTCCAGCTATGGGTAAATAGTAGGACAGACTAGGTTCTTCAGCCCTGGTGAGGCAACTAGTCTAGGAGAAGGAAAACTCCAAATTCAAACCTGTTAAACTCCGCTTAAAAATTGACCTTGTGTCATATCCTGCCCGAGCGGAGGGGTTGGTAAATATGGCTATTTATAAGGGAGCCTTCGTGTCACCCTTGATTATGGTCGCTAACTTTACTTATTTTTATATAACTATAGACGCAAGATTAAAACAGAACAGTCTACTTTTAGTCGAACAACACTTCCTCAAAATGTGTACAGGAATTGCGTGTTTCTGTTCATATATTTTAGAATTGAGGCCATCCATAACAAAAAGTGGCAGCCATTGTTTTGCTTTATAAAATAAAAGATATTGTTATTCGTTTTTGTTAATATTAATAAAGATTATTAATGATTTTCGAGGTAGCAATGATTTTTACATAGAGAATAAATCAAGAAATAGAAACACATTTCCACGTTTGTTTTTTGCTATTTTATTTCATTTTATTTTTATAATTTTTCTTTCTTTTTTCTGATTTCATTTTCTGTCTCTAATTTATTTATTCTTTCTTTTTTGACATTATCTTTTGAATTCTTTCTTTGTTTCTTTCTTTCTTTCTTTCTTTCTTTCTTTCTTTGTACTTTTTGTTTGTTTCTTTCTTTCTTTCTTTAATAGCTACTATCTTTTAATTTAATTTTCTATCTTTCGTACTTTTTCTTTCTTTCTTTCTTTCTTTCTTTCTTTCTTTCTTTCTTTCTTTCTTTCTTCGTACTTTTTGTTTGTTTGTTTATTTCTTTAATGGCTATTATCTTTCAATTCAATTTTCTTTCTTTCGTACATTTTTTCTTTCTTTCTCTCTCTCTCTCTCTCTCTCTTTCTTTCTTTCTTTCTTTCTTTTCGTTTAATGTCTTTCTTTCTTTCTTTCTTTCTTTCTTTCTTTCTTTCCATCTAATTTGTTTGTTTGTTTGTTTGTTCGTTCCTTTCTTTCTTTTGTAATTTCTCTCTTCGCTTTCTCTTTTGACAATTTTCTTTTTTTCTCGCTTTTTTGTCTATTTTTCCTTCATTTTGGAATGTTTTCTTTCGAAGCAATTTTCTTTTCATTTTCTTTGAATTTTTTTTCTCTTTTGACTGATTTCTTTTGCCTTAATTTTGGTTTGTTTCTTTGTTCCTTTCTTTCAGTGGCCATTATCTTCTGACATGATTTTCATTGTCCATTTGAATGTTTGTTTCTTATTCAGTAATCTCTCTAAATCTTTCTTTCTTTCTTTCTTTCTTTCTTTCTTTCTTTATTTCTTTTAATGCCTTTCTTTCTTTCTTTTCATCTAATGCCTTTCTTTCTTTCTTTCTTTCTTTTCATCTAATGCCTTTCTTTCTTTCTTTCTTTCTTTTCCTTGAATGCTTTTCTTTCTTTCTTTCTTTTTTTCTTTCTTTTCCTTGAACGCCTTTCTTTCTTTCTTTCTTTCTTTCTTTCTTTCTTTTCATTAAATGCCTTTGTTTGTTTGTTTCTTTCTTTTTTTTTCTTTCTTTTCCTTGAACGCCTTTCTTTCTTTCTTTCTTTCTTTCTTTCTTTCTTTTCATTGAATGCCCTTCTTTCTTTCTTTCTTTCTTTCTTTCTTTTCATTGAACGCCTTTCTTTCTTTCTTTCTTTCTTTCTTTCTTTTCATTGAATGCCTTTTTTTCTTTTTTTCTTTTCATTGAATGCCTTTCTTTCTCTCTCTGTCTCTGTCTCGGGCATTCATCAAGTTCAAATTTACATGAAAATACAAACGTGTCTTAGTTAAGCGTAAAAGAAAATCAAGTCGCCCAGGTGTTCAGTCCATTTGTCGTAAACCTGGAAAATTATGGGCAATTTTATAAACGATCCAAATTCATTAATATGTAAGACGGATTTTAATCCATTATTTTCAGGGAGATTCTGATCCAAATAAAACATCCTTTTTAGATGCTGTTCTCTTCCTACTATACATTGACTCTCTCGAAACAACATCTTACTCCTTGGCTCACAACTTCTGACCGTTTTACTCTCCGTTGGTTTTCAGGCGTCTCTCATGTTATGTACCACACTTTAAATTTCTGGTTTAAAGTTGAACCCAGAGTTGATCGAATCTGCGATCAATAAGTTCAGAAACTAGCCCAGACACAACAGCTTTAATTACTTAGCTGAATGAAATACTGACATATAATGCATGTACCCATGGGTACATGCATTATATGTATTTAGGCTGATATAGTTTCACAGCAGAAATAAGGCTGAAGAAGAACTGTTTGGATTACATTGCCGGCGTGTCTGTTTGAACTTATTCTGAACAGGACCCAAAAGTTGCTGGTCAGTAAGTTGGCCGACCGTAGTCGAGGGTGACCCGAAGGCTCCCTTTTCAATAGCGATGTGTAGGGGAAGGCGTTACCCCTTTCCTGGATAGTTCCACTTACCCTTGATCCGTACCTTATAATGCTTAGCTTTTAGCAAGAAGGCATCAAGTACCATTTTTTGAGTCTTAGGTATGACGAGAACTAGGACTGAACCCCGGGCCATTAGCAGACACTCTAACCATAATTCCAGTGGGCTATCTTTAATTTCTAAGAATAATTTTTAAAAACTTGACGCATAAATAAAAAAGATAATTTTAGAACCTAGTACAAATTATGACACTAACCTGAATCCGGTAGTGAAGCTCATGTTTTGGAGCTCGGGCGATCGTGGAGTCACCCCTTCATTGACATTACTCCTAGATCAACTCTGATCTACATTGATAGTACCTGTTATCGTTCTATCGAGAGGTCGTATAGATATGCTATAGAAAGTGTTAAATTGTTTGTGAAATTTACAGTCTCTTAGAATATTAATATCATTACAACATAGGAAAAAGAAATTTATGACATTTTTTAATATATGTTTAAAATGATTGGGAAGATATACCTTTGTTTCGTATAAAATTGAGGAGCTTTATAAATTGACTTAAGTATAAATTATGTATTTACCCTGTCTCACCGCCAAGAGTAAGATGCGACACGAAGTCAAATTTTAAGTGAAGTGAAACTACGTGGTGCCTTCAATTAGTTTCCAGACCTTTTTTGTACAGGCATTTAAAATTGACTCTTGAAAATTCATTATGTTATTGCTATACATATTATGACTGACCAATTTTTATGATTTCAGGTTCAAATCAACAGCTACAGCAGCAATTGGAATACAGACTACTAAACCCTGATTGTCACAGCTAGTGAATTTCAAAATTGCAATCTGGACGTGAGGACACTTTAGAAGAACGATATGCAATAAATTTCCGTTTTAAACTTAGAAAAAATGCCACGGAAACATATGGAATGCTTCAGATTGCTTTTCGACCATCATGCATGAATCGATCATCAGTTTTTGAGTGACATAAGAGATTCAAGGAAGCCAGGGAATCTGTGAGGGATGATGAGAGGTGTGGGAGGAGTAAGGAAGTCAATAGACCAGAGTTGATTGGCCAAAGTGTTAGTATTAGGGTTACAATGTTGAGGTTTTAAGGGAGTTCAGCCAGAGATTCCTTGGGAAGAGGCCAGCACTCTTCAAATCGGGTCAGTTGCATTTCCACCAGGTCAATGCACCAGTCTACAACTCCATACTTGTCACAGACTATTTGACCAAGATGGGCATCAAGACAGGTCCTCACCCTCCCTCTAGTCCAGACCTTGCTCCCTGTGACTTTTGGTTATTCCCTAAGCTCAGAGGCTGTCGTTATGAGACAATTGAGGAGACGAAAGAGGCAGTGACGAAGGTCATTGACACGCTCACACAAGAGGACTTCCATGAGGCCTTCGAGAAATTGTTGGAACGGTAGAACAAGTGCATTGCAACCGGAGAATATTACTTCGAAGCGGACTAGAGTTTCATGTGTGTACTATCCATAAAAGCTCCCATATGAAAAAAGTCTTGAAACCTATTTACTGATCCTCGTAGTTTAATTTGAAGTTTTTCTTCTCCTTATCAGACTATGTTTGAGATAGGGCATCCTTTCCTGAAAGAAAAAACTCTTTATCCAAATACGGAACCTTGAGTCTCTAAGGTAGTGTGAAGCTGTCTTCCACTTTGTCCTGGCAAATACGGCGTCAACACTGAGGCCAAGTTGTACAATAACTCGTCTTTTACTTGATCAAAGTCGGTTTAGTGAAAGGGGAATACCTGCTGCATGGTCAACAACAGGTCTTCAATAAAACTCTGTGCCAAGATATATAGTCTTTCGAGACCTATGCAGAACGTAATAATTCAAATATTTGAAAATTTTCTGTCGTATATTGGTACAAAATTATTCATTATAAATATATATGTATTTACCCAACACCATTGCCAGGTGAGTCGTAGTACCTGTTTGGGTCCCTAATAAAGGTTATATATAACTGCTTAATCTTTTATTTGGGATTATTATCAAATTAGATAGAAATATAAGGGTAAAATAGCAACACTTGAAACCATTTAACTGTGTGCAAATAAAACTATTATTGGTAGGTTGCAATACGATAAAAATTTAACTGTGTGGAAATAGAACTATTAATAGTCAGTAGCAATACTTGAGACCATTCAACTGTCTGCAGATAGAACTATTAGAGTTAGATAGCAATACTTGAAACCATTTAACCGTGTGCAAATAAAACTATAATTGGTAGGTTGCAAGACGAGAAACATTTAACTGTGTGCTAATAAAACTACTATTCGTCGGTTGCAATACGAAAAAAATTTTAACTGTGTGCAAACAAAACTATTAACAGTAGGTAGCAATACTTGAAATAATTTAACTGTGCATAAATAGAACTATTTGTGTAATATAGAAATACTTGAAACCATTCAACTGTGGACGAATAAAACTATTATCAGTAGATTGTAATACTTGAAACCATTTATCTGTGCAAACAAGTGCGTTCTGGTTCGTTGAAAAATGAAGTTACCTATTAAATATTCATTTACAAATAACACACACACACACACACACATATATATGAATATATGTATTAGCAGAATTTTGCTTTAAATAATCACTAAAGTTTGATATGCATAAAAGTCAATCAAACAACCACCCGACCATCAGACGCCAAGGGTAGGATGTGAAATGAGGTTATTCTTTACGTGAAGTAAAAAGGAATACAGACTTTTCTTTCTCTTTGACTGTTTAACTAACCATGACAAGAAATAAAAAAAGTACTCTAACCAACAATTTATCCATTGCTAGGAGGATAATAGATGGATTCATAGTTTTTTTTTGGTGCATTAAGGTAAAGTGAAACCCAAACAGTCTCGACCGGATCACCGTTTCCATTGCCTACGACGGAGATCGTTTCACTAAGCTCAGCTTGGCATAATGGTGACAGTGTTTGCCAATGGCCTGGGAGACCTGGGTTCAATCCCAGGTCGAGTCATACCGAAGACTCAAAAATGGTACTTGATGCCTCCTTGCTTAACACTCAGCATTATAAGGTAAGGATCAAGGTAAAATGGAGCAATCCAGGGAAAGGAGTTGCGCCTTCCCCTACACCTTGGTGTAGTAGCTATCGAAAAGGGAGCCTTCAGGTCACCCTTGATTATGGTCGCCAAATTTACTTACTATATATGCATCATCATCATCATCATCATGAAGTCGTGCAGATTCGACATGTTCCCTTGACTCTCTCTCTCTCTCTCTCTCTCTCTCTCTCTCTCTCTCTCTCTCTCTGTATCCGTTCTTATCATATGAGGGTCTTCGAATACTCTCTAATCACATCCAGTGTCTATAGAGAGCTGTTAAATCTTTACTCGTCTGCCAACACAGGTATAAATATAAGTACACAGTTTAATTGTCAAAAACATTTCTATTTCAAGCTATTCAGTTTAGTCAAACAGTTTTCATTCAAACAATCTAGTTTAGCATAATTATGCAGTGTAGTTCTATCCAACCCATCGATAGGACCCTGTCAGGTGCTAAAACTCCGGGCCAGAGTGGACCTGGGAGCAATAGCAATGAAGGAGTGCTCCGCATTCCCCAAAGCTCCAGCATCACTAGAACCTCACCATCAGATTGCTTAGTAACATATACAGGACACTCATATCAGGTGGAGTTACGCATTCTACAGCCTCAGCCGACTGGGCAAGGTAAAAATAACAGGCTACATGCTTCTTAAGGTCACATCTAGTTTTCCACCAAGCAGTTCGTTAATGTTCCGTTTGTGCAACTGTCCAATAGTACTAACACGGCTATATCTGCATATAAATATATATGTTATGTAAAAGAATGTGCCGATAGTGACTCATGTGATTTAAATACGGATCTCTAGCCAACAAACAAAAGTGTTGAAATGGAACGTGTTACTGGAGTTCACGTGACTAGAAATTGTGGATATATAAAATGGGTCAGACAGAGGTCTGGGATCAGACAGAGAAGAGAGACTCTAACCCTCCTCAGAGGGGCTAGGTTCATTGCCTGGCGCCTGAGACACTCCTCCTTGGGGGAATGCCGATGGGGCCTGAGGCATTTTTGGGAATGTAGGGCGTATCTGGGCTACAGCCTTGAGCCCGGACCCTCCTAAAAAGGCCATGTGCCATACTCGTCCGGTTGGTGGGACGGAAGATAGACACCGACACTTGCGTATGCAAAACAGATGTGAAATGTAAACATTGCTTGTTAGTATTGTTTAGGATTCAAGACTAAATATTCGGTATCAGACGAGAATGAAGAGATTTTTAAGTATTACCAAAATTACCCCACCCCTCAGAGACCATTACAAAAGTGGCGACGAAGAATTAGTTCTGAATATCATATATATATATATATATACAATGTGTTTGATGTGTGTGAGAGCATATTATATTTACACATACATCACATACATATATATCTATGTGTGTTTGTGTGGATAGTGAAAGTATTGAGATTGTCTAACAATGTTTTTCATATTGAAAAAGTCCTCAAATACTGACCAACAACTGACGAAAAAGCGTAAAAGATTTTAGAATTTCAACTACTTTTTTAGTAGTTCCATGGCTAAAAGTTTATTTACCCAGACGGCTAGAGCTGTAGAATACACCGACTGTTTCTCTCCAGAGGGGTAAGACCTCCTCACTAATGAGTGTCCTGAAATGACAAGCATTGGGGAATGCGGGGTACCCGTTTTGTTGCCATCGCTCCCACTTTGACCAGGGATTGTAACACATGATAGGGTCCTATCTATCGGTCGAATAAAACTAAACCATGTACTAATGCTTAACTGAATTGTTTGAAATAGAACTGCTTGAATTAGTTGTCTAAATTTCTGAGACGAAGCTTGATGATTTTTATCATTAAAGGTTTTCGTACTATTGAAGATGAAGACAATAGTCCGAAAACTATGATAGAAAAAAACTGTTTGAATGTATAAAAATGGATTTGGCATTAATAACCTACAATGGTTGATATGCCATAAACCAAACCAAACTAAACCAAACTAAAAGTCTATATATCGATTAGGATACAATCATCAAATGTTGTTTCATGAGACAAACCTTAGTAATGAAACGACTATATAAAGAATTGAGATTTAAATTTCTTATATCTCCATAATCGAGGTTCGGTCAAAAATCTGAAGTGAAAAGAATTACTGATCATTTGTTTTTGTGGCAGCACACAACTACATTTTAAAAAGGGAAAAAATCTAAATTAAATATTCTAATTATGCAAAAAGTGAAAGTTTGTTGGTACTACAAAAATGTTCTGCTACATCTCTTTCTATTGGTCAAAGCTTGGATCTTTTTAAAAGAATCTCGTGTTGAAATACACACACACACACACACACACAAACACACACACACATATATATATATATATATATATATATATATATATATATATATATATATAATATATATATATATATATATTATGAGAGTGTTGGCCGTCAGTAAATCACTATGCGGTTATGTGTTGAACCAAGTGCAATATAATATGGATAGTGCTCAATATCTATGATAGAGATATTATATTATATATTATATTAAATTATTCCATCTTCTTAACTACCTGATGAATGTTGTTATAAACTTCAAGAAACCTTAGGTAGTAGAACAGTATTTTCCATGGATTAAATATATATATATATATAATATATATTTATTTATTATCATTATATATATATATATATATATATATATATATATATAAGTCCTCTTACTAAAAATATGAATTTGCAGTATTTCACACATAAATAGTCCACTTAGATGTTTTAAGGCTCATTGGGTGGAGTGTTCACCAATGGTCCGGAAGACCTGCGTTCAATCCCTGGTCACGTCATACTAAAGACTTTAAAAACGTTACTTGATACCTCCTTGCTTAACACTCAGAAATACGTATCAAGGGTAAAGTGGAGCAATTCTAGGAAAGGAGGAGCGCCCTCCCCTTCACCTCAGTGTAGTAGCTATTGAAAAGGGCGCCTTTTGGTCACCCTCGACTACGGTAACGAACTTTACTTATGACAAAAAAATGAAACACAAGTTGGTAAAATTAGTATCTTTCAGTTAAACTTATTTGAAAAAAAACCCCAAAAACAGAAGATAGCCTCCAACAAATTATTTATAGAGAGCAAAATAAGCATTGTTTTGAAAAAAAAACAACTTTTTAGACTGATTAGTTCAAGTTTTTAAAAAAATATGTGATAAGACTAAATCTTAATGATTAGCTCAGTTTAAGCATTTATTTTAAAATTAAAATCTAGCCCAATATGTGTTAACAAGAAACGAAATGACAAAAAAATCAATGATTTGCTTAACACTCAAACCAACCCCCCGAAAAATTTTCGAAATAATTGGAGTTTCTTTATGGCCTCCATCAAGCCCAGATCTTAACTCTCTTGCTTACGCTATATGGAGCGTTTTAAAAAACAAAACAAATGCAATTTCCCATCCAAATATTTGTTTGCTTAAGACTGCTATTGAGGAGGAATGGAATGAAATGTCTGAAGAATATATTTTGAAGGCATGCAAATCATTTCCAAGGTGTATTGATACAATAATTGAAAAAAAAAAGGTAGCCATATTGAATTAATTTACTGTTTTGTGTCTCTCTTATTTTGTTGTGTATTTTTTAAATTGAAAGTAATTTTGTTTTATTATAGCGTTGTTTTGCCACTGGCCCGGGAGACCGGATATCATACCAAAAACTAAAAAAATGGTACTTGATATATCCTTGCTTAACACTCAGCATTATAAGATACGTATCAAGGGTAAAGTGGAGCATTTCCAGGAAAGGAGTAGCGCTCTCCCCTACACCTCAGTGTAGTAGCTATTGAAAAGGGAGCCTTCTGGTTGCTTTCGACTACGGTCGTCAACTTTTATCATACTAGAATAGTCCTGATTTTGCTTCCGCACCATGTATAGTGCCACATATCCTTAACAATCTATATAAATATGCTTGGCTAGCTGTGTTTTATGGCATATCAACATTTGCTGTTTACTTAATGCCAAATACTCTAAATACATATTTATTAAATACATAAGATTTGAAAACGAATAGTTTATAGGTGACAATTTTTAAACTTGCAACAGCTCATTTCTTTGCAGACAGTTCAATGGTTTCAAGTTTTCCTATCGAAAGGAAATACTTTTTTTAAATCACAATACTTCAAAGTATTGCTATATTATTTGAATAATTCAATCATTTATTTGCACACTGTTAAATATTTTCGAGTATAAAAATTGTTTAAATATTCCTATTTGACTCATTGATCAGACCATGACAGGTATTCCCTCTTCAGGTTATATTGAACTTGGGAGTAATGAAGGAATACTCCTCATTCCACAAAGCACCAGAACGTGAGACTTATCATAAAATTGATCATTGTCATATCGAGGAAAATCATAGGAAGGACCTTACTTCTCGGCAGTGATGCACTTGGCGTATTTTACTGCTCCAACCGATATATATATATATATATATATTTATATACATGTTTATATATATATATAAGTAAGTAAAGTAAAGTTGGCGACCATAGTCAAGGGTAACCCGAAGGCTCCCTTTTCGATAGCTACTACACCAAGGTGTAGGGGAGGGCGCTACTCCTTCCCTGGATATATATATATATATATATATATATATATATATATATATATATATTACATGATACAGTCTGTGACCCTTTGTTTCATGCAATCAGCAATCATCGGACATTTGGTACTCCATTAACTTACCAAGAAAGCAAGTAAGAACCTTAAACCTCTTGTATATATATATATATATATATATATATATATATATATAATAGAATTGGTGACCGTCGTCAAGGACGGCCCAAAGGTTTTCGCTTCAATTGCAACTTCACCAAGATGTAAGAGAGAGCACTACGCCTATCCCTGACTTGCTCCACTTTACCCTTGATCCATACCTTATAACGCTGACTGCTAAACAAGGAGGCATCAAGTACCATTTTTGAGTCTTTAGTATGACTCAACATGGGATTGAACACTGGTCTTCCGGGCCATTGGCAATCACTCTATCCACTTGGCCAACAGTGTATATATATATATATATATGTGTGTGTGTGTGTGTGTGTGTGTGTGTGTGTGCCGAGACATAGTGTCACTCAAGAAATATTGAACTGAATTATTATTCGTGTAACAGTTTATAAAAGGTTTCGTAGATTATTTTGTTTGTGGCTTTGTATTGAAATCAGTTCTATTCAGTAGCACTTCTAAGATGAAATATAGGAAGGTCATATAAAGCAAATGAATATCTACAGAATTGAATGAATATACTCTTTATATCATTTACTGACTTCTATCCAGCATAATTTAAAAACATCAATAATGAAAAGAGTGAGAAATATATATGTCCATGTATATGTCTATATATATATATACATAGATATATATATGTGTTTGTGTGTGTGTATATGTATATATATATATATATATATACATGCGTACATATACGTATATATGTGTGTCTGTGAGAGTAAATATGTACACATATACTCATGTAAACATATATATATATATATATATATATATATATATATACATATATATATATATGAACACAAATGTATATGTATATGTATAATGCAAATACATTCCTATGTGTATAAGCACGTAGGAATGCATAAATAAAATTACCTATATATTTACATATAGATCATTATATGAATAGGAATATATACCTATGCATTTATTCGTATATATATATATATATATATATATATATATATATATATATATATATATATATATATGAAGACATATATATACACACCTATATATATGAATATATATATATATGAATATATATATATATATATATAGGCTTATATATATATATATATATATATATATATTTACATAGAGAATTATAGATAGAGTGATAGGTGTATATATATATATATATATATATATACAGAGAGAGAAAAGGAGAGAGAGAGAGAGAGACTATTGATATTTTTATTTACACATGCATGCACATATATGTACATATGTATTGCTTGGCTTGATTCATTTTGATTAATGGTAAGTCAAATTTCTTGGGTTATTCAATGCTAAATAAAGCCTTGTAAACAGACAGTTGTGATTATATTTAACCTAAAAGTTGGGGTGTACGAGGGTTTATTGCTTTATCATGCGTCCGAACGTAAGTGTAATAGCGTGTGTCACTGCATTGTGACTGTTTTGCATGTTAGCGACACCACCACGGGACCTACGGATATATATATATATATATATATATATATATATATATTCACCCAAAGACAGACTGTTTCGTTGTATCACAACCCTTCAGTGTGACTAGACACGTAGAACGCTTGAAGCTGGGTTTGAAACCCGCCCAACTTTACATTAGACTTAGTATCAAACCGCTCGGCCAACAAGCGTACCACGTCAGCTAGGGAATTATAAGGTATTAAGTAGTAGAGTTCGTTTGTTTACATTTTATACCGTACCGGATACCAGAGTGCTCAATTCGTTTGAAGAGCTTTGAATTATATGAGCGGCAGCCGTAAATTCCTTCGCCAGAGTGCTCAACCCCCATGGAGGAGCGTAGTTTTTATATAAAAATAAATTCTTTTTATAAAATATATATACAGTTTTTATATAAAAATAAATTCTTTTTATAAATTTTTTTTTAAAGCTTTCCTTTTTTGGTGTCAGTATAAATTTATTTCATTAGAAAAAAAAAAAACAAAGTATTATTTGAGTGTTCTTATATTGCTTCTGGCAAGAATGGGATTTGAAATAAAAATTTCAATTTTTTAATCAAATAATTTTTTAATCAATATAACTTTTTAATATATTTTTAATCATATCATTTCAATTGAGAGATAACATATTTATAATTATATTTTTATTTATACAATGTTTATATAAGTAAAGTTGGTGACCGTAGTCGAGGACGGCCAGAAGGCTCCCTTTTCAATAGCTACTACACCGAGGTGTAGTGGAGGGCACTACTCCTTTCCCTGGATTGCTCCACTTTATCCTTGATACGTACCTTATATTGCCGAGGGTTAAGCAAGTAGGTATCAAGTACCATTTTCAAAGTCTTGGGTATGACGCGACCTAGGATTGAACCCGGGTCTCCCGGACCATTGTCGAACACTCAATCCAGTCGGTTAACGAGAAGGTTACAATGTATATACAATGTTTTTACATTCCTTTAAAGAACAAAAAAGAAAAAAACCTTACCCCTAATTTAAATACTAATGAAAAAAACAAAAAACAAAAATAATAATTCCGTAAAAATTAAATAGTGGAATGCGACTTATTTAAAGTTATGGATAAAATATGCCTTCATACTTTCGGTAAAACTATTATGTATTATAAATATCAAATAAAATAATTCGTGTTATCAGGAAATAATAATTCAACGGTGATATTAATTTATAAAAATCTATTTCTGATTATTAGGATTGTCGTAAAAATTCATTTTATTTATATTTACCAACCCCTCCGCTTGGGCAGGATATGACACAAGGTCCATTTTTAAGCGGAGTTTAAAAGGTTTCAATTCAGAGTTTTCCTTCTCCGAGACTAGTTGCCTCACCAAGGTTGAAGAAACTAGTCTGCCCTACTGTTTACCCATAACTGGGGGGAGAATAATTGGATTCATACCTTTCCCAAGGGTATTAGTGCCTTGTGAAACGCATTCAGTCTCGTCCAGCATTTGAACTCGTATCGCCGTGTTCATTTCCTACGACGATAACCATTATACCACGGGCTCCTCCATTTTAATTATATTAGGAAAAAATTAACAAATCGAATGTTGAGTTAATTGCAATAAGTAAATACTTAATATATAATCGATATTTTAATAAGTAACAAATAATTTCTAACCCATAATATAAATTAAAAAAATATTAGTTTCTTAAATTTTTGTTTACTTATAGAAAAACCGTATATATATATATATATATATATATATGTGTGTGTGTGTGTGTGTGTGTGTGTGTGTGTGTGTGTGTGTGTGCGTGTTTGCGTGTTTGCCGATGGTCCGGAAGACCGGGGTTCAATCCCAGGTCGCGTCATACCAAAGACTTCAAAAAATGGTACTTGATACCCCCTTGCTTAACGCTCAGCAATATAAGGTACATATCAAGGGTAAAATGGAGCAATCCAGGGAAAAGAGTACCGCTCTCCCCTACACCTCAGTGTAGTAGCTATTGAAAAGGGAGTATTCTGGTCGCCTTCGACTACGGTCGCCAATTTTACTTTACTCTTATTTATATATATATATATATATATATATATATACGCAGTGTTCCCGTGGTGCAGGATAGATAGATAGATAGATAGATAGATAGATATAGAAATCACTAATTAATAGATTGCCATTTTTCGACATTATTTCAACTAGACACACAGACGGACGTTCAACGAGACAGATATGCCACATACAAGAAAACTAGCGTTCATTAATATTCATTTTCTGACCTGTGTTAGAGCCACTGAATTAAGAAGCCTGTTAGGAGGAAATATATCCATCTCACCGTGTCCATTGTCATTAGATCTCGAATATGCTGATAAACAGTCACCATCGGTAATCTTATCAGCAAGATTAATATAAAGGCCGGCTCGAGAAAAGCGACCGTCTTTGTTGAGTCCTTGAAAAGTGAGTAATTTCTCCTCCATTATCTTATAAAAAAAGAGAAACACATTTTAGAAATAAACTTCAGCAAATAAATGAATAAATAGATAATTGAAATAATAATGTTTCAAAGAAAAAGAGTGTTAATTTAGATATAAAACAAAGTAATTATTGATTATTGTTTCCTCGATTACAATGCCCGTAATTTTGGGAAACGAGTTGAGCACTCTGGTAGCCGATAAGGCAAAATGAAAACAAAAGAAAAGTTAATGCAAATGCATTATAATCCCTGAGCCTGACGTATGTCGTCGAAATGGCTGAGCGGTAGGATACCAAGCCTAGTGTTAAATTAAGGTGGGTTTCGATTCTAGCTTGAAGCGCCCTGCGTGTCTTGCTACACTGAAGAGTTGTGATACAACGAAGAAGTCTGTCTGTGGATGACAATATATACGCTCCCCTCCCAGAGGTTGACCACTCTTGCGAAGTAAGTAACGGCTGTCACCCGCTTAATGCAAAGCTCTTCTAACGAATTGAGCACTCTGGTATCAGATAGGTCAAAATGTTGATAAACGAAAGCTAAGAGATATGCGTTATAAATTCTGAGCTCACGTATGTCACCGAAATGACTGAGTGGTTAGATACCATGTCTAGCGTAAAGTTAGGCGGATTTCGATCCCAGCTTGAAGCGTCCTGCGTGTCTAGCTACACTGAAGAGTTGTGATACAACGAAACAGTCTCTCTGTGGATGACAATATATATATATATATATATATATCATCATCATCAAGTCACGCTGACGGCACCAACTTCCCTGGCACACACATTCTCTC
Organism: Sepioteuthis lessoniana; assembly: GCA_963585895.1. NCBI lineage: Eukaryota > Metazoa > Mollusca > Cephalopoda > Myopsida > Loliginidae > Sepioteuthis > Sepioteuthis lessoniana. Next base: position 20,454,031 of record OY757934.1, read on the forward strand.
TCTCTCTCCCTCCCTCTCTCTCTCTCTCTCTCTCCATTGCTATCCATCCCAATCAACCATCGCTTCTGGTAGCTGCATCCTGTGTCTGCACAGAGCTGATATAAGTAAATCTTTCCTGGTCGGCCAATATTGGTTCGTCTATGTGCAGAAGTTCAGTAGAGAACGTCACTTATGAATTCGTCCTTTCTTCTCCAACATTGATCTTAATGTCTTGTTCATCTTGGATATTTTGTAAGATGAGAAGCAGGTGGCCGTGCAGTTGCTGTTTTGTTGGGTGTTGCTTCTAGGGTTTGTTCAAGATCATGCGCAGCATTTTTGTATAGTTTCCATCCCGCTGCGCTGGCTTCTATAGTTTTATCCTCCATGTAGTACATCCATATAGTAGTCCGGATACAGCTACAGCTTGGCGTAGAGATGCAGTCGGTGTATTCTACCGCCCTAGCCGATTGGGCCGTAGTTGATTGTGTTTTATGGCATATCAACTCTTGTTGGTTGTTTAATGGTGCCCTTGGTGTAATGGTTATCGCCGTAGGAAATGGAGACGGTGACACGAGTTCAAATCCTGGACAAGACTGATTGCATTTCACATAGCACTAATACCCTTGGGAAAGGTATGAATCCAAATATTCTCCCTCCAGCAATGGGTAAGTAGTAGGGCAGACTAGGTTCTTCAGCCTTGGTGAGACAACTAGTCTAGGAGAAGGAAAACTCTAAATTCAAACCTGTTAAACTCCGCTTAAAAATTGACCTTGTGTCATATCCTGCCCGAGCGGAGGGGTTGGTAAATATGATTTAACGCAGATTCCTGTTTATACATATAGTAGGGATTATTTGTAAATGAATTGTTTGTAGATAACATTTTTAAACCGCAAGAACACTTTTACTTGCACACAGTTAAATGGTTTCAAGGATAGTTACTGTTTGCACATAATTCATTGTTTTCAACCATTTCAACATTTATGATTTTACTCAACATTATTGGTTCGTTTGCACCCAGTTAAATTGTTCCAAGGATTTATGTGTAATACTTATCATTCAGTTTAAATCGGTCATATTTTTGTACCTTATTAAAGGGTTTCAAGTATAGAAAAAAAAAAGAAATATTTGACTCATAGATAGGACCCTAAGAGGTACTACCACTCTGGGTTAGAATGGATCTAAAAGTAAGGTTTGGTTTCGTTTCGTTTTATGGCGTATCAACCACCGTATGTTATTTAATGCCAAACCTTCTTTATACATATTTCTTAAATATAAAGGATTTGGTTTGGTTTGGTTTTATGGCATATCACACATTGTAGGTTATTTAATGCCAAATCCTCTTTATACATATATGTTTAATATATATGATTTGGATTGGTTTGTTTGTTGTTTTTTTTGTTGTTGTTTTTTTTTTTTTTTTGGCATATCAAACATTGTTGGTTGTTTAATGCCAAATCCTCTTGATGAATATATATTAAATATATATGATTTGGTTTGTTAGGGTTTTATGGCATATCACTCATTGTGGGTTTTATAATGCCAGATCACCTTTATACATATATACTAAATATATATGACTTGGTTTGGTTGGGTTTTATGGCATATCAACAATTGTAGGTTAGTTAATGCCAAATCCATTTTTATACATATAAACAGTTCTATTTCAAACAATTCAGTTTAGCGTAAGTACATGGTTTAGTTCTATTTGACTCATAGTTATGACCCAATAAGGTGTTACCACTCTTGGCTAGATGTGGACCTGGGACTGATGGCAATGAAGGGTTACAACAAATCCCCCAAAGCTCCAGCATTACTGAAGCCTCACCATCTGAATGTATAGTGTTATCTACAGGACATTCATTGGGGGGACTTACCCCTCTGCAGCGATGCAGTTTGTGTATTCTGCACTGCCAGCCGACTAAAAGCGATAGCAATGAAGCGGTACTCCACATTCCCCAAAGTTGCAGGACTGGAAACTCTTTTTTTTTCCCTGTATCTTTTGGGTATTAATTTGGCGGGGGCAAAAGTTCAGTTTAATGGTCGATTAATCAAATCGGGGGTGAAGAGAAGTTAGATTGATCGCAATGAGTGGTTCAAGTTAAAAATTTGAAAAGTCCCGCTGTTGGCCAATTGCAACAGCACGCATCTTTTGTGCCCACATCCCTAAGGTAATGGTTTAGTCGGATTGATTTTTTGTTTAATGGCATATCAACCATCTTGGTTTATTCAATGCCAAATCAATCATAGCAGAAGACCTGTAGTGGTACGATTTAACTCATAACTGGAGGAGTTAGAGGGTTCATGCCTTTCCCAAGTGGTTTTAGTCTGAAAGTTTACGTAAGAGCCATTACGCTACGGCACGGTAAAGGATATATAAATATTATAGTTACGGCAGTGGATACGTACATATATGTGTACCCAGTTGAAAAGGTACCCATATGAGTACACTGTTGAAAAGGTACTTATATAGGTACGCTGTAATATAATGGCCGAGGCATTTCGTTTTATATATCTTGCCTTTGGGTTTAGTTAGGCTGAGAACGTTTCGGCTCAGCACATGACTTAGGTGCAAACCTGAGCGCAGGTGTTAACGCGAGCACGGGAAGGATGTGTCGTTCACAGATGTCAAAATAAAAATCCCAGATAGAAAATTGTGACTTCGGGATGTGAATGACGTCACGCACCGGAAGCGCGTACGGAAGATTTTGGTGACTTTGAAGAAAGTCAGTTAGTTGAGTCTTGCGGTTCGAAGAAGAAGGGTGACTTTCGCTAGCTCGTAGTGGCCTTGTGGCCGGTGCCACACGTGTTGGTGGGAATGCAGATGGAAAACCAGAATAGAAAGAATGTTTATCTTTCTCCTTATGTCGAAAAACCTTTTAGCTCAAAGGTAATAAAAAGTTTCATACCTGAACTAAGAAGTCGTAAGTGTTTTTTTGTGTTTCGGGATTCCTATGTTCTATGTATATATGTTATGATCATTCTATGTACCTTTCACATATCCGTATCTGGCTATGGTACAACGCCAAAGGTGCAATATAATATGAGTGAAAAACAATTTGATAAACTGTGAGCATTTGTAAAAAAAGACGCTAGTGAATTTTTTCCTGCTCCATGTTTTTATTACATGTTAATGTTAAGTCAATGGAAGTGGTTTATTTCCACGAATCGATATTTTTTATTTAATTTAGATCATAAAATCATTTACAGCATCTACCCATCTTTAATCTTGCTTCATGTTTGCAAGTTTTCTTTAAATTCAACTCAGGAATTAGCGTAAAAAAAACAACTGAAATTGTCGTTTGCTTTGAATAAGAAGTCGTAAAATGCTTCATTAAAATAATTTATTTCAAAAAGGATTTAAAGATTTTATACCTTTGAATCACGATCTAAATCTCTATTATTATTCATGATCATTTAACAAATGCCCAAAAGAAATAAAGTTTGTGGCGTTAGATTTATTTTCGTTATGATTATCATTTCTATTATTTTACTCCTTTGAGAGTTTTTCACACCAGCCTTAGCCGATGGTTTCTCACTGGAATTTAAGTGACAGCAAGTCTCCTCAAGTCTTCAGGTCTCTTCTCAATGTCTGATCTTGTATAGCCATAAAGATCCTAATAACAACATTAATACAAATACGTATACAAACATATGAACAGGTTTATTAATTTCAATATATGAACTGGTTTATTAATTTCAATATATGAACTGGTTTATTAATTTATTGTTTCGGTCCTTGGCGACACGAGGAGAGAGACACAATTAAAAGCTTATGCTAACCGTACTATGCTGAACCCCCACCCCAACATACACACACGTGGCGTATCAGAAATTTCGGACAATTACTAAGAAACCTCCATCTTCATTTGTGATATCTCACTCGCGAACAAGAAAAAAAAAACAACAAATGAAAATCCCAACTCTATAGCCTTTTCTGTCATCTTTGATAAAATATGCCTCCAATACAAGCAAACATATATATATATATATATATATATCGGTCTGATACTAAGTCTAACGTGAAGTTGGCCGGGTTTCGATCCCAACTTCAAGCGTCCTGCGTGTCTAGCCACACTGAAGAGTTGTGATGCAACGAAAGGGTCTGTCTGTGTATGACAATATATATATATATTAGGGCAGCCATTCTTCATTGATATATATTTGAATGAACATTATCAGCATTTTTTGTCTACATATTTTTTGTTAATCCTTTCAAGTTGCCGTATCGATTTTATGTTATCCCTCGGGATATTAATGTATTGATTTTAATACCGATGATATTGATGAAAACAAATTTTAAAAAATAAATGCTACACGATGCACCAGTATAGACGCCCGTGGTATAATTGTTATCGTCGTAGGAAATGAACACGGCGACACGAGTTCAAATCCTGGACGAGACTGATTGCATTTCACATAGCACTAATACCCTTGGGAAAGGTATGAATCCAATTATTCTCCCTCCAGTTTTAGGTAAATAGTAGGGACAGACTAGGTTCTTCAGCTTTGGTTTGGCAACTAGTCTCGGAGAAGGAAAACTCTGAATTCAAACCTGTTAAACTCCGCTTAAAAATTGACCTTGTGTCATATCCTGCCCGAGCGGAGGGGTTGGTAAATAGGATAAACGCTCATTCTTACAAAGTAGTAATGTACTAGCAAAGGTAAAATTCCTTTTTGCAATATACACACCTCTGATGATGGCCCAAGATTGGGCAGAATGTACTTGGGAAACAATCAATCATGAAAGGTTGTTAACCAATTCCCGCCGAATATCATAAAAACCGATACGGCAAATCTAAAGGATTAACAAAAAATGCGTAGACAAAAAATGTCTATAATGTTCTATCAAATGTATATATATATATATATATATATACACACATTTGATAGAATGTTCTATCAAATGTATATATATATATATATATATACACATTTGATAGAATATTCTATCAAATGTATATATATATATATATATATATATATATATACATTTGATAGAACATTATAGACATTTTTAAAATGAAACGCAGTTTCTTCGAGGCAGCGGTTGTAGCGAGACTGCTATATGGATGCACTACATGGACGCTAACTAAACGGCTGGAGAAGCTAGACGGAAATTACACAAGAACGTTGAGAGCAATATTGAACAAGTCCTGGCGACAACACCCTACAAAGTACCAACTATACGGACACTTGCCTCCCATCACGAAAACTATACAAATTAGACGAACCAGACACGCAGGACACTGCTGGAGAAGCAAGGACGAGCTCATAAGTGATGTACTCCTACGGACCCCCACATATGGCCGTGCAAAAGCAGGACGACCAGCTCGAACTTACATACAGCAACTATGTGAGGACGCAGGATGTAACCCAGAAGACCTGCCGGAGGCGATGAATGATAGGGAGAAGTGGCGAGAGAGGGTCAGGGATATCCGTGCAGGCGGCACGACATGATGATGATATATATATATATATGGTGGTATGATAGTAAGTCTAACATAAAGTTGGGCAGGTTTCAATCACAGCATGAAGCGTCTTACGTGTCTAGTCACACTGATGAGTTGTGATACAACGAAACAGTCTGTCTGCGGAGGACAATATATACTCTCCCCTCATCGGGGGTTGAGCACCCTGGCGAAGGAATTAACCGCTGTCACTCGTGTAATACAAAGCTGTTCGTATAAATTGAACACTGGTATCCGGTAAGGCAAAATGTAAACAAGCGAAGCTACTACATAATGCCTTATAATTCCCGAGCTGACGTATGGTTGACTGATGGGTGAGCGGTATGATACCACGTCTAACATAAAGTTGGGCGGGTTTCAATCCCAGCTTGAAGCGACTCTACGTGTCTAGCCACACTGTTGAGTTGTGATACAACGGAACTGTTTGTTTGCGGATGACATATATATCAACCCTTCCGTACTTGCAGGATGTGACACAAGGTAATTTTTAAGCGGAGTTAAGCAAATTGGAATTTTCGTGTTTTCCTTCTCCTAGACCGGTTGCTATACCAAATTTAAAGAGCCAGTCTGCCCAACTATTTACCCTTAGCAGGAAGAAGAATAATTTGATGAATGCCTTTTTAAGTTTTTATGAGAAATTTGAACGGCCTCGTTCAAGTTTTAAACTTAGGTTACCGTGCTCTTTCACCTTCGACGATATATATATATATATATATATATAATAGATTCAAGCACACAATTACAAACAGTATGATTTTAAGCGATTACATCCATGACTGCTCGGTGTAAACAAACAAAGAAAGAGAGACAATGCAATTGATAATGTTTCAGCATTGACATTTAGACAACCTCTTTGTCTTCATGAATTCTCAAGAGCAACAAAGCTCCGATTTTAATCTAGTATCCGCGCGGTCTCCCGTCTAATGATCTCACACCTGAACTGTCATCTCAGAAACCTGCCGTTGAAGCTGTCGTTACAAGATTGTGCCAAGACAAACATCATCACGAAGTCTGAGGACATTAATCTGGCAGATTATGACCCCCGAACCACCAGTGGCTTATCTCCAAGCCCCGCCGCATTTCACTTTGATTGCATTTTTCCTCGCGACCACGTTCACATCTCCCGCTTCTGCAATTCCACTTTACTGTCACTGTCGAGGATCTGCACCGAGGCCAATAGGTGACTCCATTAACAGCGTAAAAGCTGCATTAGCGAGAGAATCTGCGTCGAGTTTGTGGCGAGGTGCTCTAAACATCCTAATGCGACCACGAATGCGTTTGTTATAATCTCTCTCCGCCGTTGACTTTCTTACTAATAGCTACTAACACCTGTGTTCTCGAAAGGAGGTGGGCGAGCAAACGTAGAGAGAGAGAGAGAGAGAGAGAGAGAGAGCTAACGCACTTTTCTTGTGACTAATCAAGGTTAGGCTCCATTCAACTTGCCATATTCCATGGTAACCCAATGAAATGCGATGACCTTCAATGAAGTTTACGAAATTGGTGGATAGTTAGTTGGATTTATGACATATCCAGCATTCTTGGTTTATTATTCCTTAAGTCATCATTTTCTTTTGTTTTTTTTTTTCTTTGCCGGCAGTTATCTTTGTTCTTTGGGTTTTTTTATTAATGGCATATCAACCTTTGTAAGTGATTTAAAGCCAAAGCCACCCTTGTAGAAGAACAGTAGTGGTACAATTTAAACTATAGCTAGAGGGAGAACGGGTTTCAAGCCTTTCCTAAGGGTAATTGTCCGGAAGTGAACTTAATAGCGCGACTGAAGTTCGAACTCACAGTCCAGCATGTTAGCCAAAACATCAAAGGGACTCCTATATTTTTTCAAGTAAATAAAAAAAAAAAATTCCCTGTGATTTAGAGATCCAAATGGATCGCCTAATCCTGTCCAGAAGACCAGAACTAGTGATAGTTTTTAAAAAATAACCAGCCGAATAGTAGACTTCACCTTCCCAGTGGACTACATAGGGACAATAAAAAAAGCGAAAAGCGAGACAGGTACTAAAACATTGCCAGAGATCTAGGAAATGCAATGGAAAATAACCGCGACGGTAGTACCAGTTGTAATTGGTGTGCTTGGAACGATAGCCCAAATGCTTGGTAAGGGGGTTCGACCATCCGAACAACAGTATTCTTGAGATCGGCCTGAATACTGAGAAGTGTCCTGAAGACTCTCGTGAAAAGCTGTCAGCTAACGTTGGTGTGAAAAACGCATATAAATATAAATGAATATAATTCAAAGCAATTATTGAAAATCCGAAAAAGAATAGCAAGTGCCGGTTAAGTGGCGACAGAAAGGAAACATTTACTCTCATAATTAGCGAATGCAGCAAAGGGGGAATAAAAGAGAATGCATGACGGCTTAGGAAAGGGGATCTCCTAAGAAGTGTGCAAGAGGATAAAATTAGACCATGTAAATATTTTTTCTGCTCTGGATACAGTCAGTTTATTCTACGTTCCACTGACTGGGTACAAGTCTACTCGTGTGCAGCACTCAGGAAGCATCGAAGTCATTAGAATAGTAGTAGCTTCTCAGCCAGTTGTTTCAGGATGGCACGTCTGTCTATTTCTCGGCTTTTCTCTAACTATATTTACCCAACTCCGCCGCTCGGGAAGGATATGACACAAGGTCAATTTTTAAAAGGAGTTTAACTGGTTTGAATTCAGAGTTTTCCTTCTCCTAGACTAGTTGCCTCACCAAGGCTGAAGAACGCAGTCTATCCTACTATTTACCCATAGCTGGAGGGAGAGTAATTGGATTCATACCTTTCCCAAGGGTATTGGTGCTATGTGAAATGCAATTAGCCCGGTCCAGGATTTGAACTCGTGTCACCGTGTCCATTTCCAACGACGATAACCATTACACCACGGCCACTTCCACACATTCCACGGCTTTTCTCTAACAGAACACCAGTTTAAGGCACATAGTGAGATTCAAGCTCATTAGCGTTATAACGAACTAGCGTATTCACATTACAGCTCCTCAAAAAGGTGCCGTTTCGGACAAACACCCTTGGGAAAGGTATGAACCCCCTAATCCTCCCAGCTAAGGATAAATTGTATTCCTGCTGTTCTTTTAGAAGGATAGTTTTGGCATTAAATAAACTGCGAAGGTTGATATGCTATTAAACAAAGAAGCCTAACCCTCAACAAGATGCTTTTTTTCCCGCGATTTCTTTCTTCCGTTTTTTTTTTTTTTTTTTCACTATCTCTGTCTGTTCATTGACTGTGTCAGTAACATTCTACACGCTCCACCTGGTCAACGTCATCGCTTCTCCTAATTAGACTACAACACAGGGGTTGATTGTCGTGGCGGTTAAAAGGTTATCCGGTACATTGGAGTTTGTCTTCTTTTTCTTCTTATACGTGCCTCTATTTTACCTTTTTCTCTTGACTTAATTATTTTTTCCTCGGTCGTTTTCCTTCCTTCTTTCTCCTACCGCCTAATTTCATCGACTGATACCCAAACACATGTAATCAGCACCATCACGTACCACAAAAACGGCAGATTCCATACCATCACCGTCCACTCCACCAACCTAGTTCTACCCACACCACTTCTTTCTTTCTTTCTTTCTTGATAATAGGGTATGTGTGATTACGCCTGGGGGAGGAAAGAACGCTTACCGTCCTCTAACATCATCCCTTAACCCACCTTTTTTTGTTTCCGCCACTTTCTTTTGGTGAAGAGAACAGTGTTTCATGGCCGAAACAACAAAAAGGGAAGCATTATTTAAAAAAAGAAAAAGAAGGGGTAGTTATGAGAGTAAAGAAAGAACTAAACGTTAAAAAAAAAGGTAAAGAAAAACCAGGCAGGAGAGGAACTGTTTCGGGTGGCGAAGGTGACTCGCCGAAGCAAACCAGGGTGCACAACGCTCTTAAATTGTGATAACGTACAATTAAATCCTTATACACAACAACAGTCATTGAACGCCATCCCTAAACACATCTTGGTCTATGCGTGACTCTTTGCGTGTCTGTGCGTGCCAGAAGTGAGTGGAGGAGAGTGAAAACAAGGCATGTGTAAACGTAAACATCTGTGTAAATCTACACGCGTCCGTTTTGAGAGAAACAATATATTTTTTTTAATCTCTTGCCTTTATTTAATTCAATTATTTATTGGTATACTTATTTTTGTGGGAAGGGATTTTACAAGCACACAAGTGCACTGGCAAGCACGATGCATGATACATAACAGATGTATGCAGCAACCGATTTTGATAGAGAAGCTGGGGATGGTTAGTGGCGCAGAAAATAGGATCGGTGAGGCGATTTTAAATTCCAGTCGGAATGTCTGCGTAAACTTGGCTGAAATGTCCCTTTGGGAAAGGCATGAAACTTTCTTTTCTTTTCCGCAGCAGTGGCTAAGATAGCAGGACAGACTAGGCTTTGTTAACTTGGTAGACAAATTTAATGGTGTTGCGTTCAGGTTAGTGAACGCTTGTAATATTAAATAAAGGACAAACCACGATATGAGAGGAAATAGAGATATATTCTCAGGAAAAAGTATATACAATATAGAGACTATTAGTAGACAAAAACATAGAATTAGTGAATACAGAATAAGATATAGTCCAACGATAGTATTGGCTTCCGTTATTACGGTAGCAAGTAAGGTGATCTAGTGCGATCTCCAGTCTCCAATGCTTTAATACTTTTCTTATAAGAAGCTGCGGTATTTGTTCCACGCCCCATCGAACGTGAAAGTGTGGCACAAGGCCTTTTTTTGTGGGTCCGGGGGCAGGGCCGTAGCCCGCACTCGCCCGGCAGTTCCCAAAAATGCCTACGGCCCCGTCACCATTCCCCTTATTAGGGGCGCCTCAGGCGCCGGGCGATCCCCCCCCCCGAAGGAGGTAATAGCCTGGGGGGAAAAATCCAGCTACCGAGACACACTCGGGCAGATCCGCGCCGCTGCCAGCACTGCCGGCCGAAGTGCGACCCGACAACTGAATGCAGCTCCTATAAGAAGCTGATCTTCACTTTCTCGTCTGCGCTGGTATTAGTATCTACTGCTATATATGGCAGATGGACTAGTTCATTGTGTGGAGAAATGTGGATGATACCCCACAAATGCTAATCATCATAGGATATGGTGCCCGTGGTGTAATGGTTATCGTCGTAGGAATTGGACACGGCGACACGAGTTCAAATCCTGGACTGATTGCATTTCACATAGCACTAATACCCTTGGGAAAGGTACGAATCCAATTATTCTCCCTCCAGCTATGGGTAAGTAGTAGGGCAGACTAGGTTCTTCAGTCTTGGTGAGGCAAGTAGTCTAGGAGAAGGAAAACTCTGAATTCAAACCTGTTAAACTCCGCTTAAAAATTGACCTTGTGTCATATCTTGCCCGAGCGGAGGGGTTGGGTAAATATGATCATCATAGGAAATGGGATCAGTGGCCTGAATTCAAATCCTAGTCGCTTTCAATTAGCGCTATTACCCTTAGGAAAGGCATGAATCCAGTTCTCCCTACAGATATGTGAAAGTACTGGTAGAAACTGGGTTCTTTAGCCTTGGTTAGACCGCTAGTCTAGGAGAAGAAAAATTCTGAATTGAAACCAGCTTTAAAACGCTTAAAAATTGACCTTGTATCGCATCCAACCAGGAGGCGTTGAATAAGTACAAATCTTGGAAGACAATCTGTTTAGAGGGATAATTTCTAATCTTCTTAAAAATTCGCAAAAGGTACAAAGCTGTATGTATGCATGCTTATTGCATCACTTGCTGGGTAAGCAACAGCCTGTCATCCATCTAACCAACCCCAGTGCTGAAAAAGCGATAGAATTTCAAGGAGACGGTGACACCAGTTATGATCAGAGAACTCGAACAATCCCAAAAGAGAGTAGTGGTACTGGAGACCTGCGGAAGGACTAAAGGTGTCCATATTACAACACTGTTGGGATCAGTTAGAATACAAACAAAAATACGGGAACTCTGAATAGACTTGTTTTTATTTCAACGCCTATAACCGTTACGCTGTGTGTCCTGCTGGCCACATTGCGTAAAGGTAATAGGCGTTCGTTCCCTTAGCTTCTAAGGAGACAATCATCCGGAGGTTGCAGGTTCAATCCTGATTGCAGGCGAGTAACAATACAGGTTATGGCTATCGGAATCAGAACAGGTGACCCCCGGGGATTCAGTAAAGGACGTAGTTCAAAATTCCGTGTAGGTTCCCGAGTTCGACAAACACCTGAAGAAGGCTGGAGGACATATCGGCCGAAACGTTGTGGAAATAACAAAGAAGACAATAGTCCGAAAACTCTTAATGATAAAAATTATCAAGCTTCGTCTCAGAAATTTAGACAACTAATATAAATAAACAGTTCTATTTCAAACAATTCAGTTTAGCATAAGTACGCAGTGTATCAAAAAAATTTCAAGTTATTCATTTTAGTCAAACCGTTCTAATTCATACAATTCAGTTTAGAATAAGAATAGTCTTTGTTTACCCACAGTTAAATGTCAAAAACAGTTCTATTTCAAACGATTCAGTTAAGACTAAGTACGTAGTTTAAATGTCAAGACAGCTCTATTTGAAGCAATTCAGTTTAGCATAAGTACGCAGTTACAATGCCAAAGCAGTTCTCTTTCAAACAATTCAGTTTATCATAAATACACAGTTTAGTTCTATTTTACTTATAGATTGAACCCTATCAGGTGCTAACACTCCGGACCAGGGAGCGATGGCAATGAAGGGATAGTCCGCATCCCCCAAAGCTCCAGTATTACTGGAACCTCACCATCAGATTGTTTAGTGTCATATTCTGGGCACTTGTTGACGGATCTTACCCGTCTCCAGAGACGCAGTCAGTGCATTCTACAGTCCCAGCCAACTGGGTAACTAGCCGTTATGAACAACAACATTTGTTTATAAAACATAACTACCTTTATTTCTCTCGAAAGGGTCAAAGCTTCTGTGGTGTGAAAGAGACAGAGACAAACGGAGACGGAGATAGATGAAAACAGGCGGTCATATTGACCCATAACTTCTCTTAGCCGCTCTGTAGGGCGCTTTCTCGGTGGGGCACCCGGCCACTTACTGGCGCTCTCCATGACTGACCGAATCTCTTCTGGCTGCAATCTGAAACTGACTCAAGACTGACTGTATCTCACGGGGGCATCTGCATATATTTTTTTTCACAACGGCCACCATTTCCGTTCAACCACGTGTCTGCCTTTGTCTATTTACACTGGTGCATCCTGTGTAGAGAAATCTCTGGTTAACGGCGCAGTCAAGGGTCAGTATGTAAGATAATTGGTTAGAAATTTTTTCGCACAATTAGTTATTGCAATTATTTGTACAGTTGAATGTTTTCCAGTATATCTATTTAACACAAAGAATTCTTTTCTAAGAATTCTTTTTGAGAGCGAACAAGTTTTCGATTGATTTATTTGACCCATAGATGGGGCCCCTAGCAAGTACTGTCACCCGAGGTCAGATTGAACCAGGAAATAAGGACAATGAAAAAATGGCAATGTAGTTTCGTACCATAATCAGGACCAACCACTTTTTAAAGGAAATCTGCAGGGGATTCTATCAGCGAATTCTAAGTCACACAGAGAGGGCAATTGAATTGTTTTAATTTCCTAAACCACACATTCTTACTATATATATATATATATATATATATATATATATAAAGTAATGCCCCGCTATATGTCATTTCGGTCTATGTAAAATTCGCTGTTCTACCGTTTTTCTCAACTAAAATTCAGTTCAGCGAACGTCACTACGTCCAACGTGATGTCACTCTGCAAAATCAGCTGTGACATAATAAAAGGACGTAAGATGAATAAATAACAGTTCTCTAAAAATCTACTAAATGCGAGTTATTATTTGCTGCGTGTTGTTTACGTCAGTTGTGTGTATTTACCCCTCCCTCCACACGGGCAGATGCGACACAAGGTCAATTTTTAAGTGGAATTCAACAGGTTTAAATTCAGAGTTTTCCTTCTTCTCGACCAATTGCCATACCAAGGCCAAAGGTCCCCAGTCTGCTCAACTATTTTACCCCGAGTTGGAGGGAGAATATTTGGATATATTTCTTTCTTAAGTATATTATCGCTAAGGAAAATTTAAACAGTTTCGTCCAGGTTTTGAACTCAAATCGTAGTATCCATTACCTATTGAGCTACAAGCGCTTCCATATATATATATATATATATATATATATATATATATATATATATATATACCAAAACAGTCTATGGTTGTCACTATCTCACTTGATGAGGTTATAGCAGACCAAATGAGGTATAATTTGGAGAGTGCTCAATATCTGTGATAGAGCTATGATATAATATAATGATAAATAAATATATATATTAGTTATTATATATAAATAAATATATATTAGTTTTTATATATGAATAAATATATATTAGTTTATACATATATTTAATAGCATGTATACTTACCTGCGAGCACTGATTTAATGTTTTCTTTATACGACAATCATCTGCCTGATGGAGACCACACGAAACCAATGGTCACAAATAAGCTTCCATGCTGTTAAATATTTATAAAAACTAACATATATATATATATATATATATATAACAGTAATATCCAGTCGGCGTCCGAAGACATATATGAGGAATTTCATATAAATCTATTGGAGTGTTCGATGTATGGCTATTGTTATAAATTCCCTTTCCAGGTTCATATAACAAAACTCACATTTAACCAGGTTTGAGTTTTCTTCCAATATAATATATATATATATATATATATATATATATATATATATATATATATATATCCAATCAGCGTCCGAAAACAAAGGGTGTGGATTATTCGTGAACTGAATATTTGAGGAATATCATATAAATCAATGTGAGTGCTCGATAGATGGCTATTGGTCCATCTCTTTTTCCTTCCAGGTTTATAAAACTCACACAGAGAGAGTATATAACGCAATTTGAAGGAAACTCAAATTATTTCGAAGATTCCACCAACAATGGAAGATCTGGCATGTGCTCAAAACGGGAATGGTCGATTTACAGGAACACCCTTTTCTCTTAATGTTTCTAATAGCCACATAATACATATGCAACTATACAGATATACATGCAGAAACATATTGAACACAATAAAGACGAGCGACACAGTTCATTAGAAAAATATACCTCTCACATTATTTGAAAGGGTTGTGTGTGAGAGGGAGTTGGAGACCGAACAGAACTGCAACATATTGACCTCCCCAGCTCCTCCGGACATAGCAGTGTGTCTTTCTCGTTCTCCAGGGTTGTCCAACCGGAGGCCCGGGGGCCCAGCTCTTTGCTGGCTGCTGTTTTATCTACCACTTCTTTTTCTCCAAGTCTCTGATCTCCAAACTCATTGAATTTCCTGTGCACTGAGTTATATAATAGTTCAACGTCCACTGAATCTCTTCCCATAAATGGCCAACGGAATATGCCACTTCCACTATATTTGGAATGGCATGTTTTGATCATCCTCGAGCGGAAATAACTGTCATGGAGTTCACAGGTCACGTTCTTCCGGTGCATCAGTTTGTGACTGAACCGTGGGATTTTAACCCTGTCCCATATTGTCAGCCTAGCTCGCCCACGCCAATGGAATGTACAACTTCCGCCGTCTTTCGAATGGCATGTTTGGCCGGGTCGGAGGGCAATAGTCAACAATACCTTATTGTTCTGAGCCCCTTTGCTCTCGCCTGAGAATTTAAAATTTATATAGGTCTTCCCCCTTCCACCACCTTTTTTTTTACATATACATATTGACTGTAATACACATTTGCTGTCTTGCAACCCCAAGTCTAACATAAAAAGTTTTCTGACGGGACGGATAGTATAATAATATTCTCCAGTGAAATAAATTTATAATGACAATTTAACCAGGTTTGAGTTTCCTTCTATATATATATATATTTATATATATCTTTTGAGACGTATTTTCTGCTGCTCTTAAGATAGATTAAGATTTTTATAGGTTACCTTTCCTTATTCATGTGTAGTCTGTCACTTGGAGAAAGTATTTACCCTCCACGTAAGCGGGAAGTGAAAAAGGTCAATCCTTAAGCGAAGTTTAACAGGTTTGAATTCAGAGTTTCCCTTCTCCTAGACCGGTTGCCATAACAAGGCCAAAGAGCTCTCTGTCCATAGCTGGAGGGTGGATATTTGGATTTCTACTTTTCTCAAGAATAAAAGCGCTACGTGAAATGCAAATTTGAACACGGTAGTCTGAGTTCAAATTTGCATTTGTGACGATATCCATTTCACAACACATGCCTAGTCTACGCTAATTGGAAAGTTGGTTTGGTCTGCTTTTTTTTAATGGCATAAAAACCTTTGTGGGCTATTTAATTCCAAAGCCATCGTTGTAGAAGAACAGCTGTGATATTATTTAACTTATCCTGTGACGATATCCATTTTACAACTCGTGCCTAGTCTACTCTGCTCGTAAGATTGGTTTGGTCTGTTTTCTTTGCTTAATGTCATATAAACGTTCGTGGATTATTTAATTCCAAAGCCATCGTTACAGAAGAACAGTAATGGCATTATTTAACTTATAGCTGAGAGGATGAGGGAGTTCATTCTTTTTCCGAGGGTATTAAAGTGGACGAAACAGAGTACATGTGTTTTAAGCAAGAAAGAAACATCTCCACTCTAAATGGCGGTTCTCTGAAGTTCACGTACCTCGGTAGCAGCGCCCCATCAACAGAAAGCGATTTCAATATATGCCGAGCGAAGTCATGGACAGCTATTGATTGGCAATCTATCGATAAGATCAAACAGAATTTCTTCGAACCAATTGTATCAATACTAATGGACATTTGTACTACATGGGCGTTGACAAACCTTATGGAGAAAATGCTAAACGAGAACAGCACAAGAAGACTACGAGCTACACTGAACAAATCCTGATAGCAATACCCCACCAAAGAACAGCTGTACGGCCATTTACCTCCCATCTCTAAAACCATCTGAGTAAGACGAACAAGTCATGCAAGACACTGCTGGAAACGCAACGACAAAATCATAACCAACTTTCTCTGATGGACGTCTTCACTTGGATGTGCTAGTGTTGGCCGACCAACAAGAACTTATCTACAGCGACACTGTACGAGATCAAGATGTAGTCTTAAAGGATTAGGGAGTGCATACTTTTACCGAGGGTATTAGTCCAAAATTGAACGTAATATCGTGACTGACGTTTGAACTAATTAACTATGAAGTCGTAATCCAGCTGTGGGGGTGACCGTGGTGTAATGGTTATCGTCGTTGGAAATGGACACGGCGATACGAGTTCAAATCCTGGACGATACTGATTGCATTTCACATAGCACTAATACTCTTGGGAAAGGTATAAATCCAATTATTCTCCCTCCAGCTATGGGTAAATAGAAGGGCAGACTGTTTTCTTCAGCCTTGGTGAGGCAACTAGTCTAGGAGAAGGAAAACTCTGAATTCAAACCTGTTAAACTCCTCTTAAAAATTGACATTGTGTCATATCCTGCCCGAGCGGAGGGGTGGTAAATATGATTTAATGCAGAATCCTGTTTATACATATAGTAGGGATGATTTGTAAACAAATTGTTTGTAGATAACATGTTTAAACCGCTAGAACACTTTTGCTTGCACACAGTTAAATGGTTTCATGGAATGGTTACTGTTTGCACATAATTGATTGTTTTCCGCTTAAAAATTGACCTCGTGTCCTATCCTGCCCGAGCGGAGGGGTTGGTAAATATGGTAATCAGCTCGTTAGCTATATCACCATGGGGATTTCTCCCCGATTGTAATACATTTATCGTCATACTTAAGTCATTTTAATAGTAAATCACAAAGACAACGGTACAGATTTAACAGCTGCATTCATTGTGCTTTGAAAATATCCCTAAAATGTATTTTTAGCTTTATTTAAGTTTAACGTTACTTATATTCTTTCGCGACTTATGTACGCTAGTTTTACGGTGTTTGTTCTCATTTCCATGGATTACGCCCGATTTACGCTGAAATCGGGTTATGTCACTGTTTATGGCTGTAGACTTTGTAATATCCTCATAATAGTGTTAAGGTGAGTTAAAAATCTACCTCCCTTTTTAAAATCCATTATTATAGTCACTGAGCTATACCAAGCAAGTATGGCCTCGTAAAGAACATCTGTTGTACTGAGTTGCGATCCTCATGCACGAAAGTCTTTGTTTCTTTACGGCTGATTTAATACGTCGTTTCTTTTGTAGTAAAAAATCTTTCGTGAGTGCATGCAAATAGGTGGGCGGAGCTAGATTTGGATTTTGCTTTATGAAAAAAGAAGCGAGAGAGAAACGTGCAAAAAAATGGCGGAGTCAAACGGTCAGTGTTTAGAATGTCAGAGTTGGCGCATGCGCAGTAAACATTCCCCCTATGCTTGTGAGGATTATCGTTTTTGGCATCAACAGAACAACAAAATCGAAAGAAGAGAAGTAGCAGAGGGGTGAGATGTAGGCGAACAACAATAATAACAACGAGTGTCCTGGATATGATACTAAACTACCAGATGGTGAGACTCCAGTCCTTGAGCTCTGGAAAATCCAAAGTATCCTTTCATTGTCATTAAATAGAATTATTTGTGTTGGATAGCTGTACTTGAAACCATATACCAGTGTGCAAACCATAAATAGAAATTCTTGGAAGCGTTTAACTGTGTGCAAACAATAACAATGCTTAAACCATTTAACTTTATGCAAACAAATTACTATTATTAAATTTGACTGGAATACTTCTTAAATGTAATTGCTAATGTTAAATAGCAGTTGTGAAAACCATTTAACTGTGGACCAACAAATGATTGATATCAAATAGAATTATTAGTGTTAGATAGCAATAATTCAAATTGTTAACTGCCTGCAAACAATAAATAGCAATACTTGAAACCATTTAATTGTGTGCAAACAAATGAGCTCAAACTCGTTTAAACATTACCGTAAACTATATATATATATATATATTATATATATATATATATATATATATATATATATATATATCGGGTAATTGGCCTAGTGTATACAGTGTTCGCCATTGGTCGTGTCATACCAAAGACTTTAAAAATGGTACTTGATACCTCTTTGCTTAACTCTCAGGAATATAAAGTACGGATCAAGGGTAAAGTGGAGCCATCCAGGGAAAGGAGTAGCGCCCTCCCTACATCTGGTGTAGTAGCAATTGAAAAGGGAGCCTTCTGGTCGCCTTCGATTACGGTTGCCAAATTTACTTTTTTATATATATGATAAGAAGATATACGTTGGAAGAAAACTCAAACCTGGTTAAATTGTCATAAATTTATTTCGCCGAAGAATATCTTTATACTCTTCGTCTCATTGGATGGCTTCAGACGTTTAATTTGAGGTTGAAAAACAGTAAATACGGATTACTGTCTATATATATATATATATATATATATATATATATGAAAAAAAAAACAAAACCTAAATTTAAATTCTCAGGCGAAAGTAAAGGGGGTTATATAAATAGGATTTGGTATTGAATAACGTTGACGGCTTCGTATGCATATCAGCAAATAACTTAAAGTAATTGTTGATTTGGTTCATATTTTGAATTCTACATATTAGCGACATCAGATGATAATTTCGGACACTGTCTTTTACAAACACTAAAGCGGTCTTTTTTCCAGGGGAGATAAATGAGGTCTTCTTCTTCAACCGATTTCGGTTTGATCCTGTGTTGTTCATTGTATTTGTTTGAAATGCACCTTCAAATAAATATGATTATTTAATATATTAAATTTGTTTCGTTTTTTTTTTAACCGAAGTGAAATATTTTTTGACAATTTTTTTCAATTTCCAAGAATTAAAAAAAGTGGTAAATGAAAACCGTGTTTCTATTAAAGCCAAAATAAAAATGCAAAAATAAACATGTTCGTTGACTGAGAAATACTTTAAAACTTTCCAACTGAATTGACACTTTCAAAACAGCTATATTATTTCTTTCTTTTGTATGATTTAAACTTTTTGAGACGTTGTGTCTGATGAACGTGTCTTTATTATATAAATGTATCAAGTCAGAGTCCAATATTCTTGTTGCCAGTTTTGACAAGGCTTCAATGATTTTCTTTTTCTTCAAATACAACATGAAATAATTAAGTTATTTGCAAGGCTGAAAATATTCAAAATATCTGGACGCTTTTTGTGTCGCTAAAAAAAAAAAACCCCAAAAAACCTTACCCCTTCCATCTGATGGTGAGGCTCCAGAATACCCCTTCATTGCTATTACTCCAAGGTCCACTGTGACTCGAAGTGGTAGTACCTGTTAGGTAACATCTATGGGTTTAATTAAACTGCTTAATCTTCTACTGGAGATTATAATTAATATCAAATAGTGTTGAATAGAAATACTTGAAACCATTTTGCTGTGTAAAAAATGTTACCTACAAACTATTCATTCACAAATAATATATATATATATATATATATATATATATATATATATATATATATATATACACACAAAGAACTCATCAGTGACTTACTCCTGTGGACCACTTTAAATGGACGAGTAAAGGCAGGACGACCAGCTAGAACCTACATACAACAGCTCTGTGCCGATAGAGGATGTCTCCTTGAAGACCTACTGGAAGCGATGGACGATAGCTACTATTCCGAGACTGTAGGGGAAGGCGCTACTCCTTCTCTAGATTGCTTCACTTTACCCTTGATCCTTACCTTATAATGCTGAGTGTTAAGCAAGGCGGCATCAAGTATCATTTTTTGAGTGTTTGGTATGATTCAACTTAGGATTGAACCCCCGTCTCTCGGACCATTGGTGAACACTCTACTCATTAGGCCAAAGCGTACCAAAACAAAACGAAATAAAAGAAAAAAAAAAACATATTGTGAGAAGAAATCGTGAATATAAGAAAGTTTTCCACATCAAAAAGTAAAAAAAGAAAGGGAAGAAAACTTACTGATTTTGAAAAAAACAACCAAATAAAAAAAAACAAAAATACCCAGAAAACCAACAAACAAACAAAACGAAAGAAAAAAGTAATTTTATAGAAAGAAGAAAAGAAAATTTTCCTCAAGAAAAAAAAAAAAAAGAAAGGAAAAAAATGGAGCTGATATAAGAAAACTTACGAATTTGAAATAACAAAACAAATATAAGGTGGAAAAAAAAAAAAAGAAAGAGAAGAAAACTTGCTGAATTTGACAAACCAATTCCCCCCTCAAAAAAAAAAAAAAAAAAAAAAAAAAAAAAACCTCCAGACTGACAAACAAACAAAACGAAAGTCAATAAAGATATTTTTAAAGAAAGAAGAAAAGAAAATTTTTCTCAAAAAAAAAAAAAAAAGTGAAAAAAGTTAAGATAATATACGAAAACTTGCCGAATTTAAAAAAAAAAAAATAACAGACACATAAACAAACAAACAAACAAATAAAACCCCGGGAAGAAGAAAACAGAATTCCTGCTGAGAAGTGTACTGACAGATTCTCTCTTGCAATCAAGGTGCGCCAAAAGTTCCATCAATGCCAAGAAAAGAACCGGTGTCTGACCAAAATGTGTTCCGCCTAAAGACAAGTCCCCTTGTTTACCTAATGTCGTTTGTCCTTCAACTTTTTATGCGTTGCTTTTTATTATTTTCTGTTTTTTTATTTTTTTATTTTTTGCCCATCATTGATTGATTTGTGGTTTTCAATGCCCTTCCTATTCGTGACAACCACTCCAGGTTGCAACTTCCTAAGTGCTTTGAAAGCTTTTTCAAAGTTGAAGAGAACGAACGAAACAAGTTGACTGCGCAGGAAACTAGAATTTTACTCATATATATATATATATTTTTTAGTCTTTTTTATTTATTTATTTATTTGAGGGGTTTTTTTTTGTAGTAGTCATTTGCTAAGCTTAGTTAAGTTTTTGGCAAAAGGCCGGAAATATGAGACACACGGTGAGAGTCGAACTCATTGTTACTGGTATTTGGAAATAGTTCTCTAAGAAAAAGAGCCACGCGAGACGCTCATTGTCGGCGGGGCTTAATGTACGCCGACTATATCCCCGGCAGCTGGGTGAGATTCCTCCACCCCAACCCCTAAAAAACGCTAAAGGTGTCTTGGTTAAATCACCAAACTGCATCTGGTTAAATCACCAAACTGCATCCGGTTAAATCAACAAACTGAATCGGGTTGTGTGGTTCAAATTCTGGAGACTGGGAAAGTGTGAAACAATTTCTTCATTTCCAAGCCCTGTTTATGGGGCTTAGAACACGCTGACTGCAAAAACGGTAAGACCATTTCACACTTAATGGCATCAAGAGATGAATCTCCAATTCGATATCATTAGAGATGTGGAGTACTTCTTCATTGCTATTACCCCCAGGTCCACTCTGGCTTGGAATAGTAATACTTGAGTCAAAAAGATGTTCAAGATTCGGTTTGGTTTGGCATCTTTGTTTAATGGCATATCAAACTTTGTTTGCTATTTAAAGCCAAAGCTGTCTTCTTAGAAGAACTGTAGCGGTACAACTTAAACTATTGCTAGAGGGAATAGGGTCATCATGCATTTCTCAAAGGGTATTAGTCCGAAAGTGAACGTAATAGCTGAAGTTCGAACTCGCTTACTTGGAGGCCGCTGCCCATCATGTTAGACACTACAACCCTGGGATTCTCTTGCCCAGTCAGCTGGGACTGCACCTCTGCAGAGGGGTAAGACCCCACCCCCACCCCACAATGAGTGTCCTGGATATGACACTAAACAATCTGATGGTGAGGTTCCAGTGATACTGGGACTTTGGGGAATGCGGAGCAACTGTTTATTGCCATTGCTCCCAGGTCCACTCTGGCCCAGCGTGGTAGCACCTGACAGGGCCCTATCTATGGGTTAAATAGAACTAACGGCATACTTATGCTAAACTGAATTGTGTGAAAAAACTGAATAGCTTGAAATAGAAATATTTTTCACAGTTAAACTGTACTTACATTTAAACTGCCTGCTTATACTAAACTGAATTATTTGAAATAGAACTGTTTTCTGACATTTAACTGGGCGTAAATGAAATCTGTACTCATACTATACCGAATAAAATAAAACTAACGGCATACTTATGCTAAACTTAATTGTTTGACAAAACCGAATAGCTTGAAGTAGAAATGTTTTCACAATTAAACTGTACTTACATTTAGACTGCGTACTTATCCTAAACTGAATTGTTTGAAATAGAACTATTTTTAAGAAATGGTTTAGGAGTTAAATAACCTATAAAGGTTGATATGCCATAAAACCCAATCAACCAACCAACCTGGGATTCTCCAGTTTAAATTTATTAGGATTAAATCGGCATAGATGAAACCCGATAACTGTACGTAAACATAGAATTATAATGATTATAAAATGGAAATAGTTACTTAAAAGTTACTGCGTGACTACCATCTTAATAGATCACTAGATAAAACTAAATAAAAGACTTGATAAACTCCAAGATCTTGCCAGAGAGCTGAAAGAGCTTTGGAAAGGGAAGGAGACAGTAATAGTAATACTATCTGGAGCACTTGGAAGCTTGAAACTTAGAGAACCTGGAAAAGAGAGATGTTGAACTGGATATTCGATGAAGAAATGAGACCATATCGGTATATATATATATATATATATATATATATATATATATATATATATATATATATATATTTAATTGCAGAACTCGTTATGAAGATGATTGTTTTTCAGTCCTGCACAGGGCAAGAAATAAATCCCATCTTAAATTTCTAGAGGCGATTTATATCTCTATGAAATGCCCCTCTCTGTGCCGGCAGTTAAACAATCACTTTCTTAATATATTTAGAGAACTCCTGGATACAGGGGTTACTTAGTTTGTTTTTTTTTTTCCCCTCTATCCGGCCATTCTGCTGATAAATTATAAATATACTCCATTTTTAGTTAACTTTCCGGTGTTCCCAACTTGAAAAGAGCCGGACGAAAAGGGTCCTTCGTTGTTTTACTGTTGACCGGACATTGGCATAATGGTTAGAGTGTCCACCAATGGCCTGGAAGGCCTGGGTTCAATCTCAGGTCGAGTCATACCAAAAACTTTGAAAATGGTACTTGATGCCTCCTTGCTTAACACTCAGCACAATTAGGTACGGATCAAGGGTAAAGTGTAGAAATCCTTGGAAAGGAGTAGCGCCCTTCCCTACACCTTGGTGTAGTAGCTATCGAAAAGGAAGACTTCGGGTCACCCTCGACTATGGTCGCCAACTTTACTTACTTACTTAAGTTCCCCGACTACAATTACCAATGGTGTCTCTGCTTATTATATTGTACAAATTTTGCTGTACACGTAATTTAATTAAATATATATATATATATATATATATAGTATCGATGATTACTTAGTGAATCGGGAACTAACCTACTATATTTTCGCCTATGCGAGTAATCAGGGTACCTAGTCGGGATTAGGTACCCTGATGAACCGCTTAGGCGAAACTATTGAAGGTTAGTTCCTGACTCACAAAGTAATTATCGATACTATTTTGCTCTACCCAATATTGAGCCCTTTTGGCATTGTAGCTCAGCAGTCCGAACGGTGTTTTTTTCTTTTGACCAACCAATAGCGTGTCTTTTGAATTTTTTCAATTGGTATGACAAGGTTGGCCTTTTCTTTTTTTTCCAATATATATTTTTTTCCCCTTGACAGTGATTCCTTATATATTTTCATCTTCAAATCACTTGCCGTTTTTTTTCCGTATGGGCTATTATTTGATATATATATATATATATATATATATATATATATATATATATATATATTGAGTACGAACACAGAAGTGACCATCTCATATGGGCTCCTTCACACAGAGATGTAAGTGTTGGCCGAACAAGAACTTATCTACAACAAAAATCTGTGCTCACAGCGCGCCTTGATTATATTTATATAATTAATGCCCTGGAATATTATATATATATATATATATATATATATATATATATATATACCAGAAGTATTCTATAATTATACTGCAGCTGTACTTACCAACTTAGAGAGTTGAGCGTTGAATGAAACATTAATTCTCTTTCAAAATAGTCACCCCTTTATCACGGAACACATGAGTTTTTCGGCCCAGTCCTCAGGGGATAGGGCTGTGAAATACACCGACTGCATCTCTGCACAGGAGTAAAAATCTATTTCACATCTGATGGTGAGGCTCATGTCCTGGAGCTCTGAGCATTGTGGAGTACCTGTTCACTGGAATTACTCCAAGGTCCATTATGACACGGAGTGAGAGTCCCTGTTAGGGTCTCATTCATGGAACTATTTAAATATTACACTATACTTGAAGCCATTTAACTGTCTGTAGACAAAAAGTTCCTACACTGGAAGCCATTAAACTGTGTAAAAACATATGATTAATATTAGATAGAATTGTTAAAATTGGATAAAAAATACTTGAAACCATTAAACTGTTCGCAAAAAATGATTTGTATTAAATTGAATGATTAAAATTGGATAAAAATACTTGAAACGATTTAACTGTGTGCAAACAAATGATTGATATTAAATAGAATTATTAGAATTTGATAAAAATACTTGAAAGCATTTAACTGTAAATAAACGAATGGTTAATATTAAATAGAATTTTTAGAATTAGATAACTATATTTAAAACCATTATACTGTGTGCGAAAACATGACTAATATTAAATAGAATTATTAGTATTGAATAATAACTAGTAACCAATAAATTGTGTGAAAACAAATGATTAATATTAAAAAGAATTACATGTGATCGTGAACAGAACTTAAAAGCATTAAAATGCTCATTAACAAATGGCTTTTTAAAAAATATCACATATATACCATTCACTTAGAAATTATATATATATATATATATATATATATATATATATATGTTGTGAATATGGATTATCTCCTCTTTGATAATCCAAACTATAAAAGCTGTACATTTCCGCTTGTCAAGTAGACTTAACTGAATAAAAGATTACTAGACAGAATCTCTTGTCCTGTTTTCATTACAATTTATTCAACTAAGAATCTTACTACTCGTCAACTTGACAAGCGGAAATGTACAGCTTTTATAGCTTGGATTATCAAAGAGTAGATCATCCATATTCACAACAATATATATATATATATATATATAAACAGGTTGGCCAGTCGGCTGGGGCTGTAGAATACACCAACTGCATCTCTGCTGATGGGTAAGACCTCCCCCCCACAACGAATGTTCTGGATATGACACCAAACAATTTGATGGTGAGGTTCCTGTAATGCTGGCCTGGAGTGGTAGCAATTGATAGAGTCAATTAGAACTAATGTGAACACTTATGCTCAACTAAGTTGCTTGAAATAGAACTGTCTTGACATTTAAACTACGTACTAATGCTAAACTGAATAGTTTGAAATAGAACTGCTTTTTTTAATTGAAACTGTACTGACGCTAAACTAAATTGTTTGAATTAGAATGTTTGACATTTAACTGTGTATAAAAAAACTATACTTATACTAAACTGAATTGTTTGAATTAGAACTGTTTCACTAAACTGAATAGCTTGTATTAGAAATGTTTTGGACAATTAGGCTGTATGCTAGACTGAATTTCTTTAAAAATAGAACTGTTAGTCTGTATAAAAATGGATTTGGAATTACATACGCTACAAAAGTTGATATGCCATAAAACCCAAACAAACCATCAAATAAACTGGATTTGGCATCGAATAACCCAAAAGAGTTAATAGGCCATAAAACACAACCAAACCAACTAATTTTTATTTTGTCTCAGCGAGCCTGAAACTTTTTCTGATACATAGAGAAGAATTTTCCACCGAAGAAACAAAAAATCTCATACAGAGTTGGCTTAGAGGAAATATAGATGGTACTGTACATTCAAAATTCTGTGCTACGCTAAAAAATCATGACAAAAATGTTTAGAGCAGATCAAAGAACGGCCAATGATTCGTTTCCACAGCACAAAAACCATCTTTCCCAGTCGGCGGAGGTTATAAAATAGACCGACTGTATCTCTGCAGATAGGTAAGTTCCCCTCCAACGAGTGTCCTGAATATCACACTAAACAAACTGATGGTGAGGTTCCAGTGATTCTGGAGCTTTTGGGAATGCGCAGTACCCCTTCATTGCCATCGCTCCCTGGTCCTCTCTGGTCTGGAATGGTAGTACCTGATAGGGCCCTATCTATAGGTTAAATAGAACTAATATTCATACTTATGTCAACCTGAATTGATTGAAATAGAACTATTTTGGCATGTAAACTGCATACTTATGCTAAACTGAATTGTCTGAAATAAATTTTTAAAATGTTTTTGACATTAAATATTATTCTACACGAAACTGAATCATCTGAAAGAGAACTGTTTTGAAATTTAACTAGGTATGGCCAAAAAATATACTTTTACTAAACTGAATCGTATGAATTAGAACTTTTTGAGTAAACTGGATCGCTTGAAATAGAAATGTTTTGGACAATTAAACCCTGTACTCATACTAAACTGAATTGTTTGAAATAGAACTGATAATTTGTATAAAAATGGATTTGACATTAAACAGCATACAACGGTTGATATGCCATAAAATCCAACCAACCGACCAACCAACAACAGCCATCTCCACATTATTATCTATGTTTCTCAGCTGGCTAGATTCTTTTAATTAAGCTTAATGTGCAATAGGTGACATGGCGCAAGTGCGTAAGACATTGGGTTGAAACCTTTTCTGAGTGAATTCATATGGAGTTTGTAGGTTCAATTCCAACTAAAGGCAAGAATAGCAAAAAATATCTAATATAGCTTAAAACTTCCACCCAGTCATGGTTAACGGAAGTAAAACAATTTACCCTCGTGTATTGAATAAAGTGTTCAGTTCGAGGTTCTGTGTTGGTTCCCGAGTTCGACATAAAACTTCTGTCGAAGGACACATCGAAACGGGATGTAGACAATAGTCCGAATATTTGAAGTGGTAAAAATCGTGAAGTTTTATCACAGAAATTTATTCACATAAGCAGTACGAACATTACACTACACGCACACACACACAATATATATATATATATATATATATATATATATATATATATATATATATAAGTATTATTCGGTCCAGTTAAACCAGAGTTGGGAGTAATTCCTTCAGGACAAGAAAATCATTTAAAAGCTGAACATTTAAATTTTCCTGGTAGAGAGCTCAATGTAACTAATATGACAGAGCAATACTTTCTTAAAGAAAAACCAAAGACCGGTTATTTTAGGATTATAAATCTATTTCCATCCTGTTTTGTGTTTCTGATGTAAACCAAAAACACGAAGAAAAATATCACAGGACTTCCATAAGATCTGAAGAAGTTTTGTTATATTTTCTTCAGGATGGAAATAGATTTATAATCCTTTGGTTTTTTCTTTAAGAAAGTATATATATATATATTTGTGTGTGTGTGTGTGTGTGATTAGAATTAACTTATATCTGATTAGAGCTAAAATTTCTATAAAATCAAACCGGTCTCGGCAATATTAGTGATATTAATAATAGGTTTCTCACTCCCGAAATATAGTAAGTAAAGTTGGCGACCGTAGTCGAGGGTGAGTCGAAGACTCCTTTTTCAATAGCTACTACACCAAAGTGTAAGGAAGGGTACTATTCCTTCTCCTGGGTTGTTCCACATTACCCTTGATACGTACCTTATAATACTGAGTTTTAAGCAAGTACCATTTTTAAAGTCTTTGGTATAGCCCAACCTGGTATTGAACCCCGGTCTCCCGGACCATTGGTGAACACGCTACTCGTTAGGCCAATGGCCCGGATCTCGAAGTATAGTTACCCTTTTTTCTTTTGTTTGTGAGGTTTTTATTTTCATCATGATAAAAAAAATGGCCTTTTTAAAGCTGTAATATAATTCTGTTAAACGAAACCTATTGTCATGATTAATTTTACGCAGGTTTTATTTCTTATCTCACAATATTGTTCTGTATTCTTGTGTAGAGAGCATTGTATTTTACTGATTTAAACGTTTTTATTTACGGTAAATTATACTAATAGTATAAAACGGGAATTTTTTCCAAGGTAACTGTATCAGAACTATTGTATGGTTATACCACTTGAACTTTAACGAAAAGCTGAGAGAAAAAGGTTAACAAGAACTATACAAGGATGCTTTGTGATATTTTGAATAAATTCCGAAAACAGCATTTACCTCTTCTCGCACAAAATACCCAAATGAGAACTGGCCAAGCTAGGCACTGATGGAGCAGCAGAGACGAACTCATAAGCGAAATTCTTCTGTAGGTCCCTAGACGTGGGCACATCATAAACCAGCAAGACTTAAATTTATCAGCTGTGTACGGACACTAAATACCTAGATTGATGAAGAAGCAAGACGATCTTTTCTGTCAATATGCCTCAATAATATACCTATATATCAGATGGTGACGAATAAGGTGTCTGATGTTTTCAGTGATAATTAAAAGAAAATAATGACTGTCACCATTCAAGGGGCTTTTTTATGCCTTGCGTATAGAATTCTTTGAATTTCAGTCGCAGAAAGTGACAAACTCATTTTCTTGATTTTCTTTTAAAGTTCTCTAAGTTCATCCTAAAAGCTTTGCAGACTATGGTTTGGTTTCTTTGTTTAATGGCATATCAACTCTTTTTAGGTTATTCAATGCCAAAGACATTCTCCTAGAAGATCAGTAGTGGTACTATTTAAACCATAGCTGGGAGGATAAGGGGGTTCATTTGCTTGAAAGTGAACGTAATAGCGCAACTGGAGTACGAACTCGCGTACTACGATTCCGCATTCCATCGCTTTAACCATAACACCATGAGGACACCCCACACCCTTGTAGAAGAACAGTAGTGGTACTATTTAAACCATAGCTGGGAGGATAAGGGGTTCATATCTTTCCCAAGGGTATTTGTCCGAAAGTGAACGTAATAGCGCGACTAGAGTACGAACTCGCGTACTAGGATTCCGCAGTCGATGGCTTTAACCATTACACCACATAGACACTCCACACCCTTGTAGAAGAGTAGTGGTACTATTTAAACCATAGCTGGGAGGATAAGGGGTTTATACCTTTCCCAAGGGTATTTGTCCGAAAATGAACGTAATAGCGCGACTGGAGTACGAACTCGCGTACTACGATTCCGCAGTCCATCACTTTAACCATTTTACCACGAGGACACCCTACACCCTTTTAGAAGAACAGTAGTGGTACTATTTAACCCATAGCTGGGAGGATAAGGGAGTTCATACCTTTCCCAAGGGTATTTGCCTGAAAGTGAATGTAATAGCGCGACTGGAGTACGAACTCGCGTACTATGATTCCGCAGTCTATTACACCACGAGGACACCCCCTCCTTTGCAGACTTTTAAACAGAAAATAATTTGAAGGAGCAAAGTCTAGGAAATACAGCGGATGAAGCACTTTTTCGTATCCAGATCATTTAAGCAGCAAGAGGTCACTCGTTATCATAGAGAAGAACGATCTATTTCCTGTTTGCTTAAGAAGGATACTTTTTTTTTTAATCCAAAGCTGTTTTTAAACTTCGGCTGTGATTATTTGATTATTGATCATAATAAATGATTCCTTGCATATCCCACCATAAAAGAATCTTCAGAGGGAGTAGATTAGCTCTGAGCTGATAAGCCGGGATTCCGCCTACGATTAAGCTGTTGATCCCTCTCGTTAACATTGTTATAAAAGATCCACTCCTCATCGAAAATAATGGTTCTGTCCCTCAAAAAGGCATCTGTAACGGACTGATACGCATTGAAGCGCAATAATTGAAACGGTGTTTGCGATGCTCTGTTGACAAGTCTTAGGGAGCCCTCTTTTCAAGTTTTGACACTTTCACAAGCTTCTTCATTTCGCAATGGGTAATCGAACGAAATACTTGTCGCTTTCTCCCACCAGACAGGACGTGACACAAGGTCATTGGTCGGAAGGTAAATTATAGAAAGGATTTAGGAGAAGAGAAGGTCGGGCACGACCCGAGGCTCGAACCTCGTTGGACTATGCTGGTCATCGACCCACTTAGTGCAATGGGGGTCTGATGAACCTAGCTGGTTCTGGACCCAAATCTGGGTCCAGGAACGTATGCCTGATTATAGCTTGAACTGGGCGGCAAGGTCCAGTGCTATACAAGTGTGACGTGTCAATGATGTAGCTTGCCCACCCGAAGGTGGCCCAGCCGAAACCGGGCGCCTTTCGGCCTCGAATCTGTCATTGGTTTCGATACCCCGTCCGGCACGAATGCCAGACGGCCCAGCTAATGCCAGGTAATCGTATGGATATTTTTGAAAATGCGTGCTGAGTCCTCTCACTATTCTGGAGTTGTTAGTTTTAAAGGTTTCTTTTAGGGCCTCAGAATCAAGACGACTTGCGTGGCCATTTCTTAGCTCAGCTTTTAGACTGATGTCACTTTTGATGAAACGAAGAAACTATCTTCTAAATATTCTCTCACACACTATATCATCAGCCGTTTGGTTTTTAGTGTATTTTGGTGTAGCATTTGCATTATTCCCTCTGTAAAATCAATCGAGTATGAATTGTTTCATTGGATTGGTTTGATATCTTTGTTTAATGGCATATCAATCATCGTGGAATATATAATATACCATACCCATATGGATATGCGAAATGGACATATATGTTCCTATATATATATATAACATAGAACATAGGAATCTGGAAACACGAAAAACACTTATGACTTCTCAGTTCAGGTACGAAACCTTTTATTACCTTTGAGTTTAAAGGTTTTTCGACATAAGGAGAGAGAGAGGCTCAATTTTTTTATTCTGTCTTTTTCATCTGCAAAGACCCCCGCGATGAAACGAAAGTCAACCCTTCTCGTCCGGTGTCTAGTCTCAACTCTACTAACTGACTTTTTCAAAATCTCCCACAATCCTCCGCGCGCTTCCGGTGGGTGACGTCATCCGCTCTGTGTAACCCCGTTTCCTATCTGGGCTATTGTGACATCTCTGAGTGACACGTCCGCTTCGTGCCCGCGCGCATGAACACCTGTGTTAATGTTGTACCTAAGTAACCCACGCACTGAGCCAAAAGGTTCTCAGCCTAACTAAACCCAAAGGCATAAAACGAAATCTCTCGGTCATCATATTATAATAATGCCAAAGTCATCCTTGTTGAAGAAACGTGGTAGTACTACATATCTATAGCAGACGAAAAACGGGTTTTATGCCTTTTACAAATGAACGTAAAAGCGCAAGTGGACTTTGAACACGCTTACTACGACGTCGCTGTCCAGCACTTTAGCCACTATACGATGGGTACTCTCTCCCGTGAATAGTGTATCTTTTTTTTTTGTAAAAATACGCGATACTTTTAGTAATGAGATTGTTATGAAGAGTTGAGTAAGCCTTTATTAGTTTTATATTTTATCTTGCTCTACTGGCTTGTATTTGAGCACTTTTCTGATTCCCCCACCGAAAAAAAATATTTTGACAATTTGTTTATTCCACATCTGACAGTCCAAGAGAATTTTAAGCATCTCATTTTCTTGGACAGATTCTGGTTTGTGCATATACCATTCATCAAATGCCGGAGCAAATCTTGATCTCTTGCACAATTCTCAGTGGATAACTCTTCCCACCCAGTCGTGTGAAGTCTTGTACTCCTTTTGTGCCAGTTTCTTACTTTTTCTTATGTGATTAATAGTTTTATCTCTCTCACCACATAACCAGCATTTGCTATTCTTCTGCGTATCATTATAATTATTTTAATTATATTACTTTGAAAGTCTTTCACGCAGATGGTCTTTCACCAGAGTTTGAGTGACATCAAGTCTCCTAAAGTCCCCAGGACTCTTCTCAGTATTCTGACCGATTTCAATAATGCTGTAGTTTGGATGGTCTCCACTAGTCCTCTTATTTTCAAGTCCTCAAGTCCCTTTATTAATCATTTGGTGACTGTAGCAAGAGGACCAATTATAATTGGTATAAACACTTTCCTGTTCGACAGTTTTTTCAATTCCCGAGTGAGGTTCAGGTACTTATCCTTCTTTTCACTTTCCTTCAGTTTTATTCTGTGGTCCATCGGGACAGCAAAGTCCATAATTTTTGCTAGTTCTTTCTTTTTTGTTGATTATAATAACGTCTGGTCGAGATTAGTGGATCCGTTTGTATGTCAAAATTCCATGAAAGCATGTGTGTATCAATTTCCAGGACAGCTGCGGGGTTGTGCATATACCATTTGTTGGTGTGGTCATATTTAGATTTCTTGCACATCTCCCAGTGGATCACCTTACCCACCCAGTCATGTCTAGTCTTATACTCGTTCTGTGCTAATTTGCTGCATTCATCTATGTGATTGATCGTTTCGTCTCCATCACCACATAACCTTCATTTGCTATTTTGTTGTGTCTTATCTATTCTTGTTTTGATATGATAGGTTTTATTATTATTATTATTATTTTGAATTAGTCGGTGGTCTTTAATTGGAGTCTGAGTAACAGTAAGCCGCTTCAGGTGTCCTGTACTCTTTTCAGTATTCTAAACGACCTTAGCAATGATGTAGTTTGAATAGTCTCCACTCGTCCTCTGATTTCCAACTCCTCCATCCCTTTGTCATTTAACAAGAGATATTTCATTCGAATTACTTACCATTTGTCTAAATGTCCAATTTTAGTCGCTTGCGCGATTTCAAGTGGTTCACCTTTCCTATCCAATCCTGCTTTCTCGTGCACCTCTTCCGTGTAGAGTTCGCGGCAATCTTTTTTTTTTTTTTTTATTCTGACGAACAAGATTGAATAAAATGATAATACATTTTGGCATTAAATCCCATGAACATGGTTAAGGAGAGGAAAATAAATCCCTTTTAACGGCTACCCAGACAATGCCATTAGTGAAAATTACGTAGAAGCTAGAATAGAATAAAACATAGAAGACTAACAAGCTTAGGTGATGTGGTAGACGTGAGGAAACGATGCAGATTCAGCTATGAAATGTTCACAGGATCAGTAAAAATGCCCTCAACCGCAGGGGCAGTTTAAAAAGTCACTGAAAACCCGATTCAAATTTATATTAAATATTACTTTTGAGAATCTTTGCGTCTCGTTTTCTGGGATAGATTCTTGTTGTGCATATATTATTTGTCTGTAGGATCCAACTTTCGTCTCTTGCACAGTTACCAGTAGATCAATTTATCCTTGCAATTATGCCAATTTTATTTCTTTTGTATTACGTTGCTGCATTAGCTCCTCATCCCTAACATATCTTTTTACATATAGTCTACACTTGCTTGTCTCTTGATTATTATTGATATATATCTTATCTTTGATACTGTAATATAGTGAGGAATTCCGGTTGATTGTTTTAATAGTAAGTTGTTTTCTGTCAAAATTCACAGGTCGACCACAGGACGGTTGAAAAGGAGGAACATATATGAGAAAGAGATTTGAGGCGGTCACAAAGAGAGACAGACGGACAGACAGACAGAGAAAGGTTGTTAGGGAGAAACGAATGGTAAGGTGAACGGGGGGTATCTAGGTGGGGATAGTAGCTGACGTCCGAGTCAGAAATATAATTATATCTGCAGCAAATCAACGATGAGTTTTGACTGGCTGGAAGAAAATTAAACTGAAAAGCGATTAGTGGGAACCGAGGAGAGAAAACAGGAAAAGAATGTCACCTGGAGACCAGCGACGGAGATATGAGTTGCTGGCCGAAAATAATGGTACCATTTTTGAGTGAGCTCCGCGAAGAAAGAGTCCCACACTCACCGCAAAGTTATGAAGACGAAACTAGTGAGCAAGCACGCGCGAGGACTACAACAGAAAACGAGAAAGATAATATTCGGGTCTGTGTCTGCTCTCAGTCTCTGTCTCTGTCTCTTTCTCACTCTCACTCTCTCTCTTTCTCTTTTTCTCTCTCTCTCCTCAAGATATTTTATTTCTCTCTGTCTAGTTAAAGCGGTAGACTCATTTTTCATTCTCTGTTTCTCTCTTCTCGACGACTGCAAAGAGGTGTAGTAGCGAATAAACTTTAGTAATAGCGAACCAACAGTGCTTTAGGTGTTTGTCACTTTTTCTCACTGTGAGGTTACAACGGGGATCTGGCTGAAAATTAAGGCGCTGTGGGACACTCATAGACCCGTTAAAACCGTAGTGCTACAAATGTCTACATAGTACCGTAGCGCGACATAGGTCTACTGAGAACTGTACAAGCCTGTATTTTCTGTCGTAGTATAACAATTGTCTATTTGAGAATCCTAGCGCTACAATAGGATTAGTCCTTATTGCATTATATTATGCTCTCATTAATAAGATTTTTTTATCATTGCCTTTCTGTTTCTTTTTAAGTTATTTTTTATATAGTTGTTGTTAGCTGTTTTGATATGTGTTTCTGATCTTTACGTGGATTTGGGAGCAACAATACTAAAACTTTTTTTTTGGGGGGGGAGCAAAAGTACTAGTACTTTTTCATTCCGGCCAAATAATTTAATAACATCGAGGGGAAGTACCGGTGGCGGAATAGTTGAAGAGCAGGACTGCGGCCTTGAAATATACGGGTTCAAACTACAGTCACGCTGCTGCTTTCACTTTAGGACTAAT
Organism: Sepioteuthis lessoniana; assembly: GCA_963585895.1. Lineage (NCBI taxonomy): Eukaryota > Metazoa > Mollusca > Cephalopoda > Myopsida > Loliginidae > Sepioteuthis > Sepioteuthis lessoniana. Next base: position 20,489,043 of record OY757934.1, read on the forward strand.
TCCTTTAGGAAAGGTATGAACCTTCTTATCCCCACTCCCAGCAATGGGTTAAATGATATCACTGGTGTTCTTCGACAAGGATCACTTTGGCATTAAATAACCCGAGAAGTTTGATAGGATATTAAAACAACTAATCCAAATATCAAAAGTGGATCGAAAAGTTAATTGGCTGGAAAATTGATAGAGGATATCATATCAACTGTATATAAATTTTTGACCTATGGGATCCAATTACTGTAACACCCATGAAAAGAAGAAGAGCCTATGATGAAAAATAATACTTGTTTGGTCCCATTTCATGGTCAGTTGATTCCTCATTTTGCCACATTTCATGAGAGTATCTTGGTCAGTCGATGAACTTTTCTGCTGATCCCTCTTTTGATCAATTTCCAGAAATTATTTTGATCTGCGTATGATCTTTTCTACCGAACCCTTATATGGTCACATTCAATTAGAATATCTTGGTCAACCTAGGAACTTTTCAGTTGATCCATCATTTGGTCACGTTCCACGAGAGTATCTTGGTCAGCTTATAAACTTTCCAGCCAAACCCTCATTTGATCACAATCTACGAGAGTATCTTGGTCAGCCAATGAACTTTTCAGCCGATCCCTCATTTGGTCACATTCCATGAAAGTATCTTGGTCAACTCATGAACTTTCCAGTCGATCTATCATTCGGTAACATTCAGTTAGATATCTTGGTCAGTCTATGAACGTTTTAGCCGATCCCACATTTAGTCACATTTCATGACAGTATCTTGGTCAGCTTATGAACCTTTCAGTTGACTCTCGTATTTGAAGTGGTTTATCATTTCTTATGAATTTTCAATTTGTAGCCGTTTTTTAAAAAATAATTCCGACTCATCATTGCTTTAACTAAAAGAAGTGGTGATAGCGAGTCTACACAGAAAATTCCTCTTTGCATATTTATCTTTGCTAGGGTTCGCTCTCCTGTCTATAGTCCCACTCTCAAGCTCTGCATAGCTCTTGTAATGAAGTTTGCGACTTGCCCTGATATCGAACATTTTCAGACATTCTAATAACCATGTTTGTGGGATCAGGTTATATGCTTTTTGTAGTCTATTTATGACCTGTTTATTTCTTTTACTTTTTTTTTTGCCTCCTTCCAAAGGTGTTAGTCACTGTATATTATATTTTAGATACTCTTGATCCTTTGTAACATCCTATCTGTTCTCCAGGAAATAGCCCGCGGCTTTTAAGCTACTAATAAGTAAAAATGAAATGAAAAATAAATGTTGAATGTGGTTTAAGGGTTGGTTTTGATGATATATTAAAAGCTGAAGATTAGATTTTGTTTATTATATCGAGGGTAAATGGAATGGTCGGCTACATGATTAGAAATTTTATTTAAGGGAAGCTAAGGTTGTTTTAAAAATCTATAAGACGTCCATACAGAATATTGAAATCAGGTCCGTGCTCCTGTGTCGAGACATAGAAATTGGAGTGCAATATAGAAATTGGAAGACTCACAAAGAAGAGTGACGAAAACAATAAAAAGGTAAAAAATTACAGTTACTAGGAAAGATTAATGAAATTAGGATTTAGTACTTTACCAGAAAAAAGAATGAGAGCTGATGTAATTGAGAATAATTAATGGAATTTCTAATTATGATTAACAGTTTTATCAATATTTTTCCTCGAACAGGAAATTTACTGCTCAGACTGATTTAAAAAAATAAGTCTGCTAACCAATTTGATTTTTTTTTTTTTTTGCTAATACAGCGGTATATTTTTGGAAGAAATTGTCCAGTCAGATCACAGACAGCAATAGTATAAGAAAAAAAGAAAAAACGATTAAATAGGATATTTTTAAAAAATAGTAAGAATTCAAGAGGGCAATTTTTTTTAAACATAAGAAGAATTACTGAACTGAATTTGATCGGAATACGACAGCAGGAGGAAGATTAGCTAAAGCAAAGATCCAAAGAGGTATTTTCCAAGGAGATGCTTTATCACCCTTACTATTCATAATTGCCATGATGCCACTTAACTACATACTCAGAAAATGCTCAGCCGGATACAAACTTAGTAGATCGCAGGAAAAAGTCAATCATTTACTGTACATGGATGACATCAAACTATTTGCAAAAAATGAAAAAGAACTGGAAAGCCTAATACACACAATTAGAATATACAGTCGGGACATAGGAATGGAATTTGGCATAGAAAAGTGTGCAATGCTTGTAATGAAAAGTGGCAAACGGCAGCTAATTGACGGAATGGAACTACCAAACCAAGATAAGATTAAAACGCTCGCAGAAAACAAAGCCTACAAATACTTGGGCATCTTGGAGGCTGAAACAATCAAACAAGTGCAAATGAAAGAAAAAATTCAAAAGGAATATCTCAGGAGAAATGCTAAACTACTTGAGACAAAACTCAATAGCAGAAACTTTATCAAAGGAATAAATACCTGGGCTGTACCTCTCGTTAGATATTCCGGACCTTTTCTCAAGTGGACCAGAGGCGAACTTTTAACAAATAGACCTAAGAACAAGAAAACTAATGACAATTCATAAGGCTTTATATCTCAGAGACGATGTTGACAGACTATATGTTTCAAGAAAAAAGGGAGGAAGAGGACTTGTCAGCATTGAAGACAGCGTTGACGTATCGATATAACAACTCGAAGACGACATAAAAAAACACGAAGGAGGACTCATTACAGCCGCAAGAAACGATACTGATAACACGATGTACAACAGAATGACAATAACTAGGAAACAAAAATGGAAAGGAAAACAACTCTATGGGCGGTTTAAACGACTAATAAACAACATCTCACACGACAAAACCTGGACATGGCTAAGAAAAGGAAACTTTAAGAGAGAAACAGAATATCTAATTGCAGCACGAGACATGCCGAAAGAACCAATCATATCAAAGCGAGAATAGATAAGACACAACAAAATAGCAAATGCAGGCTATGTGGTGACAGAGATGAAACCAACAATCACATAATAAGTGAATGCAGTAAATTAGTGCCGTAGGAATATAAGACTAGACATGATTGGGTCGGCAAAGTGATCCACTGGGAGATGTGCAAGAAATTTAAATTTGACCATACGAAAAAATGGTATATGCACAATCCTGCACCTGTCCAAGAAAATGACCCTCATAAACTCCTATGGGACTTCGACATACACACGGATCACCTAATCTCGGCCAGTAGACCAGACTTAATAATAATCAACCAAAAGAATGAGAACTTGCAATATTGTCGACTTTGCTGTCCCGGCTGACCACAGAATAAAAATGAAAGAATGTGAGGATTGAAAAAGAGAATTGCAAGAGAATTGAAAAAGCTGTGGAACATGCAGGTGACATTTATACCACTTGTAATTGGTGCGTTTGGAACAGTAACTAAAGGATTACTAAAGGGACTGGAAGACTTGGAAGTTGGCGGACGAGTGGAGACCATCCAAACTACAGCATGATTGAGAACGGCCAGAATACTAAGAAGAGTCCTGGAGATTTGAGGAGACTTGCTGTTACTCAGACTCCATTGAAAAACCATCAGCAAACGCTGATGTGAAAAGCTATATAATAATAATGATAATAGTAATAAAAATGTTTGTTGTAGTTGCTGGGTATCAAAAACTTTTCGGTTTTTACTGTTATTTAATACGTTATATTTTATAGTGGATGAATTATTGAAGTCATGGTAAATTTGAAATATAATCTTAAACTGGGCCTCGAAGTAGCTGAATCTTGAAAGGAATGAAAAAAAAAAAATTTGACTGTAATACCCAAAACTGATTTAAGAGTTTTAAAAGGGGCGGGGTATTTGTTTCTTGAAATAAGGTACCGACCATTTCTTCTGAATTTTTCTTGTAATTCTGTTTTTCTTTCTTTTTACCCTTTTTCTTTTCTGTCTCCTTCCATTTATTTCTTCTTCTTCTTCTTCTTCTTCTTCTTCTTCTTCTTCTTCTTCTTCTTTCCACCTCAACCTTCTTTTTCTTCTTATCTCCACCTCTTCCTTTTTTCCTCCTTATTTTCTCCATCTTCCTCCTTTTCTTTTTGTCTCTTCATTCTTTTTATTCTTCGTTTTTTTTCTCCTCCTCCTCCTCCTCCTCCTCCTCTTCCGACTCTTTCTTCTTCTTCTCCTTCTGCGTCTTCTGCTTCCTCCTAATCTTTGTTTTTGTTTTTCTCCGACCTACTCTTCTTCTTCGTCTTCTTCTTCTTCTTTTTCTTCTTCTTCCCCCTTCTTTTCCTCCGCTTCCCCCACCTCCTCCTTCTTCCCTCTTCCACCACTTCCTCTTTTTCTTTCTTCTTCTTCTTCTTCTTCTTCTTCTTCTTCTTCTTCTTCTTCTTCTTTCTTTCTTTCTTTCTTTCTTCTTCTTCTTCTTCTTCTTCTTCTTCTTCTTCTTCTTCTTCTAATGTCAATCTCTATCTCTACCCGCCACCTCCGCTGACTGACCTCCATCTTCCAACCTTCACGCTTGCCCATTATCCATTAATGCACATTTTCCCCTTATTCCCTTCCCCCAACCATCACCTAATAATAAGTAACTCTACTTTCTTGTCTACTTTCGTCCACTTGCCAACATGCTGAAGCGGCCAGCTCACAATTTCGCAGCTCCTGGCGTTGGTGAATATTGCTCCAAGCTTTGCCACTCCTTGACTTGCTGTCATGACGTCAACTCAACTCACGACCACGTGACTCTTTCTGCTGCTTCCCCACTCCCTTCGCCCAGTTTACACAGTTTCTCTGCATTGCAACGTTTTCTGTGTTTGCCTTCGTGATTACATCAAGGTGCAATTCAATATATATATACATGCTAATAAAGCTGTCTACTGACATAATACAGTTGACAGTATTTTAGAATGTGTTATATATAATATGCTTAGTTTGTTTGTTTATTATTCAATGGCATATCAACCTTATTGGGTTATTTAATTCCAAATCCAGTCTTTTAGAAGACAATAGTGGTACTATTTAACCCATAGCTGGGAGGATATGGGGGGTTCATACTTTTCCAAAGGTTATTTGTCCGAAAGTGAACGTATTAGCGCGACTGGAGTTCGAACTCGAGTACAACGATTCAACAATCTAGCGCTTTAACCATTACATCAAGGGGATACCCCCCGTTTGGTTTTGTTTCATTATCTTATGGCATATCAAACTTCGTGGGTTGTTTAATGCCAAAGTTATCCTTACCGAAGAAAAGTAAGTGAATCTTTTTAACTGAGAGCTAAAGGGATGATGAAGTTCATGTCTTTCTCAAGGGTATTATTCCGACAATGAATAATATAGTTCGACTAGTGTTCTAACTCATGCTTTTCAGCCCAACTCGCTAGCAGCATCTCTGCAAAGAATTAAGACCACCCCTCTCCGAAACGAGTGTACAGGATATGATATTAAACAATCTGACGGTGAAGCTCCAGTCCTGAACATTTGGGAAAGGTGGTGCATTCATTCATTGCCACTGCTCTCGGGTCTACTATGACCAGGATTGATATCACGTGATAGGATCCTATCTATGACTCAAATTGAATTGGGGGATGTCCTTGTGGTGTAATGGTTAAAGCGATGGACTGTGGAATCGTAGTAAGCGAGTTCGTACTCCAGTCACGCTTTTACGTTCACTTTTGGGCAAATACCCTTGGGAAAGGTATGAACCCCCTTATCCTCCCAACTATGGGTTAAATAGCACCACTACTGTTCTTGTAGAATGGCTTTGGTATTAAATAACCAACAGAGGTTGATATGCCATTAAACAAAGAAACCAAACCAAATCAAATTGAATTGTTTGGTCATCTAAAAGTGTGTTAACCTATGGTTGATGTTTGACTAATTGTTAGTGATACGTAGCAAGACTTGGAACCATTTAAAAGTAAAAGTAAAGTTGGCGACCGTAGTCGAGGGTGACCTGTAGGCTCCCTTTTCAATAGCTACTACACCAAGACGTGGGAAAGGGGGCTACTCCTTTCCCTGGATTGCTCCAATTTACCCTTGATCCATACCTTATAATGCTGAGTATTAAGCAAAGATGCATCAGGTACCATTTTTTGAGTCTTTATTATGACTCGACCTCGGTTTGAACCCCGGTTTTCCGAGCCATTAAGGAACACTAAAACCGGTGGAACTATTTGTCTGTGTGTAAACGAATGAATAGTTTGGTTTGGTTTCTTTGTTTTAATGGCATATTAATCTTTGTAGGTTATTAAATCATATTTATAACCCCTCCGCTCGGGCAGGATGTGACACAATGTCAATTTTTAAGCGAAGTTTAACAGGTTTGAATTCAGAGTTTTCCTTCTCCTAGACTAGTTGCCTCACCAAAGCTAGTCTGCCCTAATATTTACCCATAAGCTGGAGGGAGAATAATTGGATTCATACCTTTCCCAAAGGTATTAGTGCCATGTGAAATGCAATTAGTCTCGTCCAGGATTTGAACCGTGTCCATTTCCTAGGATGATAACCATTACACCGCGGGCACATCCTTGTTAGGTTATTAAATGCCAAAGCCAGCTTTCTAGAAGAACAGTTGTGGTACAATTGAATCCAGACAAGGATATTTGTCCGAAAGGGAGACGAACTCGCTTACTACGATTCCAAAGTCCATCGTGTAAACCATTACACCACGAGGACTGAATGAAATAGCGTTGTATAGTTTAACAATTTAATTCTGCGTAAACAGGTTATGAAATGTTGAAATTCTCTTAACAATTCTTTTGAAAAAAAAAAGTGTTACCTTAATATTCTCATTTCTCGATTTTTTGGCTGGAGAGTGCGAAATTGATCATTTGGTCCTAAGGGGCCCGTCCCCCACGGCTATATCTGCTTTGCAGGGCTGATTTCATTGCTTGGCACCTGAAGGGCCCAAAAAAGGGAATGCCGACGATGTCAAGCATTTTTTGTGACAGCCGCGCATGAGTCTCGATTCTTGCATGGCTTCCCACATCAAAATGACCTTGTGTCAAATCCTGTCTGGTTGGAAGTTGGATAAATATCTCAGTATCTTCATTTCTTAAGCCTTGTAAATATTTTCTGTTTTCTACCCCCAAATCAAAAAACCCCAAACCTCAGTCAGCATTTGAAAACTGTTGAGAAACAGGTCCTGACGAAGCAACGTGGAGTTTAAGTGGATGTATGCTTATTTCTTCTCCCGGAGATTTGCCCTCCGGCAAGCTCTAAGTTTAGTCTGACACAAATCTTGTGTCCCTGAAGTTTCATTGCTGATAACAAATTTGATTTAAATAAACTGTGATAGAAAGACAGATAGAGAGGGAAGAAGAGAGAGCGTGGAAGAGAGAGGGAGAGAGAGAGAGAGAGGTGAAAGATTGTGATAGATAGATAGAGAGAGAGAGAGAGAGATGCACACACACGGAGAGAGAGAGAGAGAGAGAGAGAGAGGGAGAGAGTGAGAGAGAAGATGGATAGATAGATAGATACACACATACACGCACACACACACACACGGAGAGAGAGAGAGAGAGAGAGAGGGAGAGAGGGATGAAAGATTGTGATAGATAGATAGAGAGAGAGACACACACACACACGCGGAGAGAGAGAGAGAGACAGTGGGAGAGAGTGAGAGAGATGAAAGATTGTGATAGATAGATAGATAGATAGAGAGATAGATAGAGAGAGAGAGAGACACACACACATACACGCACACACACACACGGAGTGAGAGAGAGAGAGAGAGAGAGTGGGAGAGAGTGAGAGAGATGAAAGATTGTGATAGATAAAGAGAGAGAGACACACACACAGACACACACACGGAGAGAGAGAAACACACACACACAGACACACACACACACACACGGAGAGAGAGATAGATAGAGAGAGTGAGAGGGATGAAAGATTGTGATAGATAGATAGATAGATAGATAGATAGGGAGACACACACATACACACACACACACGGATAGAGAGAGAGAGAAAGAGAGAGAAAGAGAGTGAGAGAGATGAAAGATTGTGATAGATAGATAGAGAGATAGATACACATACACATGGGGAGAGAGAGAGAGAGAGAGAGAGAGTGAGAGAGATGAAAGATTGTGATTGATAGATGGGTAGACAGAGACACACACACACTGAGAGAGAGAGAGAGAGAGAGAGATAGAGAGAGAGAGATATGAAAGTTTGCGATAGATAGATAGATACACACACTGAGAGAGAGAGAGAGAGAGAGGGAGAGAGAGAGGTGGTAGGGAGAGATATAGAAAGACTAAAATAGATATCAAAAGTTTGAGATTGATAGATAGATACATAGACATGAAAAATTGAGATCGATTCAGAGATATGAAATGTATATATATATATATATATAGAGAGAGAGAGAGAGAAAGAGAGAGAAACCAAAATGGAACACAAGAATACGAACAACTTCCGGTGAAAATTTTCCTCAACGGCACAACCAACAAAACATACTTTTTTTTCACACGTGTAGAAAAGGATATTTAAGTGTTTTTTTTTTTGTTTTTGTTTTTTTTCGACACTTCACTTACCTAAGAATTCTTAAATATAACGAGAGGGCTGAGCAGAGGAATTGTTGGTAACCAAACCATCTGTGCAGCTCTTGATAGGATGGTAACAGAAACCTTAATAGGCGATGAGTGACTGGCACCAAACGCACCGGCCAAAGTTCATAAACACGAAGTAAAGGCACCAGTTAAAACGGAAATTGAGAAACGGTGCCGCCACCATGCAAACCGATGCCGCCAAAATTTCCTAACCTTTGACCTGCATGTGTGTGTGTGTGTGTGTGTTTAAGGCTTTGCACTTGTTTCATTCGGTGCCACCACAAACGCCTATTTGGAACACGCACACACATACACACACACATATATATATGTATATAGTGGTGTACATCCGAGTGTCTGAGCACGTATGTATTTAAGGCGTCAGATGATTGGGTTGTGTGACTGTGCCTGTGAATACATGCGCGTGTGAGCATAATCTTTGCAGAAATGTATGTGTGTCTGCGTGTACTTATTATTTGTGTGGGTGTTTATGAACGTACGTGTGTTGACATGTGTGTGTTTGCAAGTATGAGTGAGAGTTTCAGGAGGTATATTTGAAAAATAATGAAGCCTACCATAATTAGATTTTTTCACTAATTATTTTGAAAGTTCCAGTTAGATCACCACTCATTTTCCTTTCTTGTGAAATAATTAATCCTAATTTCTCCCATCTCTCTCTCTCTCTCTCTCTCTCACTCTCTCTCTCTGTAATCTTTTACTCTTTTTTACTATTTTTGCCACTCGTCTTTGTATGCCCTCCAACTTTTCGGAGCACAATATTCTGTAATAATTATCTATAATTATCATAATTATAATAATATTAGAGCTAGATGGAACCCCTTTTAAACTAGTAGACAAATTCACCTACCATGGAAGCAGTGTATCATCAACAGAAAAGGACATCGAGACGCGGTTAACGAAGGCATGGACAGCTATCGATAGGCTATCGATCATATGGAAATCAGACCTGACCGATAAAATGAAACGCAGTTTCTTCCGAACAGCGGTCGTATCGATACTGCTGTATTAATGCACTACGGCTGGAGAAGAAGCTAGACGGCAATTACACAAGAATGTTGCGAGCAATATTGAACAAGTCCTGGCGGCAACACCCTACAAAGCACCAACTATACGGCTACCTGCCTCCCATCACGAAAACTATCCAAATTAGACGAACCAGATATGCAGGTCACTGCTGGAGAAACAGGGACTAGCTCATAAGTGATGTACTCCAATGGACCCCCACATATGGCCGGGCAAAAGCAGGACGACCAGCTTGAACATACATACAGCAGCTATGTGAGGATACGGGATGTAGCTCTGAAGACCTGTCAGAGGCGATGAACGATAGGGAGAAGAGGCGAGAGAGAGGGTCAGGGATATTCATGCCTGTGGCATGACATGATGATGATGAATATTAGAGCAAAAAACTAGCAAACAAACGTTACAGATTCTTGAAGTCCTGCACATTAGAAATAAAAATTCTCACCTCAATAAAATTAATTTTGAATCCAATACTGATAAACTCAAATACCTTAAGCTACTATTGCTATTTGTAGCACCAAATTAAAAAAAAAGCCACAACATAACACCAATATAAAAAATAGACCCTTAATTCTTACTAAGTAGTAATGTACTTCCTAAGGTTGTATCGCTTTTGTAATATACCCACCTCCCCTGATGATGACCAAAGAGGGTCTCGAAAGTACTCGGGATTTAATTGATTACGGAATGTTTATTAGCCAATTCCGGCCGGATATATATATATATGTATATAGCAGGTTGGTTGGAAGGTTGGTTGGATTTTATGGCATATCAACCTTTGTAGGTTATTTAACGCCAAATCCATTTTTATGCAAATAATCAGTTCTATTTCAAACAATTCAGTTTAGCATGAGCACACTGTTTAATTGTCAAAAACATTTCTATTTCAAGCTATTCAGTTTATTGAAACAGTTCTAATTAAGCTAATTCAGTTTATTATAAGGAAAGATCTTGTTTACTCACAGTTAAATGTCAAAACAGTTATATATTAAACTTTCACTTTAGTGTAAGTACACTTTCAATGTCAAAAACAATTCCATTTCCAACAATTCAGTTTTGTATAAGTGCACAGTTTGAATATTAAAATAGTTCTATTTTCAACAATTTAATTTAGCATAAATACGCAGTTTAAATGCAAAAAACAGTAAAGTAAAAAAAACTGAGTGTTTTTTTCTATTTAACCCATAGATAGAACCATTATCAGATGCTACCACTTTGGGCCAAAGTGGACCTTGGAGCGATGGCAATGAAGGGGTACTCCGCATTCCCCACATTTCCAGCTTCACTAGAACCTCACCATCGGATTGATGTGTCATATTTACGACACTCGTTGGTGGTGGGGGGTCTTACCCATCTGCAGAGGCGCAGTCAGTGTATTCTACATATATATAGCATCTATACGGCAACTTGAAAGAATCAAAGCAAAAATTTGTAGATATCAATATGGTTTAATCAAATATTTTCTATTATTAATTTGAATCCAATGCCAATGTACTTAAATGTCTGGAGGTGCCCGTGGTGTAATTGTTATTGTCGTAGGAAATGAACACGGCGACACGAGTTCCATTCCTGGACGAGACTGATTGCATTTCACATAGCACTAATACCCTTGGGAAAGGTATGAATCCAATTATTCTCCCTCCAGCTATGGGTAAATAGTAGGACAGACTAGGTTCTTCAGTCTTGGTTAGGCAACTAGTCTAGTAGAAGGAAAACTCTGAGTTCAAACTTGTTAAACTCCGCTTAAAAATTGACCTTGTGTCATATCCTGCCCGAGCGGAGGGGTTGGTAAATAGGTTAAATGTCTTTAGCTACTGTTGCTATTTATAGATTACCCAGTCGGCTGGGGCTGTAGAATACACCGACTGCACTTCTACAAAGGGGTAAGACCCCCAACCCCAATGAGTGTCCTGGATATGACACTAAACAATCTGATGATCAGGTTCCAGTGATGCTGGAGCTTTGAAGAATGTGGAGCACCCTTTCATTGTCATTGCTCCCAGGTCCACACTGGCCCGGCTGTGTAGCACCTGATAGGGCCCTTTCGGTGTGTTAATAGAATTACCAGTATACTTATCCTAAACTGAATTGTTTTACTAAACTGAATTGTTTGAAATAGAAATGTTTTTGACAATTAAACCGTACTTACATTTAAACTGTGTGCGTATGCTAAACTTAATTATTTGAAATTGAACTGTTTTTGACATTGAAACTCTACTTAGACTAAACTGATTTGTTCAATATAGGAATGTTTTGACATTTAACTGTGTATAAACAAAATCTGTACTTATACCAAACTGAATTAGCTGAATTAGAGCGGTTTGACTAAATTAAATAGCTTCAAATAGAAATGATTTTGACTATTAAACTGTACTTACATTTAAACTGCGTACTTATCCTACACTGAATTATTTGAAATAGATCTATTTTCATAAAAATGGATTTGGTGTTAAATAATCTACAAAAGTTATGCTATAAACCCAACCAACCAACTGTTTATTGAACCAAATTTGAAAACCATCGCTACAACGATACACCAGTATAAATAATAAATGCTTAATTCTTCCAAAATCGTAATGTACATGCAAAGATTATATCACTTTTGCAATATACACACCTCTGATGATGGCCCAAGATCGGCAAAAAGTGCTACGGAACCAAAAAAATTAACGAATTAACCAATTCCCACCGGATATCATAAAATCGATACGGCAACTTTAAAGGATAAATTCAAAAATACTTAGACTAAATAAGTCTACATAGTTTGATTAAATATGTATTCACGAATAAATGCTGCTCAAATACACATATTTAAAATAACTGATCCTGCAGCTTAATAATATAACAACTGTTTGGAATACAAACATGATCTCGTGAAGAGACAAATTATATCATAAAATCGATACAGCAACTTGAAAGGATAAATACAAAAATAAGTAGACAAAAAATATCAACACTGTTTAATCAAATATATATAAAAGAACAAATGCTGCCCAAATACACATATTTCAATAATTTTTTATGAACAATTATAAAAGTTGACGACTGTAGTCGAGAGCGACCAGAAGGCTCCTTTTTCAAAAGCTATTACACTGAGGTATAAGGGAGGAAGCAACTCCTTTCCCAAGATTGCTCCACTTTACCCTTGATACGTACCTTATATTGTTGAGAGTTAAGCAAGGAGGTATCAAATACCGTTTTTAAAGTCTTTGGTATGACTCGACCTGGGATTGAACCCAGGTCTCCCGGACCATTGGCGAACACTCTACCCACTTGGCCAATGAGCCGGTTTTAATGTTGAAAATAAAGTGATTTTAATAATCAATCATATACTAATAAATCACACTTTGGAATTAAATAACATATCAGGAGTTGATATGCCATTAAATATTCTTAAATTATTTGTATTAGATAGAGATACTTTAGGACATAGGGATTCATAAGAATATTCAAAAAATAAATCTAATTATAAATGCATAAAAAGTTAAGTTTATTATCATTATTGCCCAGTCGGCTGGGGCTGTAGAATATACCGACTGCACCTCTGCAGAGAGGTAACTCTCCCCCAAAATATGTCCCAGATATGACACTAAACAATCTGATGATGAGGTTCCAGTGATGCTGGAGCTTTAGGGAATGCGGAGTACCCATTCATTGCCATTGTTCCCTGGTTCACTCTATCACGGAGTGGTAGTACCTGATATAGCCCTATCTATGGGTCAAATATAACTAAACTCCATAATTATGCTAAACTAAATTGTTTGAAATAGAACTGTTACTTTTTAACACATTGATGGGAGGATAAGTAGGTTCATACCTTTCCCAAGGGTATTTGCCCGAGAGTAAACGTAATAGCGCGACAAGAGTTCGAACTCGCTTATTACGATTCTGCAGTCCAGCGCTTTAACCATTACACCACGAGGACACAGAGAATTGTTTTTGACATTTAAACTAGGTACTTATATTAAACTGAATAGTTTAAAATAGAACTGTTTTTTTACATTTAAACTACGTACTTATACTAAACTGAATTGCTTTAAATAGAACTGTTTTTTACATTGAAACGGTACTGCGCTGAATTGACTGGTTAGAAATAGAACTGTTTTGACATTTAGCTGAGTGAAAATAAAAATCTATTCTTATACTAAACTAGATTGTTTGAATCAGAACTGTTTGACTAAACTGAATAGCTTGAAATAGAAATGTTTTTGACAATTAAACTGTTTACTTATGCTAAACTGTATTGTTTGAAATAGAACTGGATTTTGCATAAAATAAACAAGAAAGTTGATATGCCATAAACCCCAAACAAACATTATTATCAATTACTTTGGAGGTGCCTGTGGTGTAATGGTTATCGTCGTAGGAATTGGACACGGCGACACGAGTTCAAATCCTGGACTGATTGCATTTCACATAGCACTAATACCCTTGGGAAAGGTATGAATCCAATTATTCTCCCTCCAGCTATGGGTAAATAGTAGGGCAGATTAGGTTCTTCAGCCTGGTGAGGCAACTAGTCTATATAGCAATTGGCCAAGTGGTTTGAGTGTTCTCCAATGGCTCGGGAGTTCAGGTTTCAATCCCAGGCTGAGTCATATCAAAAACTCAAAAGATGATACTTGATGCCGATTTGCTTAATACATCACAGCATTACAGGGTATGGATCAATCCAGGAAATACCGTAGCACTCTCCCCTACAACTCGGTGTCGTAGGTTTTGAAAAGGGAGCCTTTGGATCGCCCTCCACTACGATCGCCAACCAAGCCGAAACACTACTGCATAGTTTGGAACGAGCGGCTGCAGACATTCGCCTCCATGACAATGCACACAAAACAGAATATATGTGCTATAATCAAACAGGTGACACCTCCACACTAGACGGAACCCCTCTGACACTAGTGGACAAATTCACCTACCTAGGAAGCAGCGTCTCATCAACCGAAAAGAACATCGACACGCGGCTAACGAAGGCATGGACAGCTATCGATAGCCTATCGATCATATGGAAATCAGACCTGACCGATAAAATGAAACGCAGGCAGCGGTCGTATCGATACTGCCATATGGATGCACTACTTGGACGCTATCGATACTGCCATATGGATGCACTACTTGGACGCTAATTAAACAGCTGGAGAAGAAGCTAGACGGCAATTACACAAGAATGCTGCGGGCAATATTGAACAGATATGCAGGACACTGCTAGAGAAGCAGGGACGAGCTCATTAGTGATGTACTCCTATGGACCCCCACATATGACCGGGCAAAAGCAGGAAGACCAAGTCGAACATACATTCAGCAGCTATGTGAGGATACGGGATGTAGCTCTGAAGACCTACTAGAGGTAATGAACGATAGGGAGAAGTGGCAAGAGATTGTCAGGTATATCCGTGCTAGCGGCACGACATGATGATGATGATGAATACTTGAAACCATTTAAGAATGTGCAAAAAAAGAGTCTAGGCTTGTTTTAAAATATTTCTATAAAACGTGTTTACTAATCATATACATTTAATTTATTTGTATAAAGAGGATTTGGCTTGAGTTCTAGCCTCAATGGCAACCCCATTCACGCGACCTTGTGCTACATCTAAGCAAAAAGCTTACTAAGTTGATATGCTATAAAACCACTCACAGCCAAACCAAATCAAACAGGTGTTCAAGACTCTTCTTGGTATTTTAGCCGATCTCGACAATGCCGTTTTCTTCCACTGATTTCCAATACTGTCAATCTCTTCTCCAAGTTCCTGGGGATTGTTCCTAGAACGCCAAAATTTGTCTTATCACCGTCATCCTTGTGTTGTACAGTTTTTTTTTTTTTTTTTTTTTTTTTCAAAATTCAAGTATTTATTTATCTTTTCATTTTCTTTTCACTTTGTAGTCTGCAGAAACAGCAAAATCCATCAGATGAAAAGGTCTTTTTTCTTGTAAATTAACATCGTTCTTATTATTACTATTTTTCGTCCTTTAGAGTTTTTCCCATCACCGTTAGCATATGGTTTTTCACAGGAGTTTGAGTGACAGCAAGTCTCCTCAAGTCTCCAGGAATCAACTCAGTATTCTGACAGTTCTCAACAATGCTGAAGTTTGGATGGTCTCCGCTCCTCCTCTAACTTCTAAGTCCTCCAGTCCGTTTAAGAGTCCTTTAGTTACTGTAACAAATGCACCAATCACGATTGGTATAATCGTCACCTTCATGTTCCAAAGTTTTTTTTATTATCTAGCAAGGTCAAGGTACTTATCCTTCTTTTCACATTCTTTCAATTTTATTCTGTGGTCAGCCGGGACCACAAAGTCTACAATTTTGCAAATTCTCTTATTTTGTTGATTGTCATTAGGTCTGATCTGTCATTAGCTGTCATTAGCTGTCTGTCATTAGCTGAGATTAGGTGATCCGTGTGTATGTCAAAGTCCCATAGGAGTTTATGTGTGTCATTTTCTAGGAAAGGTGCTTGGTTGTGCATATACCATTTGTTGGTATGATCAAATTTAAATTTCTTGCACATTTCCCAGTGGATCACCTTGCCCACCCAGTCGTGTCTAGTCTTGTACTCTTATTATGAGATCGATCGTTTCGTCTCTGTCACCACGTAGCCTACATTTGCTATTCTGTTGAGTCTTATATATCCTCGCTTTTATATGAGTGGTTCTTATGGCGTTGTTTTGTGCTGCTATTATGAGTCTTTGAGAGTTTTTCACATCAGCTAACGCTGATAGTTTTTCACTGAAGTTTAAGTGACAGCAATTCTTCTCAAGTGTCCAGGACTCTTCTAAGTATTCTGACCGATTTCAATAATGTAGTAGTTTATCTGTTTTTCATTTTTTTCAGTTTTATTCTTTGTTCAGCCGGTATTATCATTATTATCATTATTATTATAAAAAATTGCGATTAAAAGTGATTCCAATGGAACAATGAAAATAAATTGAAATAAAAAATACCCATTATTATAATTATTAAGTATTCTGACCGATTTCAATAATGTAGTAGTTTATTCTTCTTTTCACTTTTTTTCAGTTTTATTCTATGGTCAGCCGGTATTATTATTATTATCATTATTAATAAAAAAAATTTGCGATTAAAAGTGATTACAATGGAACAATGAAAATAAATTGAAATAAAAAATACCCATTATTATTATTATTATAGACAAAAAGTTGGCGATTAAAAAATGATTCCTATGGAAGATTGAAAATACAACTAGTGATAAAAATGATAGAACATTTACAAATCAATCAAATTTCGATATTAAATAACCCATTATGTTTTGATATACCGTTAAATAAACGAAACGAAAGCAAATCCAAACATACACAGAAAGAATTTGTATAGTGTTGAAGTATACAAGGCAATTAGTCTATAATACATCTGCCTTGATCGTCTAAAATGTACCGATTACCTCCCACTTTGTATAAACGACGATGACGACCTCACAAGGCAGGTGAATTAGAACTGTGAAAACGGAGATAAGGTGCTTATTTCCTGGGGCGGCGTGTAGATGTTGTAGTGTTGATAGAAACTGCACATTCCCATAAACCAGGGTAGCGGTCGAAGCAGGCGCGTCATGGTTAGCGCTCATGCGAGCGTGACTTCCGCCCCATGAGTAGGGGGAGTGATTTTTGACACATCAACACTGGCTACACTCGTTTAAGAGTTGATAGAGTCCACAGGTGAAGAGTTGCGGGGGGAGGTTGCAGGTTTTGTAGGAATTCTAGTGAGAAGTCAAATATGTCCGTGCTGTTTTTGCATTCAGATGGGATTTGTAGCTTTTAGTATAAAGATCATTAAAAAAAATGAAAAAAAGTAGCGCTTGTGGTATAACATTCGGTGTTACCGGAAATAGACTCTCCGTGCCGAGTTCAAACCTGGGATGAGTCTGTTTAAGTTTTACTTGGTGCTACTGCATTTGGAAAAAACATGACACCTCTTAGGAGGTGCTTGTAGTGTAAGAGATTTTGTCCTATGAAAGGATCTAAAAGTGTTGAATTTAAAATCTGGGGAATGCTGTTTTTGTTTCACTTGATAATACTGCTTTTCAGAAAAAAAAAAACATGAATCCTTTTGGGAGGTGCTTGTAATGGAACAGATTTCGTCTTTGAAAACGATCTAAACGTGCTGAGTTCAAATCCTGAGGAGGGCTGTTTGTGCTTCACTTGGTACTACAGCTTTTGGGGAAAAAAACGTTTTCTTTTAGGTGTTTTTAGTGTAAGAGATTTCGTCTTTGGAAACGATCTAAAAGTGTTGTTTAAATCCTGAGGAGGGCTGTTTGTGCTTCACTTGGTACTACAGCATTTGGAAAAAAAAAAAGTTTTCTTTTAGGTGTTTTTAGTGTAAGAGATTTCGTCTTTGGAAACGATCTAAAAGTGCTGTTTAAACCCGAGGAGGGCTGTTCGTGCTTCACTTGGTGCTACAGCTTTTGGGAAAAAAACGTTTTCTTTTAGGTGTTTTAGTGTAAGAGCAACCCCGACTAGCAAACCTTTACGAATGAGTCCGAGTCTTACTGGATGCCCCATTCATACGGCCTTGTGCCACATCTAATAAAAAATTACAACGCTTTGGGAGAGATTTAATCTTTCTCTTCTTTTATCCGCATTGGATAAATTGTTGAGCAGAATGAATTAATTTTGTCATGGTACTATTTACCAACCCCTCCGCTCGGGCAGGGTATGACACAAGGTCAATTTTTAAGCGGAGTTTAACAGGTTTTGAATTCAGAGTTTTCCTTCTCCTAGACTAGTTGCCTCACCAAGGCTGAAGAACCTAGTCCGTCCTACTATTTACCCATAGCTGGAGGGAGAATAAGGGGGTTCATACCTTTCCCAAGGGTATTTGCCCGAAAGTGAACGTAATAGCGCGACTGGAGTACGAACTCGCGTACTACGATTCCGCAGCTCATCGCTTTAACCATTACACCACGAGGACACCCTAATTTTGTCATGGTAAGGCGAAATCTCTTGGAGATAAGCTCTGATTCGAAACAATTCCACCACAATGAAATGGTCGCAAGATCACTGACGTGGTCGGGTTTGCTGACCAACTCTTTTCAATGCGTCTCCAAGTTGCCGTTGAGTCTTTTAAAAAAGCTTTCAAGCTAGTTAGTTGGGGTCGTAAAATGCAACGACTGCATCTCTGCGGAGGAGAAAGACCCCTATCCCGAACGAGATTCCTGGATATGACACAAAACCATCTGATGGTGAGGCTCAAGTTATATAATATGACATTGATTCTTATATCTGCGAAGACGCAGTCGTTGTATTCTAGAGACCTAACGGACTGGACTTCGGAGTGGAAGTACCTATTAGGCATTTTGTCAACGGTTTTGTTTGAAAATTATTTGCTTTCTACTGAAATACTTGATGCCATATGACTAAATTATTTCAGAATAAGTACTTGAAGCTATAATTGTTTACTAAGGATTATTATTATTATCATCATTTGTTACTTGAAATGATATAACTGTGTGAAAACAAATAACAATTATTAAATCGAAATAATAACTTGAAACCATATAATTATTAGTGTTAGATAGGAATACTTGCGATATTACTGTAAATTATTTGTTTTTAGAATAGGTACTTGAATCTATTGTCGACCACGAAAGATTATTATTATTATAATCAGTTTGTTGAAATTATATAATTGTGTGAAAATAAATGATTATTAAATAGAAATAATAACATGAAACCATATAGATAGTAGAATTTGATAGGAATGTATAAAAAAATACCGCTGCGAGCAAATTGTAAAAGATAGGAATATTTGATATTATATGACAGTAAATTATTGTACTAAGAATTATTGCATTAAGCTATAATTGTATACTAATAATTATTATTAGTTACTTGAATCTATATAACTGTAAATTATTAGTACTAAGAAAAGTTACTTAAAGCTATATTTGTTTACTATGGATCATTATTATTATTATTATTATTATTATTATTATTATTATTATTATTATTTATTCATTTAATTTCTTTTTCATTCGAATTTTTTTCTAAATTATACATTTTTCACCAAATTTTTATCAGGTTGGAACGAATGTAATGTCTGATGTCTAGATAAATGTTGTGGAAATTTTTATCACTTAGAAATGATTAATAAATAATTTTTACCCTTTTCTTTCTGATTATAAGAATACTTTTCGTAAATTATTTCTTCTAAGAATAGTTACTTGAAGCTATAATTGTTTACTAAGAATTATTTTGTTACTTGAATCTATATCAGTGTTAATTAATTGTACTAAGAATAGTTACTTGAATCTGTGAATTATTTGTATCAAGAATAGTTACTTGAAGCTATAATTTTTTTCTAATTTTTGATATGACATAGTTCATTATTGTCATCATGTTGTGCCATCAGCGTGGATATCCCTGACCCTCTCTCGCCACCACTGCCTATCGTCCACTGCTTCCGGCAGGTCTTCAGGGCTACATCCCGTATCGGCACAGAACTGCTATATGTAGGTTCGAGCTGGTCGTCCTGCCTTTGCTTGTCCATGTGAAGGAGTCCACAGGAGTAGTTGAAATCGTATAATTAATTGCTGGAATATTTGATATGAATACTTGAAACCATATTACTATAAGCAGATTATTTATATTACATAGGAATCCGGATTACCATAATAATGTGAGCAATAAACAAAACCTCTTAACAAACAATTACACAAAAATGTAGATATTAATATTAACTAAACGTGATTCCTTAATCTCTAAGCAAGAGCTAACCCGTGACGGATTAACACACCGTTAAAATCTGTCACTTAGCTATGCACATATAATACTTTTAAAATTTGACAGGTGCCGAAAAATAATCCTTAGTAAACAATCATAGCTTCAAGTAATTTTTCTTATTACAAATAATTTACAGTTATACAGATTCAAGTAACTAATAATAATAGGAGATTATCGTCGTAGGAATTGGACACAGCGACACGAGTTCAAATCCTGGACGAGACTGATGGCATTTCACATAGCACTAATACCTTCGGGAAAGTTATGAATCAATTATTCTCCCTCCATCTATAGGTAAATAGTTGGGCAGACTGGATTCTTTAGTCTTGGTGAGGAAACTAATCTAGGAGGAGGAAAACTCTGAATTCAAACCAGTTAAACTCCGCTTAAAAACAGACCTTGTGTCATATCCTGCCCCAGGGGAGGAGTTGGTAAGTATGTATAATACTTTTAGAATTTTATACATTTAAATTAGTGAAAAATATAAAAAGGAGTTTGCCTTTTGAAGAAAAAGAGTTATTTCATTTTTATTTCATTCGAATTTTTTTCTTGATTTTCTTTG
Source organism: Sepioteuthis lessoniana (assembly GCA_963585895.1). Classification (NCBI taxonomy): domain Eukaryota; kingdom Metazoa; phylum Mollusca; class Cephalopoda; order Myopsida; family Loliginidae; genus Sepioteuthis; species Sepioteuthis lessoniana. The sequence continues at coordinate 20,509,881 of OY757934.1, forward strand.
ATTTTTCATTAAACTTTTTATTAAGTTGGAACGAATGTAATGTCCGGTGTCTGGATAAATGTTTTAGGCGGCATTCATGCAAGTTTTGCGTCTTATTATAGTTTAAAGATGATGATGTGTAAGTTTTGCCTTTTTCTTTCAGATTGTAAGAGCACTGTTCGTAAACTTCAATGTTTGTCTCAACAAATGAATCTGAAACTGCTTGTTGCTTATGAGTCATTATTAACACGGCACCGTTTGGTACTTTGTTTTTTACTTTGTCACATTGATTAGGACAGCTATTTTATTTTTTTAAACACTTTTCAAGTTACACGTTGTTCCGAGCCTAACGTTTACGAATTTGATGGAGTGATCGTCGAATGGTGATAAAGCATGGTTCCTTTAAATAGAATCCTTGCAAATCATTTATGTTATTTTGACGGCAGTAGAACATCAAGAGAAATGGATGTGAGATTTTATGAACAAAGTTTGGTCAGTCGTAACGCTAAGAAAAATCCAGATCGTCGAATTCTTTTGGCCTGGGACGCTGAGTCGTCTCTCAGCTGATCGAAGTTCTTCTGCTTACCCCAACTGAATTCGTGACAGACCTATATAACTTACGCTAACAAAGAAAGTAGAGTTTTAGTCTAGTATCTTTAAGCATTCACCTCGTTCTTTTCTGACTTTTTCTTACCTAAAAATAAATTCTTGATTTAATATCGATCCCTTGGATCATTTTTTTTGTCTTGCCGTGAAATTCTCTTACCGAATTTCTTCTTATTTTCAACGGCACCTGTCAAAAAAATCCACTTCTCCTCACGTTCGCTTTTGATTTCTTACATCGAAAAGTATTCGATTTATAGTCACGAACACGCTTCCTAATACCATAACTATATCAACATGCCATTTGTGACATATTGTGACGTTTAGGACATGTGATATTCATGACATAATATTTATGACATGTTGAGACATGAAGGTAGCAGAAAAACATAATCCAAATACATTATGATGTAAAGTCGACGTTAACGTTTCGGTTTCAGTAACCATCATCAGGACTTGGATATCAAAATAGTTCACATGGCGATGGATGCATGCTGAGATAACAGGAGTAAATGAGAAATATACAACGAAAAGATACACAAATATGCACATAGCTTTCATAATTCAAAGTCATTAGAACGTGTCTGGAACGTGAAAAAATATTTGAAAATATTGGATTTCCGAAAGAAACGAGTCAAAACCTTCCGTTTATTGAGAAATACGAAACGACAATTTGGATGTTTTTTTCTGCTACTTTCATACTGTCAGATGTTAATCCATATTTACTTTCATATTGAGACATCCACGACATCTTGTTATATACATGACATGCAGAGACATTCACGACACGTGACATTTATTTACGAGGATCAGTAAATAAGTTTCCAGACTTTTTTCGTATGGGCACTTTTATTGATAGTACACACATGAAACTCAAGTCCCCTTCGAAGTTATCTCCTCCGGCTGCAATGCATTGGTGTACCGTTCCAACAACTTCTGGAAGGCCCCATGGAAGTCCTCTTGTGTGAGCGTGTCAATGACCTTCGTCACAGCCTCTTTCATCTCCTCAATTGTCTCATAACGACAGACTCTGAGCTTAGAAAATAAGCAAAAGTCACAGGGAGCAAGGTCTGGTCTATAGGGAGGGTGAGCAACTGTCTTGATGCCCGTCTTGGTCAAATAGTCTGTGATAAGGATGAAGTTGTAGACTGGTTCATTGTCCTATTGGAAATGCCACTGAGCCGATTTGAAGAGTGTTGGCTTCTTCCGATGGAATCTCTTTCTGAACTCCCTTAAAACCTCAACATAGTAGCCCTAACCCTAACCCTTTGGCCAATCAACTCTTGTGTATTGACTTCCTTACTCCTCCCACTCCTCTCATCATCCCTCACAGACTCCCTGCCTTCTTTGAATCTCTTATGCCACTCGAAAACTGATGCTCGATTCATGCAAGATAGTTGTAAAGCAGTCTGAAGCATTCCATACGTCTCTGAGGCCTTTTTTCCAAGTTTAAAACAGAATTTTATTGCATATCGTTCTTCTAAAGTGTCCTCAAGTCCAGATTGCATTTTTGAAATTCACCAGCTGTGACAATCAGGCTTTAGTAGAGTGTATTCCTATTGCTGCTATTGCTGTTCATTTGAACCTGAAATCATAAAGATTGGTCAGTCATATCATAAGATGTATAGCAACAACATACTTAATTTTCAAGAGTCTTCGACAATTTTAAATACCTGTACAAAAATCTGGAAACTTATTAAATGCACCATGTACATGTCTAACTGTTTTTGTCCTTAATTTTCATTATTAGTTACTTGATAATTATTTTCTTGGGTTATTGATTTATACAATTAATTAATTGACTATCCATATAAAATATCACGGAAAATATATTCGCAGTTTGCTTGAAAAAAATCTGTGACACCTTATTACGTAACACGTTCTATATCAGCATAGGACATGAAAACAACATATACATAGCGTATTGAGGGAAAAAAATCTCGTTTTCATAGAATAGGAGAAAATAATTTTTATATCAGCTTATTCTCTCATACTTCTTTACAATGCTATACATTTTATGAAAATTAATTAAACTTTTCTTTGTAATTAGGTTAAATTTTTGAATTTTCGTATGAATTTTGTCATGTTTATGTAAATGTTACTACGAATGATCAAACGTGTCAAATATTAATATATTTTATTTTGTCAGTGGACTATTTCTCACTTCTTGTTCTTTTTTATCTTGCCCAGTCGGCTGGGGCTGTAGAATACACCGACTGCACCTCTGCAGAGGGGTAAGTCCTCCCCAACCCAACAAGAGTCCTAATATGACATCAAACAATCTGATGGTGAGGTTCCAGTAATTCTTTAGGGAATGTGGAGTACTCCTTCATTGCCATCGCTCCTAGGTCCACTCTAGCCCGGAGTGGTAGTATCTGATAGGGTCCTATCAATGGGTCAAATGGAATTAAACAGCGTTCAAATGCTAAACTGAATTGTTTGAAAGAGAACTGTTTTGACATTTAACTGTGTGTAAACAAGATCTATACTTATACTAAACTGTTTGAATTAGAACTATTTGACTAAACTGAATAGTTTGAAATAAAAATGATTTTGATAATTAAATTGTGTACATACATTTAAACTGCGCACTTATGCTGAACTGAATTGTTTGAAATAGAACTGTTTTTGACATTAAAACTACTTATGTTAAACTTAATTGTTTGAAATAGATTATTTGTATGAAAATAGATTTGGCATTAAATAACATACAGAGGTTGATATGCCATAAAACCTAAACAAGATCTTTTTTTATCGACGACGTTTCTGCTGCGTAATCCCCGGTCGTCTTCCGATGGTGCTGAATTTATTCAACTGATGACAACTCATGTCTAATTTTTTATTATAAATGAAATACAAATATCATTCTTACGCATACTGAACGCAAACAAAAACCAAAAATATGCATATGGAACTGTCCTAAAATAAGTACACCACTTATATTTATCTATGCAGGGAACGTCAGGGGTGTAATCGCTAGAAATCTATATTAGCAGACAATTGCCTGGGAGTTCGATTCTCACTGGGTGACCTATACTTCTGGCCTTGCGCCACAGCATAATTAATAACCACACACACACACACACATACACACACACACACACACACACATATATATATATATATATATATGCAATTTTAGTTTTGTGCTTTGGTAATAAATAATCATAAATAATACCAAAAATATAATTTTCTCTTCATCCCTCTAAACTCAAAAAATAAAATCTAAACTTAAGAAGAAAATTAACTTTTTATTTCTATTCTGTGGTATTTATTTCTGAATACTGAATTTCAATTTGCAATCACGCCAAAATTCAAGAAAGTTTGGATGAAATAAATTCAAATAAATAATAATAACAATAATAACGGCCAGAATACTGAGAAGGGTCCTGGAGACTTGAGAAGACTTGCTGTCACTCAAATTCCAGAGAAAAATGATCAGTTAAAACTTATGTGAAAACTCTTAAGGAGTAAACAATAATAATAATAATAAAGAGAATCTGCAAAATTGTTGACTTTGCTGTCCCGGCGGACCACAGAATAAATCTGAAGGAAAGTGAAAAGAAGGATAAGTACCTCGACCTTGCTAGAGAATTGAAAAAGCTGTGGAACATGAAAGTAACGATTGTGCCAATGTGATTGGTGCGTTAGGCACAGTAACTGAAGGATTATCAAAAGGCCTGGAGGACTTGGAAATTGGCGGACGGGTAGAGACTAGCCAAACGACAGCATTGCTAAGAACGGCCAGAATCATGAGACGAGTCCTGGAATCTTGAGGAGACTTGCTGTCACTCAAACTCCAGTGAAAAACCATCAGCTAATACTGATGTGAAAAACTCTAGAGGAGTAAATAATGGTATCTGCACTACCCAGCACCTGTCCTAGAAAATGACACACATAAACTCCTATGGACTTTAATATGCAAACGGATCAAGTAATACCTGCCAGAAGACCAGACCTTCAATAATCAACAAAAAAAAAAAAAGAGAATTTGCAAAATTGTCGACTTTGCTGTCCCGGCGGACCATAGAATAAATCAGAAGAAAAGTGAAAAGAAGGATAAGTACCTTGACCTTGCTAGAGAATTGAAAAACTGCGGAACATGAAAGTAACGATTGTGCCAATTGTGATTGGTGCTTTTGGCACAATAACTAAAGGATTATTAAAAGGCTTGGAGGATTTGGAAGTTGACGGATGGGTAGAGACTATCTAAATGAGAGCATTAGTTAGAACGACCAGAATACTAAGAAGAGTCCTGGAGATTTGAGGAGACTTGCTGGCACTCAAACTCCAGTGCAAGACCATCAGCTAATACTGATGTGAAAAACTCTAACGGAGTAAATAATAATGATAAGATCTCGGCCAGATGAACGGACCTTAAAATAACCAACAATAAAAAAAAAGAGAACTTGCAAAATTGTCGACTTTGCTGTTCCGGCTGACCACAGAATAAAAGTGAAAGAAAGTGAAAAGAAGGATAAATACCTCGACCTTGCTTGGGAATTGAAAAAACTATAGAACATGAAGGTGACAATTATACCAATTTTGATTGGTGCTTTTGGTACAGTCACCAAAGGATTATAATTGGGACTGGAGGACCTGGAAATGAGAGGACGATTGGAGACCATCCAAACTTCTATATAATTGAGAACGGCCAGAATACGGAGAAGAGTCCTGGAGACTTGAGGAGACTTGCTGTCACTTAAACTCCAGTGAAATACCATCAGTTAAAACTGATATGAAAAACTCTCAAAGAGTGAATAATAATCGTGCATTGTTCATCAAAGAAAAATCTTGTTTTATGAATGAAAATGAAATGAATGAAATGCTAGTAAAATATTCGCAATACTTCAACTCAGAAATTCAAAGAAGTGTAAGAAAAATAAAGTTAAGATGAAAGAAATACTTGTAAAATATTGACAATACTTCATCTAATAATAGCATTGAAGATAAAGCAGGGGAATTCTAATTTTAATTCAGCCATTATTTGATAAGCGATTCCCAAATCAATGGGTGATGTGGAGCACTGGTTGACATTTTAACTTGGATGCCAAATTATAGTTGATTGGGTGCCAAAATTCACTTTGGCATGTGGTCGGCGCAAAAACTGATAAGGCGAACAGATAACAAACAAGAAAGTGTGGATATTTTCAGTGAAGACTTTATCCAACTATGCCAGAAATTTTTGAGAGTTTTTTCATTCCTGTTCAACACTGCATTTTTGTTATTGTTTTTTCTTAATTTAGTCCGGCAAATGAAAAGTATTTTTACAAAATTTATTTTACGCACACATCAAAAAAAAAACAAAACAAAACAAAAAAGAAACCATCAAGAAGCATCTACGATGCTACTCATCATCATCTTGTACCATCAGCTCGGATATCCCTGAACCTCTCTCGCCACCCCTCCCTATCGTTCATTGCTTCCGGCAAGGCCCTCAGGGTTACACCCCGTATCCTCACAGAGCTGCTGTATGTAGGTTCGAGCTGGTTACCAAGCTTTTGCTCGGCCATGTGAAGGGGTCCATAGGAGTACATCACTTATGAGCTCATCCCTACTTCTCCAGCAGTGTCCTGCATGTCTGGTTCGTCTAACTTGGATAGTTTTCGTGGTGGGTGTTAGGTGGCCGTACAACTTTGTGGCGTGTTGCCTCCAGGACTTGTTCAATACTGCTCACAGCATTCTTGTGTAGTTACCGTCAAGCTTTTTCTCCACCCATTTCGTTAGCGTCCATGTAGAGCATCCATATAGCAGTATCGACACAATCGCTGTTTGGAAGAAACTGCGTTTCATTTTATCGGTCAGGTCTGACTTCCTAATGACCAATAGCCTAACTTTGGGGTGAAAAACTCTCAAAAGAGTAAAATAATAATAATAATGATAATAATAATAGAAAACCTGTCGAATAGTGAACTTTGCTGTTCCGTCTGAAGGAAGGTGAAAAGAGAGATAAGTACCCAGAACTTGCTAGAGAACTAAAACATGAAAGTGACGATGATACCAATTGTAATTGGCACACTGGGTACAGTCACCTAAGGATTGGTACGAGGACTTGGAAATAAGAGGACGAGTGGAAACCATCAAAACTACAGCATTTTAAAGACAAATTAAGATTTTTGTTGATGTGAGTTTTATTTATATTTATTTGGAATGTTTTTTAATTGCTGAGTTTGGCTCATTCTGTGGGCAAACCTCATCTATTAACAAAATCACACCAGATTAATTAAAAAAAAACAACAAAAAGATAAGTACATTGACACAAAACAGTAAATTTACTCAACATGGCCACCATTTTTTCATTTATTGTATCTACACGCCTTCGATACGATTTGCCTGCCTTCAAAATAAATTCCTCAGATATTTTATTCTTGTCCTCCTCAATAGCAGTCCTATGCTAACCAATATTTGAACGGGATGTTGCGTTTGTTTTGTTTTCTAAAATGCCCCATAGAGGGGGTTAGGATTTGGGTTTGATGGAAGCCATCAAGAAACTCCAATTATTTCGGAATTTTTTTTTTGCTTGGTTTCGGCGTTAACCAAATCATAGATTCTTTGTCGTTTCTTTTCTTGCTCACTCATATTGAGTTGAATTTTAATAAAAAAAAAGTGCTTGAATAATAGAGTTAATCATGAAAATTTAGACTTATTGCGTTTTTTTTATTGGACTAATCAAGACTAAAAAAGATCCTTATAAAAAAATTCAAACTAATTTTACTATATATGAATTCTTTGGCATGAACTTTGGAAATTTTATTACTCCCTGACGCCTTTTCTAAAGTGTAAAACAAAAATTACTAATATTTCCACTCCACTGCTTGGTTAAGATCCGATTCAGGTTAGATTATTCTGCGATTTAAATTAATGTTCAGAAACTTTTAAACTCTTCAGAACCAACCAGATAGTATTGAAAAAAAGGACCTACGTGGAAATTTTTCCTATAGAAGGATATACCGAACGTTATATTGCTAGAATATAAGAGATATAAAAATGAACGTGCATTATTGCCTCTAATGACAAGCAGAAACCGGCACAAATGTTGACAAAATTATTTGTGAGTCGCTGAGAGACAGCTATTGCAGAGTTTAGACACTTGAGCAAAACGAATAAAAAAAAAACAGTTTCCGAATAATCTGCGGAATATAATTCTTCCCATCAACATTCAATATGACTGTTAAGAGAAAACTTCTTTTTGTTTGGTTAAATGGATGCGCTTCAGTTAAGAAACCTTTATTAAAAAAGGTGTAATGGTTATCGTCGCAGGATATGGACACGGCGACAAGAGTTAAAATCCTGGACCTGACTGATTGCATTTCAAATATCACTAATACCCTTGGGAAAGGTATGAATCCAATTATTCTCCCTCCAGCTATGGGTAAATAGTAGGGCCGACTGGGTTCTTCAGCCTTGGTGAGGCAATCAGTCTCGTCCAGGATTTGAACTCGTGTCGCCGTGTCCATTTCCTACGACGATAACCATTACACCACGGGCACCTCCGATTGTATTTTGTTAATATTATAAAGATTTCCATTTCATTTCCAACCTTCGTTTTGATTATTTCTCATTTAGTAACCTTTTCTGAGTTTACAACGAGAGATATGCATTTTCTTTCTGGCTTCCGGATTATTGGGAAAAAAAGAGTTTCATTTCTATTGAGACAAAGATTCAAAACACACCTCAAAACAGAAGTCAAATTATATAAACTAAAATTTTAAAAAAAATCAGGGGTTTTCGCAAATCATGACTTGGCTTCCTCTGTCATAAGATTTTTCACCAAATAAAGAAGTCTGGAATGAAATTGATCGTAAAGTCTGGAGTAAACAACCTGAAAATAAGCATGAGTTTTTTTTACACATTTATACACTTGATGTGAACTACTTCAACAACATACTTTTAAAAGATCCTAGTAAAGAAAAGAGAGAATTCGCTTATCACTAATAAATGCTCACAGTATATGGAGGTGCCAGTGGTGTAATTGTTATCAATGGTGTAATTGTATCGACACGAGTTCAAATCCTGGACGAAATTCGTTGCATTTCACATAGCACTAATACCTTTGGGAAAGGTATGAATCCAATTATTCTCCCTCCAGCTATGGGTAAATAGTAGGAAAGACTAGGTTCTTCAGCCTTGGTTAGGCAACTAGTCTAGGAGAAGGAAAACTCTGAATTCAAACCTGTTAAACTCCGCTTAAAAATTGATCTTGTGTCATATCCTACCCGAGCGGAGGGGTTGGTAAATAGAATAAATGCTCACAGTAGATTTTTTTAATGAAAAAAATGCTTTAATTGAAATGAAAATAATTTCAGATTCCTTTTGATTTAAATTATTGCCAAATGCTTTGTATCTTTGACATCATCATAATTCTTTTGGAGCCTTTAACTTAATATGTTCACGCAAACACAAATGACTCTAAACAATTTCAAAGTAGGTAATTTAGATTTGACTATCATTGTTAATCAGTGGCAGTTGTTGATGGTATCTAAGATTAAAAAACAAATAGAAAATCTGACCGCCTCATGAATAATATATAAAGATGGTAGATTATGTGATGCGAATATAATTATTTTGGATGAATAGATATGTAAGACAAAAAAAAAACGTGTTAATTTACTGTAAATGAGATACAAAATTAAATCACTTTAAGGGAATCGTGACTTTACCCAAGAAAGAAAAAAAAACTGCAAAAACAGATCAAACAAACTAAAAAAAAACCGAAACAAAAACAAGAATGAAAAAAGAACAAAAATAAAAAAATGCACAAATAATAATAAAAAACAAGAACCAAAAAAAAAGAAAAAAGAAAAAACAAAATAACACCTCCACAAAAAAACAAAACAAAACAAAACAAAATAAAAAGCAAACAAACTTCAGCCTGCGATATGGCATTTCCAGATTCTAGTTTTAACAAAAACAAAAACTAATTTACTATTTTATTCCACGTCATCAAGAACCAGACCAGTCAGCTGGGGGTAGAGAATGCATCGACTGCATCTTTGCGGAAGATAAGACTCCCCCAACGAGTGTCCTGTGACCAAGTAGGCTGGGGCTGTAGAATACGCCGACTGCATCTTTACAGAGGGGTAAGACTCTTCCAACTAGTGTCCAGTGACTAAGTCGGCTGGGGCAGTAGAATACACCGACTGCATCTTTGCAGAGGGGTAAGACTCCCCCAACGTGTTTCCTGTGGCCCAGTCAGCTGAGTGTGTAGAATACACCGACTGCATCATTGCAGAGGAGTAAGACCCCAGCCAACGAGTATCCTAGATATGACATTAAACAATCTGATGGTGAGACTCTAGTTCAGCAGCTTTGAGTAATGCTGAGTACCCATTAATTTCTATTACTCCCAGGTACACTCTGACTAGGAATAGGAGAACTTGGTAGGGTCCCTTTTATGTCAAACGGAAATGTTAAATGATTTATTATTCTTGAAACTATTTAACTGTGGGCAAACATATGATCTCTGGTTCGTTTAAAAATGTTACCAATAAAATTTTAGTTTACAAATCATATTTAATGTATACGTATAAACAGAATTTGGCATGAGATAACCCACAAGGTTTGATATTCCATAAAATACATCAGCCAACACACCAAGCAACCAACCAGCCTATATATATATATATATATATAAGTAAATAAAGTTTGCAACTATAGTCGAGGGTGACCCAAAGTCTCCCTTTTCATTAGCTACTACCCCTAAGTGTAAAGGAGGGCATTACCATTTTCTCTTAATTATTCCACCTTATCCATGATACGTACCTTATAATATTGAGTAATCCAAGGAGATATCAAGTACCATTTTTGAGTCTTTGGTATGACTCGAACTGGGATTGAACCCTGGTTTAACGGGCCACTTGCGAACACTCTATACAAAAACCCTCCAAATATAACTATCGAATTGATAAATACATTTAAAAACATGACAGTTGTGTTTATAGTGATGATATCTGATGTAAACCTTCAACCCTCTCTTCACTATTAATTTATTTGCACACAGTCAAATGTTTTAAAATATTGCAATCTAATACCAATAATTCTATATTGCGTAGAATTAAAGGGTTTCAAGTCACAGCCTCTTTCATCTCCTCAATTGTCTCATACCGACAGCCTCTGAGCTTAGGGAATAATCAAAAGTCTCAGGGAGCAAGGTCTAGTCTATAGGGAGGGTGAGGAACTGTCTTGATGCCCATCTTGGTCAAATAGTCTGTGACAAGGATGGAGTTGGGGACTGGTGCATTGTCCTGGTGGAAATGCCAGTGACCCGACTTGAAGAGTGCTGGCCTCTCTTGCTGAACTCCCTTAAAACCTCAACATAGTAGCCCTAAGCCTAACCGTTTGGCCAATCAACTGTGCTGTATTGACTTCCTTATTCCTCCCACACCTCTCATTATCCCTCACACACTCCCTGCCTTCCTTGGATCTCTTATGCCACTCAAAAACTCATGCTCGATTCATACAAGATGGTCGAAAAGCAGTCTGAAGCATTCCATACGTTTCTGTGGCATTTTTTCCAAGTTAAAAACAGAATTTTATTGCATATCGTTCTTCTAAAGAGTCCTCACGTCCAGATTGCATTTTTGAAATTCACCGGCTATGACAATCAGGCTGTAGTAGAGTGTATTCCAATTGCTGCTGTAGCTGTCCATTTGAACCTGAAATCATAAAAATTGGTCAGTCATCTCATGAGATGTATAGCAATAACACACTGATTTGTCAAGAGTCTACTACAATTCTAAATACCTGTACGAAAAAAGTCTGGAAACTTATCGTATGCACCTCGTAGATTCTTTTGAGAAGTTTTTCTTCTTGTTGAAGATTCAATAATCTATTCTTTATAATTTAGTGATAACATGATGTTTTTCTCTAACATATATTGAAAAAAATCTCGCTTATAATTAAAAATAAATTATTTTAATTAATCTGAAACATATTCAATAAAATCAGAACGTTTAACGTTCAAATGATATTGATTTTGTCACTGCTCTAGGGACTGCGGCATCTTGAAAAAAAAATGGCTTCTGAAGCCTAACACTCATTGTGGTACCTGTTTTCTTATCAAAGGCTGATGTTTCTCTGCCAATGTCCTTAAGAAGGAAATGAAGTACACATTCCTAAAATATACTTAAAGAGGCTATCACATTCTATTTTAAAACACTTGTCATAATCTTAGAAAAGATAGTAAAAAAGAAATCATCAACAAAATAAGGGGAGGTCTCCGATGTCTTCAGAAAGAAATTCATTTTTAAAACATCTGTTCATATTTTATCGAACGTTCCTTTAAAGTTAATTAAACTTGATAAGATAATGAGTTTTGTAGGTGTTGTAAAAAGGTTTAGTTTATATTTCATAAATTAAAACAAGCGGAAGAAATGTTTATATGGCATATCAACCTTTGTTTATTTAACGCCAAATCCATTTTATAAAAATAGATCTATTTCAAATAATTCAGTTTAGGATAAGTACGCAGTTTAAATGTACATACAGTTTAATTGTGAAAAAATTCTATTTCAAGCTATTCAGTTTAGACAAGCAGTTCTAATTCAGCTAATTCAGTTTAGTATAAGTACAGATTTTGTTTACATAGAGTTAAATGTCAAAACAGTTCTATATTAAACAATTCAGATTAGTGTAAATACAGTTTCAATATCAAAAAATAGTTCCATTTCAGATAATTCAGTTTAGTATAAGCACGCAGTTTAAATGTAAGTACAATTTAATTGTCAAAAACATTTCTATTTCAAGCTACTCTGTTTAGCCAAACAGTTCTAAATCAAACTATTCAATTTTAGCATCAGTACGCAGTTAGTTCTATTTAACTCATAGATTGGGCCCTATCAGGAGCTACCGTTCCGGGCCAGAGTGGACCGGGGAGTAATGGCAATGAAGGAATGCTCCACATTCCCCAAAGCTCCAGTATCACTAGAACCTCAGCATTAGATTATTTAGTGTCATATCAAGGACTCTTAGGGGGCGGTCTTACCCCTTTGCAGAGATGCAGTCAGTGTATTCTAGGCCAGGAAAGTCCAAACAACCTCCTCAAATATTTGAATTCAAAACTCTATTTTTATTTCCAACGAAGAAACCCATTAACCTGCATGCACCTCCACTTGATTTCATTGCATGATACTGATTACAAAATTAGATAAAAATACAGTGACGGTGAAATCGGGGTCGTTAGACAGTTATGAACCAGTTCTCTGATCTCAAACCTTTTTGAAGATCAATATTTAAAAAAAAATGTAAACATGGATTTCTTTTCATCAGTTACTTCCTCAGTTGTAAATTTAAGTATACATATTAATCGAGATGCAAACAACTATATTGTTAAATTGTTTCGATCTGGTACAAGAGCAGAGAAGAGAAATTGATCAGTGAAACGAGATCTTTAACATTTACACTGCGAGAGTCACACAAACGTATCAACACAGTAATCTTATAAATCAACAATAAAAAAAACAATTGGCACAAACTTAAAGTACGTAAATCGATTTAGCGACCCAACTTCACTAGTGCAGTATGGATTTAAGCGAGGTTCCACCAAGTTAGATGTAATCCGAAGTTTTTTTATAGTGGGAGACCATGCATGTATCAAGACATGCTAGGACTTAAAAAAATGCTTAGTCTCGTCGGCATTCTTTTTTAATGGTAACTCAGGCACAACGCTATAAACTCAGCCCAGCCAAGCAGGTCCTGCATGAAGGAAAGAAACCCTGTGGCTAGACACGAAGACCATGGGAACTCTGGAACGTCAGGAAAGTATGTATGTGTGTGTGTGTGTGTGTGTATTCCTATTTCAATCATTGCCTGTCTCTCTCGTGGCGAAATAGTAATTGCTGAAGAAAATGGACATGTCGACTTGAGTTCAAATCCTTGACGAAGCTTTTTGCTTTTCTCACGGTGCTGATAATCTTGGGAAAGGTATACATCCAACTTTTTCCTCCAGTTAGAGGTAAATAGTGTTGACTGAACTCATTAACCTGTGTATGGCAACCAATCTAGGAGAAGGAAAACTCTAAATTCAAACCTGTTAAACTCCTCTTTAGAATTGACCGTACGCCATATCCTGTCCCTGCGGAATGAATCTTCAATATAAATATGTATTTAAACAGACTGACAGACAGACACAGAAAGAAAATCAATTACAAAGCTTGCCTAGTCAGCTGGGACAAGAATAAACCGACTGTACTTCTGCAGAGGGATAAGACTCCTCCCCCTGCCACAACGAGTGTCCTGGATATGACACAATCTGATGGTGAGGTTCTAGTACTGCTGGAGCTTTGGGGAATGCGGTGTGCCTCTTCATTGCCATTATTCTCAGGTCCACTCTGACCCTGAGTGGTAGCACCTGATAACGTCCTATCCATGGGGCAAATAGAACTTAACTGTGTACTTACTCTAAACTAAATTGCTTAAAAAAAGAACTGGTTTGACATTTAAACTAAGTGCTTATGCTTAACTGAACCTTTTGAAATGGAATTTTTTCTGTATGCTAAACTGCATTGTTTGAAAGAATACTGATTTTGACATTTAACTGTGTGTAAACAAAAACTATTCTTTTACTAAACTGAATTGTTTGAATCAAAATTGTTTGGCTAACCTGAACACCTTGAAATAGAAATGTTTTGACGATTAAACTGAGTACTTATGCTAAACAGAAATGTTCAAAATAGAACTGTTTCTTTGTATAAAAATGGATTTGGCATAAAATAACCAACATAGGTTGATATGCCATAAAATCCAAACAAACTATGAATATAACCGAACAGAGATAACTTTAACTTTTTTTAAATTTTCATTTTACCGAATTCTTTCTCTTTTGGGGCATTCAATATGTTTCCAGACTTTTTTGTACTGGCATCTAAAATTGTCGTAGACTCTTGAATATTAAGTATGTTATTGCTATATATCTTAGGATATGACTGACCAATTTTTATGCTTTCAGGTTCAAATAAACAGCTACAGCAGCAATTGGAATACACCCTACTAAAGCCTTATTGTCACAGCTGGTGATTTTCAAAATTGCAATCTGCACGTGAGGACACATTAGAAGAACGATATATAATAAAATTCTGGTTTAAACTTTGAAAAAAATGCCACAGAAACGTATGGAATGCTTCAGACTGCTTTTGGAAATATCTTGCCTGAATCGAGCATCAGTTTTTATGTGGCATAAAGATTCAAGGAAGCCAGCGAGTCTGTGAGGGATGATGAGAGGAACACAAGAAGTAAGGAAGTCAATACACCAGAGTTGATTGGCCAAGGACTTAGGGTTAGGGTTAGGGTTACTATGTAGAGGTTTTAAGGGAGTTCAGGAAGAGATTCCGTTGGTAAAGGCCTGCACTCTTCAAATCGGCTCAGTGGCATTTTTACCAGGACAATGCACCAGTCCACAACTCCATGTCACTGACTATTTGACCAAGATGGGCATCAAGACAATTCCTCACCCTCCCAATAGACCAGACCTTGCTCCCTGTGACTTTTGGTTATTCCCTAAGCTCAGAGGCTGTCGTTATTAGACAATTGAGGAGATGTAAGAGGCTGTGACGAAGGTGATTGACACGCTTACACAAGAGGACTTCCATGGAGCCTTCGAGAAGTTGTTGGAACGGTAGAACAAGTGCATTGCAGCTGGGGGAGATAACTTCGAAGCGGACTAGAGTTTCATGTGTGTACTATCAATAAAAGTGCCCATACGAAAAAAGTCTGGAAACTTACTTAATCATTATCGTATATTGACGGGACTGATTTTGTTGACTCTTGGATAAAGTTATGGCCCCGTATTTCTGGTCTTGTGTCACAACTGATCTAAGCTTCATAAATAACCGCAATTTTCAGGAATTGAGAATAATAGATATTTTAAGAATTCCAAGTTTTCGTTCTCTTGCGGGCGAAGACGTGTGTTTTCTTCTAGTGGATTCCATGATTTGCTTCCGCAAGTTATCAGCAGACCACATCAATCTGCTGCCTGCCGAGCCCGGGACAACGACAGACAACATGGCGTCAGAAAGTGCAACGTGAATCCATTGAAGACCACACAAGAAGCAAAGGGTGGAATGATGAAAAATTAGAAAAGAAGGAAATAGAAGAAAAGAAAAAGTAAAAGTGAGAGAAGAATGTAGGGATAGGGAAAAGAAAATAAATGAAAGTGAGGAGGAAATGAAAAGACTTTTTAAAGATTGGGTCGAAGACTTTAAAAGTGACGCGTTTGAGAGAAGGTAAAAGAGAGAGAAAGAAGTGAGAGGAGAGGAAGAAATAGAAAGATTGTGTGAGAGCAGTTGATGGATTTAAGGACAACGTTTTAGAGAGAAGGAAAGAAAGAAGAACTGAGAGATAAAAAAGAAAAAGACAAACATTTAAAGAGACGGTTGAAGGTGTTAAAAGTGGCGTGTTAGAGAGAAGGAGAGAGAGAGAGAGAAGTGAGAGGAGAGGAGGAAATAGAAAGAATGTTTGTGAGGGTTTGAGGGATTTAAGGGCAACGTTTTAGAGAGAAGGAAAGAGAGAAGAACTGAGAGATAAAAAAGAAAAAGACAAACATTTAAAGAGACGGTTTAAGGTTTTAAAAGTGGCGTGTTAGAGAGAAGGAGAGAGAGAGAGAAGTGAGAGGAGAGGAGGAAATAGAAAGATTGTTTGAGAGGGGTTGATGGATTTAAGGACAACGTTTTAGAGAGAAGGAAAGAAAGAAGAACTGAGAGATAAAAAAGAAAAAGACAAACATTTAAAGAGACGGTTGAAGGTTGTAAAAGTGGCGTGTTAGAGAGAAGGTGAGAGAGAAGTGAGAGGAGAGGAGGAAATAAACAAAATTAAAGAGAGGGTTAAAGGCTTTAAAACCGAATAGTTCGAGTGAAGAAGGAAGAGAAGTAAGAGGAGAGGAGGATATAAAAGATTTTTGAAAGAGAGGGTTGAAGGCTTTAAAAGTGGCGTGTTAGAGGGAAAGAGGGAGATAAGAAGTGTGAGGAGCGGAGGAAATAAAAAATTTAAAGAGAGAGTTAAAGGCTTTAAAAGCGACGAGTTAGAGAAAAGGAGGGAGAGAAGAAGTGAGAGGAGAGGAGGATATAAAAGGTTTTTAAAAGAGAGGGTTGAAGGTTTTAAAAATGACGTTTTATCGAGTAAAAAAAAGGAAAAAGTGAGAGGAGAGAAAAAATGGAAAAAAATTAAAGAAGGCGTTGAAAGGTTTTAAAAGGGACGTGCTAGAGAGAGAGAGAGAGAGAGAGAGAAAGAGAGAGAGAGGGAGAGGGGGGATGAGAAGAGGGGAAGAAACAGAAAGATTTTTAAAGAAAAGGTTGACGGTTTTATAAGCAACGTTTTTGAGAGAAAGGCAGAGGTAAGAAGTGAGAGGAGGGGGAGAAATAGAAAGACTTTGAAAGACTTTTAAATTGAAAGCTTTGAAAGAGATATGTTCGAGAGAAAAGTAGGGAGCGGAAGAGTGAGATGATAGGAAGAAAAATAAAAGATTGTCAGAGAGAGTGGTGAAAGCGACGTGTTAGAGTAAAGGAAATGAAGAAAAAGTGAGAGGAGAGAAAGAAATGGAAAGATTTTGAAAGAGGGAGTTCTAGACTTTAAAGGCAATGTGTTGGACGGAAGAAAACATTTATTTTTAATTTTGGTAAGAAAAGGAAATAAATGAATGGAAGAAGAAGAAGAAGAAGAAGAAGAAGAAGAAGAAGAAGAAGAAGAAGAAGAAGATATGAATGAAAAATAAAAGAAGAAGAGAAAGAAAATATGAATGAAAATCAAAAAAAGAATTTCAGAAAAAAAAAAAGAAAAAAGAAAAGAAAGAAAGAAAGAAATAAACGCAATTAAAAAAGACAGAATATGAATAAGAAAACAGAATATGCATGAGAAAAAGAAAGAAAGAAAGAAAGAAAGAAAAGGAATACGTATGAAAAGATAAAAAAGAGACATCAGAATGATCGACAAAATGCAATAACGAAAAATATCAAGTATAAAAGAAACGATGAAAAAATCTATACTGTTGAAAAAAAAAATTGACGCAATATGAACATAAAAGAAAAAGGAAGAAAAAATTGACTTGAAAGAAAGAAAGAAAGAAAGAAAGAAAGAAAGAGATAAATACCCAATATGTATTAAAACAAAAAAAAAAAAGAAAGAAGGAAGGTAAAAATAAATTTGAACAACTTACGAAAGAAATAGACAAAGAAAAAAAAAAACAAGTATTTAAAAATGTAATGAAAAAATGAAGAATGAAAACAGGGAGGAAGTTATAAAAGTGAAATGAATGAATAAAGATTGTAGAAAGAAAAGAAAGAAAACCGAAAGAAAAAAAGAAAGAAAGAAAGAACATGAAAGGAACAATGAAACGGTATGAGAAAGAAAGAAAGAAAGAAAGAAAGAAAGGAAAAATAGATATGAAAGAAAGAAGGAATGAAGAAGAGAAAGAAAGATAAAGAACGAAAAAATAAAGGAAGGGAGGAAGTGGTATGATGAAAAAGAAAAAAAAGAAAGGAAAACTTAAGAGAATAGATATAGGAACTAAAATGCGTGAATATTGACAAAGAAAATGAAAACCAAAAAGAGATCAAAACGAAAGAAAGAAAGAAAGAAAGAAAGAAAGAAAGAAATCGGACGTATATTTGGAGAAGAAAAGGAAAACAGAAGAGACGAAAAAAGCAAGAATAGAAGAAGGATAATAAAACAAAAGAAAGAAATCAAACGGAAAGAAAGAAAGAAAGAAAGAAAGAAAGAAAGACAGAAAGAAATCGGACGTATATTTGGAGAAGAAAAGGAAAACGGAAGAGACGAAAAAAGCAAGAATAGAAGAAGGATAATAAAACAAAAGAAAGAAATCAGACGGAAAGAAAGAAAGAAAGAAAGAAAGAAAGAAAGAAATCAAATGTATAATTTGAGAAAAAAGAAAAGAAAAAGAAAAGACTACAAAAAAAAGAAAATTAGAAAAAAAGAAAGAAACCAAACAGAAAGAAAGAAAGAAAGAAAAAAGAAAGAAAGAAAGAAAGAAATCAACCGCATAATTTGAGGAAAAAAGAAAAGGGAAAAAAAAAAAAAGAAAACAAAAAGGCGAGTGGAAAATTAAAAAAAGGAAATAAAGAAGTTATAAACAGAAGAAAGAAAGAAAGAAAGAAAGAAAAGAAAAAATTGATAAGCAGAAAAAGTAAATAGAAAAAAAAAAACTCCTTTTACTACCTCTCTATTTTGCCAAATTCAATTGACTTATAGGACATTGAGACACTTCTAAGATTTTGCATTAAAATAATATCAATTCTTTTTTTTTTTTTTTACTGAATTCGAAAGTTTATTGGTTGGTTGTTTTTTCGACAGGTCAACCTTCGATGGGTTATTTAATGTCGAATTCAGTTTCCCAATTATATTCTTCATTTATATGCAGCACAAAAATTGATCTTCATAACCCTTCTAAACAGATAAACACTTACTACTTTATTGCAAAACATTTTATTTTTAAGGTACATTTCATGAAATTAGAATGTTTAGCGATCAAACAAAAATAAATTCATTATTATTATTATTATTATTATTATATACTCATTAGAGGTTTTCACATCAGCGTTAGCTGATGGTCTTTCCCTGGAGATTGAGTGACAGCAAGTCTCCTCAAGTCTCCAGGACTCTTCTCAGTATTCTGGCCGTTCTCAATAATGTATTAGTTTGGATGGTCTCCAATCGTCCGTCAACTTCCAATACCTCCAGTCCCTTTAGTAATCCTTTAGTTACTGTTCCAAACGCACCAATTACAATTGGTATAATTGTCACCTACATGTTCCACAGCTTTTTCAAATCCCTTGCAAGGTCGAAGTACTTTTCCTTCTTTTCACATTCTTTCAGTTTTATTCTGTGGTCAGCCGGGACAGCAAAGTCGACAATTTTGCAACTTTTTTTTTTTTGTTGATTACTATTAGGTCTGGTCTTCTGGCCGAGATTAGGTGACCCGTGCGTATGTCAAAGTCCCATAGGAGTTTATGTGCGTTATTTTCTAGGACAGTTGCTTGGTTGTACATTTAACATTTGTTTGTATGGTCAAATTTAAATTTCTTGCGCATTTCCCTGTCGTATCTCGTCTTATATTTATTCTGCGCTAATTTGCTGCATTCACTTATGATGTGATTGATGGTTTTATCTCTGTCACCGCATAGCCTACATTTGCTATTTTGTTGCATCTTATCTATTATTTATTGTTATTAATATTATTTTACTCCTTTACGAGTGAGCTGATGGTTTTCCACAGGTGATAGCAAGTCCCCTCGAGTCTCCAGAACTCTTCTCAGTATTCTGGCCGATCTTAATAATCTTGTAGTCTTGATAGTCTCCACCAATTCTCTTTACCGATCTTGTGGGATCATTCCAAGTGCTCCGATTACAATAGGTATCAGCGTCAAATTTATGCTTCACAGTTTCTTCAGCTCTTTAGTAAGGTCCAAATATTCATCGCTCTTTTTCCCTGCGTTTAATTTTACTCTATGATCTGCCGAGATAGTCTACAATTCGACAGGTTCTCTTTTTGGTTGACTATCTCGAGGTGTGGTTTTCTGGCCGAGACTAAGGGATCCGTTTGTATCTCAGAATCTCAGAGAAGTACGTGTGTCTTATTCTACTGGATGGATTCTGGGTTTTGCGTATACAAATTGTCCGTATGATCAAATTTCAATTTCTGGCACAATTCCCAGGAGATCACCCAATCATGTCTAGTCTTACACTCTTTTGCGCTAATTTGCTGCATTCGCTTATTACGTGATTAATCGTTTCGTCTCTATCACAACATAACCTACATTTACTATTTTGTTGCGTCTTATCTATTTTTGCTTTTCGTAGATGGTCAATATTCCGTTGTTTTGTGCAGCTATTGGGAGTTGCTCTTTTAAGGTTTCCTTTTCTTTGTCATGGCGAAGTCCTCTCGTGTGAGATTTCGCGTGTTTGTCGCTTGAAATATCCATAAAACTTGTCATTTTCCTACTTGTGTTCGAGTTATTGTTTTGTTGATCTTAGTGTTTTTTACATTGTGTCTGGTCGCTATAATCAGATTTTCTTTGTTCGTTTTTATGCAGTCTTCGAGTCATTTTATTGATACGTGGGACATTCAATATGTTTCCAGACTTTTTTTGTGCAGGCATTTAAAATTGTCGTAGACTCTTGAGGATTCAGTATGTTATTGCTCTACACATTATGACATGACTGACTAATTTTTATGATTTCAGGTTCAAGTGAACAGCTACAGCAGGAATTAGAATACACCTTACTAAAGCCTGATTCACAGCTGATGAATTTAAAAAATGCAATCCAGACGTGAGGACACTTTAGAAGAACGGTATGCCATAAAATTCTGTTTTAAACTTGGAAAAAATGCCACAGAAACGTATGGAATGCTTCAGACTGTTTTTGGAGATATCTTGCATGAATCGAGCATGAGTTTTTGAGTGGCATAAGAGATTCAAGGAAGGCAGGGAGTCTGTGAGGGATGATGAGAGGTGTGCGAGGAGTAAGGAAGTCAATACACCAGAGGGCTTAGGGTTAGGGTTAGGGTTACTATGTAGAGGTTTTAATGGAGTTCAGGGAGAGATTCCTTGGGAAGAGACCAGCACTTTTGAAATCGGTTCAGTGGCATTTCCACCAGGACAATGCACCAGTCCACAACTCCATCCTAGTCACAGACTTTTTGACCAAGATGGGCATCAGCCTCCCTATTGTCCAGACCTTGCTCCCTGTGACTTTTAGTTATCCCCCAAGCTCAGAGGCCGTCGTTATGAGACAACAGAGGAGATGAAAGAGGTGGTGACGAAGGTCATTGACACGCTCACACAAGAGAACTTCCATGGGGTCTTCGAGAAGTTGTTGGAACGTTACAACTAGTGCATTGCAGCCGGAGGAGATTACTTCAAAGGGGACTAGAGTTTCATGTGTGTACTATCAATAAAAGTGCCCATACGAAAAAAGTCTGGAAACTTATTTAATGATCTTCGTATATCGGCGCAATCATTAATGCTGGTGAGATGGTGACGCTTCAGTAATACTTGAGCTATGTGGGAATGCAAAGTATCCCTTCATTGCCATAGTTCCAAGATCCACTCAGACCCGGAGTGGTGGCACCTGATAGGGTGCTATTCATGTGTCAAATAGAACTGTTTGACATTTAAACTGTGTACTAATGCTGAACTGAATTCTTTGAAATAGAACTGTTTGATCATTTAACCGTGTGTAAACGAGTAACTAATGTTTAATTGAATTGTTAGTGACACATAGCAATACTTGGAACATTTAACTTTGTTGACTTATGCTAAAAGGAATTGCTTCAAATAGAACGGTTTGATCATTTAACCGAGTGTAAATAAATGACTAATGTTGAATTGAATTGTTAGTGATACTTAGCAATACTTGGAACCATTTAACATTGCTAAACTGAATTATTATTTTAAATAGAACTCTATGATCATTCAACAGTTTTTAATCAAATGACAGATGTTTAATTGAATCATTAGTAATAAATAGAAATACTTTACAGCTTGTAATATAATTTCCGAGGTATTTCGTTTTATATATCTTGTTTTTTGTTTAGTTGGGCTGAGAACCTTTCGCTTAGCGCATGGATTAGTTAGGTGCAACATTAACGCAGGTGTTCACGCGCACGCGGAGAGGATGAGTCATTCAGAGATGTCAAAATAAAAATCCCAGATAGGAATTGAGACCAGGGCATTTGGGTGACGTCATGCACCGGAAGCGTGGAATGAGGATTTTGGGGGATTTGAGAAAAAGCAGAGAGTTGAGTTCCTGCCTCCGAACGAGAGAGTCGAGATTCAGAGCTGGGCGAGGTCAGACGAATTTGTGCGCTACGGGAGCCGTGCGCTGGTTGGGTTGAGACCTGACGATGTAAAAGCAGTCAGCATAGAAAGATTGTGTCTCTCTCTCCTCGTGTCGAAAAACCTTTAATCTCAAAAAGGTGAATAAAAGTTTCGTACCTGAACCAATTTCGTGTTTTCGGATTCCTATATATGTTTATGAACATTTTATGAACATTATGTCTATTTCTCAGACCTAACCGATAAAATGAAACGCAGTTTCTTCCAGGCAGCAGTCACATCGATACTGCTATATGGATGCACTACATGGACGCTAACAAAACGGCTGGAGAAGAAGCTAGATGGCAATTACACAAGAATGCTGCGTGCAATCCTGAACAAGTCCTGGAAGCAACACCCCACAAGACACCAACTGTACGGCCACCTGCCCCCTATCACGAAAACTATTCAAGTTAGGCGAACCAGACATGCAGAACACTGCTGGAGAAGCAGAGATGAACTCATAAGAGATATACTCTTATGGATCCCCACACATGGCCGCGCAAAAGCAGGACGACCAGCTCGAACGTACATTCAGCAGCTATGTGAGGATACGGGATGTTGTCCTGAAGACCTACCTAGGGCGATGAACGATAGGGAGGAGTGGCGAGAGAGGGTCAGGGATATCCGTGCTACCAGCGCGATATGATGATGATGATGATGATGTCTATTTCACATATCCGTATCAAACTGTGTGTAAACAAATGAATAATAGGAAATAAAATTATTTGAATTATATAGAAATAAGTGAAGCCACATAACTGTGTGCTAAAACTGGGCTCAGGCTCGTTTCATCTACAAAATGTATTTAGTAATCATATATACACTTAATGTATTCTCTTAAAAGGATTAGGCATTTAATAACCTACAATGTTTGATATGCCATAAAACTGTTACCATGCGGTCAAAGGTCAATATGTAACCAAACTAAACCAGATCCTAAGAGCTCCATATTAGACTGACCTTGTGTCACACCTTAATACCGCCCGGGTTGAGGTAAATTTTATCTTCCACAATGAATATATTTTACAAAAAAGATCATTAATTTTCATTATATGCAGGAAATCATTGCTTTGTACCTATTGAAAAAGGGGAAAGCATTTTCTGGCAAAATACCCGTCAAAACTTGAATCCAATATGGCCTTAACTAATTCGATCGTGTACGGATCCAGTCTAATAAAACATCTCAACACGGTCAATGCGGCGTAATTCCCTGAGTGTTAGACTCCGGCTTCGAAGTTAACGAGTTCGAACCCCAGTCAGGCCTTTATATTCTCTTTCGTCCTAATACTCTTCAAAAAGGTATGAGTCTTTTTATATCCCAGCTATGACTGCTGTTCTTTTACAAAGATTGATTTGGCATTGAATAACGCACGAAGGTTGATATGTCTTTAAATCAAGAAATCGAACCAATATATCAACACAACGTTATATTGTCAAATTTTTTTGGAAATGTCATCTGGGTTGATTTCAAATGAAATTCTTCTCCCACTCGTTTGGACGCAAAATCTGTACGTCTTCAGAAAAGGATAAAACTGAAACAACACAAAAAAGTGGATGCTGGTTAGTTGGTTGGTTGGTTGTTTTGTTTAACAGCGTATCAAGATTTAACATTTATCACCGAAGTCACTTGAATAAAATTTTCAAACATTTCAGTTTAGCATAAGTACACAGTTTAAATGTCAAAAACAGTTCTATTTCAAACAATTCAGTTTAGTATAAGTATAACTTTTTGTTTAACATAGTTAAATGTAAGTTGACCATAATCGAGGGTGACCAGAAGGCTCCCTTTTCAATAGCTACTACACCGAGGTGTAGGGGAGGGCGCTACACCTTTCCTTGGATTGCTAAATTTTACCCTTGATACATACCTTATATTGTGGAGTGTTAAGCAAGGATGTCTCAAGTACCATTTTAAAAGTCTTTGGTACGATGCGACCTGGGATTGAACCCAGGTCTCCCGGATTATTGGCCAAACAATTCAGTTTAGACTGCACCTCTGCAGAGGGGTAAGACCCTCCACTAACGAGTGTCCTGGATATGACACTAAACAATCTGATGGTGAGATTCCAGCAGTGCTGGAGCTTTGGGGAATGCGGAGTACCCCTTCATTGCCATCGCTCCCTGGTCTACTCTGGCCCGGAGTGGTAGCACCTGATAGGGCCCTATCTATGGGTTAAATAGAACTAACAGTATACTTATGCTAAACTGAATTGTTTGACTAAACTGAATAGCTTGAAATAGAAATGCTTTTGACAATTAAACTGTACTTACATTTAAACTGCGTGTTTATGCTTAACTGAATTATTTCAAATAGAACTGTTTTTCGACATTAAAACTGTATTTACACTTAACTGAATTGTTACATATAACTGCTTGAATAGTTTGAAATAGAAATGTTTTTGATGATTAAACTGTGTACTTATACTAAACTGAATTGTTTTAAATAGAACGGATTATTTACATAAAAATGGATTTGGCGTTAAATAACCTACAAAGGTTGATATGCCATAAAACCCAACAAACCAAACCAAACCAAACTTAAAAAAAGAGAAGTCAACAATTTACACCAAATGATTACAGCAAGGGAGAGACCTTATGATGTAGTGGCTAATGAAGGTTTTCTGCGGCCTTGAAGTAAGCGAGTTCGAACTGCAGTCGCGCTATTCCGTTCACTTTAGAATTAATCTCCAAGGGAAAGGCATGAATTCGATTATCCTCTCAAGTTAAGGGTTAAAATGTACCACAACTGTTTTTCTTCAAGGAAAATTTTGGCATTAAATAACCCACAAAGGCTGATATGCCAATAAACAAAGAAACCAAAACAAAACTTTCCCAGTCGACTAAGGCTGTAGAATAGACCGAATGCTTCTCTGCAGAGGGGTAAGAACCCTCGCCCAAGAGTTTCCTGGATATGACACTAAACAATCTGATAGTGAGGTTCCAGTAATGCTTGAAATTTTGGGAATGCGGAGTACCCCTTTATTGCCATTGCTACCAGGTCCACTCTGAGTGGTAGCACCAGATAAGAGTCTATGGTTTAAATAAAACTAAACGGTGGTTGGTGTTTACAATTTGTATACATTTAAACTGCGTATTTAGGCTGAACTGAATTGTTTAAAATAGAACTGTTTTGACAATAAAACTGCGTACTAATGCTCAACTGAATTGCTGAAATATAACTATTTTGACATCTAAACTGTGTATTTATGCTGAATTGAATTATCTGAAATAAAACAGTTTTAAACAATCTGATGGAGAGGTTTCAGTAATGCTGGAGCTTTGGGGAATGCGGAGTACCCCTTCATTACCATCGCTCCCAAGTCCACTCTGGCCCAGAGTGGTAGCACCTGATAAGGGTCCTATCTATGGGTTAAATAGAACTAAACCATGTTTCTTTCACTATACTGATTGTTGCATTTAAACTGCGCATTTATGCTAAACTGAATTGTTTAAAATAGAACTGCTTTGACATTAAAACTGCGTACTAAGGTGAAACTGAATTGCTCGAAATAGAACTGTTTTGACGTTTAAACTGTGTGCTTATGCTGAACTGAATTATCTGAAATAAAACTGTTTGACATTTAACTCCAGTCGGCTGGGGCTGTAAAATACACTGACTGCACCTCTGGAGAGGGGTAAGACGCCCCATGAGTGTCCTGGATATGACACTAAACAGTCTGATGATGAGGTTCCAGTAATACTGGGGGCTTGGGGATTATCGAGCACCCCTTCATTGCCATTGCCTCCAGGTCTGCTCTGTTCCGGAGTGGTAGCACCTGATAGGGCCCTATCTATGGGTTAAATAGAACTAACGGCATACTTATTCTAAACTGTATTGTCTGTTTAAACTGAATAGCTTGAAATAAAAATGTTTTTGACAATCAAACCGTACTTACATTTAAACTGCGTGCATATGCTAAACTGAATTATTCGAAATAGAACTATTTTCTGACATTGAAACTGTACTTACACTCAACTGTGTTGTTATATATAACTGCTTGAATAAACTGAATAGTTTGAAATAGAAATGTTTTTGACGATCTGTGTACTCATACTAAACTGAATTGTTTGAAATAGAACTGGCTATTTACATAAAAATGGATTTGGCGTTAAATAACCTACAAAGGTTGATATGCCATAAAACCAAACCAAACTAAAACAAAACAAAACAAAACACTTCTTTAAGTGAGTTTCATTATACAAATGTAATACTCTATACTTAATCTGCTATAAAGTGAGGGATCAGTTTTCTAATATAATTAAGAACTAAAATGATCTCCCCATTTAGAATATATTTATAATACATAAATGAACCATCAATCACCTCCAGCAATAGGTCAGAGAGAACCACTATTGTTCTTCTACAAGTATATCTTCGGTATTAACTAACCCACGAAGTTTGATATGCCATTAAAGTGTTATATTCTCATGTGCCGTATCATAACGACACAATAAATAAACAGACGCAGGATGACTTCTTTATAAAAACATTTACCTCTCACTTTATTGCAAGGGTTCGAAAAGGTTACTCAAGGTTTGCGTGTGAGAGGGAGCTGGAGATCGAACATAACTGCAATATTTTGACCCCCATTGTTATGGCCGTCAGCGTTGTGTCTTTCTTGTTCTCGTAAATGCTCAACCGGAGGCCCTGGGGTCCACTCTGCTGGGTGCTGGCTTTCTTTACTGCATCTTAGCAACTTCTCTGGTCCCCAATCTCCATCGGGGTTCCCGAGGGCCCCCTCGGCCGGGTGTGGCTTTCCCTACCACATCTCGTCAATAGCTCCGTCCAATCTCTAACTGGGAACCCAAACTCCACTCAACTGTCTTGACTTCTGTCTTGACTGAGCTATATAATAGTTCAACGCCCACTCGATCGCCCACTCGATCTTTGAAATCGAATGTTTAACCGTTATCAAGCGGAAATAACTGTTATGCAGTTTACAGGTCACTCGCTTCCGGT
Organism: Sepioteuthis lessoniana; assembly: GCA_963585895.1. Taxonomy (NCBI): domain Eukaryota; kingdom Metazoa; phylum Mollusca; class Cephalopoda; order Myopsida; family Loliginidae; genus Sepioteuthis; species Sepioteuthis lessoniana. Next base: position 20,537,247 of record OY757934.1, read on the forward strand.
GCATCAGTCTATGAGTGTACCATGGGATTTTTTAGCTCGTCCCATTTCATCAGTCAATTTCCGCCCACGCGATTTCCTCTCATAACAGCCATTAGAAAGTGTCACCTCCTTCCGGTGCATCACCTTGGAATGGCATTTTTGGCCGCGTCAAAAGGTCAAAATATAACAAAAGAAAAGAAGCGAAAAGATCGCTAAAACTAATTGTTACGATCCATGAGGGCAAAATTTTGTTTTGAATCAGTTAATGATTGACTGCCTGATTGATTTTAACATCATTTCGATATGTCTAGGCATTAATTAACATGCCTAGATTTTAGGGGCCGCGTTCATTGTTCATTCGAGAGTGAAAAATTTAATTATCTACAGTTTTCTAAATGACTAAAATCCCCGTGGTGTAGTGGTTAAAATGGAGGATTGTGACCTCGTAGTAAGCGAGTTCGAACTCCAGTCTACCTATTACGTCCACTTTCGGATAAATACAATTGAGATTGATCAAGTCCTAGCGGCAACACCCCACAAGGCACCAACTATACGGCCACCTGCCTCCCATCACGAAAACTATCCAAGTTAGACGAACCAGACATGCAGGACACTGCTGGAGAAGCAGAGACAAGCTCATAAGTGATGTACTCCTATGGACCCCCACATATGGCCGAGCAAAAGCAGGACGACCAGCTCGAACATACATACAGCAGCTATGTGAGGATACGGAATGTAGCTCTGAAGACCTGCCGGAGGCGATGAACGATAGGGAGAAGTGGCGAGAGAGGGTCAAGGATATCCGTGCGAGCGGCACAACATGATGATGACAATTGAAAAAGGTATAACCTTCCTGATTTCTTTGTTGTCGGTTAAACATTACCAACAATCTTCTTCTATAATCATCGTTTTGGTATTAAATAACCCATGAGAGTTTATATGCCTTTTAAAAAAAACTGAAGCAATTTTTTATATCACGTAGAAAATCTTATGATTAGGGTTTATTGTTAGAACCCCCTCTCGATTAGATCCCTTTCCCTGTAATGATTTTTTGGAGTGAAATCTTCTGGTTTGGTTTGGTTTGGTTGGTTTTATAGCATATCAAAGTAGGTTATACATATAAACAGTTTTATTTCAAGCAATTCAGTTTAGCATATGTACACTGTTTAAATACCAAAAACATTTCTATTCAAAGCCATTCACTTTAGTCAACAAAGCTAAATGGTTTCAAGTATTGCTACGCACCACTAGCAATTCAATTAAACATCAGATATTTATTTACAAACAGTTAAATGTAAAAACAGTTCTACTTCAAACAATTTAGTGTAGCATAAGCACACTGTTTAGTTCTATGTAACCTATAGATAGGTCCCTATCAGGTGCAAACGGACCTTGTCACAGTGAACCTGGGAGCGATGGCAATAAAAAGGTAATCAAAGCTCCAGAATTATTGAAGCCTCACCATCAGATTGTTTAGTATTATATCCAAGATACTCGTTGGGGGAGTCTTACCCCACGCCCTGCAGAGGTGCAGTCGGTGTATTGTGCAGCTCCAGCCGATTGGGCCAGAAATCTTCTGAGTTCAGTAAGTATGTAAATCAAATTTGATAGCTTCCCATTAAATCTATTGGAAGCCTATAGAGCTCAAACAGATAAACTCTTTTGAATTATATATATATATATAATTTTTCAAAACATCAGAATCCACTCGGGCGATCAAAGCACTTAGTCGTTATTTCTAACTTTGTAACATTTCCTACGATTGATATCGCATAGAGATCATAATCAGATAGCCGAACGCAAAAACCCATCAAAGTTTACCTGCTCAAAGTTTATGATCCTACAGTTCGATGGACTCCACGCCCTGACCCCTGATGATGACCATAGAAATCTAGCGCCCGAAACATTACGAACCTCTTACCTTAAGCACAACTGCACTGCTCAAAATACGTCGAGCGCTTTGCAATGCTTTCAAAAAAATTTTCTTCATCTCATAATTACCGCTGCAGATAAGGTTTAAGAAACCGTAGTATATCCACTGGGAATTGGGATGGGGTAGGGAGAAGAATTCTTGAAACAAAAAAGAAAAAAAAAGAGAGAGAGAGAGAGAGAGAGAGAGAGAGAGAG